>OX183131.1:56765331-57465331 GCA_945261195.1 Cryptosula pallasiana | reverse complement strand
CTTTCTAGATGATAAGTGAATTTCTATTCCTTTCAAATTAATAAACTCAATGACTTTGTTGCAAGTAGAACAGATCATTTGATCTCCTTTAGTATGAAAGGTTCCCTGAGGATACATCCCTGCTCTACTCTCAGCAGTTATGTTTATCTGTTTTGATTGTATTGTAGGTGTGATCTCACCTGATGTCTGCAACAGAAAATCAAGTTGAATCAATTTAGCACACTGAAGCAATGAACAGGCCTTTGCGAGCCAAAAGCCAACAATAACCATATTCACAGGAATTGAGTTCATCTCAACGTTAGAATATCAAATGAGAAAAAGACCAGATGTGTCAGCAATTCAGGAAGGAAACATTAATCTCAATTGAGTTTGGGTGAAAAATGTACCGTTTACCAAACCTTAGAGAGTTATTTCAATTTGTTTTGTTTTCTCCCCGTTTTCTCCTGCTTTCCCAAGTATCTTTTTTCACCTCAGGAGCAATATAAGAGCGATAAACTAATTCAGTGCTGGGATGACATCTATCGATCCTGAAAGCCTGAGGAATCTTTGAGAATTCTTAGTTTTCTTCAACTAACTGCTATGTAAACTTTATTTAATTTGCTTGTTTGATAATAACAAAAAATGATAAATAAGAGTTGAATAAACAAGAAACTCTAATTATTTTAAAAAATTAAATTCATTATGGTAAGTTATAACACAAATTCTAAAAAGGAAATCCAAATGAACTCTTCAAGATTTTTCGGAAAACTTCAGGACCGACCGATGTCATCCCAACACCACTAATTCTAGTCATTAAGATTAAAAACCTCACACAGACTTCTGTCACTGTTTGATATGAAGCTAACACTAACACTAATCAAATGGTTTGTAACCAAATTGAAAAATCTGACAAAAACAACTCACTTGCTTTAGTGAGTCACCCTCTATCTATTACAACTCTTTTTTGTAGTTCACCGTTACACTACCCTTCCTTTACACTACCCTTCCTCTACACCACCCTTCATCTACACCACCCCTCCTCTACACTACCCTTCCTCTACACTACCCTTCCTCTACACTACCCTTCCTCTACACTACCCTTCCTCTACACTACCCTTCCTCTACACTACCCTTCCTCTACACTACCCTTCCTCTACACTACCCTTCCTCTACACCACCCTTCCTCTACACTACCCTTCCTTTACACTACCCTTCCTCTACACTACCCTTCCTCTACACCACCCTTCCTCTACATTACCCTTCCTCTACACTACCCTTCCTCTACACTACCCTTCCTCTACACCACCCCTCCTCTACACTACCCTTCCTCTACACTACCCTTCCTCTACACTACCCTTCCTCTACACCACCCCTCCTCTACACCACCCTTCCTCTACATTACCCTTCCTCTACACTACCCTTCCTCTACACTACCCTTCCTCTACACCACCCCTCCTCTACACTACCCTTCCTCTACACTACCCTTCCTCTACATCACCCTTCCTCTACACTACCCTTCCTCTACACTACCCTTCCTCTACACAACCACCTTTCATTTACTCTACCCTACATCGTGCATCTTCGACAGTATAATTTTTCTATATCACACTTCTTCTACTCTACACTTCTACACACCGCTTTCCCAACCCTGTTCTTCAGTACTGTTTTCCCAGCACAATCTTTCCATTGTGCTCTTTTTCACGTTTAATAAAATAAGGTTTGAAGAAAAAGTCGTGTTTTAGTTTTCTCTCTTTGTGTTATTCTTTACCGTTTGATCTTCAACGTTCTTCAAAGAAAACTTGGCTGCCTAAAATAAAAAAGAGGTAACTGAAAAAAATTACGAAGCAGAGTCCTTTTCAGACTACATTTCCTGTACACAAGATGAGTGAATAAGTTTGGTATGAAAGTGATATGACTAGAAACACAACCATATTGTGTACATTGTTACAACAAAACTTATCAAAGGTGTGAAAAGTGCTGATTTAAAAAAATAAGCTCTGAATAAACCACACAGCTAGATTCTCTTTACATATTCAATTTACCACTAAATTTGTAATGCTAAAAGTTTCAAAACATTTTTGAGCTGAGGATTGTTGAAACTTTTAATCTCATGATTTCGGTGTATTTCCATTGTATGAACTTCCAAAGGGCATCAAATTTATAACTTTAACTTCATTTTGAAAAACCGGTTTCGAACTGTCCACTCCTCAGTAATCTGTTTCCTGTAGACCCAAACACTGCTCTTGCAAAAAACGAATTTTACTGTCAGAAAGCTGCATCGAGCATAGTGGGAGTTTAAAAAAAATTGCTTGTATCTTTTTCTTAAACTACTTGACACACAGGGCGCATGGCTTTCTTAAACTACTTGACATACAGAGTGTCCCTCTTTCTTAAACGGCTTGACACACAGAGCGCATCTCTTTCTCAAACTACATGACCTACAAAGTGCATCTCTTTTTTAAACTGCTTGACACACAGAATGCATCTCTTTCTTAAGGTACTTGACCTACAGAGTGCATATCTTTCTTAAATTGCTTGACACACAGAGCGCATCTGTTTCTCAAACTACTTGACTTACAGAGTGCATCTCATTCTTAAACTGCTTGACACAAAGAGTGCATATCTTTCTTAAACTACTTGACCTACAGAGTGCATATCTTTCTTAAATTGCTTGACACACAGAGCGCATATCTTTCTCAAACTACTTAACACACAGAGTGTATCTCTTTCTTAAACTGCTTAACATAAGAACACAAATGTTTGCACTCGAAGAGGGGAATGATTATGCAAGTGGCTTTGACCAATGGTTCACCATTTTGATGGGTTATCAATTAATAGTATTGTGGCCATGAATCTTAATCAGTTCTGTCAACATTATACCAAAATTTAATAAAAAGAGGTTGTCTGTCACTGCACTTGCTTTGTCATCAGACTGTTCAAATCCAAAACTGCCTAAAGTATAATTGATTATTAACACGACTGGTTGGGTTTTAAAACCCATCAGCCAGTGCATGCATGGTTTTCTGTGGCCAGCTGAACCTTATAAGTAATGGTTAGTTTTATGCAGGTGATACAAATCAATGTTAATGGTGAATTATTTTTACGGCACACTTTGTTAATTTTACCAGTTATTATTATAATGTAGCATACCTTGTACTTCATTTGGATGACTCTGATTAAAGACTTTTAAGTTTAACGTTAGTGAAAATTTGCTTCGGACAATTCTCATAACTGTGAATAACTCACTACGACCAAAACATAAAGTGTACAACTTCCATTCTTTCATCACAAATGTTCACGGAGCTGATAATATATTTCCATGTTTAGTGGTTATTACTTGATAATGGTGAAAATACCAAAAAATCAGGATGTCTCTCATTGTAACAGACCATATTGATTGTCTCAACTTGATTTCTTACCTCTTTGTTTCTCAAATGTCTTTTAGTTAAGAGATGCTTGTCACAGTGGCCTTTCCTTTTATGAAATACAAGTAGATTACAGTATTTACATCTCATCTTGTTGCCCTGTTTCACATACTCTCCATTATATTGTGCTATTCTGGCCTCCAGAGATACTGGAGCACCTTTGCTGATTGGGAGCATCATTTCATCCTGTGAACAGAAATGCAAGCAGATTCCATGATGGCCAATGAAATCATTCCAAGTTTTACTTAACGAGAAGGAGTACCCGTAGTATTCAATTACACCAATCCACTAGGCTCCTACCTGGCTTCAATGCTAAGTCGACATTCTTTCTCACCTCAGTTTTGCCCCTCATTTAACTTGCGCTGGCTTGTTTTCTCATCTACCCTGTTTTATCTTTACCACTCCCACTACACCAACCTTGCTTTCTCCCCTCACTCTCCCCTTCCATCACAATACTTCTAGCCTACTTTAACTATACAGTTAGAGTATGGGTGAAAATAATGCATTCCCAATGGCTTACAGCAAGGAGGGACTTACAAACCCTTTACAACAATCACTAAGCATCAGCTCATTCACTTCTCATTCAAGTTATGACGACTCCTTGTATGGCGATGCTGAATGTCATGGTTCCATTTATTGTATCAAACTTCTCTTTGGGAGTTGTAAGTAGTAAGATAGAAGCAGATCTTGGTGAAAAAAAGACCTGAAATTTTTTTTCAAATCCGATTTTTTGGATTGTTTTACAGACCTGTCAAAAACGTGTTCGTTAGTTTTTAGATAATTTTTGTCAGTATAATATGTATACACATAAGAAAACAGATCTGCTAACACTTTACATTGTTGTTTTTTGTTATGATGATTTTTAGAGACCTGTTACAGTATAATATTTAGATAGGTATGTATGGTTGGTAATGTAAATGGTAGTTGAAATTTTGTAGTGTCTTTACTCCTTGCACTACCGACACAACGGAATCCACTTGCTTGACTGTAAACAACTAGTTCAGGGACCGTGCCCCACACGAACTACACAGAGTTACAGTAATAATAATTTATTATACTGAATCTATTTAGCAATATAATATGTTATTCTTATTCAATGCATAAAACTTCTGGCTCTCTCACTCACAGCAATTCATTTTATAGGAAGGAGTCAGGAAAGCTCACTCGCTTATTAGGGTGAGCAAGTCATAAATAGTTACACAAATCAATAACAAATCAGTATGGTTCATACAATAAGATAAACAATGATAGCTAATCACAGTCCTGTAAGGTATTTTTACCTTCCTACTAGTCTTTTACTAACTTTCCATGTAGCGCTACATTATGGTGTCATGGCTCAGTGCTTCTCAATAGCGATAAACCATCAAGCTTTTCCATGAGCCAGCAATACAGTAAAGCCAAAGGTCATGAACCCTAATTAGTGAGTCAACGGCGACTTTGAGCTAATGAGTCAATGAGTGAAACTACTGTGTGAAGGAAAATGGTTTTTGGTTTCATCTAATACTACATACTCCACAGGTAAAATTTTGAATCAGCAGTGCTTGGCTAATGTGTAATTTATTTACTAAACTTAAAATAATTATTTATATTTATTATTTTTTAACCACGGCCAATTGATTATTTATTATTATTTAATTTTTATTATTATCATTATCTAAAATAAGGAAAAAAATAAATAATATAAAATAAAATACTGTAGAGGATCGGCGCCATCTTGGACATTTCTAGTTCTATTGGTTAGTTCTATGCGACATTCACTTACCGAGTCTATTAGTCCAGTTCTATGTAACACTTATCTATCGAAACTGTCTTGTCTACATGCTTATTTCTATTATATACACTTTAGAGCAAATAGCTCTATGCATCTTTTATTATTATTATTTTACCGTGCTGTAACATACAAACTTATATGTTGTCCATGTGAGTGCAATCAACCGTCAGTCTAAGTGCCACCTCTTATATTTTATTCGCCCACGCTGGCCAATCAATTGTGCCAGGTGTGGCCTCTTTTGTCTGAGCACTTGTCAGTCATTTTATTATGTAACTGCATGCATAAATACGAATGTTTGAATCAATAAAGTCAGAGTCAGCTTGCACACTCTCAGAAGTTTCTTTGTACATACAAATAACTTCACTGCGCACCATTACTCGAGTAGTAATACATAGGCAGATCAGTCTGAACCTCTGCTGGCCGAACTTAGCTTTGACTACTTTCGCCTTCAATGTTCGACCTCTGCACAGCACTACAATAAGACAGCCGAACCTCTGCTGGCCGAACCTAGTTCTACTAGTTCGCCCTTCAAAGTTCGAACCATTGCATACACACATAACCAGCTAACGCAACCGGCAGCTCGCTAGTTACTGAGATGGTCAACCACTACTCTCTAGTACACTAAGTCGACCTGTGGGAGGGTTGTATCGCTAGACACAGTTGCCATTTCCAGTTCGGGAGGTTGTGCAGGTAGGCCGAGCTACCCCCTCACACCCCCACAGTGAAATCCTGCACATTGGTGGCAGCGGTGGGATTGACAGACACCCACAAGAAGCAACTCCCAGAGGAGGAATGGCAGCCAGAAGAAGAGCACTAAGCACTGACAGGGATCCTTCTAGCCTGCAGATGATGGGGACGCTCACCGATATCCTAGACCGCATGACAGTAGCCACATCTAGAGACAAATTCAGAGTACCACAGTACGATGGTACAGGAGATGTGGACTACTTTCTGCAACGGTTTCAGGAGGTAGCCAGAGCAAACCATTGGCCGGCAGAAGAAGCAGTAATCCATCTACGCCAAGCCTTGACAGGCAAGGCCGAACAGTGCGGTCGAGGTGAAACCACTGAGGAAGTAGCACGGACACTACGGGCGACCTTTGGCATGACTCGTTCGGAAGCCCAAGCAAAATTGCTAAGCTACCGTCGAAACCCCAGAGAAAGCCTCAGAGACCATGCCCTCACAGTCGAGCACCTCGTTACGGCAGCCCATAGCACTCTGCCGCGACAGAACAGGGACGAGCTGATAATGCAGACGTTCCACAGTACTCTAGGGCATACGTACCTACAACGCCACTTGTTGGCGGTACGCCCTCAGAATCTGGAGGAAGCGATCTTAGCGGGAAACGAGTTCCTGCAGGTGCCTCACCAACCGGTCGGAGGACCCCACATCAGGATGGTAGAGACCGACCCCCTGGAAGAGGAGATGGCCCCACAGAGAGAGATGGCTCGACACCAAGAGGTACAGGACCCCTTGGCACAACTGCTTAAAACCATCGAAGGGCTGAGCAAAGAAATTGCCAGCCTAAAGACAGAAAAGAAGGCCGAACCACCCAGGAGATGTTGGGGATGCCAACAAGTGGGTCATACCCGGAAGGCATGCAAGACCGTCCCTTGGCCTAGCCGCCAGGGAAACGACGACCGCCCGCAGCAGTAGGGAGACCCGCTGGCTGCACACGGGCAACGGCACCTCAGAAGGAAAGGGCACAGGCGCCCTCCAGTGGACCGGCAACAGTGCGCCGAGCAACTCCTCCCCTGGACCTCCTGACTAGTCCCCCCATCGCCCTACACAACCGTTTTGCCAGCCTGTCGGCACTCGACAGCTCAGTGGCGGAAGAAACGGACGGCGACGGGACTCCAGAGCAGCAGGAACCAAGGCCCAAGAGGAAGGACAGGCAGACGCAAACGCCCCCACTGAAGAAGGAGGAATTCGTTCCAAAGCCTGTGACCCTCCAGAGCAATCAGATCGAGCGACCGTACCGCTCAAGTTACTACCTACCTGGAAGGGTAGAAGGAGAGGCGGTAACACACCTCATAGACACCGGCTGCAACACTAACCTGTTGTCCAAGCGAGTCTTTGATCGTTTACCGAACCATGTACAACACAAACTACAGCACTACGATTCCCATGGAATCATGGCCGACGGGACGAGACTCCCATTCTATGGCTTGCTCTCACTAAAAGGGAGGATACGGCACGTCAAGTTTGAAGAGACCTTCGTGGTCAGCCAAGTCAACGAGGACGTTATCCTAGGGATGCCCTTCCTGACAAGCCAAGGATGCCAGATGGGATTCGACCGTCCAGTGCTGGTAATACAAGGGAAGGAGCTGGCCTGTACCGACCGCCACGGGAGAAATCTCGTGTCTAAAGTACAAGTCCGACAGGACACCCAGCTTCCACCACAGACAGAAGTGACTATTCCATGTCACTTGAGCTCCAGGGATACATTCCCTCAGGGAATAATTGAGAGCATCCAGGGTGGGATACCCATTGCCACCAGCGTCAACAGGCCTGACGCACAGGGACACGTACTGGTTAGATGTTTGAACCCGACGCAGGACACCTTGAGACTACCCGCAGGAGAGGTTATTGGTACCTTTACGGGAGTGGAAGAAGGTGGCGTCCAAGAGTTAACGAAACCAGAAGGACAGCGGAAGAGCAGGACGGGAGGAAGAGAGCTACCCCCCCATCTGCATGACCTCTTCCAGCAAGCAAAGAGAGGGTGCCAGGACCCATGGCAGGAGCAGCAAGTGAAGGAGTTGCTGATCGAATACCAGACGGTATTCAGTAGCCATAGTGGAGACCTGGGTAGAACAACCCTAGCAGAACACTCTATCCCCACCGTGGAAGGGGCCCGACCTATTCGATGCCCACCACACCGGCTGGGACCAGAGAAGGAGGCGGAAGCAGAACGTCAGATTAAAGACCTTTTAGAGAAGGATCTGATCGAGCCGGCCGACGGAGCTTGGAGCTCCCCTGTGGTACTGGTGAGAAAAAAGGACGATACGTGGAGATTCTGTGTGGACTACCGGAGGCTGAATGATATAACCAAGCAAGACGCCTACCCCATCCCCAGAATCGACGAATCACTGGATGCTCTAGCTGGAAGCAAGTATTTCACTACGTTGGATCTCACTAGTGGGTACTGGCAGGTTCCCCTGGATCAGGACGCCAGTGACAAGTCGGCCTTCACTACAAGAAGCGGCCTGTGGAAGTGGAAGGTGTTGCCTTTCGGGTTGACATCAGCCCCCGCCACCTTTCAACGGCTCATGGAAAAGGTCCTCAAAGGTCTTCACTGGAAGACGTTACTCTTGTACTTAGATGATGTGATTATCATCGCGCCCGATTTTCAGACGCACTTACAGAGGCTCGGAGAAGTGCTAGGACGACTCCACCAGGCGAACCTGAAGGTAAAGCCCTCTAAATGCGAGCTGCTGCAAGAAGAGGTCAAGTACCTCGGACATGTAGTAAGCGCAAAAGGAGTAGCTACCGACCCAGGAAAGGTGGAAGCAGTCAGGAGATGGGAGGCACCAACGGACGTAAAGGGGCTGCAGGCATTCTTAGGAACAGCCGGGTACTATCGCCAGTACCTCCCCGACTACGCCACGATCGCCAAACCTCTCACCGTGATGACGGGCAAGGAGACACCATGGAAGTGGGGACAGGTGGAGCAGACAGCCTTTGACCAGCTCAAAGACAGACTCACCCAAGCCCCGGTACTCGGATACCCCGACCCCAGCTTACCGTATATACTGGATACTGACGCCAGTGCGGTAGGAGTCGGTGCTGTGCTCTCCCAGGTACAAGAAGGCAAGGAACGCGTCATTGCATACTTCAGCAAGACGCTGGCACCAGCAGAGAGGAACTACTGCGTCACCCGGAAGGAGCTAGTTGCTGTCATCAAGGCAGTAAAACATTTCCGCCCCTACCTCTATGGACGGGAATTCAAACTCCGGACGGACCACGCATCCCTCCGCTGGCTGTGCAGACGGAAGGAACCATCGAACCAGATTGCTCGATGGTTGGAGATCCTGGCTGAGTTTCGTTATAAGCTCGAGCACAGAGCTGGAACTCACCATGGCAATGCTGATGGACTCAGCCGACAGGGGCCCTGTGCGGACTGCAGGCAGTGCGGCTCCATCGAGCAGAGAGATGGGGGACCTTCCCATGAAGAGCTACAGCAGGAGGCTGGACAGAGACCCCAGAGAGAGGTGAGAGACGACCTCGAC
The DNA here is from genome assembly GCA_945261195.1 of Cryptosula pallasiana. Taxonomy (NCBI): domain Eukaryota; kingdom Metazoa; phylum Bryozoa; class Gymnolaemata; order Cheilostomatida; family Cryptosulidae; genus Cryptosula; species Cryptosula pallasiana. The sequence goes on along the minus strand of OX183131.1, from coordinate 57,455,927 downwards.
GCATTGAACCCGGTACATCCCCCCCAGGACTCGGCTCAGAAGCAGTCGAAGGGACGGGATGCGGTAGGCCGGACTTATGCCGAGCTGAGACGACCGGGAGACATGCTGGAGAGGGAGTCTACCGAGAGAGGAAGGAAAGAGGAGCGGGTCAACCTCACTGTGACAAACCCGGTACACTCCGCCCAAACCTTGGCTCAAGAGCAAAGGGACGGGCAGGATGCGGTAGGCCGGATCTATGCCGAGCTGAGACGACCGGGGAGCGTCACAGAGAGAGAATTGGCCGAAGGAAGTGTCGAGTTGAGGACACTGTATGATCGGAAGGAGGCGATGGAGATCCGCCCTGACGGGGTGCTCGTAATCACGCTGCACCACCCTTCCAGAGCAAAGCAATGTGTAGTCTGCCCACCAAGTAGGAGGACACAGGTCGTCTGGGAGACGCACAGGATGATCCATGCAGGGATTCATCGGACAAGACAGCGCATCCTGATGGATTGGTACTGGCCAGGCATATCCCCCCTGGTCAGGAGACTAATCAGGGATTGTGAGGTGTGCCAAGTTGCCAAGAATGGGAAGAAGGCAGAGAACCCTCACCGACAAAGGATGTACGCAGGACGACCTTTTCAGAAGTTGGCGGTCGATCTAGTCGGCCCCCTGCCCTTGACGAAAAGGAAGAACCGTTGGGTGTTGGTCCTCACCGACCACTTCACCCGTTGGCAGGACGCGATAGCTCTGCCTGATGCCACAGCACCTACGGTCGCCGTCGCGCTGGACGAACGAGTGTTCGCATACTGGGGCCTGCCAGAGCAGCTACACTCCGACCAAGGGGCTCAGTTTGAGTCCGTGCTGTTAGAAGAGCTATGTAGCCTATGGGGCATCAAAAAGACAAGGACCACCCCCTATCACCCGCAAGGAAATGGGATGGTGGAGCGTCAAAACCGGACGCTGGGAGATGCACTCCGGACGTTGATACTAACGAAAGGCCAGGACGAGTGGGACAGTCTGCTGCCGCAAATCATGCGAGCCTGTCGCAGCACCCCCCACTCAGCAACCGGGGAAACGCCCAACATGCTAGTAATGGGACGGGAGGTACGCCTTCCTGACCAGCTAACAGGCACGCCCCCTTCCTTGGACCCTCGCAACGTCTCGGAACACACGGCAGAAGTGCAAGAAAATCTCCGGACGGCACATGAATATCTAAGACAGCAGCAACAAGAGATTAGGAGCCAAGACGATGAGGAGCCCGCCGTATTTCAGAAGGGGGAACTCGTCGTGTTAGAGAACAAACGGAGAGTGAAGGGAAGTAACCCGAAGCTACAGCCACGCTTCGTCGGACCCTACCAGGTGCTGGAGGCCTTCCCAAACCACACCTACAAAGTGGAAAGGAATGGGCAGTGGTCCATTCAGAATGGGATGCGGCTGCGTCATTATAGGACATGCCAAGAGCCGGTCGGCCGAGCGCCCCCTTGCCGAGAGCCCGCCCTCCAACCAAATATGAAAGGGGCCAGGAGAGGACGACCCCCCAAGGCACGCCCTGCCCCCGCTGAGAACCTGGAGTTATTACCCTTACCACTGCCCGTACCAGAACCATTACCGTTGCCGTCACCCCCACCAGAAAGGCCACCGTTGGCCAGGGAGTTCCCTAGCCCACTGCATTCCCAGGAACCTGGAAACCCCCCTCGGGGAGAGGGGACACCCCCCACTTGGGAGTTGTCACCTCCGCGTTCACCTGCGGTGCGCCACAGTCCAACCAAAGGGCCTGAGGTACTAGGACACAGCAAAGTAAAAGTAGAGAGAAGAAGTCTAAACGAAGAAGACACGCCCCCACCAGAGGTCATCCAAAGGGCACCCAGCCCACCGAGGCACCCAGCCCTCAACGACGAGGACTGGCCGCCCCTGCAGCCCAGCCGGCTGCCCGCTTCACCCGTAGGCCGACCACAAAGGGAGAGGCAGAAGCCAACCAGATTAAATGATTACCACTGCTATACAGCGAGGGGGGAACACATACCCAATATCCCACCTACTGAAGCAAGCAGCCAGGAGGTCACATCACCACCACCACCATCAACAACTCTCCTGGAGAAGAAAGTACCAGAAAACCCGGCCGAAATCGGTTGGATAGGAGCAAAACAAAGAATAAATAAAAGAAAGATAGAAGAAAGTGAGACGAGTTATCATGAAGAGAGACGAGGAAGAAAGAACGAGCAAGGGGAAACAAATCCCCAAACCAGTAAACTCGTCGCCGAAAAAATTATGAAACAGGATGGCATAACTTCCAGTTATAGCGAACAAATACCCGCCACCCCACGTCATCAAAACAATACCACGTGGGGGATGACGCTGAGAGAACACGTGGTGGCCACCACCAATCAAAATATAGATAGGTGCAGGAGCCGCCAACGCTCAGTTGCCATTCAACAGAGAACGTGTTCGCTACCCAACAGAAGAAGAGTAGACCAACCGGACATTCTAGCAACTACCATGGCTCGAACTTCACAACACACCAAGGAAAAGGTTGACATCACGTCGACAACAGGTGAGAGCCTACCAAATGTGACTGTCGAATCTCTAACTACAGCATTAGATCAGCAGATGCGACTAGTAACTGTTGTGCCACGAAAAGAAGACATGTTGAAAAAACATAGTGCTACACCGACCGTCAACATAAGACGAATTGATGTTGTAGGAAACGAGCTACCGACAGATAAACCCACACATGTGATGAGAGAAATATGGTTGTCAGGAGAGACGATGAAAGAAATAAAGGAGATGTCGGTGCAGGTCGAAGATAGTGACGAGTGGAAGTGCAAAAGATGTGACTATCGACACGTCAAGAAAAGGGTGGCTTACCACGTACGCCAACACCTTACGTTCTTCTATTGTACCTGTGGGAAGAAGAGTTCTTCAAGAGATGCTATACTAAAGCATATCAGAGTGCAGGGAGGGACACCAGAGCACGGTGGGAAGCATAAACCCCTCTATGAGGTTGACGCTGCCCGATACGATGTCTTCTGTGAAGCCATGGGATGGAAGCAACCCCCACCGTTCGGTGTACCGACGCCCAGCTTGGAAAAGATGGAGAGAATACCAATAAAGAAGAGGCTAGGACAACAACCAGAGTTGTCGCCACCACGAAAGAGAAGGAGGACAACCCCTCCTAAGAGATCGGCATCACCCAGACGGGAGGTACCACAGCCACGCTACAGCTGGCGTGAGGAGAGGGAACGTTCGGCGGAAGCCGAGAGACAAAGACGTCGGAGAGAGTACAGACAGAGGATGGAGGCCCTTGATCGGGAATTACATGCCGTAACCACCGACGCATTTAAGCTGCTGGAGAGAGCGCAGGAAATTAAAAGGCAGATGAGCCAGCCGTATAGAGATTAAAGGAGACAATACAATACCGATGCCGCCGCCATCAATTGATTGGCTACCATCGCCAATGGGGCGGAATGTGTAGAGGATCGGCGCCATCTTGGACATTTCTAGTTCTATTGGTTAGTTCTATGCGACATTCACTTACCGAGTCTATTAGTCCAGTTCTATGTAACACTTATCTATCGAAACTGTCTTGTCTACATGCTTATTTCTATTATATACACTTTAGAGCAAATAGCTCTATGCATCTTTTATTATTATTATTTTACCGTGCTGTAACATACAAACTTATATGTTGTCCATGTGAGTGCAATCAACCGTCAGTCTAAGTGCCACCTCTTATATTTTATTCGCCCACGCTGGCCAATCAATTGTGCCAGGTGTGGCCTCTTTTGTCTGAGCACTTGTCAGTCATTTTATTATGTAACTGCATGCATAAATACGAATGTTTGAATCAATAAAGTCAGAGTCAGCTTGCACACTCTCAGAAGTTTCTTTGTACATACAAATAACTTCACTGCGCACCATTACTCGAGTAGTAATACATAGGCAGATCAGTCTGAACCTCTGCTGGCCGAACTTAGCTTTGACTACTTTCGCCTTCAATGTTCGACCTCTGCACAGCACTACAATAAGACAGCCGAACCTCTGCTGGCCGAACCTAGTTCTACTAGTTCGCCCTTCAAAGTTCGAACCATTGCATACACACATAACCAGCTAACGCAACCGGCAGCTCGCTAGTTACTGAGATGGTCAACCACTACTCTCTAGTACACTAAGTCGACCTGTGGGAGGGTTGTATCGCTAGACACAGTTGCCATTTCCAGTTCGGGAGGTTGTGCAGGTAGGCCGAGCTACCCCCTCACACCCCCACAGTGAAATCCTGCACAATACTTAAGTATATTTGTGATCTCTAATTCTGCATCAAATTTAATTAATATAAGTGGTCTTGAAAGGCAACTGTTTCATATCACTGAAATTTCTGTCCAAATTATTTAATTATATTGATTGCAGTGATGCTGGAAATACAATACAAACCAGTAGCGCTACGACATTCCCTATTTCCATAACGCTTCAGTGGTCTGGCGCTATTATAAGTCGCTTCTTAGTAGCGACTTTCAATAGCGCCAAATAATCATGACTTCAGTAGCGATATAACCATTTCAAAGAGGGGAAAACCCGTGGCGCTACGACGTAGCGCTACGGCGTCGAGTCATGGAAAGTCACTATTTGATTCCCTCCACTACTTTAGCTCTTGTCTTTATTTGGCTTAAGTTTTGGGTCAAAATTTGAGGCATTGTATATGTTTTGCTTGGGATATGCAGTGCGTTTTTTTTATTGGGAGTTGCATGCACCATTGTTATCTTGTTATCTATGCCCCACGCTAGCGGAAAACTTTGCAAATACTGTGGCTCAGATGCATGAAAATGGCGATTCAGGTGCAAAAACACAGTACATGCAAAACACCTTGAAACTAGCTCTAAATTGCTTAGCACCACAAGCAAAACTACACATATCACTTGAATAAGTTTGTCTTTATATGCATTTGTGTTAATGAATAATAATTAATAACAACATTGCAATCAACAACTAGAATTCATTTGGAAAGCAGTAATGTGAACATTTAGTTTAGAAGTCAGTATTAACAGTGATGAAAGGTAGTGACACCAGCTACTATTATGCAAGTTAGATAAACTTGAATTTCATACAATTATAATCGTCATCAGCACAAAATAACCATCACATACATTAATTTATAAAACAATCTATGATAACAGATTAATAATATAAATAATGAAAATCAATGATGATAATAAACTGAAAGCATAAGCAGATAAATAGTAAATTAATAGATAGTAGACAAAGCATCAATATTATTATTATCAGTAAAAGTTAATAAAACAAGAAAATAGTGATTATTATGATAATTACAATAATAAAAAGTATCGATCAACAATAAGGACATAAAAATAAAGTTATTATTTTAGTAAATATTCATTAGTTGATGGTAATACATAAATGAAAAAAATATACCATAAATAAAAAAGAAAAATAGTGGAAGTGACGAAAAATAGATGAAAAAAATATTAATAATAAAATATTATAATAATAATACAAAATATTATGGATGCATTATTATTCATGTTTTATAGTAATATTATTGTGAGGGACGCTAGTACTCTCCATATTTTATTATTATTATTTTATACTCACTAAGACATTCTCTCACTTATTATTACTCCGTGAGACATTATCTCGTAATTACTGTCTAAGCCTATATCTCATTGTCCGTATTCCTTTGTGTAAGATTTAAGCCGATAACTCACTGTCTACGTTTACATCTCAATATCTACTCGCTACGCATTGTATACGTCTGTGTATAGTTCTATTGTTTGTATGTATCCACGATACTAGAGTCTATTTCAGTGCGTTCTATCTTATACACCAAATAATTATTTACCACATGTTATACTTTTTCCACGATTTTTAATTATTGCAATTGGGTGCTGACTGTAAGGGCAAGGCGTGGCTTGTACCAATATTTTTGCTCAGGCGTGGTTTGTAATGTGTACCCGCCTTCCCTGTATTTAAACTGATGTAAGTGTAATAAAATTCAGAGTTAGCCTGACTCTCAGATGATTCTCTCTCTCAAGAAGCAAGCACTGAGCACAGCTAGAAGCTGGGTAACTACAAGCGCTGGTCGACTATTAGCAAGCACGAGGCTTGGCGGAAAGTAAGATTGTTCGTTCTCTTACTGCGTATTCCCTCGACTCGAGGTGTACGACGCAAAGCACCTGGTGCCCTAGTAGTTCGACTCTTACTGAAGCCGAACTGTGGAGTTCGCACAAAACTATCACAACAATAATCAAGGAGTAATTATTGTCGACCTCGACTGAGTCGAACTAGACAAAGTAATTACCGCACCATTATTGTCAGTGGCCAAAAGTTCGAAACAAACTATAAACTAGACAAGTAATTCCTGAGGAATTAATGTCAGAGCACAGTTCGAAACAAACTATAAACTAGACCATAATCATGGCAGTGATTATTGTCGAACCTTGGAAAGGTTCAGAGGCAGCCAATAATTCGGATATAATTATTGTCTACTGCCAGCACACATACAAGCCAGATTCGGCCGCACCCATAAATGCACAAACCAATAAATGCTCTCCAGACAATACGAACAATAATAGCAAATTATTGTAAGTAGACTCGGGCAGAAGTAGAGTACGTCGGGAGTGTGTACAGGTGGCTACCACCCAGACGCAAATCCCTGTACATTATTATAAAATAAACACTTATTTTATCCACATGTATAATAAATATATTGGACATATAATATAATCTTATTCATATATATATTACTTATAAGATCTAATTACTATAATAAAAATCATAACAATAATAATTATAAGCTATTACATAATATTATATAATAATAACAAAAGAATAACAACACATTATTAATTATTTATCATTATTATCAATTATTATTTATCAATTCAACTTATAATCATTTTACCTGTATCTATTACACTCACATCCTGGACCAAATGACGGTAGCCACCACGAGATACAAGTTTAGGGTACCACAGTTCGATGGTACAGGAGACGTGGACTAATTTCTACAAAGATTCCAGGAGGTGGCCGGAGCCAACGATTGGCAGGCTGAGGACACAGTGATCCACCTACGCCTAGCCTTAACAGGTAAGGCCAAACAGTGTGGTCGAGGAGAAACCGTGGAGGACATAACCCGGACACTGCAGGCGACCTTTGGGTTGACACGTTCGGAAGCACAGGCAAAGTTGCTGAGCTACCGCCGAACCCTCAGAGACAGCCTCAGAGACCACACACTCACGGTGGAGCGCCTCATCAAGGCCACCCACGGCAACCTTCCACGACAAAATACTGACAAACTGGTACTCCAGACTTTCCACAGCACCTTGGGGCATACCTACTTGCAGCGAAACTTGTTGGCCGTACGTCCACAGAGCCTAGAAAAGGCTATCCAGGCAGGCAACGAGTTTTTGCAAGTGCCCCACTAGCCATTAGGGGGCCCCACATCAGGACGGTGGAGACCGACCCCCGTGGAGATAGAAATGACCCGACACGAGGAGGCTGCCTGACACCAAGAGGTGCAAGACCTCTTGGCACAACTCCTTTGCACTGTAGAGGGACTGAGCAAGGAGATAGCCAGTCTATAGGCAGAGACGAAGGTGGAAACCCCTAAGAGATGTTGGGGATGCCAACAGGTGGGTCATACAAGGAAAGCATGCAAAACCGTCCCCTGGCCTAGCCGTCAGGGAAATGACTACCACCCACAGCAGTAGGGAAACTGACTGGCTGCACATGGGCAACTCCGAACCAGAAGGGAAAGGCACAGGCTCCCTCCAGTGTACCAGCGGCAACACGACAAGCAACTCCTCCTCTGGACCTCCTGACCAGTCCCCCAATTGCCCGACATAACCGTTTTGCCAGCCTGTCGGTACCCAACAGCCCAGTTGCACTGGAAATGGACGGCAAAGTGACTCTCGAGAAGCAGGAACCACTCAGGCCCAGAAGGATGGACAGGCAGACTCAGATGCCCCCACTGGAGAAGGAAAGATTCATTCCAAAACCTGTGACCCTTCAGCTTAACCAGATAGAGCGACCAAATCGCTCCAGTTATTACCTACCCAGAAGGGTAGAAGGAGAAGCGGTAACTCATCTCATAGACACTGGCTGCAACACTAACCTGTTGGCCAAACGAGTCTTTGACCGACTACCGACCCAGGTGCAATGAAACTTGCAACACTATGATTCGCACGGACTCATGGCCGATGGCACCAGGCTCCCGTTTTACGGGTTATGCTCATTAAAGGGGCGGATACGTCACATCAAGTTCGAAGAGACCTTCATAGTCAGTCAGATAAATGAGCACGTCGTCCTTGGGATGCCATTCCTGACGAGCCAAGGATGCCAAATTAGATTTGACCGCCCCGTGCTAATTATCCAGGGGAAGGAACTGGCCTGTACCGACCGACATGGGAGACATCTTGTGTCCAAAGTGCAAGTCTGACAGGACACCCAGCTACCCCCACAGACGGAAGTCACCATTTCATGCCACCTCAGCTCCAAGGACACGTTCCCCCAGAGAGTGATAGAAAGTCTGCAAGGTGGGATACCCATCGCCACCAGCATCAACAAGCCAGACACCCATGGACGGGTACTGGTGAGATGCCTGAACCCGACGCAGGACACCCTGAGATTGCCCACAGGAGAGGTCATTGGCACCCATGCGGGAGTAGAAGAGGGTGGCGTCCAGACACTGACAGAGCAAAAGGGGCAACAGAGAAGAGAGACAGCAGAAGGAGAGGTACCCCCTCACCTACGCGACCTCTTTGCCCAAGCCAAGAAAGGGTGCCAGAACCATTTGAGCTATCAAAGACGCCACAGAGAAGCTACCCAACAGCGAGCAATGGCGATGTAAATAATGTGGTTATCAACAAGCAAGAAAGAGAGTGGAATACCATGCAAGACTGCACCACACCTACTTCTGTAAGTGTGGTAAAAAGAGTGCCTCTCGTGATGCCATGTTGAAACACACCAGAGTCCAAGGCGGTACATCAGAACACGGCGGCAAAAACAAGCCACTTTATGAGGTCGACGCCGCCACCTACCCTGAGTTATGCCAGTTTATGGGCTGGACTGATGCTGCACCCTTCGGTACGCCCACACCAAGCGTCGACCGACAGGATAAGATGCCAATCCAAAAACCCATTGGAGAGAGGTTGGAGTCACCCCCCCCTAGGAAGAGAAGGCAGACAACTCCTCCACCCAGAACCAAACCAGCAAGAGAACAGAGAGGTCGAACCCCTAACTGGCGAGTCGATCGAGAACAGTCAGCAGAGGAAGAAAGGATCAGGAGGAGGAGGGAAAGATTACGCCGAATGGAGGACTATGAGAAAGAATTGCATGCAGTAACCCACAAGGCCTTTAAGTTACTAAGATGAGCCGGAAAGATCAAAGAACAGATGAGTAACGAATACCACAGAAACTGAAAGAGACAACCACACCGACGCCGCCATTTGTTTATTGGCCACCATCGCCAATGGGGCGGAGTGTGTGACGGACGGTGCCATTACATGTCAACTCTATGCTAACGTTCTATGTATAATTGTTCTATGCCGTGTCTTGTCATCACTGTATTTATCATTATGTGCTTACTCAACCATTTCACCTAGTACACACCTACTACCTTTTTATTTGATAAACATGGCCAATCAAGTGTATCAAACTCTTTTGTGCTCTTTTTTATAAATACTCATGTAAGCTGTCAATAAATTCAGAGTTAAGCCTTGCACACTCTCAGAAGTTCTTTGTTCACAAATAACTTCAATTGCGCACCAGTACATGCACATACATTCAAAGCACTACACTACAGTAATAAATAGATAAGCAGTACACCGAACCTCAGCCAGTCGGAAATAGCCTTGGCTAATTCGACCCTCAAAGTTCGGCCACTGTCTTGATCTCAGAGCAGTCAATATAACAGATAGTTCGGCATCAACCTGCGATGGTGGATCACTATTGCTAGGGAGACTGTCGACCTGCAGGCGAGTTGTATTGCTGCTGATGCACTACGAAGCTATCAGTAACTTAGGGAGGCTGTGCAGGTAGGCCAAGCTACCACGTACATACCCCCACAGTGAAATCCTGCACAGTTATCATTGATTATTACTATAAAGTAAATAATACTACTGATGATGATGGTGAATAATTATTACTTTCATAATAATAATAATTATTATTATTATTAATTATTATTACAGTGGGGATGATTATCATCATGAAGATGATGATTGATCGATAGCAATCTTAAAAAAGATTTAGTCTTCCTTACTCTGTCAGATCTTTCAAATTTTGATAATAGAAGTTTGAGATTTCAATGCTTATTTTTAAAATCAATCAGCATCTCTCTATCAAGCATTATTTATCCAGCCAAGAAGATGTCGGCCTACTCTTAGCATCATTCTTCTGCTCGAACATTGCACACAAAGCTGCTGGCTCACAGGATAATGCAAAAGAGGAATTAGTCTATTTAATTTGAAAGTAGTAAGACTGAGGTTAAATTACAGTGCAATTCCTCAAACATATAAGGCACTTTTAAACTACTAGGACTTTTTTTGCACATGAGGCAAAATTGTAGCTCTTTTTACATCACAGACTTACAACTAATAAAAAGGCGGCAATCATATAAAAGATAATCAGTTGTATTTATCAATTGACTCTTACTATTACCACAGAAAGATAATCAATTCAAATTTGTTTCTATGATACTGACGCACGACTTTTGACTGTTGAACCACGACTGAAATTAGACTCACGAGGAGTCGTCAGTCAGACCCGGTAATATACGCCCCTGATATATATAATATATATAACTATATAATACTATATAATTTTGGCCTAAAACTTATGCTAGTCTTTGGTCTAAATAGGAATAGTGTGAGGGACGCCACTATTACTCCAATGGTGAACGCCATTTTATATTATTTACCCTGCCAACATGTATACTTATTCACATATTTATTCCTACCTGTTGTTCTATATCTGCAAAGTTCTATCACGAACATAAATATTTAATTAATTGTTATTTTATTAACAACACTTTTTCCACCAAGATATACAAACTGTATTTTGAGTTGTGTGATGTAAGGCGTGGCTTACAAGAATTCTTTGTCTTACCCCTGTATAAATATTTGTGTAAGTAACTAATAAAATCAGAGTTAGCCTAGCTCTCAGAATATTTCACCTGCACTAGAAAGAAGCACAGCCGCAAGAATAACTACGAGCACAGATAATCCAACTATCGGTACGCACAAGGCTTGACGGAAAGCAAGAGTCGGTTTGACCTCTTGCTGCGTATTCTCTTCTAGTAAGAAGTACGGCGCAAAGCACCTTGTGACACTATAGTTCGGCCACCAATAGTTTGCCCGAATTAGCACGGAATTTAGTGGATGATAACTACTATAGTAATTATCGTCACCTTATCAGCAACTTATCCCACCCTAATTTCGGCCGTACTAACGAGCACATAAACTAGCAGAACAATTACAGAAAATGTTGCAAGAAGCAAACACATTGTCTTGAGCCGGACACAGAGCATAGTTCGGGAGGTGTACAGGTGGCTACCACCCAGTCACCCAGATGAAATTCCTGTACAATAGTAATAAGGAAACACATCTCTGTCATCGAGTGTAAGGAACAGGTTCTCCTGGTTCCAGGTACTTAAAGTATGCACCAGTTACCATGAGAACCTGTGAGGTACTTTTTTGTGTGCACCAGCTGTTTAGAATGTATGGAACTTTATAGTGTGGAATGTTGATTTATACATTGTATGGTGTGTTGGTTTGGAGGGTCCCCTGGTCCATTGGGTGCCTTTTTATGTGCACCAGGTGCGTAAAATGTATGATATTTATTGGTGTGGTAAGTTGATTATTTATCTGGTTCTCCCTGTTGGTGCATTTTTGTGTGCACCAGGTGTGTTGGATGTTTTGGTATGTTGATTTAGACATGGGTTTGTACGATGAAGTTAGATTGGGGGTTTTGAGTATTGTATAGGTTCCAGGCAAACTTAAAGTATATCTCAGTTACCATGAGATCCTGTGAGGTACTTTTTTATGTGCACCAGTTGTTTAGAATGTATAGAATTCATAGTGTGCAATGTAAATTTAGACGATGGTTTGTATGTTATGTGCTGTGTTGGGGGTTCTCCTGGTCCGTTGGGTGGCTGAGGTGCCTTTTTGTGTGCCCCAGGTGTTTAGAACTATTTTAGTTGGGTGAGGTACCCTTTAGTGTGCACCAGATGTTTAGAATGTATGGAACTTCATGATGTGGAATGTAGATTTAGAAATTGGTTATGTAATAGTATTTGTATTGGAGGTTCTCCTGGTCCTGTTTATTGGGTGCCCTTTTGTGTGCACCAGGTGTTTAGAATTTTTTTCGTTGTCTGAGGTACATTTTAGTATGCATCAAGTGTTTAAATTTTTTTTGTTGTATTTATTTTGCAGGGGGTATATATTGTGATTTTTTATGTCAATTTAGATTATGAGGTTGACTAATTTATAAACGTGTACGTTTTTCCTGAGTTTTGTATGGTGAGTTTGATTGCTGGATTAAAATTTTATGGTTGTTAGTATAATTTTATTACAAGAAAATTTAAGCTGTTTCTATACATAATCATGTTCATAGATACGATGAAGATGATGTTTCAGCAACAACTGTTGGAGCTGTAGGAGCTGTGAGTTGAGAAGGAGATTTTGGAGTTATTCATCTTGATAAACTTTCTAAAAAAAGTAAATAACATTAATTTACTTAGTTTTTGTTCAGTTGTAGATAGTTGAAATTTAGTTGTAAATGAGAGAGAGTAAAATACTTACTACCACTGTGTTTTGATCCAAATGAGTGTTTGAAGGAAGCATCATGTCTACAAAATACAAAAATCGATTATTACGGAAAAGTTTTTGCGCAAAAAAGACATTTTTTCACGGGAAAAACAACAGTTTTTAGTGAACAAAAACTACACTTTCCACGTAAAAAAACACCACTTTTTGCGAAAAAATTTTCACTTTTCCGTGCTCAGTGTACTTAAGGACAGCTGTAAATCAGGAGTCACGCCTCCTGCACATCCTATATACTATAGTTGTTACACAATATGGCCAGCTCTCATTGTAAGCAATGCAAAAGTTGTCGCTTCTGCCATTTGCCTGCAGGCTCGTTTACGGTGCTAGCCTTCTGATATTTTGATAGAACCTTCAAAACATATCATTGATTGTGTTGAGAAATAGAAATGACTCTCAGTTCTCTCCAAAATATGTCAAAAATTGGGTTTTATAAGGCTGTTTTTCGCAAATTTTAAGTGAAAAAGTTCTTGCCTTTGCCATTTGCCTGCAGGCTGATTTCTGGGGCTTGTCTTCTGATATGTTGATAGAACCTTCAAAACATATCATTGATTGTGTTGAGAAATAGAAATGACTCTCAGTTCTCTCCAAAATATGTCAAAAAGAGGTTTTTTTGAAGCTGTTTTTCGCAGGTTTCTAGTGCAAAAGTTGTCGCATTTGCCATTTGTCTGCAGGCTGGTTTACGGTGCTAGTTTTCTGATACGTTGATAGAACCTTCAAAACATAACATTGATTGTGTTGAGAAATAGAAATGACTCTCAGTTCTCCCAAAAATATGTCAAAAGTTGGTTTTTTTGAGGCAGTTTTTCGCAAATTTTAAGTGAAAAAGTTGTTGCCTTTCCCATTTGCGTGCAGACTGGTTTCTGGTGCTAGCCTTCTGATAACTTGATAGAACTTTTGAAACATATCATAGAATGTGTTGAGAAATAGAAATGACTGTCAGTTTTCCCCTAAATATGGCAAAAACTGCTTTTTACAGGCTGTTTTTTAGCAGATTTTTAGTGAAAAATTTGTTGCCTTTGCCTTTTGCCTGCAGGCTGATTTCTGGTGCTACCCTTCTGAGAATTCGATAGAACTTCCTAAACATATCTTGGAATGTGTTGAGAAATAGGAATGACTGTCAGTTCTCTGACAAATATGGCAAAAACTGGTTTTTATAGGCTGTTTTTCGCAGATTACTAGTTCAAAAGTCGATGCCTTTGCCATTTGCCTACAGGCTGGTTACCGGTGCTAGCCTTCTGATATTCTGATAGAACCTCCAAAACATATCATAGAATGTGTGGAGAAATAGAAATGACTCTCAGTTCTCTAACAAATATGTCAAAAATTGGTTTTTATAAGGGTGTTTTTCGCAGCTTATTAATGTATAATCCACAGTTTCACCAGTTACAGTCTCAACATAAACATGTAAATCGATTGTGTAAAACTATTCTTTTTGATCCCCAGTGGTGTCATATCATGGAATTGCAGAGGATTTACATTTATCTTATGTAAAAATATCATACACACTGGCACCAATATGATACCTGCGCTCAACTGCCTACTACTTAAGATCAGTTTAATTTTTTTATGTTAATTTTGGTCATTATTTGCTAAAAAATAGGTTCTGTTGCTTAACTTCATTGAATCTCCTAAAAAACACCTATACCAGAAGCTTGGCATCCTTCTGCTTAATTCAACTCACCACTGATGCCTATTCATCACCTACTACTGTGGTAATTAATTATAATAATACAAAGCATTCACAGCATTGGCTATAGAATTAAACTGTTACAAGCTGAAGTGAAAGCTGTTAACTTTAATTGCCACAGTGGCTAGTGTTCTTTACTACTATGAGTGAAGTTTTGCATAGCTATCCAACTCCAAAATCAGTGAAGCGTTCAGGCTACATAGACTGCAAGACCTCCACAGAACCAGATCCAGCATTTCTTGGTTATATAAAAAAAGTTGCTACTAACAGCCAATCAAAGTCTGCTTATTGGAGATTCATCCAATCACAAGTTTGTACAAATTAGTTTGGTTTCTCCACAGTTTGTGCTCAATGGTTTGTGAGGTTAGAGAACATACCTTGCTTACTGGATATTTGCACATAGCTACAGATGTTTAACCAGGGTTTCAACTCAGTCCTACTTACTACAGGAACCTTTGCCAAGCACCCATCCCTGTAATAATAACATAATTAACTAGCCGACGCTATTAAAATCACTTGAGCGATAACTACAAGGCAACATAAAGAGAGCACAACTTCTCAAAAACCGTGTTACAATATGCACTTGAGCATTTCAACATTCTTTCATAGAAACTGAAGTCAGGAAAAGACAATTCCAAATCAAACTTGTTATCAGCTAAAAACGGTCCCTAACATTAATCTTTGTTATTAATTTATAGTTAGACATAACTTTGCGCAGTCAAAAACTTGTTGTTTTAATAACTTCCTGTAATGTCAAAAGACTGAAGATGGAAGAATTGAAGTAAGAAACAACTCATGATGACATTGTTTGTACAATCCATTTATAGCACAGTACTGTTAGCGAATTGTAAATTCACAACAAACATTCATTATCGCTTAGAGAATAACCCAAAAAGAATTACATGACATCGTAGAAGGATGAGGATTACATTGTTATTTGATTAAGTTAACAAATCAATGAACAAGAAGCATTGAATTAAATGGCGGTGAAGCTGAATCACATGAAAACAAGGTTTGGTGTTACCAGCATTAAAAAAGAGAGAAAGAAAAGTGAGGGAAAATGAAGGGAATAAGGGTTGGGGGAACGATTGATCCTGTCAATGTCACTCATCTAATTTCATTACATCAGTTGGTAGTAGAGCTTTATATTTTGCCAAGTTATCATACATGTAATTATTACTGTGTTACACGACACCCTCCGGGTAAATATCTTGAGCAACGGCTAGCTGAGGCTTCCGCTCCTAGGATTCATTCATGGTGCTAAAATGTATCATATCAGTCTAGCAGTTAATTTTGGTACTGAAAGAAAATTCGTTACTTGTCCACACCTTTTAACAAAATCAATCCCATAAAATAACACACTAGCTATTACATCACGATTTTTGGTGATAAAAAGACCTACAGAGACCATATGACGGCTATAATACGATTATAAAAAAGACGGTAAAAACTTCCAGATTTGACTGAATGTGCAACAAGGGGCTCTGTATACTGCTGTCAAAATTGCAGACAAATCTAATGGCAGGAGGCAGAACTCGGGCACATACATCGAGAGAACTTGTTACAAAAAATGAGGAGAAATTTTAATGTGAGTGTAGAGAAGAGAGTTTTATATATAAACATGTACTTACCAGCCACTGGGACTGCAAAAGCAAGAGAATGAGTCAAGAGAATGTTGCTGAAAAAGTCTACAATGATCTCGCTTCTGTTGAAGTTCACAGTTCCGTTGTTGGATCATTTGTAGCGAGGTTAACAACGAATTGCTCTGTTGGCGAGGTAGCACATGTGGAATGGAGAGTTGACAAAATCCAGCTTAGTAGCTTGACCAGCCTCGCCACTTCACCTGCGCTAAAGCCAAATAAGAATAAAATTTCAAAATAGTTGTAGCATCATTCAATATACGCCAGTAATAAGCAAAAAATAACAAACTGTTAAAAATATTCTCAAATAATGTTTGACGCAATTAAAGGCAAGTAAATAAAAAATTTAAAACTGGTTTAACAAAAGTCGCAAATGAATGAATGAATAATTTTTTGTAACTACTCTCTGACTTCAGTTTATAAATGTTGAAGTATATCGTCATGCTGCCAACAGACAAACACATTTCATATTTCAGTGCAAGCCCACTTTCACTTAATGTTCTCACTGCAGATTACCTGACATGTTATATTGAATGTTTGATGGCTGGCTCTTAAGTTATTTAAGCTGAGGAGTGTGAAATAAAAACAGAAACCTGGGATATTAAATAGTTTTTACTGTTGTATGCTGATAGCAAGATGTCATTGCAATAGCATTTGATACAAATGCTTCAAGTAGCAAATCAAGAGTTAAACTCAGCATTAGTACACTCACCAAAGAACATCAATGGAAGCCACACAGCAGATAATCAATTTTGTTTCACATGTTATGATGAAATTTAATGCTATGGCACTCATACAACTAGTGAAGAATGGGGAAAGCAGTGAGGACAACTCTAAAAAATCATAGATGACAAACTCTTTTATATCTTGAATAGGAATTGCTTCAATTCTTACATTATCTGGATTACAGTTGTTGTTTTCGTTAGTATTAACCTGATGATGAAAAGTTGGTGATTAATCTATGCCTAAAATAACAAAGAAGTAAAGTTATGGTACAAAAGCCAAGTAAGCCGGTAGGGAAATTAATGGTTTATCTAACAGCCGCAATCCTTTCAATTTGATTTGTTAGAACTAACCAGGTCTCACAGCAAAATACAACTAAATCACTGTACCAAAAATTAAGAGAAATTTCTGGAGCAAATATTTTATTGAACAGTAAATTTTCATTAATAAAGCTGAGCGACTAAGCTGAACAATTCAATAAAAATTACAAATCTCATTCGGGAGGGAAGACAAGATAAAACGGTTGCGTTTTAATAACCTTCAAGCACGAATAAAAGTACTTGAATATATCAATAATTTTATTGAATATGAATACACAAACTTCCGTAGACATCGGTGAAATACGTACATGAATACGAAAACTTCAGTAAGTCTGAGTAAAATATGTTTATGAATATGGAAAATTTACAACGAAAGTGTAACACACGCTAGTGAATATGGAAACTCCACAATCGATTGGTAGAATATGTTCTATCAATATTAATAAGCCAACAGAAACAAATGATTAATATTAATGAATGTGGAAATTCCAATGGATGGAAGGGAAATATGTTAATTAAAAACGAGATTTCAAAGTAAAAAAGAGTTTGTGCTTCTAATACATGAGATCCAAGTCAAAGAAAATTATTGTTTGTTTTATTCATTTCAACACAAAAAATATAGTAATTGAAAAAGGTTAGTGGTGAAGCGGTGGACCATGTTTATGAATTATGAACATTCACTGATACTCCAAGAAGTTACATGGACATGCTAAAGTAAATTAACACGGATACTGATGGGGAAAAAATGAAACATGTTCTTGCATGTTGAAACATCAAAATAGATTTACTCATGAAAAGAATGTGTAAACATGTTGGTAGGTGACAAATGAACCTGAAGAAACGCCACACTTGTATCAAAATGGAAACAAAACAGTGTTTATTCAATTTCGTCTTTAATTTTAATTATCATCAACATTTAAGGGGGTATTAAAATGAGTAATATATTCTCATCACAAAACACTTTCATACTAATACTAAAACATGAGAATTTCGATGTGATCAGTTTAGCCAGTGTGTAACTGAAGTATTATTGCAGTTGCAAGTTGATAAGCTGTGATCCAACTCATTGATAAGTGTGATCCCACTATGTAAGCGCGCTCTTGAGAACTTTCAAGGTGGAATACAATGGAGTAAATTAAATTAACAGGAGTGAATGGTCAGCAGTATTTTGAGAACGTTTCTAATGTTTGTTGGTTGGTAGAAATGTTTTGCTCAATCATTACAATTGCATCATATGGCTAGCTGGTCTCCCACAGACAGTGAAGTGCTAAAGCAATAGAGTAATTTCTCAGTGAGAGATTAAAAGTTTGTTGAGTATTGATCTGCTCCAAAGCTAGGCTTTTAAAATTTTGTGAGAAAACTTTCTTGATTTTAGGAGTAACCCTATGATTGATATTAGTAATATTAAAAACTATTCAACAGAGAGAACTCTAACGCAGGAAGAATGTTGTTATTGTGTACATTTGGAGTGGCAAAAATGATTTATACTTGTGAACATTGCAGTTGAATAGATTCATAGATATGATAATTTTGGCCTGAAAATGTTTATGAATATAGATCATTTTGCATGAAAGAGTGAAAGGTGTTTATGCATTTAGAAATTTTAATATGATAAAATGAACTAAGTTTGTGGATATGGAAGTTTCAGCTGACCAAAGTAAAATAATTTTACAAATACAAAAATTTGAATATGACAAAGTGAAGCATTTTCATAGATATAGAAACTTTGACATTAAAGCATGCCAGCCTGATCACTTTTTGGTTGAATTTCTGAATATTCAAGTCTTAAGCAGCAGATTGATGTATTAAATAACCCTCTATGCCCACTCAGTCATGATTTACAAGCTTGCCAAAAGCCCACTAGCCTTAAATGCTCGTCGCATAAGCTGAGATTGAGCTTTGTATAACTTCTATTGATTGCCAAGTACGTCATTTTTGGATTGTGGGAGTGGTAAGTTATAATAAATAATAGTAAATTTTTATAAATGAAGTTACATCGTATGCAATTGAAATGAAATGTGATTGGGCAATTCATTTAGTCTTAAGTCTACTGAAGGTCATTGCAACAGGAATAAAGAATCCTTACGAAGACAACCCATAAAAAATTGATTCTAAGATTAATAACTCATGTACATATAACAATTACTCAGCGACTTACTCAGCAATTGTATGATTTTGCAACTTCTTTTTTTCGCTAAGCCATTGCTAGCATTTTATTTGAGGTAATCGCCATGCTTTGATAGGGATAAAAAAATCACAAGCCAATCACATTGCAAAAGAACTTTACCCTAGTTTTCAATAGTGCCTCGTCATATTCAGTGCTCCGATCTATCAACGATCCTATAATAAATTGAAGGCTGTGCTTTGTAACAGCGAGTTTGACCGGAATCGCTGAAGAATAGGTAGCAACAAAAAATTGTGCAATTTGGGGGAGCGACTACCCCAATTGCTAAGCAACATCGCTAGCATGATCGCTATATGTACATGAAGTATTAATGTTGGGCTTTCCAGTTAAGCGCCATTTTTCATATGGCTTGAATCTTCATGCTGATCGCGTAAAATCTGAATGTAGTTTCTCTCAATATGGACACAAATAATGCAGACGCGTAGTGAACAGAATCAACGCTTGTTTATTACGAAAATTTCATATATGAAATAGCAACAAGAGACAATTGCGAGATTTGTCAGGTGGTCCTATTCCAATATGATCACAATCACAAGGATGATCTAAATTCTTTCCATCAATAGGGTAGAAAAAAATTGTGCTTGTTTTGGTGAGTTAGACAACAATAAATGGTATTCATACATAAAAGGACCGTAGTATGCGGTCAAAATAATAATAAACAAAATAATAAAAAGAAATAGCGGGATTTGATTGGCCAAATAAATACTGTACGCCAAAGAAGTACACATACTTCTGATCCAAAGATGATGTCAATTTTAAGCAGTGTGAAAATTGGCGAGCATTTCTGGAAAAGGGGTATTTTGCAGTCTTGTAGATCAGCATTGAGGGGGCCTAGAGGGTTAGTCAATACAGCAATCTGCTGCTTAAAACTTGAAAATTCAGAAACTCAACAAAATATAGTTCAATGCTGGGATGCTCCAAAGAGTGAAATGTGTTGATGTGAATGGTTGATTTAGTGACCAGGTAGACTTTGCTATTAGATGAATATTGCAATGCAAAAGTGCAATATTTGTTATGTAGTATTTTTTTTATTATTTACCCTTTTTTGGTTTCGTGCTTGCAGAATTAATTATTTCATTTTGAGATGATTTCGTACAACTGTCAACTCAAGTGGATGATACATTTTGTGTCTACTGGAGACTGTGCCAGTAACAGATGTTTTAAAAAAAAGCTACAAAAAATTATGTTTATTGGCTACGACTGAACAGGCATGGTTATTTCAACATAGTTCAGACCATTTCAAAAACAGTTTGTAGGGCTTTAAAACGAATCATCTGACTTTGAAAATGTTTATACATGTAAGGTTTGAGCTGCTGCTGACCTTTTGAATTTCAATAGCATTTGGAGGATTTGCAAAGCATTTAGATGGTTGTAAATTATCTATAGTTGTTAGCCAGAAATAATCTTATTGAATAACATGCTGCATTTAGCAAGAGCTGGCATTGAATCCCAATTGCCTTCAAGTTGTAATGCAGCTCATTAAGCTATTCATCTATTCAATATAATCAAAGATCTAGTTGTTTCACGAGTGTTTATACACTTGTGGAAACAAGAAAGTTTCCAGTTATGAGCCACCATATTAAACGGTATTGTTTGTTGTGTCCTGCTTTCACTAAATAAATTAAAATTACTTCCACCACTTACTAGCTTAAGGTGAATGGCTTTGGACATTGATTATGTCTTGGTTATTTTCACCAGTGGCCAACCCAATGTCTATGCATCACCCATGGTATTGCTTATAGTGTGAAACAAATACAACAAACAACACATACACTGGCTATCCATCACTAATAATTATCCCCTATGAAGAAGCTTGAAGTGAGCATTTGATAGTGATTTTGGATCCAGTGAATGTAGCAACCTTGAATAGCATCAGAGAACATTCAAAATCAAAATTCACAAAAGCTTCGCTTTGAACACCAAGATTTTTCAGAACTAAAAACCGATAGGGCTTTGACTGGATGGTTTTATATTTTACTGCTTGACGAAACCAATTAAACAAAGTGATGGTAAGTAGTGCACTTTGTAAGTCATTCTGCAACCAAATAAAAATTGTTTTCATAGTTTTTCAAAAAATAAATTTCTGATGGTCACAGTTGAGCATGCAAGTACCCGCAAAGGCTCTCAGTACATTCAGTAAATACAAAATGGAAAAGCAAACAAATCAATTCGTCAATTGATTTAAGCAAAACACACAGGTTTTTATCAAGAATGTCGTAGTGGTACACAATTTTTATCATATAGACACATTAGTATGAGCCTGTTGTACAGTAAATAGCAGCAAGATTGATAGATTCAATTGCTATAATGGGAATAAAAATATAATTTGTCATTGATACTCACCAGCGTGTAGTAAAGCAGAGCAGCAACATTATTTGGCTCAATTATTAATTTTCAAGAAATAGAGTACAAAATTATTTGCTGTCAATCCTGTGTTGATCAATTACATACACTTTTAAGTGTGTGCTCATGAATCGTTATTGATGATGCACTATATATTTGAATGTTTTATGGGCGGGTGGGAGAAAAGGCTGAAAATTCAACGGTGTGATTATTTCATTTTCAAAAATCTATATCCACTATAACTATCCATAGATGTTAAGGTATCATGTTTTTTCCTTAACCATGCAACAAAGAAAAATAATTTAATCGGCTATTACAGAGCTTAGTATGAAGCTCAAATACTTATGTGCAGTGCAATGCATACTTTAGGGCTGGTGGACTCCTTTGCATGGATTGCCACAATACATTTTTGTGCAGCACCTTCAAGCAGCTATTCATTTCTCCTGGTTTATATTTCTATTACATACGAACATATCATCACTTATAAAGGACTATACGGCTCACAAGGTTATACTTCCAGCCTTCATTACTTTTCATTCACGTATCAACTGCTGATTTGATGCTGAGTGAAGAAGAGCAAGTCAGTTCTTTTGTGATTGGAAGCCTAAAGAAATGGGATAATTAGTTATTATGTTCATATTGCGAATGCTATTGCTACCGTACACTAATACTTGTCTCTAAATGAACTAAGAGAAAATTATCATCATAAGCATTCCAGCTAGTTTCATTTTCATAAAAATTATATACACATATATATACACATATATATCATAGATTTTTAATTCTGAATTTAGAGATCTTATTATTTTGATGGTTTGTGAATAGCTGTGATTAAACCTCTTATAAAAATGAGACTGGTCAAATTGACTTCAGGAGTGCGGAGTGAGAGTTTCAGAGCACCATAGGGTTGCGTTACTGAATTGTTATAATTCTTGTTCATATGAGGCTTTAGTAAACCTTCGCTAATGCCAGCATTCACAGAGGAACTGTTGAAAGTACTTTTGTATGTAATATTCAATTTACTATTCCTACAATTCATCACTTTGCTGTTTCTCCATTAAACATCTAAAATCAGCCACTTTTGCTGTGTTAACACTGTAGGAGCCAGTACAGTGGTTAACATTAGTGTTATGACTCACTGCTTTACTGGGAACAAAAGGGGGAAGGGATTAAAGCTGTGCTTCAACTTTAGACGCTCTGAACAATAACAACACTCTCCCGAATAGTGATAACACCCAGTCGTTTTAAATGTGTACAATCTTTACCTTGTATACATATATGTTAGGAAAATGGTAAAAAGAATGTGCCATTTTAATAATAATTTGTCATAAACTGAATTGAAAAACATAAAACAAAAATTCATTATCATATGAGTTGACTCACATTACAATGAAATTAAATGCAATAAATACATTGGTCGTTGAACAACGAAAATGCATTTGGTATAAATAATCATTGGTCAGTGACAGCGGGCTTCAGCATTTTATAACCTTTCAGACAAGAGAGTGATTATACTTCTTGAGATCTTAATTTGTGCCAAGTTTATGTGAACATGGATCGCAGATCATCATACGCTGATCTGCGATCACTTCTGATAACTTACGATATGTGAACCAGGCTTTATCATACAGCCAGCTTCATTGTCTCATTTATCAATTGCCAAGTTTAACTAAACTGATGGGTGATAGCATGGTGTTGCTCCCACAGAAAACTCAAGGTGGCTGTGCAAGCAAATAACAAATACGCATTTAGCAAAGGAGACAAAATGATAAAGTGGAAAAAACAAACCAGTTTGTGAAACTTTGCTTGCCCCAACGCTTATTTATAAGCAAATGTTTGAGCAGAACAAATTGCAAAACAAGTTTGTTTGGAAGTTTCGCATGTTGATGATCAATTAGCATGCCGTTCGCTAAAGCAGCTAAAGCTAAAGCAGCTAGTTATGTAATCTATAACAAGTTCGCTCTTCTGAGAACAAAGACCAATATGCTAAACTGCCATTTCACAAGCTAGAGGATTAACAGCTAACTAGCTAACAAGTGAACTAGCTAACAAGTGAAACTGTTCAAAATTAGTTTAAGTTATAAAAGTGAAGTATAACCTAATAACATGTTGGCCGAATACATGCATTCGAATTTATTGAATATCTTTGACAACAAACGACAAAACATATTACAATTCTGTTTTATCTGTCTGGCAAGAAAAATGTAAACTTTTTGCCCAACTTTGATGATTACTAGTGCATTCCTTTGAGTTCCATAGAAAACAGCAATGAATGCGCTGCTGTTATGTATAAGCAAGGAATGTAGTGCAACAATTAATACAGTATGTATTTTTGACGGGTTTGAGATATATAGTCAATTGATTTGGTTTAAATGTATGATCTTTGCTACCATGTATAGTTTCCGTAGAATAATATGCAATTTTGCTGGAAAAATCAGGAAATTTCAGTGTTTTATGATTTAATACACTTCAGAGAAAACAAAGATTTCCAACAGAGGACTACGTTTGTGAACCCAAGTCACACTTTAGCATTGCCTTTGTTGTCGTGGTATTAAAGTTGTATGGAGAAAATGGTGTTAAATTGGCAAGCCAGAATCAGTGAAACATGACAATAACTGGCTTGTGAGCAGCAACCAAATCCAACAAACTTGTGGTGATGTATTACATAACGAGCAATCCTGCATTGGTGTGTGAACAAAGGGGCTATGGTGCAACTTTCATTGGTTACTAAACTGTGACTGGCAGCTCGTGAGTTTGTCAGCAAACTTTGCTACTTCATCACTACTTAAACCTAGATTATTTAGTACTCAATATGCCTAAATTTGCTAACATTTACTGTGGGTTTGCAAGTTGTTACTTTAAACTCAGAAAATGAGTTGAAAGTATATAATAGAGAACAAGTTGAACACTATCCTCGAATGAAAGTGGAGAAAGAGCTATGGAAGAAACTTCGTTACAAAGGCAGAGAACTGGTATTGGACAGGTTAGTTTTTGCTTCCGTAAAAAAATTAAAATTAGAGCATTTTAGACTGTACGAAATCATCTTTGTCCCGTTGCTAATAAGGAATGAGTTATTTAACAAACCAGTGAAAGATTGATTCTTGTTACGTTGCAATGATTTCATTTTTAAACTTAACTCAATTGATAGTCGTGGCACGAATGTTTTTTTTCAAGAATAGCCACCCCAAACTCTTTATTAAAAGTTAATTAGTGATAACTTATCTAACAGAATAAAACCCATTTTGTACAAATTATGCATCAAATGCCTCAAGTGCCTCCGAAAATAAGGCCAAAAATCATTCAAAGAGACCAAATGGCACAAAAACGTCTTTGTCTGAAATATGACATGTGCTTTTTATAGTGGGAGATATTCTATCAGAGAATGGAATAGAAGAAGAATAAGATGGTACAGCCAACACGGACCAAGTCAAATCCGGTCACATGTCGGTAGTTTAGCCAGCTACGAGATAAACAATGATCGCTTAAAAAATGAGCTGGAGAGGAAAGTCACAAAGCTCCGTGATGGTGCAAAGGACTTTGAAAAATCATCTAATCTCAAGTGGAGGCATTTGACACGAATTTGTGGACTCTGAAGAACTACCGGTGGCAACATCAACAATGACTCTCAGGTATATTACATTAATGGCATCTGCCAATGCTTGTGCACTTTTAGATAGTTTTATTTTTGAGCGAGTATTTAGAATATTAAAGTAAGTTTCAATGATCAAAAGTCATGTTAACATGTTCACAACAGGTAGCATGGAATATGAGTGCTTGCATTAAAACATTGAAATGACAGAACGGATTACTATGGTTTGTTTTTAAACTATTAACCAAGTAAAAACTGTATGTTAGTCAGCTGTGAATACCAGGTTAATACAATAGTCTCACAAACGCTGATGAATTTTACAGTGGTAGAAAGAAACAGTCAGATAGCGAGTGGAGAGGTCAACATTGGCAGGGCTATATGCCTAATTACTAAAGAGCTTCGCAGAGGAGCTGCTACAATCGGAAAGTGAAGCTATGGCAGGGTGGAAAGTCTACAAAACATCCGAGAGCACAATATCGAGTCATTGGATAGATAAAAAGAATCATGAGAGACTCCAAGAGTGTAGTTCTTACGGTTGAGCAATGCAGAGCTATTCCAGAGAAAAGCCAAGGTACAGACCTAAGAAAGATTAGGATTTGCGTTAATTACTTTTGGACGGAATTTTTTTTGAATAAAAATCATGGACATTATAAAATTAAAACTGCTTGATTATAAAGTCCCAGAATGTGGCACTTTGGGATAAATTAATAATAACTAAATAATAAATTAATTAATGTGGGATAAAGTAACACAGTTGTCTATTTTTACCCTATCTTGGTGTAGTGCCCACAAAAGTAGATGATTTTCAACACCTGCTCAGAGAACAAGTTTAACAGTTAGAAACCATCCACCACTTTGTGTGCTGACATGATCATTCTGACATATGCTCCCACTCTTATTATGTAATGACTGTTTGGTTTTTCAACAATCAGCTGTGTGACACTTGCCAAGATTACTTTGATTTGAATATTTGATGACCAAGGTGACATGTAGGGCTGAGCACTCCTAAATGTCAGGAGTAACTATGTTTTGGTCGTTGGTTAGTTTTCCTGGCTCTGACATACTTCATGTTTTGTTGCCAACTGCCATTAGTCTTATATTAACAAACAGGAAACTTACTTCTCTACATCTAGGTTAACACATTGACTCTGTCGTGGACAGTTGGCGTATGCTTATCCGTAACTCAGTTGTCTTTCTTTTAGTATTGATGTACAAAGCATCGTTGAGAGACCGTACTTGCATATGATTGGACGGTCCACCAGTTGGCATAAGTGGAGGCTCGGGCTATTGAGCTGCAAACAGCCGCAATGCCAAATATCGGCAATGGCAGAGAATATAACAACCAACTACGACTGTACACAGGTAGGTGGAAGAGCTTCTGAGCTGTTGTTTATTATGGTTTTGAGTAATTCCAAATCTTTGATAGGTATATTTTAGTTTTCTACTTATCATATTTAGAAAAAAACTACTTTTTGGAGTGTCTATTTGTTGTTAATATGTGATTCAAACTAAAACAATAATTTTCTGACAATGAAAACGGGATCATTGTTCAATGTGTGTTGGTCCATTTAAACATAGGTGGGAAACCAGAAAAAAGTTTTTTGACGGATTGGTTCGATCAACTGGTTTACAAAAAACGCTGAAAATATATTTGGAGACAAAAAATTATCAATAACAATTGTGCTCTGTGCAAAATAATACTTTTTAACCAAGTGCAAACCACGCCGTCTCTCAATTTCAGAAATAACACGACATCCTGATGAAAAATAGTTTGTTGCTAAACAACTATTTGTAACCCAAAAAGTAGTCAATGTTTATTAAACAACGGGCTTGAGTTTAAAGTAGTAATTTTGATGGTGGCTCCTGATATAAGAGGTAGAAATCAATATACAGGTTTTTATTTTGATGCTTCCGGTGCCTTTTGGTATGGCATTTACGGGAATGCTTTAAAACAGGCTTGTAGGTTTATTTGCTTCTATAATAATTTGTGATAGATAAGTGTTGTCAAAACTATATTTCTAGCTGTGGTTTTTCGACTACACTGAATGATAATAAAATCTGAAATACGTGCTATTTTACCAACACAGATGGGGAAAATCACTAAATGAAAATGATTAACGTTTTTATTGTTTAATTTGAACATGTAGAGTTTTTACAAATAATAAAATTACCTATTAAAATGTGATATATTATTATAGTGAAAGCGTCTCTCACAGATATCTTTCTAGCCTCACAGACTTAGATAAACATTTTGAATTCTGTTTACCGAAATTAATATTTGTGAAGGAACTGCTTACCACAAAAGTCACCTTCAAAACATGAAGCATTTCATTGCTATGGATTTGTCTGATAGAGTATGGCACTTTAATCAAGATGTGTAATAAATGCTCTATCTCAAACAATTCAGGAGATTTACCAGCAAGAGAATTTGAGGCAGGTCTGGCAAGACCAAGCAGTTTCCTCCCCTGCCAATGTGGTGCAAGAGCTGAGCACTTGCCTGATGAGGAAAAGGTCTTTCTTATGCCAAATTTTCTGATTATTGATGACCGGGTAGCGCATTTTCGCAAAAGCTACAATTTATCTTACAATGTCAGCCGAATGAAGGTATGTATCATGCAACACCTCATGCAGGGATTAACTTTTTCTCAAATTTTAATTGAAACAAGGAGAAAATTATTTAAAACTCAACCTTTGAAAGTCATGAAAATTTATTGGACCATGACACAGTGACAGGTTTTCATACAAAAAGCCACAAAAAATATTGATCTTTATCTCGCTTTGCTTCATTCTATAAAAATCCTACAATTTTACAGAAGTTTGCTTTGAAGGGCTTAAAACGGGCTTTTCAAGACTCACTTTGTGTGAAGAGTTGTTTTCTATCAAGCATTGTAAAACTTTTGAGAAAACTCACTTGCGGCAACAAGATGCAATAGCTAGGTAGAGGTCTATGGTGGTCTATCACAACGCGTTCGACAAAAGAGACTATCTGGATTACGATATTATATAGTATATTCCAGCAAATAGTTTGTACCATTTTTGTTACTTTTCAGTCTAAAAAACTTAACTATTATTATTTGGGGTTTTTTTGGAAGGTTTAATTATTATCGTTGCTGTAAAAAACAACGTTAGAAATACAATTTCGGCAATGTTTCTATTCACCTGGAATTATTGTAAAATTATACTAATGGTATTGTTTGATTAACTTTTCACTTGAAAATTGTAATTAATTCTTCCGATCTTGATCACAAACACTATCAGGTGAACGCTGGTGTATACATAATAGCGAGACTACAAAGATAAAGCAATTTGCTGACAAGAGAAAATCACCTCCAAAAAAAGTTAAAATTTGTTACAACATAATTCTTTAGCAATCAAAAGAGTCTCTGCACAATGCCAATGTTTAGGGGGCCCTACTTCTATGCAAACAAGCCAGAATTTATAGCTCTATATAACTTGTTACGTCTTCGGGAAAAAATTGAGTCTTGGGTAGTGCTGACTGTGTCTATAGGAATCGTCTTACTGGTGAGAGTGCAACTCCAGATATTTTTTCTGAACACATTCCAACCTCAAAAAGTTCAAATTAACTCAAATCCTATTAAAATTAGGCATCCTAGGCCCTTCAAAATGATCCAATAAGTTGCCAATGACTTTATATCATAAGACTGCTTTAATACCATGCCTTTATTGCTTGAAATATACCAGCATTTCTTTTATCATTGATGGGAAAGATAAATTTGAAATAAAAGTTTCAATATCAATTTCATTGATTCCGATTGTACTTATCTGAAGATTTCTTTTGACTAATAAATCATTTTGAAAAATTCATAAATGCATAATAATTTTACTGCCAACCCATTAAGAAACTTTCTTTACAAAATCCAAAATTTTCTTCAAAACCTAAAATAGAAAGTGCAATTCCAAACCAAAACATTGTATTAGGTATATCCCATCTGATCCAACAAATTTTCATAGTATGATTGTCGTTGAAACTTGAAATATTTCCAAATAAGACTGGCCATCACCTGATTAGCTAAGGCAAATCAAAAAGTTGAAACTTGCTTGCAATAGGTTTAGCACCACTTTGAGCATCAGGAATAGGTTCAGAGAGTGACTAAATTGTCATTTAGAAGGGAAACAATTGATTGGTTGCTGTTGAGACGATAATCAAATTTCTGTAAATAAATCAATCGGGTTTTCTTTAATTTGTATGGTAGAAAGATGACTCGCTGGAAGAGCTGATGAGAAGAGAAGTTTAATGAGAAGGGCGATGAGCTAAAATACATGCTATCACAGAAAATTACAGGTATGCAAACAGTCATTGGCACTATCTGTACTTTAACTAATGTGTGAATAGTGGAAGTTTCTTGTCAGAAAATGTTAGTTTTTTTCTTGTCATAAATTTGAGATTTTTAATGCGGTAAGCAGCTTAGTTTGCAGATTTACAAATCAACACAATTTCTTCTGTGATAAAACAATGCCCTAAATCAGTTATAAAAACTTTACTTTATGCAGACGACCAAAGTGAGAGTTTACCGTAACAAAAAATCCAAACAAAAATGTTTGTCGACAAAAGTTAAACTGCAATATTTCCCTTTTTGCTGTTTGACCAAACCACCCTGCTTTGATTCTAATTTATCATTTCTAATATTCACCTAATTTTGATTTGCACAATTGATGGGACAGCAAAAAACTTAAAAACACAACCACACAATGTTACTCAACTCACATCAACTTCTATCATTAAATGCTTCCATTAAAATCACATAATTTTGGATAAAAACAACTGTACCATTCTGCAAAAAAACAAACAGTGAACTACAGTGATCTTTTTTTATCTTTTGTGAAATGGTTCCTAAAATTAGAAAAAAATTTATCTTATTTTTCAATATCATGGCGCTGGTACTTGTTTTTAATTTATATTGATAATAGTTAGTATACCCACCTTATTATTCTACTAGTAAACAAGACTTGCAGTTGATCAGGGAAATATTAAAAAATACTCTAAAATTGGGTGAATAATAATTATCAAGCAGCTGCAAGTTTCTTGAAAAGCATTAAATTGAAAAGCTGTGATGTGGATGTTGATTGGCTAGACAGGCCGATAATCGTACAGAGAACCATCACTGCCGATGAAAAAAAATCGCCCACCGATTTAAAATCTTGAAGATTTCACTGCTCACACTTGCGAGCCTATTTTTTGCTCCTTCCACTCGGCCGAGAATTGCTTAGTGTGAACGTAGCTTTAGTGTGTGTTTTAGATTTTGCTTCACAAAACCTTATGAGCAGGTATAGCGTAAAACAACTTAAGCTCTAATCAAATGCAAGGGTTTTCATAAAACATTTTTTACAACAGTGCTTACTTGAAAAATAATTTTCTCCTGTCGCTACTTGTTAAATTGACATTTACTAGCCAAAGCTTGTCATTGACAATAATATTTCAAGCAAACCATAGCCTGATAACAGTGAGCGGTCCAAAAAATACTGGGCTATGTAATGCATTGTAAATGTCATCAAAATAACAACGACAAATGAGTGTCCAAAAATAATTTGTTACTATTTAAAGGACTACAGATTTCAAGAAAACTGCGCTGAAGCTGGAGAACGATCGGATGACGTGTCTCAAGATGGACATACCTATAATCCATGAGTTGGTCACACTTGGTATGTTAGGAGTAGCATATTATGTCAAGTCAGTTTTATAGTAGTTACAGTACTGCAGTATCACCAGAGCTTAGCACTATGGGAAAAATTCACACTTAAATGTTTTCCAATGAGACACTAATACAACAGGGTACAGGTCACTAGAACTGATTAGGGATTCAATGGTTATTCCGATAAACAAGGTTCCAGGAATTAGCAATACCTGTTTTCTAATGAAAGCAGACAACTCCTGGACCAAATCTCCAACCGGTGTTTATGTTCACTAAATGCCGGCACTCTCAAGAGAAACTTTGAGACATTTTTTATCAACTACTTTAGACATTCATTTCAGGTTGATCAGCATTAATTCTAGGTGCCTACACTCATTTCAAGTCTGTATGCATGTATTATTGTATAGATTTGTTTCAGCCTTGCTTAAAATTGATTGACAACAGAATTTTTGAAACTATATTTGTTCTAAATAAGACTAGTAATTGCTTCTTTCAGGCGATGTGAGATAGGCAGAATCATGAAATCTTTGTGGCAAAGCATTTATTGAAACTGAGGAAACCCTAAGCAAAGGTGAGTGAAACATCTCAATTATTTACGAGAGCGGATAATAAACAAGTGCAAAAGTACTTGAATGTTATGCATTTGCCGCTTTATAAAACAGTCTTTTTCCTTTTATTTAGCTGAGATGTGAAGTACCTTTTTAAAAAGCTTAGAGCAGGCTTTGTGAGACATACTCTGGGTGGGAAGTCATTGTCTCATTGAGCATGAAAAAGAGGGCATCAATCCCCACCCTTACCAATCAAAATACAAACTGTCTCTTGGGTGTGTGAAGCACATTTTCCATGTTTCATATGTCATCCATTTCATATACGACAATTCTGTAACTTTTTTTACCAGATATCACAAACGGAAATGAGGAACCAAATTTGAGTATTATGAACATTTTACGAGTGGTCGTAAAACTAAAAGGTAAGAAATATGTTGACTATCAAGATTGCTACTACCTTATGGTTTTCATTTTGCAAGAAAGATATGCGTGATGTAAAATTTGAAACATCGGCAAAGACGCTAGTTCCATATAGTAATATAAAAGTATTATCACTAGGTGAATAAAAATCTACTTGTTACCGATTAACTGCTAGACGTAGCTAAAACAGACAAATTTTTGGTGGTAGATGTAACAGATACACTAATACTGGTAGATATAGCCGATGTACTACTTGTAGTAGAGGTCACCGATGTACTACACATACCAGATATAGAATATACATTGTGGAAGTAGATATAACATATACACTACCAGTACTAAACGTAGCATAGATATGTTACTCGTAGTATATATAGCATATACACTACAAGTAGCAGATATGACATTCATACTACTAGTAGTAGATATAACATTCACACTATTAATAATAGATACAACATTCATACTACTAGTAGTAGATATAACGTATTTAGGATGAGAAGTAGATATAACTTATATACGACTAGTAGTAGATGTGGCAGATGTATTACTAGTAGTACACACAGCATATTCACTACACTAAACTAGGAATCAACATAAAATATATGATACTAGTAGTAGATATAGCATATACAACACTAGTAGCATATATAACATATGCACTATTAGAACCAGATATATCGTGTATACTACTTATTGTAGATATACCAGATAATTTTCCATTAATAAATATAATATGTACACTATGAGCAGTAGATATAGCATATACACTACTGGTAGTAAAAATAACATATACATTACTAGTGGTAGATCTAGCATACAGACTACTAGTAGTAAATATAACTTATGTACTACTAGTAATAGAGATAGAATAAATAATACTAGTGGTAGAGATCACAGATGTACTACTAGTATTGTGTATAGCATACACGTTACTAGTGGTAGACATAACATATATACCACTGGTTGTAGATATGCATGTACATTTTCAGTAGTAGATTTAACATATGTTACTAGTAGCAGCTATAACATCTATACTACTAGTAGTAGGTGTAACAGAGACATTACAAGCATAGGAAAAACATATATTTTACCAGTACTAGACATCACAGATATATGTACATTACTAGTAACAGATATAGAATAGTATATATATAATATAAAGTAGTAGTAGATACAACATACAGTCGACATCTTGCTTGCCCTCTAATCTATAGCTCAAAAATCGAGTCAGTGTAATATAATATTGGTTATGATTATCATTATTATTGCTATAAAAAGAAGTGATATCATTATCATAGATACATATCAAATAACCAATAACATTTGAAGAATAACTATGAACCAAAATAATACTACCTACTGTCTGTAACTATTAATTATTACTAACAATACAATATCGATTATAATTATAATAATAATGACAACAATAATAATAGATAATACTTACTTATTATTATTATTATATTACTATTAAAAATAATAATAATGAATGATAATAATTATTATTATCGTCATATATCATCATACAATAATAATAATAATTAATACCAGTTATAACAAAGTTTTGTTGCTAACTACTAGTGTAAGTTTATTATTATTATTTATTAATTTTAATGAGTTATTATTATTTATTATTATTATGTTTAAGCCATTGATTTAAAAACCTTGAACAACAGTCACAACGAATGTGGTATTATTGAGTCGGTATGTAGGATAATACATACTAAGTAAGTAGTAGTATGATGTCTTGTTTGTTAAAACTGAATCTGCTGTTATAAGAAAAAAACGTAGCAACAACAACCAATATAATTATTATTAATATAATTATATTATAATTATACATGTAGTATATTATTATTATTTTAATTATTATATATATTATTTATTATAATTCTTCCATTCACCAAGTTTACAACAACAGCCTGACATACTCACAACAGCAAACGCTCCCTCTACAGTAGAGTTCAAACCTCTTGTTGTACTACTTACATACCCTGTAGGGAGAAGAGGTGATGACAATCTCGCCATCCAAAATAATAAAGCAGTGTCAATTCCACTTGTTCCCAATGTCGGTGGGAGTCAACCATAGAAT
This sequence comes from Cryptosula pallasiana, assembly GCA_945261195.1. Lineage (NCBI taxonomy): Eukaryota > Metazoa > Bryozoa > Gymnolaemata > Cheilostomatida > Cryptosulidae > Cryptosula > Cryptosula pallasiana. The sequence goes on along the minus strand of OX183131.1, from coordinate 57,421,908 downwards.
TATCTCCCCCTGATATGAGGGGGGATAACTCCATGGAGTCAACTCAACGGGTCAATGTCAAAATACTTTGCCGAAGTTCCTAGTTTTCAACGCAAACTATATACACACTTTAACCCGTTGTGATTCGGTGCAATGATGGACCTATGAGTGCAATGCATAGAACTTTAGGATGGTACAGAGTATAGACCCTAGGCTAAATGGAAAAGGCAGTAATAACATCGCATTATCATTTTGGTGCCATAGATAGTTGTACTACTATACCTCTTTTACTATGTTGTTGGCACTCAAATGTTCCTGGTCTCTGAAATAAGCTAGAGGATTTCATGTCATTGGTACTTCCAGTTATGTTTTATTAATATTATTCTTATTATATATATTATTAGTAGTAGTCAAATAATAATAATTTTTTATTTAATAATATTAATAATCATAGTAGTGGTCACAGCAGCAGTGCTTGGTATAATAATTGAAATAATAATAATAATTAGCAAACAATCAAATAAATTACTATTATTTATTGTAATTAATTATAATTATAATGATAATCATTATTAATAATTATTATAATATGATATAATAATGATTTGATTGCTGAAAGACTTTTCAAAATTTTTATTATTTATAATTATATAAATCAAAAATTTCAACATCATCATTCATTCATCATGATGATGCTCATCAAAAAAATAAATATTTGTTATTATTATTATTATTGTTATTATTATTATTGCGGATTGTGGATATGTTATCCTTATTATTATTATCAGTGTCATTGTTGTTGTTATTGTTATTATTATTATGTTATAATTATTATTATTATGTTATAATTATTATTATTATTATTATTATGTTATAGTTATTATTATGTTATAATTATTATTATGTTATATTTATTATTATTATGTTATAATTATTTATTAAATAGCTATTAAATTTATTAATTAAAATATCCCACTCTCCATACATCATCTCCTGGTCTTTGTCCATCATCTCTTGCTCTGTATCCACCACATACACTCTACATTCACTATATGTTGCTCTCCATTCACCAGGTCCTCATCTCCATCTACCTCCACCTGCTCTCCACTCGCTATCTCATACTCTCCATCCATCATCTCCTGTTCTCCATCCACAATCCACTGCTATTCATCTATCATCTCCTACTGTCCATCCACCAGAGTTGGCTCGGTTTAAACTCGCCAACTTTCTGAGGTTATATTGGTTTTTATGTTTTTTTTTATTCATCAAATGTTTCCATTCTTCCAAAGCTAAACTGGTAGGTTATCTGCTTCACAGCATTCATTCATACCACGGTCTCATTTTCTTGATTATTCTAAAAATCTAAAATTATAAATCCAATTTTTCAGCTCAGTTTCAGGTATTCACTATGACAGAGATTATTTTTTTTTTATTGAAAAATTATGCGCCACATGTATATATAATTAATGTAACTTCACATTTGGGATGGTACACTCTAAACTGTGAAATCGACTTGGCGCTAAAAAAAACAATATATAGTTATTTATTTCCTCTCCAATGCGTAATACTAAAAAAGAATACCAATGATCTTGTCTCCGGCTACAGTAATGCCATTTCGTTGTTGAAGTTTTAGTTATTTGGTTTTATTATACAATCAGTCATTTATTTAGATACCAATACCATGTTGTACATACCACGCAGCTGTCCAGTTTGGAGGTAAACGTTGAATATTGTTTTTAACAACCTGATTACATATCGACAACCATTCCTTTAACTATTCAGTAGATCATCATGTCTTTTTGTAGACTGCATGGACCACACTCAAACAATTTACACCATAAAAACCGTTATAAATTTTATTTCATTTTTTTCATTAAAAACCATGATCTTTTTCAACCCTGTCTACCATATCCTGCTTTCCATCCACAATCATCTGCCCTTCATCTGTCATCTCCTACTAGCCACCCACCATCTCCTGCTCCCCATCCATAGTCCCTTGCTCTTCATCTACCATCCATGCTCTTGATCATCAGATCTTGCTTTCCGTCCACCTTTCCCTTCTCTGCATCTACGACATCCTGCTCTCCATCCACCATCTCTTGCCCTACATACTCAATTCATCATTTCCTGCCTTTCCTCCATTATGTCCCTTTGTTCATTTCATTACTTGATGTTTCTGCAACTAACACGGTATCAGATTTTATTTTCCAGCATTTTATTGAAAATCGCTTCAGTAACACATCTTTCTCATTTGGCTTGATTTCACCCACTCTTTTCCCCTTAGTTCAAAGCATCACTCTTGACCCCTCACTTTAGGTTGGCAAGTTCGAAAACTGTATGTAATTATAAACTACAATTGATAATAATCATCATGTGTTGGTAATATCAAATTATTAAACAATAATGATAAATGAATAATTTAATATTATGTAGTAATAGGAAATCGACTAACAACATTTATTAAGCTTTTTTATGGAAAATGGAAAACAGAGCAAAGGAATATATGTTTTTACAGAAAACAGCAAAACTTTGGAAGATTTATCGTTGAATCGATATTTGAATTGAATATTGAATTTGATATTGCTTTATCAACAGTGGCATTTAGACATCTGGCATTATCGCAATAACTGCAGTTTGAATCATGCGGCTTTATTGTCGTGCTCAGTTATGATTTCATAGCTGGGAGAAAGTTTCCCTCCCTGTACCAGTCCATATATACCATGTCTATGGTACAGTCAGTCAAATATCCATATATTGTCAAAGTCGTTATTTTTTTTAGTGGGGTCCTGTTTCCGCTGCAGATCGGCCAGCTGAACTCTTCCTGAGTGCAACAAATGATGCACAAGTTTTTATTTTGGGAATTTTCTCTGATGCAGTTCTTAGTTGGATGCAGTGGTGATTGTTAAGTTATTATTTTATACTAGACACAGACCAAGGGGATTCTTGTGGACCAAGTTCTGAAATCTCACAACCGGATGAGTCAAATACATATCAAGCTGAGAAAAGAAAACGAGCGTCAAATCCAAAGGTAGGCGTTTTAGTATTGATAATCTTACTCATAGATAAATTATGTAGGTTTGATTCAGCCTACTTTTGGTGAGTTTTGCATGGAAAAATTTTTTTTTGGAGTTGTGCTCTTGGTAGTTCCATCTACAGCATGAGTATGAATGCTGACTTTTACGCAATTCTTCTCTTGATGAGCATTAATTTATATAAGGCTATAAAGCAGAGCTGCAAAAGTTTGACTTGTTTGAATAGAAGTAGCGGAGAGCATCCTAGTAATTATAGTCATTGTGCACAGACTTTCAAGAGCAAGGAAAAATAGGTTTGCAATTATTTTCTGATTTTGTGGATGGTTTTTTAGTTTAGTCAGCCAGTGAATTTATTATTGATAGGCCGGCCATTGAAAGTATTCGCGACCTGTTTGTTGAACGAAGTACAAAAATAGTAGGCGTTCGTAATTCAATATGAGCGTATGCATCGAACCATCAGTTTAGAACATCATAATTATTCAATGAGCTGTTATAGTTTACCAAACAAATAATAAAGAAGATAACTCCCAGTTTTCAAAACAATCAAAAACAAAAATATAATAAAATTTGAATTACTACAAACTGGAATAGTTTTTAAAGCTGACCTGTAATTTAGTAAAGTTTGAACAGTTGCAATTATTTAGAACTTATTTTTTAAAGATTTAAAACCGGTTTATAAAAATGAAAGAATTAAACTTGCTCGTTATTATGTATTTAATGTTTGGTTTCATTTGCTCCCGACGAACAATATGAATAAATTCTCGTTGATTATTTTCTCTATTCAGTGAGCTACTTTTTGTTGACACATGAGTTCCGAACAAAACGATTTATTGGTTAAATTTATTGCCGGTCTGATTATTTTTATTGCAATCTATTCGGCAAAGAGAGGTTGCTAATACTCTTATTATGTACTCAATGGTGTTCTTGGGATAAATCAGATGCAAATACCTAAAAAGATAGAGCAACATTGCTCTTGCAAAACAAAAAGACTTTTCAATCAAATTATTATTATTTACAATGTATTTGTGCTGAAAAACATGCCAGATTTCCGTAAAAGGACGGGCTTTTCAAGATGCACTTTGTGTGTAGAGTTGATTTTTCATCAAGCATTGTAAAACTATTGAGAAAACTCACTTGCGGCAACAAAACAGCTATAGGTATCATGTGGAGGTCTATTACAACGCGTTCGTCCGAAGGGACTATCTGCATTATGGTATTATATAGTATATTACAGCAAGTAGTTTGTACTACTTTTGTTATTTTTTCAGTTCCAAACTACTTTTTAAAATCTTAATTATTATTCTTTAGTGCTTTTGAAATTTTTTTTTTGGAAAGATAGCCGGTATTTCAGATTTAATTATTATCATTGTTGTAAAAAAACAAAGCCGGAAATACAATTTCGGCCAATGTTTTTTTCACCTAGTACTATTATAAAAGTATACTAATATTATTGTTTGATTAATTTTTCACATGAAATTATTATTTTGTTAAAAAAAATTTCATCATTTCTTTTGATTTTGATGACAAACACTATCACGTAAATGCCAGTGTATACATAATAGCGAGCTTACCGAATATAAAACAAATAGCTGACTTGAGAAAAAATAGCTCCAAAAAAATTAAACTTTGTTGCAATATCATTTTTTTGCAATCAAAAGAGTCTCTGCACAAAACTAATATTTATAACGCCCTATTTCTATACGAACAAGCCAAATTTTTGAAAACTCGCTTTATAGTTCTATATAACTTGGCGCGTTTTCGGGAAAAAAAGGCGTCTCGGCAAGTGTGAACTGTGTCTATAGGAATCGTCTTACTAGTGAGAGGGCAACTCCAGATAATGTTCTGAACACATTTCAACCTCAGAAAGTTTAAATTAAATCATATCCTATTCAAATTAGGCATCATAGGCCCTTTAACAAGAGCAATTATTTTCAAAAATATGATTCACGCATTGTGTGATTGAAACAAATTATCAATATAAATTGTAGACAAATAATGATTTTCAAATGGACAGGAAAAAAATTGGAAGTATTTCATGGTTATTTTTATTATTTGGGTTGAGAGTTTTTAGCACGCTCTCTCTGAAATTAAAGAGCTTAGTACGGGCTTTTCAATACACACTTAGTGTGTAAAGTTGTTTCCTTATCAAGCATTCTAAAACTATTGAAAAAACTCACTTGCGGCAACAAGAGTGCAATAGCTATGTAGAGGTCTATGGCAACGCGTTCAACAGAACGGACTATCTGCATTAATGTATTATATAGTATATTGCAGCAAGTAGTTTGTACTATTTTTGTTACTTTTCCAAATTAGACAATATAAATTGTAGACAAATAATGATTTTCAGATGTACAGGTTAAAAAAATGAGAAATATTTTATGATTATTTTTATTATTTGGTTTGAGAGTTTCTAGCGCACTCTTTGACATTAAAGGGTTTAGGACGGGCTTTTCAAGACACACTTTGTGTGTAGAGTTGTTTTCTTATCAAGCACTGTTAAACTATTGAGAAGACTCACTTGCGGCAACAAAAGTGCAATAGCTATGTAGGGGTCTATGGCAACGCGTTCAACAGAAGGGACTATCTGCATTAGTATATTATATAGTATATTCCAGCAAGTAGTTGCACCATTTTTGGTACTTTTTCAGTTTGAATTCTTAATTATTATTATTTAGTGCTTTTTAAAATTTATTTCAATAAATGGTATTTCAGATTTAATTATTATTGTTGTAAAAGAAAACGTCGAAACAACAATTTCTGCGATGTTTTTTGTTTTCAACTAGTATTATTATAAAATTATACTAAAGTTATTGTTTGATGAATTTTTCACTTTAAAATGGTTATTTTGATTAAAAAAAATTTCAATAATTTTCTTGATTTTGAGCACAAACAGTATCACGTTAACACAGGTGTATACATAATAGCGAGCTTAACAATGATAAAGCAAATTGCTGACTCGAGAAAAACAGCTCCAAAAAAATTAAACTTTGAGCAATATCATTTATTTTTTGCAATCAAAAGTCTCTGCACAATGCCAATATTTAGGAGGCCCTACTTCTATGCAAACAAGCCAAAATTTCGAAAACTCGCTTACAACTCTGTATAACTTGTTGCGTCTTCGGGAAAAGATTGCATCTTGGCGAGTGCTGACTATGTCTATAGGAATTGCCTTACTGGTGAGAGGGCAACTCCAGATAATTTTTCTCAACACATTTCAACCTCAAAAAGTTTAAATTAAATCAAATCCTCTTCAACTTAAGCGTCCTAGGCCCTTTAAAGAAATGGCAACTCCAACTAGTGGATTGCCTGTCGGTTGCTGACATGCCACCTCTAAAAGGCTTCGGACAGGCTTGCAAGATGCACTTTGTGTGAAGTTATTTTCTTATCAAGCATTGTGAAACTATTGGGAAAACTCAATTGCAGCAACACAAGTGCAATGAGTTTGTAGAAGTTTATGGAAGTTTATGACAACGTTGTAGAAGGGGCAATCTCCTAGCGGCAGTTCCTTTATGATATTATATAGTATTCTCCAACAAATAGTTTTAACCCTTCTTATTAAGTTTTTAGTTTAAAATTAACTTTTACAAATTTCAAGTATTACTATTGAGTGCATTTTAATTGTTTGCTTAGAAAGATAGCCAGTATTTCAGATTTAATTACTATTGTTGTTGTGGGAAAACAATGCCCGAAAAATAATTATGGAAATGTCTTTTTTGTCTAATTTTATTACGAAATTGTACTAATGTTACTTTTATCAAAATCTTATTAAAATTATCATTTTTAAAAAATATTTCATTAGTTTTTTTCGATTTTGATCACAAACACTGCTTCATGAAGGCCAGTGTATACATAATAGCGAGTTTTCCCAAGAAGTAAAAAATGCCGACTTGAAAAAAAACGCTCTAAAAGGGTTGCAATCACAAAAGTCTCTGCACAATGCCAATATTTAGGAGGCCCCTTCTTCTATACAAACCAGCCAAAATTCTGTAAACTTTTTATAAAAATCTTATTGGTTGTCGAGTTTTTATAAAACAAAAATCGCGTGTCGGTGAGTTCCGACTGCATCTTTAGGAATTACTTTACTGGGGAGGGGGCAACTCCAGATAACTTTGTTGAGCACATTTTGACCCAAGAAGTTTAAGTTAATTCAAACCTCCTCCATATTAGGTGTCCAGGCTCTTAAATTGTAACAATTTAAATTATGTTGATTGTAGCTTTTTAGGCATTAAGTAGTTTAATTATCCAGCTTTTATTTTATACTAGATCCAGACCAAAGGGATTGTTGTGGAACAAGCTCTGAAATCCCGCAACCTGATGAGTCAACTACATATCAAGCTGAAAAAAAAACGGGCCCCAAATTCAAAGGTAGGTGTTTTAGTATTGATAATCTTGCTCATAGGCTGAATTAAACCTACATGATTTATCTATTTCTGATGATAACTACATAAAAAAAATTTTTTTGGAGTTGTGCTCTTTTTAGTGCCATCTACAGCATGACTATGATTCTGACTTTTATGCAATTTTTTTTCTTGATAAGCAGCAATTTATATAAGGCTATGAAGCAGAGCTGCAAAAATTTGGCTTGTTTGGATAGAAGGAGCGGAGAGCATCCTAGTAGTAGTCATTGTACACAGACTTTCAAGAGCATGGAAAATTAGGTTTGCAATTATTTTCTGTTTTTTTGGATGGCTTTTTCGTTTAGTCAGCCAGTGAATTTTGCTATTGATAGGTTGGCCATTGAAAGTGCCGGCGACATGTTTGTTGAACAAAGTACAAAAAATAACAGGCGTTCGTAATTCAATATGAGCGTATGCAACAAACCATTAGTTAAAACATCATAATTATTCAATGAACTGTTATAGTTTATCGAGCAAATCATAAAGAAGATAACTCTCAGTGTTCAAAATAATCAAAAATATAATAAAATTTGAACTACTATTAACTGTAATCGTTTGTAAAGCTGCCATTCAACTTAGTAAAATTTGAACGGTTGCAATTATTTTGAATTATTTTTCAAAGATATAAAACCGGTCTATGAAAATAAAAGAAATAACTTCCCTCGTTATAATTTATTTAGCGTTCAGTTTCATTTGCGACCGACGAACAATATAAATAAATTCTCGTTGATTATTTTCTTTATTCATTGAGTCACTTTTTGTTGACCCACGAGTTCCGAACAAAATAATTTATTGATTAAATTTATTGCCGGTCTGGTTATTTTTATTGCAATTTGTTTGGCGAAGAGAGATTGCGAATACTCTTGTTATGTACACACTGGCGTTCTTGGGATAAATCAGATGGCCAATTACCTCAAAACTAGAGAACTTTTGCACCTGCAAAACAAAGATTTTTCATTCAAATGATATCAAAAAACTAAAATTATCATTATTTACAATGTATTTTTTGCTGTAAAAACTGCCAGATTTTTATTGTACGGGACATTGCTGTCGTAACAACAGCAATTATTTTCAAATCTGATTATTTGTTTGAAACAAATTAGACAATATAAATTGTAGACAAATAGTGATTTTCAGATGTACAGGTTAAAAGATGAGAAATATTTTATGATTAATTATATTTTTGGAGTTGAGCCTTTTTTTAGCACACTCTCTTTGACATTAAAGGGCTGATGACGGGCTTTTCATTCTATACTAGATACAGACCAAAGGGATTCTTGTGGACCAAGCGTTGAAAGAGTGCAACCAGATGAGCCAGCCAACTTCATATCAAACTAAAAAGCAGCAAACTAATCCAATACTTAAAGGTAACAGATGGCAGAGAGGTGGTGTCCCGATGGAGATGGTAGAAAGAGATGGAGGGACAGATAAAGTAAAAAGATCGAGAGTAAGTCAAAAGAAGGAGTTGTGAGACATTTTTCCAACACTAATGTGCAGGTGGTGGAGTTTTGAATTTATATCAACCATAGTTACACAGTTACTCTATTTGTGTGATATATTTAATGCGCGTTTTTGTGGCAGCTCTGTAGAAAGTTCTTATCGACACAGTCATGTAGCCACCTGTCCCTTGACTTGCAATGAGCATACCACTGTCTCTATGTGATGGGACAAACTGTTGTATTTGTCAGGTACTGCTTTGTTCTATTGTACTTTTAGGAGACGAGCATGAAGAACTGCCGGCGCCTCAACTTTCAAGTTACATTTTCTTCATCTGGATTGATAGCAGATCAACCACTGCCAAGGATAAAAGGTGAGGGTTTTACTTGGACAGTGAGAGTGTTTTTGCTATTGCTGTCACGAAAAATTGTAAACACCCATTTTTTCCCCACAAAAACACCGTGTAAAACTTGATAGCCAACTTTTTCAGTTAACGTTACAGTCAATAGCTCTAGGCATATGTAGTTCAATCTTTTTATACTTATCTTGTGATGTTTGTTTGTACTTCAAAATACCGATGAAGAATTGTTTACTGATGCTTTTAAACTGCTGATAACTTGGGCGTTTTGCATAATAGATACAATTTTATTCAGACTTTGCATGCTTTTTGTTGCAGTATGTGTAGCGTAAAACTAAATGTAAAGCGAATGAGAATGCATTCAATTGTGGAATCGCTTACACTAGTAATCTTCGACAGTTGAGAAAGCCACCACAAAATGATGTTATGACGGTCACCATTGCAATAGCATAGAGGACGCAGTGGACTACTGAAAGTAATGTGCTGATGAACAGCAGCGAATGAGTAGCACTTCATGGTTGACAAGGATAGTAAAGAAAGAGAGATGGAAGAAGGTAGAGATGAGAAAGGTCTGGAAAAGAAAAAGAAGAGCACGGAAGGATGGTAGACAGACAAAGGCAGTAGAGACAAAGATGGTAGACAGATGCTGATTTAGACAGTAACAAAGATGGATGAGACAACAAAAAAGATGGATGAGACAACAACAAATATGGAAAAGACTCATCATATCAGCCACCCATTTAACCTACCGATAGATCACCCTGCAGGTAACTCAGCTCACCCAGCATACCATGACTTTGGTGAAAGAAGACTGAAACTGTTGCCGGTTTATTAGCTTGTGTTGTGTGGTATAGGCCTAGTGTCAAATTTGTTAGTAAAATGGTTGAAGAGTTGTCTCCCAATGAAACGCCGGCAACTAATGGAAAAGCCGCCTGCTGCAACTGGGGAACGCCACCATAAATAACGGATAACGACGTCATGTTGCACCTGCCTCTTGGGAGATGACATGGAGGTGGTGCTTTTTAAACGATAACTTTTGCACAAATTGTTGTTTTATTTAGCTAACCAAGTGTTTGTAATGTTTCTGAAATGCAGTATCCAAAGTTCAAACAATTCTGTGATTTCTTTGCTGTGTACTTAAAATGTTTTTACGGTGCTTGTAAGCCATGAGCTCCACCTATATTATTGCAACTCAAAATATTTCCAGTTTTGTGCAAACGAAATCCATTTTGGAAGTAGTTATGGAGTTGTCTGCCCATTGTACTTGAATGAAAGGAGAGCAGATAACTTCAACAATAACTGGAACAGATAGATAGCTTTTGGAGTTGATAACTCTTGGACCATTTGACCTCACCAGATTTATTACAAAGAAAGATGTCCACCGGATCGGAATGCATTGTTGGCAAAAGAACCGCAAAACAGAGTTGACAATTAGAAAAAACACATCTAGTGTCTGTTGAAGCAAGAAAAAAACTTGATCAATAATTAGGTGTATATTATAACATACATGTAACTGATTTTACAATGTTGTGGTAATGAGTAGCGGAAAATTTCAGTGAAATGAATAGAAAAAAAAAACATGGCAACAGCTTGGTGAAAAATATCGCTATGTAAATCAGCTCACCCATAACACCGTGGCTTTGGCTGAAAAAATAATGAAACTGTTGCTGGTTTATTAGCCTGTATTGTGTAGGCCTGCTATGTACAAAAATACACACAAATGACATTGTTGCCAAAACACTCAGGAAGAAAAATTATAATAAACAAAACACTTCTCTCAACAATGATGGTTGCAACTTGAAAAGCAGCACAATGAGGGTGTGATAAGAAGTGGATTAGAAACAGAAAAAAAAAACAAATGTGAAAAAAAACACTAGTTGCCACTTTTGAAAAAAAAGTTTTTCATGGTCTATTACCAAAAAAATGATTACATGAACACCTGATGGAGAAATAGCCATGACAAAAAGAATTAAAATGCTAAGTATTTGAATAGAGGCTATCTTTGACCGAAACTAAGAGAGAGCACAACTCCAAATGTGAGCCCTCAAAAGTAAATCGGGCCTAACTGACCTTACTCCTACTGAGTGTGAAAAAAATAAATTTTTTGCCCGAAAACTCATAGATGTTATATATATGTTATATATGAGTTTTGGGAAAAAGCAGAACATTTTTGTGATAGAAAAATCCACTTTTTTTGCAAAAAAGAGGCTTTTTTGTGCAGGAAAAACAACAATTTTTGATGAGAAAAAACTTCAAAATAAACTACAATTTTTGGTCAAAAAACTGAATTTTTTGCGCAAAAAAAATTGCATTTTTCTGCGCAAAAGAAAGACATTTTTTTGCGCAAAAATCATATATATTATAAATGAGTTTCAGGAAAGAATAACCGTTTTTTATGAAAAGACTCAATTTTTCGCTCGGAAAAAGCACCATCTCTGACGCGAAAAAATGACATTCTGTTGCGCGAAAAAAACAACAAAGTGAGCATCGTGTCAAATACAAAAAATTGATTGTTACAATTGATTCATTCATTATCATTGACTTTACTTACATAAACTAAAATGAGAATTATTCATTAAAACTCACCTTGGTATTTTCAAGAGCCCTAGTTGCTGCTGTAGTCGATGTCGTTCCTTTAGTCATCTGCAATTACTTTGATTTGAACTTGTTTATCATCGCTTTTGTCATCCTTGTCACCAACATCATCAAATAGAGAAAACTTCAAAGCTTTGCCCTCTTTTACAACCGAGTCAGTCAACGACAGTGAATGAATCTGTCAATGGTTGTGTGAGCAATAGGCAGGGGTGACATCCGCTTTCTAATCTTCAAATTCTTCCAAGTGTAGAATTGTTCCAATTGTAAGAGAGTTGCATAAGCCTGGCCGAGTTCTTTCAAGACATTTTTTTGCTCACTTGTTTATTTTTTATTGTTTATACAGAAGATCCCATACAACTTTGAAAGATCTCCAGCAACATAACTGTACTTTGAAAACTAAAAGGTTTTTTATTGTTGATATTGCTAGTTATAATAATTTTATTTTATTTATTAATAAAAAGTATCCTGAATTAGTTAAGAATGTCACTTTTCCAACAAATTTTGCGTTAGTATATCTCTATCCAATAGAAGGTCATTTTTCTGAAAACATCGATTTAGATTTTGAATTAGGGGGTAAATGGTTGGCGATAGCTAAAAAACAAGCTCTTGGATATCTAGCGATTTTGCTTAAAAACCAGTTTAAAAAATTGGAAAATATGAGAGCTCTTATATCTTCAGATTCTGATCTTTCAGAAACTGAAGAAAGTAATAATGAATTAACTTCTGATGCTAGTGCACAGTGCAGTCCAAAAACCAGTGTTTTAGAATTTAATATCTTAACAGACAGTCCTCAAGCTCAAGTAGATTTACAAGAAAGCCAAAAGATTGATAATAAAAAAATTGATTTAGGTTACTGTATGTGAAGAGCGGTGATCGAGTTCCTGTAGCTCTACCATAAGTTCTTTGTCAATCAGCGACTTGGCTCGAATCCGATGACTGTTTGTTAAAACGTATTCATAATCCAAGATACCATAATCTTCAACGTAATTGACATCGAAAACCTCCAATATCATAGGAATTGGTAAACCCGTCAGACTCACAAAATCTATTTCCAACAACCCTTTCTGCATAGCTCCTGTCATTATTCCCGCCATCTCGATCAATTCGAACTCTTTAAGTTTGATCATGGTATTATTTTTGGCATTGCTGAATAAAAAGGAAATTGAAGCTTGAGATAATGTTGCTGTTGGTTTTTTGTTATCCTCTGATCGATTTGACTATTATCATGCAGATATGTGTAATCCGGCGTGGGGCTCAAAGGGGAGTCAGCTGAATCTACATGGTGTTTAATTGTTATAGCGGAGGGAGTGTTGATGTTTGAGCAGGAAGAAGATGTAGCATTAAAGGTGTTAGGATTGTCTCTTCTATCATCAATGTAAATGCTGTTGGTGGTGGAAGTGGTGGTTGTAGTGGAGATAGCTTTGATGTTGCTGGAAATTGTAGTTGGTTAAATACGGAGCTTAGGAAGTGTTTTGGAGTGTGAAGTCATCATACCTGCAAAGAAAACAAAAAAACTCAGTTCAATGATGTAAATATACTGAAATTATTAGTGTTTTATTAAAAGCTTGATTTTTTTGAAAAAAATAGCTTCAAAAAAACTAGATGATTTAATTAACTAAAGACAAATAATTATTTTAGCACTTACCTTGATGCTCTCCTAGTAGCTGTAGTAGATGTTGCTTCTCCGCTTGCTGTTGTAAAACTGGATGCTTTTTGTGTAAAAACAGTGGCTCTTAAATAGCTAAAGTTGCACTGATTAAACCCGATGAATACAATCTCATACCAACCTTCTTTATAATATATCTATGAATCAGCATTTTTTCACGCGAAGGAAAACCAATGCTTTCGCGGGAATAGAACAATTATTTTTCACGCGAATAAAAACCAATGCTTTCGCGGGAATAAAACAACTATTTTAACGCGAGTAAAAACCAATGCTTTCGCAGGAAAAAACAGTTATTTTCACACGAGTAAAAACAATTGTTTTCGCTGGAATAAAAAATGAATTTCCGGGTGAATGAAAACCAATGCTTTAGCGGGAATAAAAAAAATATTTTTTTGCGAGTAAAAACCGATGCTTTTGCGGGAATAAAACAGTTAGTTTCACGTGAGTAAAAACCAATGCTTTTGCGGGAATAAAAAAGTAATTTTCACGCGAGTGAAAACCAATGTTTTCGCGGGAATAAAACAATTATTTTCACACGAGTAAAAACCAATGTTTTTGCGGGAATAAAAAATGAATTTTTGCGTGAATAAAAACCAATGCTTTTGCGGGAATAAAAAAATTATTTTCACCCGATTAAAAACCAATGTTTTTGCGGGAATAAAACAGTTATTTTCACGCGAGTAAAACCAATGTTTTCGCGGGAATAAAAAATGAATTTCCGCGTGAATAAAAACCAATGCTTTTGCGGAAACAAAACAGTTATTTTCATGCGAGTAAAAAACAAGCTTTTTGCGGGAATATTGGATCCATGTGACGATTTTTTGCATTCGCGTGAAAAATAAACTTTTATTCAGTGCTATTTGCGTGAAAAATGAGGTTGTTTTTCATGTTCTATCTGCATGAAAAAGAATTATTTTATTCCCGCGAAAGCATTGGTTTTTCTTTGCGTGAAAAAATGCTGATTCATAGATATATTATAAAGAAGGTTGGTACGAGATGGTATTCACAGGGTTTAATCAGTGCAAGTTTAGCTATTTAAGAGCCACTGTTTTCACACAGAAAGCATCCAGTTCTACAACAGCAAGCAGAGAAGCAACATCTACTTCTACTACTACTACATTGACTAAATCCCTCAGCAACAATGTAAAACTCGATAAATTACAGTTTGTTTTACTCATACATTATTTATTATACTAAAACAAATAAAAAATCAATCAACTGTATTTTTTTTAAGATTCAGCCATAAAAATGGAAATAGTCAACAATAAGGAATCTGAAACGTAGCCTAAACCTCTGATTGAAGAGGACTTGATGCTTCTACAAAGCATATGCAATAAAAAGATTGAAGACAGAGTGCAAATTTTTTCAAACAATTGTAAATTCATACAGAAAAACTTGATAGAACAGCTAAATAGTTTTTGAACTGAAGCTTTTCTAACAATAAAGCTGTTAGGGAATGATGTTACATCAGACATTCAGAGGTGACATTATCTATTAAAACAACGGCAACATCAACTAGAGCAGGTAAACACATCTATTTCCATTGAGCATGCACGTAAAGAGCTTGCTCTAAAAAGAAAAACTATACAGCGCGAGTCCACTCTAAGGAAAGCTAGAAGAGTAAGGACTTAGCAACTTAAGGCACAACGAGCTACAAAAAAATCCGGTTAACAGTCAATTTCTTGGTGATAAGGTAAGAATTAATAAAAAACCACTATTTAGTAGAAGTTCAAAAAATAAAAAAAGTTTGTAGTTGTTTTACATTTCTGTTTAATTATTCCATACTAATACATAAATTTTTATTTTAGTTCATTACAACATTAAAAGTACATAAAACAAAGGTCTTCCTTGTTATATATCGTAATAGTTTAACATTTCGAATATATGGTTTTATATTTGTGGTAATATTGAGGACATATAAATATATACGGCGGCTTCCGTCTCGTATTCTGAAAAAGATAAGTATTTGATTTTAAGCCCAAATCTATAATCCATTTATACTTTGCCCATCGGCGCATCCCCCGCACTACAAACGTATAAAACATGGTGGCAGCGGTCTTGATGAGCTGTTAATTATTGCTTAGTGAGGTGGACAGTATTTTAAACATAATATACATATATATTTACTATTAGCTAGACAGGTGCTTTTTATATTTATCCATATTTTATTAAAATATATATATTAGCTGCTTCGAAATTTAGTCCTTACACAATATTAACAGTTGCAACAACATTACAATACTTACAATATCTCCATACATTGCCAGAAACATTTTTTTATTATTTAATTATTATTATTTAGAAAACAAGATGGCTGCCCACTTTGCACCGCCATGTTATAATCTCAAAGCACCATACATAGCCTCACAGATATTATACCTTTTTTTGATTGGTCATTTATTACACGCTTTTCTGATTGGTCATCCCTTGCAGCCAATCAGCTGCCTGCATAACATATATAAGGCCGTGTACATGCTCAATAAAGTCAGTTTGGAATTGTACTCCAGCTCACACCTTCTCTCTTATCAGTGTTCTAATAGATAGAACTACACGATAGAATCACAGGGTTATTCATGTGCTAGACTAAAACTTTATAGCCAAAGTCCGGGTTGGACGGCCATATTGTACAAAATTATCATAAACACCAAGTAGCTTGATAATATCTAGCGGAAGCTTCTGCAGATATTTAGCTAGTAGGCAAAAACTTGCCCTAAGCAACTGAGATAACCTAGGCTGTGTTCAGTCAGGTTCCTATAAATAGTAGAAAGGCTGTGTTCAGTCAACTACCGCATTATTAATCAAGGCGTTGCTCTCGGATCTAGCTGTGTTCAGCTGGTCCCCCCCCCCCCCAGTCGTGTAATTAGGCAGTGTTCTGCCAGTTACTCTCAGGCTAGGTAATTAAGTGATATCTTGCGGAAGTTCTTGCAGATATCTAATTGCTAGGCATTGTTCGCAAATTCAGCTGTGCTCAGCTAATCTCCCCGCTGTGTAAATTAGGCAGTGTTTTGCCAGTTACCCTCGGGCTAAACAATTGAGTGTTATCTTGCGGAAGTCCTTGCAGATATCCAATTGTTAGGTATTGCTCTCGGATTCAGTTGTGTTCAGCTAATCCCCAGTTGTGTAAACTAGGCAGTGTTCTGCCAATTACTCTCAGACTAGGCTTCACTCAAACAAAGGTCACATACTCCTACCGTCAAGGGACGACCCGTACAGTACAAGCTGTTAATTATTGCTTAGGACCTGCGTTCGTTGTTTTAGTGCTGTAATAAACTGTTAAATAATAGACTGAAAATAAAAATGTCTTCAGATGATGAAACGCCAGCGCCAGTAGTAGTACAAACTAGGTCTATTCCTAGGGTGGACCCAACCAGTGAGTTAGTTCTAGACGGTAACAGAGAAGTAAACTTTGGTAGATTTAAAAGCAGATGGCAGTCCTTCCATGTCCTTTCAAGGCTAGCCGCAGAAGCTGAGGAATACCAGAGCGCACTATTGTTGTATACTTTGGGAGCTGATGCAGCCAGTGTGGTAGAATCATCGGAGCAGTATATTACTGATAAGTCTTGTGGCACTATTTTAAACATTCTAGAACAGTTTTGTGTGGGAGAGAGGAACACTATACATGAGAGGTATAAATTTAACTCACGTTCACAATTGCCTGGAGAGACATTTGATGCATTTTATGCTGAGCTTAGAACTCTAGCTGGAAGATGTGCTTTTGACTACCGACCTAGAGAGACAACTGGACCATCACCAGCAGATGAAATGCTTAGAGACAGAATTGTATTAGGTATCCGGGATGACACTATGAGGAAAAAGTTGATTTCAAGTGGGAATGGTCTCACTTTAGAAGTGGCAGTACGCTTGTGTAGAAGTAATGAAGTCACTTCCACAGCTATGAAAGCCATGTCTTCAGAGCGGACAATTTCAGCTGTGAGCAGCAGGAGTCAACCGCGTAAGACTACTAAGGGCAAACCTCCACCACCAGCAGTGGCCAGGACGGCTGCTGTGAAGCAAAGTGCAACACAGCAGACACCAGGTAACTGCGGGAGGTGTGGTAAGGGTCCCCATCCTAAACAACAATGCCCAGCTAAAGATGCAGAATGCAGAAACTGCAAGCGTAAGGGGCACTATGCTAGACTTTGCCGAAGCAAGCAAGTTCAGGAAGTATCGACAGAAAATGACTTTCTATTTACAGGCGAGCTTCTTATCGGGGTTGTAGAGGGATGGAAGGCGACGGTAAAAATTAATGGTCACGAAGCTACGTTCAAATTAGACACAGGAGCAGATGGCACTGTAGTGGGAGAACAAGAGCCGTGGCTTAAAGGTTTAAGACTATCGCCATGCAACACTATCCTACATGGACCAGGTGGAAAGCAATTGGAAATTCTAGGCACATTCGAGGCTAACATGAAGTATGGAGACCGAATGCATTCCGAGACGGCATATGTTATTAAAAACCAGAGCTTATCACTACTTAGCAGGACGGCTTGCTCAACCTTAGGCTTGGTTACATGTCATGTAGGACAGACAAAGGATCTAAAATCTCAATTTCCTGATCTATTTACAGGGCTAGGGCTATTGAAAAATTACACTTACCGAATTACTCTAAAGCCAGAGATGACACCTACATGTATCTACTCACCCAGATCAATCCCGTTACCACTTAGGGATAAAACCAAGAACAAAATTGAAGAAATGGTGAAACAAGGAGTAATCTCACCTGTGACAGAGGCTACCGACTGGTGTAGCGGTTTAGTAACGGTGGCAAAGCCATCAGGAGATGTTCGCTTATGCGTTGACCTAACAGGACTAAATAACGCAGTCAAGAGGGAAGTCCACCCTATGTCTACTGTTGAAGAAAGTCTCAGTCAACTCAGTAAGAGCAAAATATTTTCCAAACTCGATGCCAACAGCGGGTTTTGGCAAATAAAGCTGTGTGAAGATTCCAGAAAACTGACAACCTTCTTATCACCTTTTGGCCGCTTCTGTTTTAACAGATTACCATTTGGGATATCAAGTGCTCCCGAGATTTTCTCCAGAGCTATGACAAGAGTGCTGACCGGTATACCAGGAGTAATTTGCCACACGGATGACATCTTAGTTCATGGACAAGATAGAGAATGCCATGATAGAACACTACAACAGGTTTTTAGGAAGCTTCAGGAGTCAGGACTAACTCTGAACAGTGCTAAATGTGAAATCGCAAAGTCTTCACTAACCTTTTTGGGACATGTGATAGACGATTCAGGAGTTAGACCAGACCCAAGGAAAATACAGGCAATAAAGGACTTTCCAACTCCCACTGGGAAGACAGATTTGAGACGGCTGAATGGTATGCTTAACCAGCTGGCTGGGTTTGTGCCACACTTGGCAACCATCAATGCTCCAATGAGAGAACAGCTGAAAGAAAGCAGGGAATGGCACTTGGGTCCTCCTCAGGAACAGGCGTTCCTAAAGATCAAGGAAGTACTTACTTCGGCCAAAACTATGGCTCACTATGACTTGAGCTTGCCAACGATCATTACTACCGATGCTAGCAATGTCGGGTTAGGAGCTACACTCTATCAATTACAGTCAGATGGAACTAGACGAACTGTGACATACATATCTCGATCCTTGACAGAGACAGAAAATAATTACGCTGCTATAGAGAAAGAGGCATTAGGTGTCACATGGGCATGTGAAAGGCTAGATCAGTACGTACGTGGTCTTCAGTTCACCATAGAGACTGATCACAAACCCCTCTTACCTTTGATGACCACAAAAGATCTATCCCAGGTCCCAGCTCGTATCCTTAGAATGAGACTGAGGATCATGAGATATGCACCAGACTTTTGTCATGTACAAGGGAGTCACAACCAACTGGCGGATGCCTTGTCCAGAGCACCCTCCAGTAAGCCAGCTTCAGAAGATATTATGTTTGTTGGAGAATTAGAAGCAGGCACTAAAGACTTATTTCCGGCTAACCAATGGATTGCCAGGATCAGTGAGGAACAGAACAGTGATGCTGTACTTAAAGAAGTCATGGAGTGTTGCAAGAGTGGGTGGCCAGCATATAAGACAGACGCTAATGTGGCTATCCAACCATACTGGGAAGTTCGAGCTCATCTTACTAGAGTAGATGACCTTCTTCTTTATGACAATCGTCTAGTTATACCAGTCACCATAAGAGTGGAAGTACTAGAGCAGATTCACCAGGCTCATCAGGGCATCATCAAATGCAAGGCTAGAGCCAGGAGATCTGTCTGGTGGCCCAGAATGGCAACACAGATCCAAGAGATGGTAGGGAACTGTAGAGCATGCCGACTTATGTCACCTACACCAGTAGAACCATTGTGTCCTTCTACACTACCCGAGAGACCATGGGAGAGAGTGGGAGCAGATTTATTGAATTTAGGAAGATTCATTATTTGCTGCTTGTCGACTACTTCTCTCGTTGGATTGAAGTGAGGAAGCTACCATCTCTAAATGCAAAGGCTACAGTGGAGGCGATGAAGTCAATATTTGGCACACATGGCATTTGTGACATGTTAATCTCAGACAATGGACCACAGTTTGCCTCGTTTGAGTTCAGAGACTTCATCAAAAACTATGGATTCACTCATATAACTAGCTCGCCACACTATCCTCGTGCTAATGGGGAGGCTGAGTGTGCTGTGGGCACAATAAAGCGAATGTGGAGAAAATCCCAGGATTTTGACCTCAGTTTGTTGACTTACAGGGCAACCCCACTAGAGAATGGCTATACGCCGTCCGAGTTACTCATGGGACGTATGCTCAGAACTACTTTACCTGTATGGCCTGAAGCTCTCAAACGTACAGACGTGGACGGAGAGAGAGTCGAGGGCCAGGAATTTGCTCAGAGAGTTTGCACAAAAGCCAATCATGATCAATGCCGACATGTCCAGGAGCTTCCTAAGCTAGCACAACAGGAACCAGTGCATGTGCGGGACTTAAGTAGAGAAGGCACTGTCTTGGAACAGGTAGCACCAAGGTCATATTCGGTGTTGACAAACAAAGGGGTGGTACGGAGAAGTCGATCAGCTTTGATCAGTTTGAAGGACCGCTCGGGTGAAGCACCAGACGCCGAGGGCGTTACAGCCAGCCAGGAGCTTCACTCTCCTGTCACTGCTAGAAGCGCAGAGGGCTCTCCTATTAGTTCAGCCAGTCCTAGTGGTGTACGGGTATCTGGGGCAGGAAATGCAGACGCTGGTTCCACTGCTTCTCCTGTCACTGGTAAGGTATATGTCAGGCCAGAGCGCCAAAGGAGACTACCTAGGAGATTGGAGGATTATGATCTATCCTAGTCTGAATACTTATTGGATTTATTGGACAATCGACTATGGACAATGCTCACGATATACTCACTGACTATGTTCTAGTCACCAGAGACTTTATATGCTGTTACTTTAGATATTTAGTTACTACTTTATGGTTCAGTTGTTTAGCCAGTTTTGTTTAAGATGTGAGCCTACCTATCTGGAAAGGGGGATGTTATATATCGTAATAGTTTAACATTTCGAATATATGGTTCTATATTTGTGGTAATATTGTGGACATATAAATATATACGGCGGCTTCCGTCTCGTGTTCTGAAAAAGATAAGTATTTGATTTTAAGCCCAAATCTATAATCCATTTATACTTTGCCCATCGGCGCATCCCCCGCACTACAAACGTATAAAACATTCCTCTCTAAGATTTATCATCAGCACATCAAAGAAGATGACATTGTAAAGGAGAAGTTAATGTATTGGTTGTGATTACAAGTTGTAGTACTTTGTATTACTTATTCCTATGCAATATAGAGCAGACACCACTCATTGAGATATTGACAACTGTAGAATATACAAATAGATGAATAATTACCTACATCTATTTTTTTATATGTAGAATCAATCTCGAATGCTGACGATGTGTAGTCTCAAGCGGATAAACCAAGCTATAGTGCTTTGTATTACGCAAAATTTACTGTAAATTTTAACCATCTAGAGGGCTAATTTGATGATTTTTCCAAAATTTAAGAATGTCAAAACTAGATATAATGTTTTCTATTGCAATTGTCTCCCAAATACTGTAAGTTTTAACCATATAGAAGACTAATTTGATGATTTTCCAAGATACATTGTAAAGGAAAAGACTATTTATTGATTGTCATGACAAGTCGTAGTGCTTTGTATTACTTAGTCTTCACTGATTCTAGCTATATTATATGGGGAGATTTTCCCCTAATTATTATGTAATAAATGTATATAATCATATATTGATTCATTTTTATTCAATGTATTTATTCAATGTAAATATAAATATACCCGTAAATATGGACATGAGAGTTCAAGATTTAGATGCCATATGAGTTCGAATTATGTAAAAAAATTATCAAAACTTAAATGCCATACATTCAAAATCTAGATGCCATATAAGTTCCAATTTAGTAAAAAAAATTATCAAAACTTAAATGCCACTTAAATGCCACTTAAATGCCATACAATATTAACTCGGTGACTTTAGTCAACGCCGTAACCCATTGCATCAACTCCGGAGTTTAACCCCACAAAAAAACACTTGGTAGGGAGATCTGCTCATATATTACTACTACCGGCTCTAGTTCCTTACTACTAAAAAAGTAGTAAATAATTATTTAACACTAGTTGTAAAGCTCAACTAGTTGCACTGTGGAGTTGTCCTCCGATTTTGCTCCTAGATATAAATTTATCTCTTCTAGATAATTTTATGCTCATAGTGTCTCAGCTGTTTGCTTTCAAGATTGCACACTTTGACACTGAGAAAATGTCTTTTTGTCATAGGCCTAATAACCAGTTCTATCGTTGTCATTGGCGCAGGCTGTAAAGTCTTGAGAGCACTTCAACATAGATTCTAGGAGATTTTCCATCTCCAGCGCGAGCAGTTGAGCTCATAACTGTTGTGTAGTTGTGTAGTAACTGTTGTGTGTAGTTGTCTAGTAGATGCTGGTCCTTGAAATGCTGGTCTGTGATATGACGGTTTTGTTCTGAGAAATTTGCTGTTTTTATAGTTCTCTATTATCCGTGGAATGTTAATCGTGTTTCTATTTTTGGTTGTTTTTTGTTGTACACCTGCGTGTACCCGCTTGCAGGTACACGGCTTATGTGACGTCCACTTGAAATCGTGGCTACTTGTGATTGTGCCCTCGGCTATCCCCGGTGGAAGTCTATGTCACGTGCTATTGTGATCGACTCTACGGAGACTCGTTCATTCTTTGCTCACTGTGCTTACTGGTAAGTGCTGCTACGCATTATAACATGGCCTCAAAGGCAACCTGGTTGTGGTGGTGGTGAATTACTCTATTCTATATAATTTGGTTCAGTGGTGGTGGTGTTATTGTTTCTGTCTACTTTCTGTGCTGTGATTGTTGATCAACTGATCCAAATTGTGCCATTTATTTGCAGGTGTGCATTTATTTATTAATATTTGTGGTGATCTCTGATTTATTGTAATTGTAGTGTGATATATTTGCGCGCGTAGCCGGCATTGCCAGGCAATATGGCGGCTAGGGGATTGAATTTTAATAATTTCCAAACTTTAAAAATTGATAATGAAAATTTTTCTGCATCCTGGAAAGCATGGTTAACAGAATTAAATTTGTCTGTTGAGATGATGATTTTGAAGCTCGGTACAGAGGCTTTTGGTGAAAGTAGAGATGAAGTCTTTAGAGGACGTATGAAGTTGTTGTCTTTGTTACATGCTATCGGGAGAGACGGTAGGAATGTATTGCAAACTATAGGTTTTGATGCTGAAGATGTAACTGCTACCTACAAGCAGGCTACGGGTCACTTGAGAAATGTACATGGTATGGAAGAGACCATTTATGTAAAAACCACGAGGTTTGTTACTGTAAACCAAAATGTTGGTGAACAGGATTATTTATTGAGAGTAGGACATTGAGTTTTGGTGATGATGAAGATGATGTTAGACAGGGGTTTGCTCTAGCTATTGCTGTCAATGGTTTAAGGAAGTCCTCCCTACGAACCCAACTTATACAGATAAATGATCTGGGCTGGCAAGGGCTTACAGATACTCTGAGAGCTAGGAGGTTTGCTAGAGAATCTGAGCAGATTCTAGGAAGTGCAAAGAGGGAACAGCTCCCAGTCAAGCTGGAGGCTCCGCTGTGGAGAAAGAGGATGTGTCTGCAATTGGTACCACTGGTAGACGTGATAGAAGTGCTAGGAGACCAGGTGGGTCACACAGATCTAGGTCTGCTGCTAGTGACTTGTCAGATTGGCTTAGACCAGGTAAATGATGTGGTATGTTTAGATCCGGGTCTAACAACAGTGAAAGTGCTCCTGAGTGGCATAGACGTGGCAATAGACAGGATAACAGGCGTAGAACCCAGCCATCTAGGTGCCAGTCACCTAAGACCACTAGTGATGGTAGTTTTAACTGTGGTGACTATTCACAAAGAAAAAGAAACTGCCCTCTTGTTTGATGCTACACATGTAATCGCCGAGCTCATCCTCGGCTGATTGCCTGACTAAACGTCGCAATTACAGTAGCCGTAGAGATATGAGTAGCACTAGTGCCAGTAGTTATGGTTATTCACCTAGTCCTAGGGCTAGACGTGTTATGTATGCTGATACTGGTAGGAGTTCTGGCGGCTCAAAAAATGACTAGAGAGTAGAATTGTTAGAACTCTGAAAGTTAATGACCACAATGTTGATTTTACATTAGATACTGGTGCTGAAGTTTTTACTCTCACTGAGAGAACTTGTGAGAGGTTAGGTTTGCAGCTTGATCAACCAGAGCACCAACTGACTGGTGCCGATGGTTCTCAACTGAATGTCGCTGGTATTAGTAAGGTGCGTATTGAGAGTACTTATTGCTCTCCCAAATGCCATACTTATGTGCTCAGGGGTTCACGAAAGAATCTGTTAGGTATTTCTGAGCTGCGACAACCGAACCTTTTAGCTGTTGTCAATGCAATGTGTGCTAAAACCTTTGATTCCATTAGGAAATTTGCTGATGTGTTCAAAGGTTTGGGAACAATGCCCGGGGTGTTCAAAATCCGCTTGAGAGAAGGGATTGAACCTAGTAGACTATTTTCACCCAGACCCATAGCCGTAGGGTTGAGGGAGAAAGCTAAACAGAAGATTGATAGAATGCTTGAGAGTGACGTCATTGAACCTGTGGAACAACCTAAAAACTGGTGTTTAGGTTTGACCATTGCTCCAAAATCCAATGGTAAGATAAGAATGTGCATTGATTTGACTAATTTGAATCAGGCAATTAGGAGAGAAATTTACCCTCTACCCAAAATTTCTGATATGTTATCTGATCTGTCAAATGGCATTATGTTTTCGAAACTGGATGCTAATTCTGGCTTTTGGAAAATGAAACTCAACCCTGAGAGTAGATTGTTGACGACCTTTGTAACCCCTTGGGGTAGACTTTGCTTTAAAAGATTGCCTTTGGGTATATCTTCAGCTACTGAATATTTCCAACGCGCTATGGAGAAGATATTGTATGGTTTGAAAGGTCTAATTTGTTTGATGGATGATATACTAGTGTATGGTAAAAACCCAGAAGAACACTGGCACCGCTTGGATAAGGTGCTCAGGCGGATCGCTGATTCCTGGTTGACACTTAGAAAGGAAAAATGCGAGTTTGGGTGCAATGAGGTGAAGTTCCTTGGACACTTGGTTAGTGGTATGGGGATAAGACCCGACCCTGATAAGATCAGGGCGATTGTTGACATGAACCCACCCTCAAACAAGACCGAGGCCAGGAGGTTCACTGGTATGGTGAACTACCTTATGAAGTTTAGTGACAGACTTGCAGAACTTTGTGTTCCAGTTCACGCTATCACTGGCAGCAGATCGGAGTGGTTTTGGGGGTCTGATAAAGACAAAGCCTTTGAAAGGGTCAAAGAGGAGATAACTAAGGCTCCTTTACTATGTACTTTTATTTTGAATTGTAAGTATAGAGTTTCCGCTGATGCTAGTAAGAACGCTTTGGGTGCTATTATTTTGCAGTTGAATGATAATGGATGTTGGCAACCTGTAGAGTATGCCTCGAGGCAAATGATGGAAACTGAGAAACGCTATGCGATGGTTGAGAAAGAGGCTCTTGCCATCACATTGGCGTGTGAAAATTTGATTACTACCTGGTAGACCGCAAGTTTGAAATTGAGAGTGATTATAAGCCCTTGATATTCATCTTGGGGGAGAAGGATCTATCATGCTTGCCGGTGAGAGTGCAAAGGTTCAAATGGTGGTTGCTGAGGTATGATTATGATATTTTCCACACTCCTGGGAAAGATATGCTATTAGCTGATACTTTGAGTAGACCTAATGGCAACGTTTCTTATAACAAGTTAGAGTCTAACCAATGTAGTGATGTTGAATGTTATGTGCAATCGGTTGTCTCTAGTTCTGCTTATACTGATTTGAAAGAGCAGGAAATCAGAGGTGTTATGGGTAAGGATGAATCTGCTATCCACTGTGTGCGTTATATGCATGCTCACTGGCTTGAGAGCACTGAACTTGCACTTGATGAACTGACTAAGCTATATTCCGCCAGAAATAGGCTTTCCGTGTATAACGGTCTGCTGTTATATGATGCTAGGGTTTATATACCTTTGTCTTTGCGACCGAGGTATCTAGAGTTGTGTCATGAACGCCATCAGGGCATGTCCAAGTGTCGTAATAGGGGGCAACGCCACTTCTGGTGGCCAGGAGTAAGCCGTAAAATTGCTGAGTACATATCTCAATGTAATGTTTGTATTATGCATAGTCAGGTTAAACATGAACCTATGTTTGAACATGTATTGCCATCCCGGCCTTGGGAGGAAGTAGGTATAGTGATATATTCATGCTTGATGATGCATTATATGTATTTTGATTGATTACTACACTAAGTGGATAGAGGCTGTGCCAATTGTAGCCGAGATATCTAAAGCAGTGTTTAAGGCTATGAAATCTGTGTTTTCATGTTTTGGCATCCCAAATGTTATACGATCTGACAAAATTAGATGTTATGACAGCAGAGAGTTTCGAGAATTTGCTGTGCAGAGTGGATTTATCTTGGCAACTAGTAGCCCCAGATACCCTCAATCGAATGGCTTGGCAGAAAGTGCTGTTAAAACTGTTAAGAGGCTGTGGAGAAGTTGTAATGATAAATGTGTTGCGCTAGCAGCGTATAGGACTACATCTTTGCCATCAGGGTACACACCCAGTGAGTTAATGTTTGGGCGACCCATACGGTCTAGTCTGGGCATTTGTTATGATACTGATATTGATTATGGTCAGTTTGAGGATACAGAGTCCCAAAGAAAAAGAAGGATTAAAAAATGGGACAAAAAGTATAGAGTTGCGGAACTGCCAAAACTCGAGCCAGGTCAAGTTGCTAATGTCTATGCACCTAGTGATGTTGATTCCCAAGGGATTATTTTGAGGGAGGACAATTCTCCTAATAACCATTGGGGTAAGGTGGGCCAGAGTGAGATACGCCGTAATAGAAAACATCTAGTCCTGCTTCACTTTGACATTGTGACTAATAAGAATACAGATTTAACCATCCCATAGCTCGCTGATGGTAATGCTTGTCAGGAAGTCGGTGGCGGTGATCCTGAGGGTGACACACCTCCTGGTAGAGAGGCCTTGGGACAGAGTGCTAGTGGCGGGGAGTCAGGGAGAGACAATAGTGATAATAGTGATATGCTGATATGCTGACAATAGTGATAATAATAATGATGATGTTAGTGATAACAATAGGCCTGAGGTTGATACAAATCCTGTAGTAACTAGGAGGAGCAGGCATAGCAAACCTCCCCATAGATTCGGTGACTATGAATATTATTGATTTGCACATTTTATTTGCCAGGTATAGCTGTACTATTTATCTCTTCCAATACACTGTACGAAACCTTAATGTGAAAATGGCGGAGAGTGGCCCTAAAATGGCCGGTGCTGGAGGTAGTGCTCCCCGTGGAAGACCTGGTCGTGGTTCTGGAGTATCTGATTGTGGCTCTGGTCCTAGTGACAGTGGCGAGAAAGTGTTTGGGAAGCATGGCAGCAAACGTTGCATAATTTGCAGGGCTTATAGGGACCATGTTGCTGCAGACTGCCCAGGCAATGTCTGCAAGTGCTGTAAAAAGTGTGGTCACCGGGTACGAGAGTGCCCAGTGTCTGCTTCTGCATGGTGTGGCAAGGCAGACATGAGATTGGTGATTGTGTGGAAGGAGGCGCAGGCTTCCTCAAAGGCAACAGCAAGAGGCAGGCTGAGTCCGAGCCACAGCGTGAGGTTGCAGTAAAGGCTTCACGCCCTACCTCTTCTGTTGTTTCTGGGAAAAGTTACTTCCAGGGAGTTACGAAGGGTAATGTTTGTGGTGCTAGTGGTGTCGGTGCTGGTGAGCAGTAATATATAAGCAGATCTCCCTACCAAGTTTTTTTTGTGGGATGAATGCCCGGGGTGAATGCAAGGGGTTATGGCGTTGATTAGAGCAGCCGAGTTAATATTTTATGGCATTTATCTTTTTATTTTTGTTTTATATAATTTTATCTCTTATGGCATCTTGAGTGTAAATAAGTTTTCTTAGTTATTATACATTCATGTATATATGTATGACTATGTAAATATTTACGGGTATATTTATGTCTACATTGAATAAAAATGAATCGTTTTATGATTATAGACATTTATTACATAATAAAAAGGGTTAATACTTTATGGTATTTAATGTACATATTTATGGCTATAATTATGTTTACATTGAACAAAAATTAATCATTTATGGCTATATTCATGTCTACATTGAAAAAATATTAGTCGTTGTATGATTATATACTTTTATTGTATAACAAGTACATCGAATGCTTATACTATAAAATATCTTGGAAAGGTTAATGGTAAATGTAATAAAGTATAATGTTGTGTAATGCATAATAACATAGCTTGGAATGTGAGTGGGTACATTGCCTTCTCCTAGACAATAACATCTTCTCTGATGTATTGATGATAGATCTCCAGGAGGAAGTCTTTTACTCTTACTGCTTTTGATTTCATAATGAACTAAAATAAAGAGCTATGTATTAGTATGGGTGATTAAACAGTAATGTAAGATGATTATAAGCTTTTTTATTTTTTAAGTCCTTCTAAAACGAATTTCTTATCAATTCTTACCTTTTCACCAGTAAGGTCTATATCGAATAGGGGAAATCTCTCCATATAATTCACCCAGATTCAGCAAATGTTGTGCTATGAATAATATCATGGCTTGGAATGTGAGTCGGTACATTGCCTTCTCCTGGACAGTAACATTTTCTCTGATGTATTAATGATCGATCTTCGGGAGGAGGTCTTTTGCTCTTACTGCTTTTGATTCCATAATGAACTAAAATAAAAATCTATGGATTAGTATAGGATGATTAAACAGTGAAGAAAATGAATATCTCACACAATTTTGAATAAAATTACTCACCTAAAACATGAGCTGTTTTTGACTATGAAAACTTATTTTTGTTCATGAGTTGATTATTCACATAGGAAAAAATGTTGTTAATTGCATGAAAAAATTCGGAATTTTCTGTTGTAAAAAATACAACTTTTGGATTAGAGGGTATCTATCGCTAAGACAAAAAAAATATTTGCAGTATAAATAACTGCAACTGCACCAAAATGGAGTTGAAGTATTATTTACAATTGTTAGAATTTATCAAATAAAAAGAAAAAACTCTCACCAAGTTCTATCTCGCAACTCGTCCTCTTTATCAGCAACGTATCCTGCCTCAAAATCATCAAAATCTTCACATAGGAAATCCTCCTTCAAAATCCATGTAGTTTGAGTCTTCATTGATTCAGTATCATCTAATTAGGAAAGCCATGTTGTGTAACATCTATCATTGGTAGATCTTGAATTGATGCCGCCTTTTTTTTAAAGGGAATTTTGGCGTGTTGGAGAAGTGTGCTGTCTTCAAAATCCGTGTAGTTTGAGTCTTCATCGGTTTGGTATCATCTAAGTAGGAGAGAAAGTCATGTTGAGTAACATCTATCGATGGTGTTGGTAGATCTTGAATTGATGCCGGTTGCTGGTTTCTTTGAAAGGGGTTCTTGGCATGTCGGAGAAGTGTGCTGTCTTCAAAATCCATGTAGTTGGAGTCTTCATTGGTTAGGTATCATCTAAGTAGGAGAGAAAAGCATGTTGAGTAACATCTATTGATGGTGTTGGTAGACCTTGAATTGATGCGGGTTGCTGGTTTTTTTTAAAGGGGTTGTTGGTGTGTCGGAGAAGTGTGCTGTCTTCAAAATCCATGTAGATTGAGTCTTCATTGGTTTGGTATCATCTAAGTAGGAGAAATCGTTATGTTGGGTAACATCTATCATATCAGAGATTTGAATGAAAGTCAGAATAGGTCTGAGTGGAGCCTTTTGGAAGTTGGTATGTTATGGTGTACATTGAATCATCACAAAGTTCATCGGTGAGCACCATCATAGCTGTTGATAGATCTTGAAAGGGATTCTTGAAGTGTCGGAGAAGTGTGCTGTCTTCAAAATCCTTATAGTTTGAATCTTCATTGGTTTGGTATCATCCAAGTAGGAGAAAAAGTCATGTTGTGTAACATCTATCGTTGGTGTTGGTAGATCTTGAATTTATGCCGGTTAAAAAATTAAATATATATTCAATAGTACAGCAAGTTGATTTACCTTAATACAGAAAGACCTTCTAGTAGTTGTAGTAGATGATGACGTAGTAGATCTTGCTCCTTCAGTTGTTTTTACGGAAGAACACCAATGCTTTTGCGGGAACTAAATATTTATTTTCATGTGAATAAAAACCAATGTTTTCGCAGGAATAAAAGAATTATTTCCACGCGAATGAAAACCAATGTTTTCAGGGGAATAAAAAATTTATTGTCACGCGAAGGAAAACCGATGTTTTCGCAAGAATAAAAACTTCCTTTTCACGCGAATAAAAACTAATGTTTTTGCGGGAATAAAAAAGTTATTTTCACGTGAATAAAAACCAATGTTTTTGCGGGAATAAAACATTTGCTTTCACGTGAATGAAAACCAATGTTTTTGCGGGAACAAAAAATTTGTTTTCATGCGAATGAAAACCAATGTTTTTCGCTTAAATAAAAAACTTATTTTCACGCAAATAAAAACCAATGTTTTTTGTGGGAATAACAAGTTTATCTGCACGTGAATAAAAGCCAATGTTTTAGCGGGAATAAAAAGTTTCTTTTCACGCGAATGAAATCCAATGTTTTCGCGGGAGTAAAAAATTTTTCCTCACTCAAATAAAAACCAATGTTTTGGCAAGAATAAAAAATTTATTTTCATTTAAATAAAAACCATTGTTTTCGCGGGAATAAAAAAACTAATTTCACGCGAATGAAAACCAATGTTTTTTCGAGAATAAAAAATTTATTTTTATGCGAATAAAAACTAATGTTTTCGCAGGAATAAAAAAAAATATTTTCACGCAAATAAAAAACAATGTTTTCGCGGGAACAAAAAATTTATTTTCATGCAAGCAAACCAGTTCTTTTGCGGGAATGAAAAATTTATTTTCACACAAATAAGACCCAATGTTTTCAGTGAATAAAAAGTTTTCGCGGGAATAAAAAAATTAATTTCACGCGAATGAAAACCAATGCTTTTTCGGGAATAAAAAATTTATTTTTATGCGAATAAAAACTAATGTTTTCGCAGGAATAAAAAAACTATTTTCACGCAAATAAAAACAATGTTTTCGCGGGAACAAAAAATTTATTTTCATGCAAAAAAACCAGTTTTTTTTGCGGGAATAAAAAATTTATTTTCACGCAAATAAGAACCAATGTTTTCAGGGAATAAAAAGTTTATTCTCACGCAAATAAGACATGAAAAATAAACCAAAAAATTCCCGTGGATAAAAAGTCTTTTTTCACCCGAAGAACAATAAAAGTCTCCGCGGGAATTAAAAAATTATGTTCACGCGAATAAAACATCAAAAATAAACCAAATTTTCCCACGGATAAATGGTCCTTTGTCACGCGAAGAACAATAAAAGTCTCGTCGGGAATAAAAAATTTATTTTCATGCAAATAAAACATGAAAAATAAGCCAAATATACCCGCGAATGATACTTTTTTATTGAACTCAATCCGTGTCCATCGGTGCAAGTTTAGCTATTTAAGAAGCAAGGGTTTTAGACAGAGAGCATCCACTTCAACAACAGTGACTGAAGGATCAACATCTACTTCAACTACTGGGAGATTTTCTGTATTAAGGTAAGAAATAGTAAAAAATTATTCAACACTAGTTGAAGAATTCAACTAGTTGCACTATGGAATTGCCCTCCTATAACGATATGGAGCCGTTCTCCCGACGATAGAAGTATCTCTCATAAATAATTTCATGCTCATATAACCTATCCTGTTTCCGCTCAATATCGCAGTCTTTTGGCATTGATTGACAGAATTGTCACATGTCCGAGAGAAAAAATAGGTTACCCTTAGATGATGTCTTGAACGACAGGCCGATTTTGAACTTTACAGCCAAAAAATGGTTACAACTTTCAATATTGTATTATTTTACTTCATTATCAGCATAAAACAGTTGTTATTCATTGAATTTGATATGAAAAACAATTTTTAGAAGTTCTGATAATAATAAAATCAAATAATGATTATTATTATTATGATGATTTCATTTGGTTTTCGTTATTACTTTATTGAATTTTGTTCAAGTCTTGAAGTGTATTAGTCTTCATTGAGATTTTTATAAACACTATTAAACTATAATGCTATCATACGCTATCATATGCAACTGTTTTAGGCTAAAAACAAAGCTGTACTAACTGCAAAGAGTGAGGTCAAACTGTGGTTCAAGGGATTATGTAACATTGATCTAAATAATAAAATAACAATAAATATTTATTTACCAGTAGTTGAAAAACTCACCTAATTGCACTAAGGAGAAAATAGTCTCCTACAACCAAATCCGTCCACTCTGAAGAATGCAAAGTCTTTGGATGTTGATAAAATTGTTATATTCTTTGAATTTATTACGATTAAATAACATTTAGGTGCAGAACTGGCGATTTATTGTTATAATACTCTTGGGGACTAAAAGTAGACGATTTTTGTTAGTTATAAAGGAAAATAAAATGAGCTACACCGCAAAATAGACAGTTCTACACTTCTGTTACAAACCAGCTGTCTTTGGGTATTTATCAAAATGTTATCTTCTTTGAATTATGATTAAATAAAAATAAATACCTCACATTTTTTAAAATAACTTTTTTATTTTTTGTCTTCTTAGATTGGATAGTCAAGATGGCAAAAGTCAATTAATGATTGAAGAGTCGGTTAGCAGGGAATTTTTTTCTCTACCTTCATATCCCATCTACAATCAAAGAATGCAAAACCCAACCAAACAGAAGTCTAACATCTCAAGTGATGAAACAGCATACTGCTGATCTGAAAAACCGAAAACAAGATGATGAGACTATGGATTATGTTGAAGACTTGAACTGCGAAAGAAAAGTTGTGTTGTATTTTGAAGACGACACACTATTCAGACACATCAAGAATCCTTTCAAGCTATCAACATCAACAACCTGAGATCCTTCATCCTCAACAGCATCTCTCTGCTAAATACTGTGACCTCACACTAGCGAAAAAACTGTAAAAACATCAACAGATCAAGATCTACCAACTTCCAAAAGGCTCCATTCACACCTATTCCGATCGTAATTCAAGCATCTGATACAATAACGTTCTCTCCTACTTAGATGATACCAAACCAATGAAGACTCAAACCACACAGATTTTGAAGACAGCACACTTCTCCGGCACACCAAGAACCTCTTTAGAAAAAAAAACGGACAATTGGCATCAATTAAAGATCTACCAACACCAATGATAAATGTTACACAACATGACTTTCTCTCCTACTTAGATGATACCAAACCAATGAAGACTCAAACCACATAGATTTTGAAGACAGCACACTTCTCCGGCACACCAAGAACCCCTTTAAAAAAAAACCGGCAACCAACATCAATTCAAGATCTACCAACACCAATGGTAGATGTTACACAACATGAGTTTCTCTCCTACGTAGATGATACCAAACCAATGAAGACTTAAACTACATGGATTTTGAAGACAGCACACCTCTCTGACACATCAAGAATCCCTTTCAAGATCTACCAACAGCTATGATGGTGTTCACCGATGAACTTTGTGATTATCCAATGTACACCATAACCTACCAACTTCCAAAATCTCCACTCACACCTGTTCTGACTTTCATTCAAACCTTTGATATGATAGATGTTACCCAACATAACGTTCTCTCTTACTTAGATGATACCAAACCAATGAAGACTCAATCTACATGGATTTTGAAGACAGCACAATTCTCTGACACACCAAGAACCCCATTCAAAAAAACCAGCAACCGACATCAATCCAAGATCTACCAACACCATCAATAGATGTTACTCAACATGACTTTTTCTCCTACTTAGATGATACCAAACCAATGAAGACTCAAACTAGATGGATTTTGAAGGAAGATTTCCTATGTGAAGATTTTGATGATTTCGAAAGAGGACGAGTTGCGAGCCAGAACTTGGTGGGAGTTTCTTCTTTCTATTTAATAAATTTCAACCATTGTAAATAATACTTCAACTCCATTTAGATGCAGTTGCAGTTATTTATACTCCAAATAGTTTTTTGTTTTAGCGATAGATACCCTCCAATCCAAAAAATGTGTCTTTTACAACAGAAAATGCTGAATTTTTTCATGCAATAAACAACACTTTTTCCTATGTGAATAATCAACTCATGGACAAAAAAATTTTTTACCGTCAAAAACAACTCATGTTTTAGGAGAATAATTTTATTCAAAATTGTGTGAGATATTCATTTTTTTTTCGTAAAACACTTTATTTTCTATATAAATTTCCCAGGAGAAAAAAAGAACTTTTTTGTGTGGAATTGTTGTATTTTTTTTACAACAAAATGCTGAACTTTTTCATGCAATAAACAACAATTTTTCTTATTTTTACAGTCAATAACAGTTCATGTTTCAGGTGAATTATTTTATTCAAAATTGTGTGAGACATTCATTTTCTTTGTAACATACTTCATATTATATATACATTTTCCAGGTGAGAAAAAGTAGTTTTTCGTGTGTAATTAGTGTATTTTTTACAACAAAATGCTGAATTTTTTCCATGCACGTGAATAATCAACTCATGAACAAAACTAAGTTTTTACAGTCAAAACTAGCTCATGTTTTAGGTGAATAATTTTATTCAAAATTGTGTGAGATATTCATTTTTTTTCACTGTTTAATCATCCTATACTAATCCATAGCTTTTTATTTTAGTTCACTGTGGAATCAAAAGCAGTAAGAGTAAAAGACTTCCTCCTGGAGATCTATCATCAATACATCAGAGAAGATGTTATTGTACAGGAGAAGGCAATGTACCCACTCACATTCCAAGCTGTACTATTATGCATTACACAACATTTACTGCAAACACTATATATCTTAAACACTTTACTATATACTTTTTTACATTTACCATCAACCTTTCCAATATATTTTATAGTATAAGCATTCAATATACTTGTTTTATAATAAATGTATATAATCATACAACTATTCATTTTTATTCAATGTAGACATGAATATAGCCATAAATGATTAATTTTTGTTCAATGTAAACCTAAATATAGCCATAAATATGGACATTAAATACCATTAAATATTAACCCTACTTATTATGTAATAAATATATATAATCATAAAACGATTAATTTTCTTCAATGTAGACATAAATATACCCATAAATACGTACATAGTTATTCATATATACATGAATGTATAAAAACTAAAAAAAATTATTTACACTCAAGATGCCATAAGAGATAAAATTATATAAAACACAAATCAAATAATAAATGCCATAAAATATTAACTCGGCTGCTCTATTCCACGCCGTAACCCTTGCATCCACTCCGGGCCTAAACCTCACAAAAAAACACTTGGTAGGGAGATCTGCTCATATATTACTACTCGGGTGCTTCAGCTTGTCGGCAACACTTCCTCCAGAAGGTTGGAAGTTTTCTGGCCGACATCAAATCCAGCAACATTATGGACCGTTCCTTGATTGCCTCCCGCAGAAGAGCACTGGCGCAAAGGCGTCAGGACGCCGGGGAGCAATTTAGGTGTGCTATGGGTGGTACCCAGCGTGATGAGGCTCAGCTTGAGCGTGAGATTGAGAGTGAAGCTGATTTTAGGCAAGTCTTTGATCAGCTTGCCAAACTTAAGGACAGGGTGTTGTCTGGCAAGGATGCAAGTGCTAGTGGTACCAGTGCTGGGGGTGCTCACCACACTCTTGCAGCACCTAACAGTCCCACTCACTCCGAGGAGCTGGTCACAGCCCAGAGCGAGTCATTTGTTAGGCTTGTGGAAGCTTCGGCTCCTGCGTAGGAAAGCCAGGAGGTATTTGCTGTGCAGTCACTTGTGACCCGGCAGCCGCTTGCCTCCGAGGCTGTTCAGAGGCCTCACTCCAGTCAGAACATGGATTGCGATACTCACTTTGGTGAGGAGGCTAGTGCTACTCACCTAGGTGAGACTGTGATAGGTGGAGGTGAGAGTCAATTGTGTGACTCAAATCCAAAACCAGGTGGAGGTGATCCAAAGCCAGGTGTGTGGTTTGGAACCAAAACCAGATGATGATGGTGGAACACCCTTGGGTGTGGTGCGAGATTGGTTACATTAACATTCTTTAGAATTCCATAATCAGTTGGGAAATTCTTAACTGCTCAATAAGACCCAATCGATCAAAGTCCAATATTTCTCTAGCAATCAAAAACAATCAAAAACGCCTTTAAATGTAAAGAACTATTGGACTTGGAGTTAAGGAAGATAGTCTATACCCTCTTTGATTGAGTGCTATTGCAAATTTTCGGATTCCCTACTGATTTTGGAATCTCTAGAAAATAATGAATATTTCGAATGTGGAAATACTCACAATGGTCAATTGGGATACGCTCAATTTTGATATTTAGCCTTCAATCATCATTTTCATACAAACAATGAAACCGATGAGAATAAGTTTTCAACGTGCAGTTGTTAACTCTTGTCTTGTCTATGAACAAAATAGAGCAATTGCAACGATGAATTTGCCAATAACGAAATCATCCTCATCATTATTTTTTTTCATGTCTTTGATAGCTAGAGAAATATTGGACTTTGATCGATCACAGCTTATTGCGTTGTTATTGATTTCCCAACTGATTTTGAAATCCCTAAAGAATGTTTATGTCTGAAACACAACCAAAAATAGTAAAAGCTATTATCACTCCATGGATAACAGAGAACTATAAAAGCAGCAACTTTCTAAGACTAAAACCATCCTCTCAGAGACCAGCATTTCAAGGATCAAAATGTACTAGAACTACTGGAGCTTCAGTGAAGGGTGAGTTTTTGCAAAAAATATGATTATACAACATTTATGAGCTCAACTATTAGCACTGGAGATGGAAAATCTCCTAGAATCTATGGCGAATTGCTCTCAAGACTTGTGTCAATGCTGATAAATATGGATTTTATCTGATGCAACTAGATTCTATTAATATTATTATTTAGGGTATACATGATAGATTTTATTTGCATTGGGGATGGTGTATCTCTTTCAATCTAAGGTGGAGCGCTCGCAAGACTTCACAGTCTGCGCTGAAAAATACAAATTTATTTGAGGCAGTTGGTTTCCATTATTATCACTTACCATATACAATTTAGGATTTATTTGCGCTGGAGTTATTGGGTAAATAACATCTGTCTATCTATTAATTTTAAAAATGCATAAAGGTATCTGTGTTTAAATATCATAGTAATGAGAGTAAACCACTAGGATTAAAGTGGTAATCCTTTTTTAACGCAATTATTCAAGTATCTCAACTAGCATTAAATAATTTTTTTGCGGAAGTAATAGTGTTTTTTAATTTTAGGAGGGGAAATGGAGATGAAAGATGATAGTGATGTAGGAGTACAGGTATATTGGAATTGGCTCATGAGAAATTTCATTGGGTTCAAACTTTCAGATTGTGAATAAAATGATGAAAATAAGATTGAACTTGAAAACACTTGTGAAGAGAAATCAGTTGCTCAAGACGCACCATCCGATGGAGTAAGCATTATTAAATAATTATTTTACTCTCTCTCTCATTTGCAACAACAAGAATTTCAGCTATTATAACTGAACAAAAATGCAAGTTATCAAGTTGCTTTTTGTTATTTAATCTTTTAGAATGGTTATCAAAATAAATAACACATAAATCTCCTTGTCAACCCACAACTACTACAGCTCCAATAACTGTTGCTGAAAAATCATTTTCAACAAATCCTATCTTTTAACAGTTCCCTTACCACTTTATACGAACAAAATGCAGTAGCCGTAAAGACTCTAAAAAATCTGAACCAGATCAAATTGAAATAATTGCTGATGACTGAAGGAATAACATCTGCTACAGCAGCAACTACAACTCTTTAAGTTATAAGGTAAAAAATAATAAAAAATTATTTTACTTTATGTAAATCAAATCACTGACAACAAATGAGTCAATCGTAACAATAAATTTTTATATCTTGTAGACATGATGCCTCCTTTGAACTCTCGTTTGGATCAAAACACAGTGATAGTAAAGATTTTAAAGATTCTAGACAAGATCATATCGAAGTAACTGCAGATGACTAAAGGAACAACACTTATTACAGCAGCGACTAGGATTCATGGAAATCATAAGCTAAGCATTAATAAATAATAATTTTACTCTCTCTCATTTACAACAACTAGATTTTAACTATTTATAACTGAAAAAAAAATAAGTAAGTTTCCGTAATTTATTTTTTTAGAATAGTTATCAAAGTGAATAACTCAGAAATTTCCTTCTCAGCTCACAACTCCTACAGCTCCAATACTTGTTGCTGAAAAATCATCTTCATTGTATCTAAGAACATGATTATGTAAATAATCAGCTTAAATTTTCTTGTAACAAAACTATACCAATAACTAAACAATGTTAATCCAACAATCAAACTCACAATACAAAACTCAGTATAAACCTACACATTTATAAACTAGTCAACCTCATGATCTAAATCGACATAAAAAAATCACAATATAAACCCCCTGCAAAATAAATACAAAAAAAAAATTAAAACACCTGGTGCATACAAAAAGGCACCCAATAATTAGGACCAGGAGAACCTCCAACACAAATACCATTACATACCCAATGTGTAAATCTACATTCCACATTATGAAACTCCATACATTGTAAACACCTGGTGCGCACCAAAAGGTACCTCACCCAACTAAAATAATTCTAAACACCTATTACACAAAAAAGGCACCTCAGCACCCAATGGACGAGGAAAACCTCCAACGCAGCAGTAGTAATATATGAGCAGATCTCCCTACCAAGTGTTTTTTTGTGGATCTGGCCTTGGGGGTTATGCAATGAGTTACGACGTTGGATGAATTCGCCGAGTTTATATCGTATTTTATTTGAGGGGCATTTGAGTGGCATTTGAGTGGCATTTAAGTGGCATTTGAGTTTTGATTATTTTTTTACTTAATTTGAACTCATATGGCAGATAGATTTTGAATGTATGGCATTTAAGTTTTGATAATTTTTTTACATAATTCGGACTCATATGGCATCTTGAGAGAGAGGAGAGAGAAGAGAGAGAGAGAGGAGTTTTATCTACATTGAATAAATATATTGATCAAAAATGAAACATTATAAGATTATATACATTGATTACATAATAAGTAGGGAAAATCTTCCTATATAATATAGCTAGAGTCAGTAAATACTAAGTAATACAAAGCACTACAACTTGTAATGACAATCAATGCATACATACATACATATGGTATCTTGAGAGAAAGAGAGAGGAGAGAGATTTTTTAGTTTTCTATACATTCATGTATATATGGTTAATTATGTACATATTTATGGGTATATTTATATCTACATAGAGAGAGGAGAGAGGAGAGTGGGTATATTTATATCTACATAGAGAGAGGAGAGAGGAGATCTATCTACATTGAATAAATATATTGATCAAAAATGAATCATTGTATGATTATATACATTTATTACATAATAAGTAGGGAAAATCTTCCTATATAATATAGCTAGAGTCAGTAAATACGCATATGTCCATATTCATGTACATGTGCATAAATGGACATGAATAGGTACATGTCCATATTCATGTCCATATTCATGTCCATATTCATGTCCATATTCATGTCCATATTCATGTCCATATTCATGTCCATATTCATATCCATATTCATGTCCATATTCATGTCCATATTCATGTCCATATTCATGTCCATATTCATTTCCATATTCATGTCCATATTCATGTCCATTTATGTACATGTCCATATTCATGTCCATTTATGTACATACCTATGTTCATATTTATGTACATGCGCATGTCCAAATTCATGTCCATATTAACATTTTATAGCTATGTACAGAGGAGAGAGAAGAGAGGAGAGAGAGGTTTCTTAGTTTTTTATACAACCATGTATATAAGGATAATTATGTACATATTTATGGATATATTTATATCTAGATTGAATAATATACATTTATGACATAATAACTATATTGAATGCTATAAAATATGTTGGAAAATCACCAAATTAGTCCTCTAGATGGTTAAAATTTACAGTATTTGGGAAATAACTGCAAGAGAGGAGAGAGGAGTATTTGGTAGAGGAGAGAGGAGGCTTCAAAAAGAGCTACAAATAACTAATCAGTACACAACTCAGTTTATTAGGTAGTAGCGCTTCAAGGAGGTACAAACACTGATTGCTGACAAACAACAAATTTTAATGCAGATTGGGAGAGGTAGCTTTTTTTAGACCCTATAATCATCCTGATTGCACAGGTTTTAATATCAATACAAAATGGTACTTCCTGAATATGGTGAACGTTATTTTGCTATATCAGAAGAGGAGTATCATAGTTTGATGGAAAAGAACAGTGGGGCTAAATCAACCGACCAAGACAAGTTTGCGTCATCATTGTATGACAACCCGACAAAAGACAAAATGGTGAGAGATATCGAGAAAATCCAAAATATTTTGGTTGAAACGAATGAAATAGTAATGGGAATCAAAAACGAGTTGCTTGAGCGCAAAAAGACAAATGAAAATGTTCAAAGCACAAAAACCTATCGGAGTGATGTTGGAAAGATTAGGGGAGAGTACAAGCAACCAAAGAGCTGGAGCTCTGCTAAAACACCAAAGCTCTCACCATCATCGTTTGATAGAAACACAATTGACGATGATAGCAATAGAGATTCGGAGAGAATGATGCAACAATTAGAAGAGTTTAAAAAGAAAGTATCCGACATGACAGCTAGTAAAGACAATCAAGCGTTAGGTGTAAAAATATTGTATCAATTGAGAGATTCTGGAAAATACGATCTGGATACTGACAGGATAAAACTCAAGGGAAGATGGCTTAGCGCTAAGCTATCAAAGAATTTGTTGCAAGATGTACTAACTGATAAAGACTCAATAAGATCAACAAAAGATAACTACAGTAGATTTAAAAGTCTGCTCACAACTGTCAGGAGACCCTCATGAAAAACTTATTTTAGCTACCTAGTTGTTAATTCAAACATCTTAGCAACAACTTATTAGCTCAAACATGACTTTGTTATACTATTTTTTTTGGTTAATGTCATTGTTGAAAAGTCTATGTTTATTGCTAATGCTTGCTAATACATTACTGCTTAATCCTTTATCCAACACCTACAATAATTCTTAGTAATAGTAGTGTAATGAGACTGAGTAATAATCTACACACACCTTGTTCACTCTGTATGCTGTAGTACATGTTATTCCTTTAGTTATCTGCAATTACTTCAATTGGATCTGATCCAGATGTTTTATAGTCTTTACTGCTGCTGCGTTTTGTCTCAAACAAGAGTCCAAAATAGGCATCGTGTCTACAAAATACAAAAATTGCCATCTTAACTATCCAATCTAAAAAGACAAAAAATAAGAAATATTTTAAAAAATGTGAGCTATTTATTATTATTTAATCATAATACAAAGAAGATAACATTTTTATCAATATCCAAAGACAGGGTTTGTAACACAAACGGATTTGGTTGTAGGAGGCTATTTTCTCCATAGTGCAAGTAGGTAAGTTTTTCAACTAGTGGTAAATAAATATTTATCATTCTTTTATTATTTAGATCACAAGACTTGAACAAAACTCAATAAAGTAACAATGAAAACCAAATGAAATCACAATAATATTAACAATAGTAATAATAATAAGAATAATAATCATTATCAGTAAAAATTATTTTTCATATTAAATACAATGAATAATAACTGTTATATGTTGATAATAAAGTAAAACAATACAATAATGAAAGTTGTAATCATTTTTTGGCTGTAAAGTTCTAAATCAACCTGTCGTTCAAGATGTCATTTAAGGCTAACCTATTTTTTCTCTCGGACCTACGACAATTCTGTCAATCAATGCCAAAAGACTGCGATCTTGAGCGCAAACAGGATAGGTTCTATGAGCATAAAATTATCTAGGAGAGATACTTCTATGATCAAGAGAACGACTCCATATCGTAATATGAGGATAACTCCATAGTGCAACTAGTTGAGTTCTTCAACTAGTGTTAAATAGTTATTTATTATTCCTTACCTTAATACAGAAAGTCTCCTAGTAGTTGTAGTAGATGTTGATCCTTCAGTCACTGTTGTTGAAGTGGATGCTTTCCAAGTAAAAGCGGTGCTTCTTATATAGCTAGGTTGTACTAGGTACCGATTGACACGAGTTGATTCCAATGAAAAGTCTTTATAATATATAAGCAGGTCTTTACGCGGAAAACTCACGCGAAAACCGAAACTGAAAAAAAATTCTTCGCGGGAGTTTTCCTTCTTATAAGTCATAAAGGTTTTACGCGGAAAACTCACGCGAAAAGTTGAACAGTAAAAAAATTCTCTTCGCGGGAGTTTTCCTTCTATATAGTATAAAGGCTTTACACGGAAAACTCACGCGAAAACGAGAAATACAAAACAATTCTTTCGCGGGAGTTTTCATTCTTTTATGTTATAAAGGCTTTATGCAGAAAACTCACGGAATTTTTTTACCGTTAGTTTTCCGCGCAAGGCCTTTATAGTACATAGAAGGAAAACTCCCGCGAAGAAGGTTTTTTTATTTTCCCGTTTTCGCGTGAGTTTTTTTGCATAAAGCTGTCATAACGCATAAGAAGGAAAACTCCCGCGAAGAAGTTTTTATATAGTTTTGGTTTTCGCGTGAGTTTTTTGCGTAAAGCCTTTATAACATATAAGACGGAAAACTCCCGCGAAGAATGTTTTTTTTTTAGTTTTCGCGTGAGTTTGCTACGTAAAGACCTTATATATTATAAAGGCTTTTCATTGGAATCAGCTCGTGTCAATCGGTACCTAGTACAACCTAGCTATATAAGAAGCATCGCTTTTACACAGAAAGCATCCACTCCAACAACAGTGACTGAAGTATCAACATCTACTACAACTACTAGGAGACTTTCTGTATTAAGGTAAGTGATTAAAATTATTATTTAACACTAGTTGAAGAACTCAACTAGTTGCGCTGTGGAGTTATCCCCCTATTACGATATGGAGTCGTTCTCTTGACCAAGTTATGATAATTTTGTACTCGCTCTAAAGGTAAAGGTTTTCAGTCCGTTTTTGGTCCGACCAAAATTTATGCGAGACGTTTTAGGCATTATTTCAGTCGACGTAATGTTACCAGTTCATTTTCACAAGTTTTTAATATTTATTTTAAAAATAAATAATTAGAGCTTTCTACTAGTGTTAAATGATTATTGATTATTTTTTACCTTATCACCACTTAGAGCCAGATGATTTAATTAGCTAAAGACAAATAATTATTTTAGTATTTCTTACCTTGATGCTCTCCTAGTAGCTGTAGTAGATGATGCTTCTCCGCTTGCTGTTGAAGAACTGGATGCTTTCTAAGTGAAAACAGTGGCTCTTAAATAGCTGAAGTTGCACTGAGTAAACCCTATGAATCAGCATTTTTTCCAACGCTTTCGCGGGAATAAAAACTGTTTATTCCCGCGAAAGCAACAGTTTCTATTCGCGTGAAAATAAACTATTTATTCCCGAGAAAGCAACTGTTTCTATTCGTGTGAAAATAAATTATTTATTCCCGCGAAAGCAACTGTTTCTATTCGCGTGAAAATAAATTATTTATTCCCGCGAAAGCAACGGTTTCTATTCGCGTGAAAATAAACTATTTATTCCCGCGAAAGCAACAGTTTCTATTCGCGTGAAAATAAACTATTTATTCCCGCAAAAACAACTGTTTCTATTCGTGTGAAAATAAATTATTTATTCCCGCGAAAGCAACGGTTTTTATTCGGGTGAAAATAAACTAATTATTCCCGCAAAAGCAACAGTTTCTATTCGTGTGAAAATAAATTATTTATTCCCGCGAAAGCAACGGTTTTTATTCGGGTGAAAATAAACTATTTATTCCCGCAAAAGCAACAG
Organism: Cryptosula pallasiana; assembly: GCA_945261195.1. Classification (NCBI taxonomy): domain Eukaryota; kingdom Metazoa; phylum Bryozoa; class Gymnolaemata; order Cheilostomatida; family Cryptosulidae; genus Cryptosula; species Cryptosula pallasiana. The sequence goes on along the minus strand of OX183131.1, from coordinate 57,377,838 downwards.
TTTCTATTCGTGTGAAAATAAACTATTTGTTCCCGCGAAAGCAACTGTTTCTATTCGCGTGAAAATAAATTATTTATTCCCGCGAAAGCAACGGTTTCTATTCGCGTGAAAATAAACTATTTATTCCCGCGAAAGCAACTGTTTCTATTCGCGTGAAAATAAATTATTTATTCCCGCGAAAGCAACGGTTTCTATTCGCGTGAAAATAAGCTATTTATTCCCGCGAAAGCAACTGTTTCTATTCGCGTGAAAATAAATTATTTATTCCCGCGAAAGCAACGGTTTCTACTCGCGTGAAAATAAACTATTTGTTCCCGCGAAAGCAACTGTTTCTATTCGCGTGAAAATAAATTATTTATTCCCGCGAAAGCAACGGTTTCTATTCGCGTGAAAATAAACTATTTATTCCCGCGAAAGCAACTGTTTCTATTCGCGTGAAAATAAATTATTTATTCCCGCGAAAGCATTGGAAAAAAATGCTGATTCATAGGGTTTAATCAGTGCAACTTTAGCTATTTAAGAGCCACTGTTTTCACACAGAAAGCATCCAGTTCTTCAACAGCAAGCGGAGAACCATCATCTACTACAGCTACTAGGAGAACATCCAGCATCAAGGTAAGAATTGCTAAAATAATTATTTGTCTTTGGTTAATTAAATCATCTGGCTCTAAGTGGTGATAAGGTAAATTATTATCATTAATTATTTAACACTAGTAGAAAGCTCTAATTATTCATTTTTAAAATAAGTGTTTGTCCAAGCTCTAGTAAAGTAGCCGACTCTACTTATTTATTATTAACAAAATAATAATAATTATTCAATGCTAGTTGAACCTAGATATAAATTTATCTCTACTAGATAGTTTTATACTCACACAAACTTTTTCTTCGTTACTCTATGTAGATAAAGCCTATGAAAATAAATGAATCAATTGTAACTAACAATTTTTTGTATTTTGTAGTTATGATGTCTACTTTGGACTCTTGTTTGAGACGAAATGCAGCAGTAGCAAAGACTATAAACATGTGGTCAAGATCTACCAACACCAACGATAGATGTAAAACAACATGACTTTCTCTCCTACTTATGTGACACAGCAAGAATTCCTTTCAAGATCCACCTACTTAGATGATGCCAAACCAATGAAGACTCAAACTACATCAATTTTCAAGACAGCACACTTCTCCAACACAGCAAGAATTCATTTCAAGATCTACCACCTACTTAGATGATACCAAACCAATGAAGACTCAAACTACATGAATTTTAAAGACAGTCGACTTCTCCAACACAGCAAGAACTCCTTTCAAGATCTACCACCTACTTAGATGATACCAAACCAATGAAGACTCAAACTACATGAATTTTTAAGACAGCATACTTCTCCAACACAGCAAGAATTCCTTTCAAGATCTACGACTTAATTAGATGATACCAAATCAATGAAGACTCAAACTACATCGATTTTGAAGACAGCGCACTTCTCCAACACAGCAAGAATTCATTTCAAGATCTACTACCTACTTAGATGATACCAGTAGTAATATATGAGCAGATCTCCCTACCAAGTGTTTTTTTGTGGATCTGATCTTAGGGTGATACAATGGGTTACGGTGTTGGATGAATTCGCCGAGTTTATATTGTATTTTACTTGAGGGGTATTTGAGTGGCATTTGAGTGGCATTTAAGTGGCATTTGAGTCTTGATTATTTTTTTACTTAATTTGAACTCATATGGCAGATAGATTTTGAATATATGGCATTTAAGTTTTGATAATTTTTTTACATAATTCGAACTCATATGGCATCTTGAGAGAGAGGAGAGAGAAGAGAGAGAGAGGAGTTTTATCTACATTGAATAAATATATTGATCAAAAATGAAACATTATAAGATTATATACATTGATTACATAATAAGTAGGGAAAATCTTCCTATATAATATAGCTAGAGCCAGTAAATACTAAGTAATACAAAGCACTGCAACTTGTAATGACAATCAATGCATACATACATACATATGGTATCTTGAGAGAAAGAGAGAGGAGAGAGATTTTTTAGTTTTCTATACATTCATGTATATATGGTTAATTATGTACATATTTATGGGTATATTTATATCTACATAGAGAGAGGAGAGAGGAGAGTGGGTATATTTATATCTACATAGAGAGAGGAGAGAGGAGATCTATCTACATTGAATAAATATATTGATCAAAAATGAATCATTGTATGATTATATACATTTATTACATAATAAGTAGGGAAAATCTTCCTATATAATATAGCTAGAGTCAGTAAATACGCATATGTCCATATTCATGTACATGTGCATAAATGGACATGAATAGGTACATGTCCATATTCATGTCCATATTCATGTCCATATTCATGTCCATATTCATGTCCATATTCATGTCCATATTCATGTCCATATTCATGTCCATATTCATGTCCATATTCATGTCCATATTCATGTCCATTTATGTACATGTCCATATTCATGTCCATTTATGTACATACCTATGTTCATATTTATGTACATGCGCATGTCCAAATTCATGTCCATATTAACATTTTATAGCTATGTACAGAGGAGAGAGAAGAGAGGAGAGAGAGATTTTTTAGTTTTTTATACAACCATGTATATAAGGATAATTATGTACATATTTATGGATATATTTATATCTAGATTGAATAATATACATTTATGACATAATAACTATATTGAATGCTATAAAATATGTTGGAAAATCACCAAATTAGTCCTCTAGATGGTTAAAATTTACAGTATTTGGGAAATAACTGCAAGAGAGGAGAGAGGAGTATTTGGTAGAGGAGAGAGGAGGCTTCAAAAAGAGCTACAAATAACTAATCAGTACACAACTCAGTTTATTAGGTAGTAGCGCTTCAAGGAGGTACAAACACTGATTGCTGACAAACAACAAATTTTAATGCAGATTGGGAGAGGTAGCTTTTTTTAGACCCTATAATCATCCTGATTGCACAGGTTTTAATATCAATACAAAATGGTACTTCCTGAATATGGTGAACGTTATTTTGCTATATCAGAAGAGGAGTATCATAGTTTGATGGAAAAGAACAGTGGGGCTAAATCAACCGACCAAGACAAGTTTGCGTCATCATTGTATGACAACCCGACAAAAGACAAAATGGTGAGAGATATCGAGAAAATCCAAAATATTTTGGTTGAAACGAATGAAATAGTAATGGGAATCAAAAACGAGTTGCTTGAGCGCAAAAAGACAAATGAAAATGTTCAAAGCACAAAAACCTATCGGAGTGATGTTGGAAAGATTAGGGGAGAGTACAAGCAACCAAAGAGCTGGAGCTCTGCTAAAACACCAAAGCTCTCACCATCATCGTTTGATAGAAACACAATTGACGATGATAGCAATAGAGATTCGGAGAGAATGATGCAACAATTAGAAGAGTTTAAAAAGAAAGTATCCGACATGACAGCTAGTAAAGACAATCAAGCGTTAGGTGTAAAAATATTGTATCAATTGAGAGATTCTGGAAAATACGATCTGGATACTGACAGGATAAAACTCAAGGGAAGATGGCTTAGCGCTAAGCTATCAAAGAATTTGTTGCAAGATGTACTAACTGATAAAGACTCAATAAGATCAACAAAAGATAACTACAGTAGATTTAAAAGTCTGCTCACCACTCAAGGAATCACAACTGTCAGGAGATCCTCATGAAAAACTTATTTTAGCTACCTAGTTGTTAATTCAAACATCTTAGCAACAACTTATTAGCTCAAACATGACTTTGTTATACTATTTTTTTTGGTTAATGTCATTGTTGAAAAGTCTATGTTTATTGCTAATGCTTGCTAATACATTACTGCTTAATCCTTTATCCAACACCTACAATAATTCTTAGTAATAGTAGTGTAATGAGACTGAGTAATAATCTACACACACCTTGTTCACTCTGTATGCTGTAGTACATGTTATTCCTTTAGTTATCTGCAATTACTTCAATTGGATCTGATCCAGATGTTTTATAGTCTTTACTGCTGCTGCGTTTTGTCTCTAACAAGAGTCCAAAGTAGGCATCGTGTCTACAAAATACAAAAATTGCCATCTTAACTATCCAATCTAAAAAGACAAAAAATAAGAAATATTTTAAAAAATGTGAGCTATTTATTATTATTTAATCATAATACAAAGAAGATAACATTTTTATCAATATCCAAAGACAGGGTTTGTAACACAAACGGATTTGGTTGTAGGAGGCTATTTTCTCCATAGTGCAAGTAGGTAAGTTTTTCAACTAGTGGTAAATAAATATTTATCATTCTTTTATTATTTAGATCACAAGACTTGAACAAAATTCAATAAAGTAACAATGAAAACCAAATGAAATCACAATAATATTAACAATAGTAATAATAATAAGAATAATAATCATTATCAGTAAAAATTATTTTTCATATTAAATACAATGAATAATAACTGTTATATGTTGATAATAAAGTAAAACAATACAATAATGAAAGTTGTAATCATTTTTTGGCTGTAAAGTTCTAAATCAACCTGTCGTTCAAGATGTCATTTAAGGCTAACCTATTTTTTCTCTCGGACCTACGACAATTCTGTCAATCAATGCCAAAAGACTGCGATCTTGAGCGCAAACAGGATAGGTTTTATGAGCATAAAATTATCTAGGAGAGATACTTCTATGGTCAAGAGAACGACTCCATATCGTAATATGAGGATAACTCCATAGTGCAACTAGTTGAGTTCTTCAACTAGTGTTAAATAATAATTTTAATCACTTACCTTAATACAGAAAGTCTCCTAGTAGTTGTAGTAGATGTTGATACTTCAGTCACTGTTGTTGGAGTGGATGCTTTCTGTGTAAAAGCGATGCTTCTTATATAGCTAGGTTGTACTAGGTACCGATTGACACGAGTTGATTCCAATGAAAAGCCTTTATAATATATAAGCAGGTCTTTACGCGGAAAACTCACGCGAAAACCGAAACTGAAAAAAAAATTCTTCGCGGGAGTTTTCCTTCTTATAAGTCATAAAGGTTTTACGCGGAAAACTCACGCGAAAAGTTGAACAGTAAAAAACTTCTCTTCGCAGGAGTTTTCCTTCTATATACTACAAAGGCTTTACACGGAAAACTCACGCGAAAACGGGAAATACAAAACAATTCTTTCGCGGGAGTTTTCCTTCTTTTATGTTATAAAGGCTTTACGCGGAAAACTCACGGATTTTTTTTTACCGTTAGTTTTCCGCGCTAGGCCTTTATAGTACATAGAAGGAAAACTCCCGCGAAGAAGGTTTTTTTATTTTTCCGTTTTCGCGTGAGTTTTTTTGCATAAAGCTGTCATAACGCATAAGAAGGAAAACTCCCGCGAAGAAGTTTTTATATAGTTTTGGTTTTCGCGTGAGTTTTTTGCGTAAAGCCTTTATAACATATAAGACGGAAAACTCCCGCGAAGAATTTTTTTTTTAGTTTTTGCGTGAGTTTCATACGTAAAGACCTTATATATTATAAAGGCTTTTCATTGGAATCAGCTCGTGTCAATCGGTACCTAGTACAACCTAGCTATATAAGAAGCATCGCTTTTACACAGAAAGCATCCACTCCAACAACAGTGACTGAAGTATCAACATCTACTACAACTACTAGGAGACTTTCTGTATTAAGGTAAGTGATTAAAATTATTATTTAACACTAGTTGAAGAACTCAACTAGTTGCACTGTGGAGTTATCCTCCTATTACGATATGGAGTCGTTCTCTTGACCAAGTTATGATAATTTTGTACTCGCTCTAAAGGTAAAGGTTTTCAGTCCGTTTTTGGTCAGACCAAAATTTATGCGAGACGTTTTAGGCATTATTTCAGTCGACGTAATGTAAAATACCTAGCGGCACTTCACTGGTTGACAACATCATATCTCATCATAGCCAATAACAACAAAATTATTCATAGAACACTGCACTTGACTAATAAAACTGAAAATTTAATAATTCTGAAAAAGTGAAGACTATGTTGCTGTTTGAAGATAGTTATGAGCCAATTTCACTCTAGTTTTAAAATATTTTATAAGAATGCAAATGCTACTTGAAACAACTGGCTAATCACGAACACCCAATTTTATCCAATCATATGACATTACACAAAAATCGCCGTATACGGTGCTGCATTTAAGGATTTTCACGTAATGTTACCAGTTCATTTTCACAAGTTTTTAATATTTATTTCAAAAATAAATAATTAGAGCTTTCTACTAGTGTTAAATAATTAATGATAATAATTTACCTTATCACCACTTAGAGCCAGATGATTTAATTAACTAAAGACAAATAATTATTTTAGCAATTCTTACCTTGATGCTCTCCTAGTAGCTGTAGTAGATGATGCTTCTCCGCTTGCTGTTGAAGAACTGGATGCTTTCTAAGTGAAAACAGTGGCTCTTAAATAGCTAAAGTTGCACTGAGTAAACCCTATGAATCAGCATTTTTTCCAATGCTTTCGCGGGAATAAAAACTGTTTATTCCCGCGAAAGCAACGGTTTCCATTCGCGTGAAAATAAATTCTTTATTCCCGCAAAAGCAACGGTTTCTATTCGCGTGAAAATAAACTATTTATTCCCGCGAAAGCAACAGTTTCTATTCGCGTGAAAAATAAACTATTTATTCCCGCGAAAGCAACTGTTTCTATTCGTGTGAAAATAAATTATTTATTCCCGCGAAAGCAACGGTTTCTATTCGCGTGAAAATAAACTATTTATTCCCGCGAAAGCAACAGTTTCTATTCGTGTGAAAATAAATTATTTGTTCCCGCGAAAGCAACTGTTTCTATTCGCGTGAAAATAAATTATTTATTCCCGCGAAAGCAACGGTTTCTATTCGCGTGAAAATAAACTATTTATTCCCGCGAAAGCAACTGTTTCTATTCGCGTGAAAATAAATTATTTATTCCCGCGAAAGCAACGGTTTCTATTCGCGTGAAAATAAACTATTTATTCCCGCGAAAGCAACTGTTTCTATTCGCGTGAAAATAATGTATTTAATCCCGCGAAAGCAACGGTTTCTATTCGCGTGAAAATAAACTATTTGTTCTCGCGAAAGCAACTGTTTCTATTCGCGTGAAAATAAATTATTTATTCCCGCGAAAGCAACGGTTTCTATTCGCGTGAAAATAAACTATTTATTCCCGCGAAAGCAACAGTTTCTGTTCGTGTGAAAATAAACTATTTGTTCCCGCGAAAGCAACTGTTTCTATTCGCGTGAAAATAAATTATTTATTCCCGCGAAAGCAACGGTTTCTATTCGCGTGAAAATAAACTGTTTATTCCCGCGAAAGCAACGGTTTCTATTCGCGTGAAAATAAACTATTTGTTCCCGCGAAAGCAACTGTTTCTACTCGCGTGAAAATAAATTATTTATTCCCGCGAAAGCAACGGTTTCTATTCGCGTGAAAATAAACTATTTATTCCCGCAAAAGCAACTGTTTCTATTCGCGTGAAAATAAATTATTTATTCCCGCAAAAGCAACGGTTTCTATTCGCGTGAAAATAAACTATTTATTCCCGCGAAAGCAACTGTTTCTATTCGCGTGAAAATAAATTATTTATTCCCGCGAAAGCAACGGTTTCTATTCGCGTGAAAATAAATTATTTATTCCCGCGAAAGCAACGGTTTCTATTCGCGTGAAAATAAACTATTTATTCCCGCAAAAGCAACTGTTTCTATTCGCGTGAAAATAAATTATTTATTCCCGCAAAAGCAACGGTTTCTATTCGCGTGAAAATAAACTATTTATTCCCGCGAAAGCAACTGTTTCTATTCGCGTGAAAATAAATTATTTATTCCCGCGAAAGCAACGGTTTCTATTCGCGTGAAAATAAACTATTTATTCCCGCGAAAGCATTGGAAAAAAATGCTGATTCATAGGGTTTAATCAGTGCAACTTTAGCTATTTAAGAGCCACTGTTTTCACACAGAAAGCATCCAGTTCTTCTACAGCAAGCGGAGAACCATCATCTACTACAGCTACTAGGAGAACATCCAGCATCAAGGTAAGAATTGCTAAAATAATTATTTGTCTTTAGTTAATTAAATCATCTGGCTCTAAGTGGTGATAAGGTAAATTATTATCATTAATTATTTAACACTAGTAGAAAGCTCTAATTATTCATTTTTAAAATAAGTGTTTGTCCAAGTTCTAGTAAAGTAGCCGACTCTACTTATTTATTATTAACAAAATAATAATAATTATTCAATGCTAGTTCAACCTAGATATAAATTTATCTCTACTAGATAGTTTTATACTCACACAAACTTTTTCTTCGCTACTCTATGTAGATAAAGCCAATGAAAATAAATGAATCAATTGTAACTAACAATTTTTTGTATTTTGTAGTTATGATGTCTACTTTGGACTCTTGTTTGAGACGAAATGCAGCAGTAGCAAAGACTATAAACATACGGTCAAGATCTACCAACACCAACGATAGATGTAAAACAACATGACTTTCTCTCCTACTTATGTGACACAGCAAGAATTCCTTTCAAGATCCACCTACTTAGATGATGCCAAACCAATGAAGACTCAAACTACATCAATTTTCAAGACAGCACACTTCTCCAACACAGCAAGAATTCCTTTCAAGATCTACCACCTACTTAGATGATACCAAGCTAATGAAGATGAAGACAGCACACTTCTCCAACACAGCAAGAATTTCTTTCAAGATCTACCACCTACTTAGATGATACCAAACCAATGAAGACTCAAACTACATCAATTTTGAAGACAGCACACTTATCCAACACAGCAAGAATTCATTTCAAGATCTACCACCTACTTAGATGATACCAAACCAATGAAGACTCAAACTACATGAATTTTGAAGACAGTCGACTTCTCCAACCTAGCAAGAACTCCTTTCAAGATCTACCACCTACTTAGATGATACCAAACCAATGAAGACTCAAACTACATGAATTTTGAAGACAGCATACTTCTCCAACACAGCAAAAATTCATTTCAAGATCTACCACCTACTTAAATGATACCAAACCAATGAAGACTCAAACTACATGAACTTTGAAGACAGCATACTTCTCCAACACAGCAAGAATTCCTTTCAAGATCTACGACTTACTTAGATGATACCAAATCAATGAAGACTCAAACTACATCGAAAAATCAGCGTACTTCTCCAACACAGCAAGAATTCATTTCAAGATCTACCACCTACTTAGATGATACCAAACCAATAAAGACTCAAACTACATCAATTTTGAAGACAGCACACTTCTCCAACACAGCAAGAATTCATTTCAAGATCTACCACCTACTTAGATGATACCAAGCTAATGAAGATGAAGACAGCACACTTCTCCAACACAGCAAGAATTTCTTTCAAGATCTACCACCTACTTAGATGATACCAAACCAATGAAGACTCAAACTACATCAATTTTGAAGACAGCACACTTCTCCAACACAGCAAGAATTCATTTCAAGATCTACCACCTACTTAGATGATACCAAACCAATGAAGACTCAAACTACATGAATTTTGAAGACAGTCGACTTCTCCAACACAGCAAGAACTCCTTTCAAGATCTACCACCTGCTTAGATGATACCAAACCAATGAAGGCTCAAACTACATGAATTTTGAAGACAGCATACTTCTCCAACACAGCAAAAATTCATTTCAAGATCTACCACCTACTTAAATGATACCAAACCAATGAAGACTCAAATTACATGAATTTTGAAGACAGCATACTTCTCCAACACAGCAAGAATTCCTTTCAAGATCTACGACTTAATTAGATGATACCAAATCAATGAAGACTCAAACTACATCGATTTTGAATCAAACCAATGAAGACTCAAACTACATGGATTTTGAAGACAGCATACTTCTCCAACACAGCAAGAATTCATTTCAAAATCTATCACCTACTTGAAGACAGCATACTTCCCCAACACAGCAAGAATTCATTTCAAGATCTACCACCTACTTAGATGATACCAAACCAATGAAGATGAAGACGGCACAATTTTCCAACACAGCAAGAATTTCTTTCAAGATCTATCACCTACTTAGATGATACCAAACCAATGAAGACTCAAACTACATCAATTTTGAAGACAGCACACTTCTCCAACACAGCAAGAATTCCTTTCAAGATCCACCTACTTAGATGATGCCAAACCAATGAAGACTCAAATTACATCAATTTTGAAGACAAGATGATACCAAACCAATGAAGAGTCAATGTTACACAACATTACTTTCTCTCCTGCTTAGATGATACCAAACCATTGAAGACTCAAATTACTTATATTATATTTCGATGATGCTGAAAAAAACTGTCCAGAACAAGAGTTCAAAAAGCTAATCTATAACTCAAGGCAATCATATCACTATAGGTGAGTTTTACTAATTTTTACCATAAATTAAACAAAATGCTGAATATATACATTTTCTAAGTGAAAAAAGGACTTTTTTGATGTAATTAGTGTATTTTTTACAACAAAATGCTGAATATATACATTTTCATGGTAAAGAAAAGGACTTTTTCGGTGTAATTAGCATAGTTTTAACAACAAAATGTTGAACATATACATTTTTTCAGGTAAAAAAAAAGCACTTTTTTGGTGTAATTAGTGTATTTTTTTACAACATATTTATAAAGCAAGCATTGTTTGTTTTGTTTCAGATAGATGAAAGAGAATCAAAAGCACTTGGTGAAAATAATGCTCAAGAAAGAACAAGTTGAACAATGTAACTTGGTGAGTTATCTCCCTTTTCTAATAATGTAAACTATCCAATGTAACTAGAACTATAATTCAAATTCATGTAATTATTTTACATTTTTGCTTAATCATTCTATACTAATACATAATTTTTTTATTTTAGTTCATTACGAAATTAAAAGCACATAGAACAGAAGTCTTCCTTCCTAAGATATAACATCACTACATCAAAGACATTGTAAAGGAACAAACTATGCATTAACTGTTATTACTTTGTATTTATTACGTAGTATTTACTGACTCTAGCTATATTATGTGGGGAGATTTTCTTTACTTATTATGTAATAAATGTATATAATCATATAATGATTCATTTTTAATCAATGTATTTATTCAATTTAGATATATCTCCTCTCTTCTCTCTCTCTCCTTGTAGATATAAATATACCCATAAATATGTACATAATTGACCATATATACATTAATTGCTAGAAAACTAAAAGATCTCTCTCTCCTCTCTCTCTTTCTCTCTCTCAAGATACCGTATGTATGTATGAATGCATTGATTGTCATTACAAGTTGTATTGCTTTGTATAACTTAGTATTTACTGACTCTAGCTATATTATATAGGAAGATTTTCCCTACTTATTATGTAATCAGGTATATAATCATATAGTTTTCATTTTTGATCAATATATTTGTTCAATGTAGATATATCTCCTCTCTCTATGTAGATATAAATATACCCATAAATACGTCCATAATAAACCATATATACATGAATGTATAGAAAACTAAAAAATCTCTCTCTCCTCTCTCTCTCCCTCTCTCCTCCCTCTCTCTCCTCTATCTCTTTCTTTCTCTCAAGTATGTATATAATTATGTAAAAAAATTATCAAAACTTGAATGCCATACATTCAAAATCTATATGTCATATAAGTTCAAATCAAGTAAAAAAATAATCAAAACTCAAATGCCACTTAAATGCCACTCAAATGCCACTCAAATGAAATACAATATAAACTCGGCGAATCCATCCAACGTCGTAACCCATTGTTTTCACCCCAAGGTCTAATCCACAAAAAAACACTTGGTAGGGAGATCTGCTCATATATTACTACTGATACCAAACCAATGAAGACTCAAACTACATCAATTTTGAAAACAGCACACTTCTCCAACACAGCAAGAATTCATTTCAAGATCTACCACCTACTTAGATGATACCAAGCTAATGAAGATGAAGACAGCACACTTCTCCAACACAGCAAGAATTTCTTTCAAGATCTACCACCTACTTAGATGATACCAAACCAATGAAGACTCAAACTACATCAATTTTGAAGACAGCACACTTCTCCAACACAGCAAGAATTCATTTCAAGATCTACCACCTACTTAGATGATACCAAACCAATGAAGACTCAAACTACATGAATTTTGAAGACAGCATACTTCTCCAACACAGCAAAATGTCATTTCAAGATCTACCACCTACTTAAATGATACCAAACCAATGAAGACTCAAACTACATGAATTTTGAAGACAGCATACTTCTCCAACACAGCAATAATTCCTTTCAAGATCTACGACTTAATTAGATCATACCAAATCAATGAAGACTCAAACTACATCGATTTTGAACCAAACCGATGAAGACTCAAACTACATGGATTTTGAAGACAGCATACTTCTCCAACACAGCAAGAATTCATTTCAAAATCTACCACCTACTTAGATGATTCCAAACCAATGAAGACTCAAACTACATGGATTTTGAAGACAGCATACCTCTTCAACACAGCAGGAATTCCTTTCAAGATCTCCCACCTACTTAGATGATACCAAATCAATGAAGACTCAAAGTACATGGATTTTGAAGACAGCACACTTCTCCAACACAGCAAGAACTCTTTTCAAGATCTACCACCTACTTAGATGATAACAAACCAATGAAGACTCAAACTACATGGATTTTTAAAGACAGCACACTTCTCCAACACAGCAAGAATTCCTTTTAAGATCTACCACCTACTTAGATGATACCAAACCAATGAAGACTCAAACTACATGGATTATGAAGACAGCATACTTCTCCAACACAGCAAGAATTCCTTTCAAGATCTACCTCCTACTTAGATGATACCAAATCAATGAAGACTCAAACTACATGGATTTTGAAAACAGCGCACTTCTCCAGCACAGCAAGAATTCCTTTCAAGATCTACCACCTACTTAGATGATACCAAACCAATGAAGGCTCAAACTACATGGATTTTTGAAGACAGCACACTTCTCCAACACAGCAAGAATTCATTTCAAGATCTACCACCTACTTATATGATGCCAAACCATTGAACACTCAAACTATATGGATTTTGAAAACAGCACACCTCTCCAACACAGCAAGAATTCCTTTCAAGATCTACCACCTACTTAGATGATACCAAACCAATGAAGACTCAAACTACATGGATTTTGAAGACAGCATATTTCTCCAACACAGCAGGAATTCCTTTCAAGATCTACCACCTGCTTAGATGATGACAAAGCAATGAAGACTCAAACTACATAGATTTTGAAGACAAGATGATACCAAACCAAAGAAGAGTCAATGTTACACAACATTACTTCCTCCCCTGCTTAGATGATACCAAACCAATGAAGACTCAACTACATGGATTATACTTCGATGATGCTGAAAAAAACTGTCCAGAACAAGAGTTCAAGAAGCTAATCTATAACTCAAGGCAATCATATCACTATAGGTGAGTTTTACTAATTTTTACCATAAATTAAACGAAATGCTGAATATATACATTTTCCAAGTGAAAAAAGACTTTTTTTTGAAATTAGTGTATTTTTACAACAAAATGCTGAATATCTACATTTTTCAGGCGAAAAAAGGACTGTTTTGGTGTAAATAATGTATTTTTTACAACAAAATGCTGAATATATACATTTTCCAGGTAAAAAAAGGACTGTTTTAGTGTAAATAATGTATTTTTTTACAACAAAATGCTGAATATATACATTTTCCAGGTGAAAAAAGGACTTTTTTGGTGTAATTAGTGTATTTTTTACAACAAAATGCTGAATATATACATGTTAAAGGTGAAAAAAAGGACTTTTTGGTGTAATTAGTGTAGTTTTTACAACAAAATGTTGTATATATACGTTTTTCCATGTTAAAAAAGCACTTTTTTGGTGTAATTAGTGTATTTATTACAGCATACTTATAAAGCAAGTATTTTTTGTTTGCTTTTAGATAGATAAAAGAGAATCAAAAGCATTTGGTGAAAATAATGCTGAAGAAAGAACAAGCTGAACAATTTAACTTGGTGAGTTATTTCCCTTTTCTAATAATGTAAGCTATCCAATGTAACTAGAACTATAATTCAAATTCATGTAATTATTTTACATTTTTGCTTAATCATTCTATACTAATACATAACTTTTTTTATTTTAGTTCATTACGAACTCAAAAGCACATAGAACAGAAGTTTTCCTTCCTAAGATATAACATCAGTACATCAAAGACATCATTGTAAAGGAACAAACTATGCATTAACTGTTATCACTTTGTCTTTATTACAAGTTGTAGTGCTTTGTATTACTTAGTATTTACTGACTCTAGCTATATTATATGGGGAGATTTTCCTTACTTATTATGTAATAAATGTATATAATCATACAATGATTCATTTTTAATCAATGTATTTATTCAATTTAGATATATCTCCTCTCTCCTCTCTCTCTATGTAAATATAAATATAGCCATAAATATGTACATAATTAACCATAAATACATGAATGTATAGAAAACTAAAAAATTTCTCTCCTCTCTCTCTCCTCTCTCATCTCCCATCTCTCCTCTCTCCTCTCCCCTCTCTCTCAAGATACCATATGGGCTCGAGTTATGTAAAAATGTTATCAAAACTTGAATGCCATACATTCAAAATCTAAATGCCATATAAGTTCAAATTAAGTAAAAACTAATCAAAACTCAAATGCCACTTAAATGCCACTCAAATGCCACTCAAATGCCTCTCAAATAAAATACAGTATAAACTCGGCGAATCCATCCAACGCCGTAACCCATTGCCTCAACTCCAAGGTCAGATCCACAAAAAAACACTTGGTAGGGAGATCTGCTCATATATTACTACTCGCAGCACATAACATACAAACCATCATCTAAATCTACATTCCACACTTTAAATTCCATACATTCTAAAAAACTGGTGAACACAAAAAGCTACCTCAAAGGTTCTTATGGTAACTAGGTATACTTTAAGTACACCTGGAACCTATACGATACTCAAAACCCCCAATCTAATTTCATCGTACAAACTCATGTCTAAATCAACATACCAAAACATCCAAAACACCTGGTGCACACAAATAGGCACCAACAGGGCGAACCCGATAAACAATCAACATACCGCACCAATAAATACCATATATTCTAAACACCTGGTGCACACAAAAAGGCATAAAATTGACCAGGAGAACCTCCAACCAACACACCATACAATGTATAAATCAACATTCCACAGTATGAAATTCCATACATTCTAAACAGCTGGTGCACACAAAAAGATACCTCACAGGTTCTCATGGTAACTGGTGCATACTTCAAGTACCTGGAACCAGGAGAGCCTTCTCCTTAGACCCCATGACAGAGATCTGCTCCCTTATTACTACTGATAGGCTCCTATAGTTCCTGGACCTCAAGCTTTCTTCGGCAGCCATATTTCTTTGTTAAGTCCGGGGTACAGAGCCGGGTGTCAGCCGGGAGAGCTTCTATATATACATCTACATCACATACAGAGTGGATACAGGCCAGAGGTAGCTGGTATCCAGTTTATATCAATTTCGGTATACTTCTATCAAAGGTGAGGGCTCTGGCATCATGGTACACTTCTCTTCAAGGGTGGCAAGGGGTGTAGGGGTCGTGGGGGTGCGGGGGGAGGAAGGGGTTGAATCATTAACAGCACACAAGTCTCCCGCAATTTGCTCGGAGCTGTAAAATATTTATTTATTTGTTTATGCTGGAGGTTTCTCTCCCGATATAATTTGTGGTTGACTCGATCCCTTTCTTTGTTTACTCTTGTTTTGGTAGTGGGTTAGGTATAATTTTTATTTGAATAAAATAGAAATAGTGAGTGTAATAAAGTGTATCATAACAGTGTAATATGTGAATGTAATAAAGTATAACATAATAGGTTGAAAAGTGTAGATGAAGTTGATAACACTTGTATTAGGCAGTATAAAATAGCGTAGCATGAAGGCTATAAAAACTTTTTAATTTGTGAAATATTTAATGATATTGCAAGAACTATCATCACATTTGGGATGAATGATAATGAGAAGTTTTTCCATTTTTTAGCTTAGTATTTTTTGATAAATACAAAGCCAATCCTGAAAATATTTCCAAATTATCTTAAAATAAGAACTCTATAAAAAAGTGGAGCTGTAATTGGTATACAAGGCATTTTTTTCACGCAAGCAATCATTTGCTGTTTCCACAGTAGTGTTGGTTTCTGTTGTCTTCATTAGTAGAGTTTTTGTTGTTCTCGGAGTTGTAGCTTTTTCTTCTGAGTATAATAATATAATTATAATATAATATAATATAATTATAATAATATAACTCTGAGTATAATAATATAAGACAAAGCTTGATTGGTTTTGAAACTAAATGGGTGTTGATTCATCTTATCATATGTGGAGCAGGTTAATCGTCGAGTGGTATGATTTATGAAATATGTGAGTACACGCAATCAAAACTATAAAGGTTGATCCACTACTCGAATGCTTTTGCTCTCAAGATCAACAGTTCCATAGTGATAATCCTAAATCCGTAAGATAAAATGAATGGAAGAGGTCCTGTTGCAAGATAATGTTTGAAAAGGATAAAGAACAATAGAAGAGAGATCTGGTATTTCATTTTTTTTACCTCATTCTTTATTACATCAAGGTTTCATTGGTCAGAGTTAACTGTCTCAAACATCACCTGCTCTTTGTTAACATACTATAATTAAAACTTGTACAGAGGATGTTCGATATTGTGCCCGCCCATGCGTGCCGTTTGTATTATAATATTGTGTCAGCTTATTTTAAACCAATCATGTGTGTGTATTTTTCAACTGCTGTTTTTTATGAATGGAGAGAGATTTCCCCCAGTGGGCAGACCTGTTTGTGCGCTTGTGAAAGACACTGCTCCTGTAAGCTTTTGTACGGTACAAGCAATAAAGTGTTTGTAATCTAATCTTCTCGCATTAGGTTTGGCAGGTTGCCGGCTTAATTGTTGGTTTTCCGTACTCGGTAGAACACGGTGTATATCTTCACACATGAACAGTCAGAAATAGGAGCCATTACTACCACCTTTGGTAGCGCTCCCTGACCTTGCTCAGTTGTCAAACAGACTACACGGGTATACCTCTCTCTAGCAGTTGTCTGGTAAAGTAAATCCTTTACAATAATGTATAAAGTGAATAGTTAAAAAGAAGCATGGAGCAGAGTCAGAGATCTCACAACCAGTGAGAATGATCCCTGGTTGACTCTCTCCCTTCTCTGGAGTTTATGATCTTTGACAATCTTGATTTTTGAAATCCTGAGATTTGAGAACTATGAAGGAATGGACTCAGGCAATGTCGCTTCCTGGCCTCTATTTGGGCTCTTATGCTGTGGCGGGCACTTTTTTACCGGCCAAATATGCATTACAAAGACTTTAAATTGATGTATACTGCGCCTGTTTATTTTTTGTTCTGCTAATAGCTCAATTTAAAGAAAAATATCGGAATGAAAGCAAACAGGGTCTGGAATGATAGTTGTGTTTCAACAGCAATGACACTCCTTTACCAGTTTTAAACAAACGTAGACATGACCAAAACCTTAAGCATTAGCAGCTTTCAAAGTACAAGTCTAAACTACCATCATCGGTTAGAGTAAACCTTAAGACTACATACACAAGAGGACAGAGGTTACAGTAACAGTAGCTCCCTTATATAGGCAGACATACTAAAGCCTGGTTCACATACATCGTAGATGGCTCGCACAAGGGATCTGCGATCACTTGCGAGCCATCTGCGATGTATGTGAACCTGGATTTCCTGTGGCTCGTACGACGTCGTAGAGGCTCGTAGAAAAGTTCAGCTGAACAAACTTTCGTGCGACCGTCGTACGATAGAGAAGTAATTTTTTTACTTTCTTTTTCAAGAACCACATTCAGGTCAAGGTTACTCATAAAAAATGACTGCCATCAAAAAATTATAATAAATAATAAAATCATTATTGTTTAATTATAAATATTGATTATTATTTATTATTAATTTTCTGATTGAAATATTGTGTTAGTTGATTTAAATGTATAAATATATATATTTTCTTTAAATCTTTATATAATAGCATAATTAGCATACTATTATAAATTGAGATCCAAAATTTTATATTAAGAGATGGTAAAAAAATGATAATGCACCATTGAACAACAGTTAAAAGCTTAATTAAAAAATATGAAATAACATTCAATGATAATATCAGCAAAGATGTAAAAAAAATTTATCACTGTTAAAAATAATAAATTATTTGGTGTAAATTGAACAACGATAATTCATTTAGTATGTATCTGGTCGTTGGTCAGTGAAGGCGTGTTTCGAGATATTATTACCTCCCAGTCAAGAGAGTGATTATACTTCTTGCGATCGTGGGTTTGCCAAGTTTATGTGAACATGTATCGCGGATCCGTCGCACGAGGGATCCACAATTATTTGCGAGCCATCTACGATGTATGTGAACAGGCTTAAACCAAAATACCCATAAAATAATAAGCACTGCCTTCTGTAATTGGTCATTTGAAACGTGAGTTTTGGTTTACGTTTATTTGCCTGAGATTGTTATGTAAATAATTTTGCATTACATTGAGTGAGCGATATGATTATTGTTATGTTATTAACTTGATCAGGTTAATGTTGAAAAACTAGATATTTGTCACTGTTATCGCTCTGTTTCACTGGCATCAGGAGCTCATAAGTCTATCAATGGGTCAAACATTTTAATGGCAATGGTTAGACGTGCCGACCCAAAATGAATGAACAACAACAAGAATGAACGTTTCACTCGATCAAACTTTAGACCAAGGGAATAATTTGATCATTAAGCTCACACTATGATTTACTCACTTGTCCAGAGTTAAGTTTGTGTTTCCTGGTTTGTAGATGGTATTTAATTGTTGTTGTGTTTAAGTAATTGACAACTTCATTGCAGGAAGAGCACACCATCTCACCATCAACAACATGAAATGTTCCCTCTGGGTACGATTCTGCTCTACTCTCTGCTGTTACCGTTTTGGATCTGCCTGGTTTTTGCATTGGGACATTTTCAGAGCCCTTAAACAATAACATTTTTTTGATAATGATAAACATTTTTGTATTGTACATGGCTTGACAAAAGTTTGCTACTATTGTAAAGGATTTGTTCTTGAACTCTGACTCGAGATGCATTTACTGTATGAGAGTTTACTCTTCAACAGCAGTTCAGAGGTCAGTGACAGCTGTGTCGATTAACTGCCGATGTATCTTTGCTGTTTCAGTAATCCTTGGAGTGAGCCCAAAGTGATGCTCAACATGCTGTAGCAATGTTCCTCTACACCAAAATAATGAAACAAAAATTGCTATAATCCGGGGTAGGAACTCTCACGCTATGATGCAATCTATTGGCGTAAGGTGTCTGTTTGATTAACTCCCTGGTGCTCGTTTATCGTTCAAAGGTAATATGCCAGAAGAATTAGTATGTATTTGATTATATATCACACCGTATCTTTTAAACTGTACATGACTGTTAAAAAAACATCAACACTCACATCATGAAATCAAAACTGACTTAAGCAATAAATATCACTTGCAGTTATATTTGCAATAGGCGATGCAAGTTATTTTGTTGAAAATTTAGCCCATCAAAGTTAATAAAACTAGGTAAAAAAATGATGAGAATGTTCTTCTGCTAGCGCTCAAATCATTATTCTATAGGTCTATTTGTGCAATCCTATGCTAGTAGTATAATAGGAGCAAATATCTAGTAAAAAGCAGACATGCCAACATACCATGTTGATTATTGTCAGACTTGTCATATAATGGTGGTGTAGTTCAAAGTGTTAAACATAGTAGATACTTTGGAGACTTCATAAATACTTTTATAATGGGGTTGTGACTGGGGTCATCATTCCTTTTAGAGTGCGCTGATGTACACCCAAGCGGAAAATGCTAAAAGTTTCATATGGAGTACAATGCACAAATACGCAGTGGTGATGTTTCAACTAAAATGAATGAGCAATTGCGATGCGACTGGTATAACATGACAAGCCACGGAGTTCACAAGGCTATAACAGATTACATTTATAATTTTTTTATCCAGATCAGTGCAGCGATAGAAGATAATTATTAAATAAACACAATGTGGCCAGCGAGTAATATACAATAGTTGACACGGTATTGAATGTCACACCAGCCATAATTAAAACCATTAATGGCATAACAAAGTGTTGGCTGCACATGCCAATGATTCTCACAATTAACGAGCCGCTGATGTGTGAATGTATTATCCCTCTGTCTATTGGGGAACAAACACAAAAAATATCATTAGTTAAATACCTATCTTATTGGCCCACTATGATCATAGATAACAAAGAAAATTAGATGTTGCATTCAACTGGAAAAGTTACGATTTTTAATAAACTTATCATAATATTTCTAATCATATTTGATTTTATTGACTATAACAATACTAATATATAATAGATAATATAAACAACTATTATTTTAATATTAGTTTCAAAAAACAACAATGAATGATTTTAATAATAACATTCGCTGATGCTACAAATATGAATAATTAGAAAGAAAGTGGAAACAAATAATTTTAATAATGTCTAAAAAAGTATACGTAATGATGGCCGTAGCAAAGACTGTCCGACGAATGATAAGTATAATAATAATTAGAAAAAAAAATGATTGAAAATATAAATTCATCTTTTCACAGATAATTTTTATGCCCCTGTGTTTCAAAATATTCTCAAGCCTTTTTACAGACATGCCATTTTAAGATATGTTGGCTGTTGCGGCAGCTATCAGGAAAACACTTTGCATTAGTCAGTTTAAATTAATTACATTATATACTACAGCTGATAGCCGTTTCCGGTCGGATGTAGTTAGGATCCTTAAAAAACTGGTCAGGAAACTAGTTGCTGATTTGCGATGTACACAAGATACTAAAGCTTTAAAGCTTATTGGTTAACCAAAGGAAGTTATTTAAAGCCCTGCACTAAAATATTGGGTTAATGTTCTTTCAATAGCCTAAAATTCGTAAAATGAGTCAAAACTGGTTGGCTACGCTAGTTAGTGGTTATATCGTGTCCACTTCATAATAGAGCAATTGAAGCAATCACATTTTCATTCATCTAGCCATGGGATTGTTTATATAGCGCTAATAACATATGTTATCGTCACCATTGGAAATCTTGTACTCAAGGGCTGGCAGTGAAATAATGGTCAGAATGAGGTGCAAATGATCAGATTGGAACATGAAGCTAATGTCCCCCTAATGTTCCACTAATGTCCCCCTAATGTCCCCCTAATGTCTCCAGAAGATGTAGTAATTGTTTTCATGTAATAATAAACATCTTTATTGTACATATTATCATTGATTATAATAATATAAATTGCCATTAAAATCAAAATTTAAATCGATACTTACACATATTATCGCTTATTATTACGATTAACAACAATTAACAATAACTATTATTTTCAGTATTTATATAAAAAACTATTTTGAATAGCGATGAATAATGATAAATACATTACTTTTAGTATAGTTATTATTGTACAAAAGTGAGTGTAGTTATTTTTAAATGATAAATAACATAAATATCAGACACTATACATTAAATATGAGTGGATTAATCATCACTTGACAATCATGGTTGACATCGATGGAGAAAACAAATCAGCCTTGAAAATGATCTCCAACTTAGAGGTGGAAGTCTTTTAAATTGAACCGAAAACACAAAAGCTCAATGATATTGTGAGAGATTTGTATAAGTATTCACCTGACAATCCCCCCCCCCACCCCCATACCCCCACCCCTTGTTGTCCCCTGTCCCCCTAATCATAAGTTATGAACCCTCTCCCTTCGGTTTAAACACGAAACATCCCCTCAAGAGTGGACCCAGAAGACCCAGATCCTGTGTAGAGGTTATGTCACACCTAAAAAGCTACCCCGAGTTACCCGGGTCTACCCCGGGTCAGCTACCCCGGGCTGGAATAGAAAGGAAATGGAAGACGTAGCCTGGGATCCAAGCTACCTAATACCCCAATCAGGGATCAAATCGGACCACTACGAAGTCCAGGAGGACAAGCCAATTACAAGCGTGCCCTAATGAGGACTGGAAAATTACCAGCTACAGAAAAGAGCGGCAGCAAGTGCCCAGAGCAAAACACCATGTGCTCCAGACTTTGTATATAATCTTGTATGCTATATTGTGATTTGTTTATATTTACTATTGTATTATGTGGTTGGCTCACCCAAATAAGGGGGTGAGTGTTCCTCCTCTTCTCCTATAAAAGGAGCTTTTTGTGTGAGTAGAGGCAGAAGTCTTGCGGAGTTGCTAGCTAACATTATATCTTGCTAAATGGATTGTGCATAAATAAAGTATTATTAATTGAACCTTTGTCGTTGTGTGTTTGGGTCTAGGACCCCGTCAGTTAGTAGCATTGATTCGGAGTGATCCCGAAGTAACGTACAGAAGTCGATGCAGTGACCCCGTTGTGTCTAGTAGTCAGTGTAAAAACTACTACAATATCTTGCCGCAAAACTATGAGAAGACTTAAAAATTTCGTAAAGTAAACCTAAGAAGTAGTAAGATAGAAATAGGTCTCAGCAAAAAAAAGACCTGCTATGTACCGCTGAACTTTTTTGTGAATTGGATTTTTGGATTGTTTTACAAGCCTGTCAAAAGCGTATTTTTTAGTTTTTAGATGATTTTTGTTAGTATAATATGTATATACATAGGAAAACAGATCTGCTATAGCAGATATGTTTTCCTATGTTATACATGTTATACTGTTGTTTTTTAGTATGAATGTTTTTACAGACCTGTTACACTAAAATATTTATATAGGTATGTATGTATGTTTGGTAATGTAAATTATAGTTGAAGTTTGCACAGAGCTGTAAGATATTTATTGATTTGTTATTTTTTTATGCTGGAGGTTTTCCTTCCAATATAGTATCGGTTGACACGAGCCTTCTGTTTGTTTATTCTTGTTTTGGTAGTGAGTTAAGTATTATGCTTATTCGATTAAAATAGAAGTAGTGAGTATAATAAAGTGTATCATAACAGTGTAATAAGTGAATGTAATAAATCATATCATAACAGGTTGAAAAGTGTGTATGAAGTTGATAACAGTTGTATTAGACAGTATAAAATAGCGTAGCATGAAGGCTATAAAAAACTTTTTAAATTTGTGAAATATTTAATGATATTGCAAGAACTATCATCACATTCAGGATGAATAATAATGAGAAGATTTTCTTCATTTTCAGCTCAGTATTTTCTGATACAGACAGAGCCAATCATGAAAGTTTTTCCAAATCATTATAAATAAAAACTCGCTAAAAAGAAGGCGGAGTTGTAATTGCTATCAAATTGTTTTTGCGTACGAGGTATGGTTTTTCACACATGCAATCATTGGTTATTTTCACAGTAGTGTTGGTTTTTGCAGTTGTCATTGGTAGAGTTGTTGTTGTTGTTCTCGGAGTTTTAGCTCTTCCTTCCGAGTATAATTGGATATAAGACAAATCTTCATCTATTTTGCAAACAATTGGAGATTGATTCATCTTATCAGTTAAGAAATAGGTTGCTCGTCGACTCATATCAAAACCACAAGCTAACCAGAGCCTTGGAACCCTGTAGGGATCTCTTATTGGACAGTAGGAGATAGGGCTCCACCTCTAGCCACTTGGCGCCTATTACGCTCAACCTTTATTCATTGCACGTATTGTCTGTCATTTATATATGTAATCTCATTGGTCTAATCACTTCCTGAGCCTTTACTCTTATATGATTTTATGCTAATTACTTCTTGCCAGCTATCTATAAAAGGCCTGGAACTGTTCATATGCTTTGCATTCATTTCTCATGTCTTGCCAATAACCATAGTGGATTACCACTCTAGGACTATGGTTGTTGAGGAATAAAGCCAATATTCAAACCACACAGTGTGTAGTTTGTTTGAGCCTTGGGCTCTGCCTACGCCAAATGATCCGGCTGTGTTTACCTAGTTGTCACTGCCGGGCAGCACAGTGTCCCCTTTGGAGAGAGGCATAATACTCAAGAATAGGGGTTATTTGTAGAAGCCAGGCTGAAATCCATTACATTGGTGGCAGCTGTAGGATAAACTGTACCTTCAAACGCTGTGCTCTTTCATGGTACCATCTGGCCCTGCAAATGCACTGCAGGCCAACTACCATTGAGAATTTATCTACGGGGTGTAGATCTGAGATAACTACTCAAACAGGATACAATCGGATTTCTCTGCAGGCTTGTGGAGGCCAACTGCCCTGCTGGAGCTATCCCGGCACAGTATAGCAAACTAAAGGCTGTCTGTATCAACCGTAGAGCAAGCTCTGTTTGTAGCAGTCCAGTACAGGGACTTCCCGTATTCCCTACAGATTCGTTGAGTCGCTCCGCCCCTCAAACAATGGCCAACCAGAAAGCACCCTCTCGCAACCCAGAAGCTACCACCATAGATAAATTAACATAAGCATTCCAAGCCATCATGAGACCAACCAAAGCAATGGCACAGCTAATTTCAAAGACCCGAGGTTCGACGGAGAAGGAGATGTGGAATACTTTATTAACAGATTAATGGAAGTGGCAGAGACTAACCAATGGCCAGAGAACACAGCCATACTACACCTGAGGAATGCACTATGGCATAGAGCAATAGACTGTGGAAAGCCTCCGCATATGCAGGACTTTCTTACTCCCCTACTAACAAGTTTTGGTCTGACACCAAAGGAAGCTATGTCTTGGCTCGCCAGCCTGCGTAGACACGCTAGTGAAGTAGAGCGTGTAGTACGCATTACTTACGCTGACCTCCCTCACAGACTCATGCAGAGGATGATGCTGGATACATTCAGTACTACAGTTGGGAATGCCTATCTGCAAAGACACTGGTTGGCCATGCTGCCCACTGACTTAGCCGATGCAGTCAGGGCTGGTAATGAGTATCTTCAGATTAAAACACCATTTAAAGAGCACCAGGTTCATGTGCAAATGGTAGAAGAGGAGACAAACAATGAGGATGAATGGACAGGATCTGTTTCCAGGAGTTCACCTCAGCGTATCTCCACTACAACCCCAATACAGAAGGTACACAACACTCCCTCACCTACCATCCCAGATCCTGTCGCAGCTATCATGAACAGTTTGAAAATGTTGACTGGACAAATTCGGTCACTGATGGCAGCAACTCCCACTGACGGATACAGTGCCCACACCGCTGTGGTGTTGAGGTCAGCCACGTCACATGATGGATTCCTGTCCTCAAACCCAACACGCGGTTAAGTTCCCAGATACTCCTAGACAAACAGGAAACGCTCGATGTGCACAATAGTGCCACCGGCAGCTGATTGCAGTCGGGCAAGCCAGACCCCCCCGACCCCATTATCGTCGTTCAGCTCTGTTAAGTGGACAAATCCCCAGAAAATTGCAGACAGAAGAAATACAGTGGGAACGACCTTACCAGGCCAACTACTTCCTATCTGTACAATTAGCCGGTAGATCAGCCGACTTGCTGATTCATACCGGTTGTACTACCCACCTGCTGTCTAGACACACTTACTGGCAGCTACCACAGTGTGTGAAGAATACGTTACAACATAGCGAGTTGCATGGTTTGATGGGGAACATATCTAGGATCTCTTTCTACAGACAGTGCAAGTAAACTTGCAGCTCCGTGGGTTCAGGGTGAGCGTAAACTTCCTGATTAGTGACATCAACGAAGATGCCATTATTGGCATGCCGTTCCTCATAATACACAAGTGTGCTCTGTGATTCCAAGATTCTAAGGTCATCATAGACGGGCATGAGCTTCCATGCACAGATAAGCATGGGTGATTGCTACGAGATAGCATCAGATTGGC
Source organism: Cryptosula pallasiana (assembly GCA_945261195.1). NCBI lineage: Eukaryota > Metazoa > Bryozoa > Gymnolaemata > Cheilostomatida > Cryptosulidae > Cryptosula > Cryptosula pallasiana. The sequence continues at coordinate 57,351,863 of OX183131.1, read as the reverse complement.
ACATGCAGAGCCGGTAGAGAGCGGCCTTTTACCCCAGAAGAAGAGATGCACCCCTTTGAGACGGAAACATTCCACACACGAACATCCAAGATGGAGGCAACCATATGATAAACTTGCGAGGTTGTAGAGAGTACTCAGCCACAAGCCTACAGCGACAAGTTTCAGTCGGATCAGACTAAAATTGTGGACGCTAGAAGCAAAACAGTGTTTTCCCCCATGCTGGCTACGCCCCTGCAAGGGAGAGAGGGGAACCCTGCTGCTGAAAAGAGGCAGCTGCCCTTCAGCCATCCAACCCCTGCAATGAAATGCAAAGTAAGAGCCAGCAGGCACAGTACAGAGGCATGCCATGAGAGCGCTCAACTGTGCCCAAACGGGACTTCCCACAACCCGCCTATCTGAAAGAATAAGAAAGCAGGAAAAGCACTCAAAAAACCTGTAAGAGACGTGCAAACCATGCCATGTTTGATTGCAAAAGAACCTCCAGGACCCCCCCCCCCCCCATCAACAACTTCCAATCTGCAGATTTACGTTTCCAAGCTCCAAAAGAGAGATAGAAAAATGTCCAAATGCCCGAAATACCCCAACGTTTCCTGCGCTTCCTGTGGAAGTAGACAGAGTTAGTCAGGGTTATAAAAAACCTTGCAGCATTGAACAGCCACGTATACCCACGAAAGACAGCGGAAAAGCCACACTTATATCTGACATGCTAACCAACTGGTTGGAACTTGAGGATAATGAAGAGAATCTGCTGCTTGATGCAGATTTAAACAGCTAACTGCTTACTGACCTCAAGCGGATGCCTACAGCAGAACTATTCAATAAACCCCCAGCAGAGAAGCCTGAGAAATCAGCTAAGGAGGAAGAAAATGGTGGGCATCTTAGTTTAGCATTTTCAAAATGGTTGTTTGAAAGCTGCTTGCCACGAGATCCGTTGGCTTTATGGAGTGGCAGCCCACTTAGCTATGCTAAACCTGTAACTAAAGATTCACCATGCGCTGATGTCAACAGATTACTTGCTTTGCTGAAAAATAGAACTGCTGATTCCCTTATCAGGACGGTAGATAAAAAAGAGCAGGGAAATTAAGTGTGTACCACGTGATGCTGCGTGCCTGCCGGCCTGGAATGACTCTCTACCGGCCCGTGGGACCTTTATGCCGGCCCGGGGTAACCCTCCACTGGCCCGGTGTCCTCCAGAAGTTTGGTCAGTGAAGACTTAAAGTGCACAAGGCGTTTACTACCCTTGTAGGTCTTACTGGCCGAAGAAGCCTGTTGTTGCCACTAAGGGTAAAGGTCTTAAGGTTTCCTCACCACCAACTTTACTGCCTCACAGGACAGTACACTACTACTACGCAGTTTGGGCTGTAGCTGACACACCTGTAGCGTCAGGGAAGAAGGGAGACAAGTGCTTGCATTTCTCTAAAAAGGGACAACACTGCCCTAAAGTAGAAGTGCGGGAGATCTTGCCGGCAGTGAGACTTCAAGGGCCACTGTTGTCCCTGCTACACAACACTGTATCACAACATTCCCGGCAGTTGTATCAACAACCAATTAACACATTGCATGACACTAAGACTGCGCATGTCGTTGTAGATTCACGGTCCCGAGTGGATGTGAGCTGAGGGTGCATATCCATCAGCACTACTTACTCCACTATTGCTGTTGCCACTGCGCCAGTGAAAGTCGAGATGCTGTGTACTCACATCAAAGCAAGTGTGATGCTCCGGGAGCACCACCCACTACTTGAAGATGGGAATCGCCTACTTTGTGGATTGCTCTAGCTACACTATGTTCTATAAACTAATTTGGTGGGAGAACCCCCCAAAATTTAGATGATTTCAGCCAACGCACCAAGGGGAGCCCACCCCCACAAGGACCTAAGCAAAAATATATTGGGATCTCCGGTGCGGAACAGCACACAAAAGAAGACGCCAGCCAAGAGCGATCATACGCACTCTGTAAAAGGGTATAAGATCCCTAGTTGGGCGTCCAGTCTCCCCTGTACAGTGTCAGTACCACCACCAGAGCCGGGGGTGATGGTGATAGAATCAACAGAAAAAAGAGTCATACCAAGACCCTCGCAGACCTTTCTACACCGCAGTGACTGCCTGACCACTGCTATAGAATCACGCGTTGCTACCCTAGAGCGACAGCTGGGCAAACTGAGAAGGGGGCTCATAAGCCAGATGCTCACCAGTGAGCAAATTGAGACAGTCAAGGTAGAAGCAAGGCTTGTAACTACCGTGGAAGAGCATCTGCGGCAGCAGACCGCCAGCTTGAGAGGTGCTTTCTTCTAGAGACACCAGTACTGTACATACATGTAAACATATATAATTATTTTCTGTACATCTGTATATATATAATCAAACATATTTAATCTGGGTAAAAGAGATACCCCCCCACACATATTATTCTTGTTATGTTGTGATTAAAGACCGGGTATGTCTTTAATGGAGAGAGGTATGTAATAGATTTTACTGAATGACAGTCGTAAACTGGTTGCTTACTACTTTTATCTTCACACCAATTGCACTAAAGTTTCACCCACAGCTGCCAAAAAGGTACTATGTCGGTGGAAGGGCTTACTGTGGCAGTAGCACAGTATGCAGGGCCGGCATTGACCCCTGCAGGGCCGGTATTATCAAATCTATACGCATGTGCATCTGTCAGGTATATGTTTGTGTCGAGTAGCACTCCCTACCATAACAGTTGCCCTTACCAATCCGCTCTGAAAAGATACTCCAACAAACTGTACCCTTTTGACATTGTACTGCAAATAGCACATCAGACCATCTCACTTCAGTTTTCTTTCCAGAACATACGTATATAAAAGAGGGTGAATCTAAACTGCAGGCAAAGAGCTAATAACTTGTTTCTAACTTTTTTCTGTAGTACCATTCGCCTACATACAAAGTCATTGTAATCCAATACAATTGATGCGCTACTATATATACATGACCAGCATCATTGACTGCACCAACTAAACATCCGTACGCACTCTTTTTTGTACACCATTTCTTACTATACTTCTTAAAACACCCACAGGGCCTCGTGAAATGGGTGCACCTAGTGAACCGGGCGATCCTTTCACTCTTATCAATGTACTAATGTACTTTATATGGCAATTATTAGACCATTAGGAATAAATAAATGGGCAACTACACATCTGCTGATAGATGAAGATGTGGAATAACTGCTGACAACCTGTGTATAAACAACACCAAAAAGTGTGAGTCAGTGGCTGCAATACGGAGAAAATGATTTTTACAGCTAACCATATAAGTGGGTATAGGTTGTTCAAATATTGCAGAGCTTGCCGACAAACTTTGTAATGATGGCTACAGAGAAATGAGTCTTGCAGAGTTAAAAGATGCAATCATTTATTGATACGGTGTGATGGATGATGTCTATAATGTTTGCAAGACTGAGAACTTGACAGACCACCTCCTATTTATTATGTGATGGACTTTTTGATGACATTTAGTGTGGAGGTAGTCATTGGAGTTTAACTTAAAGTTTTGTATGATAAAGTAACCAAGTCACAAACTATCAACATTGTCAAATACTCGACTGTCTGTGATGATAGATTTTTTGTCTTTTGAGAAATCTCCTATAAAATGTACCATACATGTCTATGGGTGTAAGTATGAATGCAACAAGATACCATACATGTCTATGGGTGTAAGTATGTATGCAACGAGATACAGAAGTGAATTAGCCATGGTTGGTAGTCTACTGGTAAATAGTCCTCGGTGTGTAGACACAAATATGTATACATAACAGCCATATTCAGCAGAAAGTTGACATATTGCAACCTTTTCATAAAGACAGGTGGCAGCGGTCAGTCTTAACGTGATGCAAAATGGGAAAAGTTGATACAACTGACCAAAGGTTTTAAACTATGAGGCTTTGAAAATAAACTTGCGAAGGTTTAAAGTCTTTTGTGTTTTTACCTCACGATAGTAAATGCAAGTGCTCCTTGACATGTTATCATGAGAGATGATATCTACTTTGCTGGACGTAATTCTGATAGTATAATGCCACTCAAATTCAACGGAGCAAAAAGCTGTCTTAAAACATGACTTTTTGACCAACTGTCTCTCCAAATGAAGAAAATTGAAATGAGACCTTGTATTATTTCAAACCATTTCTCAAATTACAATGGTACACTTTCTAACATGAGAAGCATTCTCACCTCTGGAACTTCGGTACTTTCACCAAACTCTTTGCTAACATCATCATCATCTCCAACATCACCATTATTGTCAATGTCATGATTGTTGTCATCACCATCATTATTGTCACCATCATTATCGTCTCCGTCATCATCATGGCGATCATCTTCATTATCATCCATAGAGTTGAAGTCATCTCTACCTCCAAATTCAAAACTGTCTGGCATGGTGTAGCTCCACAGGGATTCTTCATCCTTAATCTTTTTTAAGCAAACCCAACATAAGCTATTTGTTATCTCAAAAGAATAAGTGATATCAACAATTTCACGAAACCAATCTTGTAAGGTTGAAGACAACTGTTTTTATGGTTGAAAATACATAAAAACTGACTCTGATAGAGTTTGTGCATCTTATACTCGCAAGTTTTGGCAAAATGTTGAAGAGATTTGGTGGAATACGATGCAAAAAAATTGACAGTGTACGCACCCATCCACCCTTGTCCTCTATCCATCTATTGACAGTCTTGCCAGACTGGTCTGTAGCTGTATGACTGAAAAGCTCTGCAAGGTAGTTTATCAGAATCAAATGGGCATCATCATATGCTATTACAGCCGCTGTAAGCTCCAGAACCTGTTTAGAGAAGTTCTGATTGAGCTAAACTAGTGTCAACTCTCAAAATACAGATGGAACCATATTAGACTTGACTTATAAGTTGATTACTTTTTCTATTTTATGTTCTGTAGTAAAGAGCTTGTGCGACTCAACTGTCAATATGAAAACAAAAATCGCTTATTACCTACCGCAGCTATCTTAGGCCATGTTATCTGTTGGCTAATGAACGTTTGCTCAAATATTCTGTCCATAACAGATCGCACACTATCCCTTGGCAGCCTCGCACAATGGTTGGCAGCCTTTAGTATAAAGCTGATATCGTCTGGATGCAACACACTCAATACTATAAAACAAGGTAGAAGCTTCCAGCTTCCAGTAAACAGCTTCTGCATTGATACACAATTAACTAGGAGCCAGCTACAAACCACCGTCTTTTGTTAAATGAACAAACTAAAAAACGTAAAAAGTAAATGAAAATTTTGCAAATGTACTCTTGTGTTTTGTCTTAATGGCCAATAAATCTTTGATTGGTTTATTGATTGTCTATCAAGTTATAAATCAAGTTTGCTGTTTTAGCAATTATGTTCCGGGCAGTGTCGTTTTCTGTTTTGCCAACCCCCATGCCATATACTATTTGGCATGTGTAAAAATTTAGTCAAGGTATTACTGCTGTCGATATTATCAGCAACCTATGGAAGCTCTTTGACAATATTATGTTATTAGCAAGACACATTCGAGTGTCATAAACAATGTTGCAAACAGCCAAACAATTATGCACGCTTCTGATTATTGTTCTAGCCAGTTTTATTACTCTTTCTTTTGCGATATTTTGGTAGCTAAGGCTCGAAATTTGCTGATCAGAACTTTATAAAAGTCAATTGGTTAACTGGCAGGTCTGAAGATTTTAGAATTTTTTTTAGAGCCATGAGGCTTATGGTGTAACAGCTCTTCCACTTTTTGCACATCTCCTCAAAAGCCAATTTTGGTGAACAACTGACCATTAATTCAGTCAATTACTAAAAAAAATAGCACAATTCTTACATGAGGGTAGGCGGCATTAGTGGTTGTACGCTAGTATTAAAAGTTTTTATCAAGACGAGCACAATTGTTTCAAAGAAAGGTAACGCTTAGCAATTTTCAAGTACATGGGGTTTTAAACTTAAATAAATTTCAGCGTCAACTGGTTCCGCTCTTTGTGAAACTGGTTGGTTGGCTCATAGGTAAAGCATATTGTGGGAAAGTATCATCAACTAAACTGCAGTTTGATGAGAAACATTAGTCATAGTCATTAGCCATAGTCTATTCAAAAGAATGGAAGCCTCAGCATTACGCAGCATTCTTGAAAATCAGCCAGGTTCGCTCGCACCAATACATACTATCGAAGAACTGCATTCTCAATCAGTTACTGCAAAAAATTCCTTACAAACACTTTTTTACTCTTTAACTTTCGAACGATTTGTCGGAAATGAATGAGATTTTTTCAAACAAACACATATCTGTAGGACTTAAATATGTTCAAGAAATTAAAGGTTTGGTTTACATACTCTCATAAAACTATATCACGATTTCACTTTGATACAAATCAAGCCTCTCAAATTTTCAGAAGGCAAAATCCGGATATATGAGATGTGGATGCCGAGTTTGAGAACCCCTTTTGCTGAAATCTTTGAACGATCGGTGAATGGCTTGTGCAAAACGACTAAAAAACACTTTAAAAGTAAACGTCATAAAATAAAAAATTATTTAGTGAATGTTGTAGTAGATTTGTCTTCCAACACAGTGACATCCACTCTATGCCCACTCCTTGTACACCCACTATACACTCCAAACACCCGGAGTATACTCTGAATAGATGCTAACAACTTCCACCGAGTCCATGACCGAGACACGCAAAACCAGGGTTTAGAGAATCATTAACAAGTTCTATTTAGCAATAGAAAAGTGATATCTATACACAATCCATGTGACTCCTGCTGTCTCAATGTGCAGCAGCTCCTCTTATAGGATGTTGTCAGGAAATCTCTCTCCCTCATTAGGTGTGAACTAATTGCATACAACACAATAAGTACATGGCTAATCAACAGATGTAATACAAAACTTATAAGCAATGCAAGCTAATTAAAAGGTTAGCACATGGCAAAGCAGCTCTTGGTTTCTTTCCCACTCTTTTTGAGAGCAGTGGAAACTTCCAGGCCTTCTTAGGTATCCTTGGTTTCTTAGCCTCCATACCATAATTACAGGTCTCTTTTCAGCACCCATTACCGATGAAGATCCAACTCTTTCCGCCATTTTGGTTAGCCAGACTGGGATGCTGGTCTGGGATAACCAGGGGTAGGTCCTTCATGGTATATACATGTGATCCAGGGACAGCGTAGGCTTGGAGTAGACCAGGGATAGCCGATATTGTAGTAGTTCGACTCCTTCTACTACTGACACAATGGTATCCACTCTCCAACTTCTTCAACAATTTGGGGTCTACTCCAAATAGATGCTACCAACTTCACGGGTCCTCGACCCAGATGCGCTACACCACATTTTCTCTAACAAAAACACTATTGTAGAAATCTATTTAGCAATCCAAGTAAAGATATTGTACAAGATCCACAATACTTCTGTCTGTAATGCATCACAAGAGCTCTTTTTATAGGAGGCAAGTAGGAAATCTCACAACCTTATTAGGGGTGAGTCAATGAGAGACAAAATTACAGAATATATACAACTGGAAATAGATAATACAAAATACATAAATAAGACCATCCAATCAAACGATGAACACACGGTAAAAATAGCATTGGGCTATTTTTCTTGCTCTTTCTAGGGTCTGGAAACTTTCCGTTCCATATAAGGGGCTTTACTTCCTTGGTATGTGTTCCTAGGCTTCCTAGCTTAGTCTTTGACTTCCTGAGGTGGGCAATCAGTCCTCCAGGTCTCAGGCTATCTGAACCAGCAATTTTTTTGTGCTGAATCGGGGTAGCTGACCAGGGGTAACCCAGGGTAGGTGACCCAGGGTGACCTAGGGAAGCTGACCAAGGGTAACCCGGGGTAAGTAGTTTTTGGTTATATACACAGATGCAGGGTCTGGGTTGCCGTTAACCAAATTCCACGGGAATAGTAGATATAAGAAGGGGGAGGCTCAGGGGTTATTTTGCACCTTTGCTACTGACAGGGCAATGGGGGGGGGGGGGGGGGGGGGGTTCTGACTTGACTGTCTATGATGTAAATATCCCACAATATCCTTAACCCAGGATAGCTCATGTATGTTATACAGTTTAATCCTGGTTCCACATAAATCTGACACTGGGGGTTGGGGATGGAGTGGATGAAGAATCGGTAGCAAAGGGGGAGTTGTGGGCTGGAGTGTAGATAGCATTTTGCCACAATAATCTCCCACAGTACGGATCTGATTTATAGTGAAGGCTTCAGCACTTTACACCATCACTACTTTTAGTGCCGAGAATGAAACTACGATATGGCAGTTTTGCTGCGGCGCTAAAAGTTTCACACCAAATTTAAATGTCCAATGGAAGCGCAATTTGAACCAGTTAAGCTGGCATTAGCGTTTACTGTAAGAATGGAGCTGCACGCAAAATCAATCACTAAAATGCAATTGACTAATTAATATATTTTTGATCTAAACAGATCAAATGCAGTTGCTGATGTCAAGTGACAATCTTTTCATGTCTCTGTTCAAAGAATGTTGTAACATCATATTGACTGGGGTAATAAGCTTTAGTGATGTTCTTTTTGTCGCTGACCATTTAAAGCACTATAAAAAAGTTTTAAAGAACACAAAAGCAGTTTGACAGCATGTTAGCATTATTTTTCATCATAATGATAATTTTTATTATGAGATGTAGTTGCTTTTATTGTTACAAAGTACATCTCTGTTATGCCACTGTAGGAGAGCACAACTATCTACTTTATGACCCTCATTAGGGCTGATCACAGGTATATCTAGCCAACTGTGTAGCTAAGGGAGATGACTATGACCAGAGATCTGCCTATCTCAGCGCAGATATCAGGCTAGAAGACCCCTCTCTAGTATTGGGCACTGATATATAAATAAATAGTAAGCTAGCTATTAGTGCAGCCCACTCCATTCAGCGTAGATACAGAACAAAGCACGGCAGCAAACAGCTTATCACACAGCTTACGGTTGAACGAACATTTTTCCAACCAAATGGAATAAACAGTAAAATGGAAGCTGGATTATTATTTCAAGCTCAAGCAACATAAGGTTGAAGTAATTATTGTCTATATGTATTTTTGAAGGGTAGCCGTTATAGTGTTACTTTGTAATGTGCTTTTTGTAACAGAAAACACGACAGTTCTGTTTTGTTTGTAATGTGTTTTACAACAATTTACACAATGTGAAGTTACATCCTAATCAACGCTGTCTCAAATTGTGATCAGACAAAAATACTATATGGTGGCAGCTAGAGGAGGCACTTTAGGTGGTGGTGGTGGTTTGTGATTCTGATGACGAAGCTACTGAAGCCTCAGTGGCACTCAAGCATTACTCGGTACCAAGACTGAACCCCCCAGATAAGTTTGACTTTAAGGATCTTGGCCAATAGTCATGTTGGAAAGCTAGATGGCAGAGATACCGGGAAGGCAGCAAATTGTGCGAGCAGGAGGAGAAAGAGCAGATCAATACTCTCGTTTACCCCTAGGTCCCCCATGCTGAAGATATAATACTCGCCAAAGCTATTCCAGAAGACGCACATGACAATCTACTACAGTCGTTTGATGAATATTTGGGCGTTAACAAAAATACCATTGTTGAGCGTACCAAGTTTAATTTATTTGCATAACCATAGGATCAGATCGACGAAATGTATGAAAAAACTGTATAGACAAGCATAATCTTGCCAATATGGATCGCTAAAGAGGAATTAATTTGTGGCAGATTAGTTGTTGGAGTCACAGATGATGCTCTAAGCAGCAAGCTGAGCTAAGTTGACAACATCAGTTGACACGTGTAGACGTCATGAGTCAGCTAAGCAAGCACAAACAGTTGTGAAACCCAGTGGTGGTACAACTAGCTCAGCGGTGGACAGTGTTAAATCTAGTAAAAAGTCTTACAAAACCAGAGCGTAGCCTAATCAAACAATTGGTGCCAGAATTCACAGCTCAAACTAGACAATCAAAGGAAAACCCTGTCATAGATGTGGCAAAATTCCTAGCCCAAAATCGTCTTGTCCTGCTATAAACTCCACCTGTAATCACTGCAAGACCCAGAGTAACTGAAAAGGCATGTGTAGACAACTCTCCAAAATCCATGAAGTTTACGGTGCTGATTAGTCTAATGCACATTTCCTAGGTGAAATAAAACAAACCAGTACAAATATTAAGTTATGGACAGTAAATGCGATGACACTGAAAAGGCAAGAGAATTTAAGCTGGACACAGGAGCGGAAGTAACTGTATGTGGCATAGATTGTTACAAAGGAGAACTGCTAAAATTAGTAGACCGGACATGAAACTGGTTGGTCCGGGTAGCACTAGCCTACCCGTGACAGGATTTATCAATGCTAAACTACATGTTGGTAGCAAGTCCATTAAGGAGAAAGTTTATATTGTTCAGAACCAATTAACCATTTTGCTGAGTAAAAATGCATGTATGTCATTTGGTTTGCCTAAATGTTATGTTAACCATGTGTAAAATGTCTCTAGTGATGTTTCTAGATGTTTTGATTTTGGCACTGTATACAGTGATATTTTCAAAGGTTTGGGTAGACTTGTTGGCTCATTCACTATACAGGTTCGTGAGGACATTAAACCCGCCGCACTACACGTACCGTATGAAGTGTCACTGCCTCAGTTACCAACCGTAAAGAGACAGCTTGACAAGGTAGAATATAAAGGTGTGATCTCTAGAGTAACCGCACCTACAGACTGGTGCTCAGGTAGGGTGCGAGTACCAAAAGAGGATCCGAACCAAATCCATACCTGCGCTGATCTCACAAATCTAAATAAAGCATTCCGCCATGATACACATCCTAGTACATCCGTAGACAGCGCACTTGCAAAGATATCCAGTGCTAAGTCATGGCTGAGCTATTATCAAGCTACTATCAAATTATGTTATGTGAAGAATCTTGAATACTAACGACTTTCATCAGCCCATTTTGTGGATACTGTTCTAATATCGCACCATTCGAACTCGTAAGCGCTGACGATGATTTCAGAGATTTGTATACGACATCCGTGAAGGCCGTCGTGATTTGACAAGAAATTCCAAAATAGAAGCTTTTCATTGATACAGCTTGCACAAGAAATTTTTTTCTGTTTATCTCTAGGTGTTCGTCAGCAAAATTGGACGTCATGTTGATTCTGCCACGTTTACTAACGTACCACAAAAATTATATGTTATTGGTAATAAAGCAGCAGAACTGTGATTTTTTTGTAGTTTGGGTTGAGGCAAACTATAAAGAGGAAAGGCCTTGTTTTGTTAAAATAAGATGCCAAAGCTGATCACACTTTTATGTTTCGGCTTCCAAATTTATGTCAAGCAGACAACTCCTAAAACAAGTCAAGCTTTCATCAAAGCCAACTGTTTATCAACACATCTTAAGCATTTGTGATCAATTAGCGCTAAGCTGCTAACTTGGCAAGCTGCCAAGTTCACTTCTGTTGTTAGTGATCCCTCAGAGTTGCAAATGAAAAGACGCTTTGCTCTGTAACTTCTAAGCCTTTTGTAAATTTTGAAAAAAAACTTTTTGTATCCAACAGCATATTTGTATGGTTTATCAGATTGCATATATGTAATGTTTAACAGACTGCATATCTGAATGGTTCAAATTTTTCTATGGAGAAAATGATTGTTTCCAGTTATACTTGGACTATCAACATTGCCCTTCTCATTCAAGAACACTGGCTTACTCTGTTCACATACCGTTTTCCTCCAACTGACCCACTTCAACAATGCAGCTCTATTACTCATTTTCTAACCCACCCCTCCCTATCCTCTCCATGTCTCCTTCCCACCTCTCTACCCCTCTTTACCCCTCTCTTAGTTTCTCTCTTTTTCTTCACCTTGAAAGATGACATAAACATACGGTGAGCTGGATCATTGCAGTCAATAGTGATTAGACAATCAGATTTGTAAAGTTGTTGTTATGAAATAATGTTGTAACGTACCCTTGCTAAAGCCAATTAATGTGAATTCTTGAGCTACTCTCAATGCTCACATATTTGACATTCAATCCATCTGGCAAAAAGCAATTTCCTTTGACTCAGCTCCGCCCACATTATTGAAAACAAAAAAAAATTAAATTTACAATAGTTTTTTGGTTTCTGAACAAATGACCAGTTTAAACACTGCCCATGTAACTAATCTGACAGACCATTTTTCTATATTTCTCTTATGGTGGTCCTTCAGACACTTGGATTTTTATCTTGCGCCAGCAAAACGTGACTGAATTACTGTGTTGTTTCTCCACCCACATTATTGAAAATCTACTCATTTTTTAAAAAATCAGAAATTTAAAATAAACTTTCATGCATCAGACTTGTCCGTTGCACTGTTTTTACAGCAGTTTTTCATTTCTCTCAGCACGGATACACAGTTACACAGACTCACTGACATTCTGATGTCTTTCACATTTGTATACATGGACAACTTAAACCTAGATTTGATTTATTTATGACAACGACTTGCAGGTTGACATTTAAACCATTCATAGGTTGATACCTTTGAGTAAAACAGTAAATGTATGTTTACTATCTCAGTTAAAAACTCTTATAATTATAAAAACTCAACGAAAAACGACTAAAGTTATATAAATAATATAATTCATATTTCCGTCTCATTAGCTGTTGACTCACCTATATTAGTCAGGGCTGTACAGTGCACAACTCCTAAATTAGAGGGTAAACATATTCTCTTCTGTAGGAACTTGTCAAACATGTATTTGTTTCTTCTGTAGCAGCTCTGTGAGTAGACAGCGGCTGTTCGTAACCTGTAGATGACCTCAACAGTGTACAACTTGTACAACAAATACGTTTGTGCTAATCAAATGCTTGAGGTAGAAAATTGTATAACTTTATTCGAGAAAGTAGATATTTAGGAATTAACAAATCTCAGCTGTACTGGCTCACTCATTCAAATAGAGCTTTCATCTTGTAGGCCAGAAATTTGGGTTTCAATCCCTGTTGGGTCTTCTTACATGCTCCATGGCCATAAGTAAATGACCATCAGACAGTGTCATGGGGAGCATTTAGTCACGAACGCAAGTTTTGTATTAAAAAAAAAATTTCAACTAGATGTTTATGTGTGTTTACAAGTGAAAACAATAGTACTTGGAATATCGATAGAGCAATGCTCTGGTCATTCAAAGACATAAAATGAAACTACAACATAACTTTATTAAGTGGAAACTGAACCACGGCGAATAAAATTTCAACAACTTGGTCACACGACAACTGTTTGTGACTAATAAATGGCAATTGGTTACGTTTGCTTTACTATCTAACTTTCTGGGAAATTGAAAATCAACTTTTTTTCAATTCATCATTATAAATAATAAAAACAACTAAAAGAAAAATTAATCTGTAAACAACTTGTCGTAAATTTCTTGAGTAAGATTTTCAATTTTTATATCAATTTTGTGCTTGAATGAAATATTCAACACTAAAATGTAATAAATATGATGACAAAAAACAAATATTAAACAAGTAACAGATAATATTGTGAAGGACGGTGCCATCTTGTAACACTTTATTATTACCAGTTCTATGCATCGGACCGTTCTATGACACTTACCGAGTCTATTTAGCTTACATCCTTGTTCTATGCATGCACTATAGAGCCGATAGCTCTATGTACCTTTTATTATTATTATTTTACTGTATCATGCAATCGTATATGTTGGCCATGTGCGACTACTCAAGCAATCACTTTAACACCTCCTACTGTATTTTATTGGCACACTCTAGCCAATGGTTTGTGCTAGGTGTGGCCTCCTTTGTGTACCCTTTTATCATTAATTTAACCATGTACATAAATATGGATGTAATTGAATAATAAAGTCAGAGTCAGCTTGCACACTCTCAGAAGTTTCTTTGTTCTCTAACAATAATAACTTCACTGCGCTAAACACTATTACTCGAGTAGTAATATACAAGCAGATCAGCCTGGACCTCTGCTGGCCGAACCTAGCTCTGACTAGTTCGCCCTTCAAAGTTCGGCCTCTGCCTTGCACTGGAAATAAGCTAACGCAACCGACAGCTAGACAGTAAACTGGGATGGTAATGCACCACTCCTAAGGATACTAGTCGACCTGTGGGCGGGTTGTATTGCTCAAGCGATAGATACAGTTGCCATCACAGTTCGGGAGGTTGTGCAGGTAGACCGAGCTACCAATTCACACCCCCACAGTGAAATCCTGCACAATATTTAAGGACTGCCAGATGTAAAGAGGTTTGATTATTCGCTTGGGAGATAACTCCTACCGGATCCCTTTACATGGTGCATAGGGAACTATTGTTAGTGCTGTTAGTGCTCATATAAACTGATTACTCGAGTTCATGCTAATAGTTTAAAATGCCCAAAAAACTTAATTAGATAGCTACAACCGACACTGGAGCTCATGGCCATACCAATATGTCAGTCAGACAACTCTAAAGTAAAAAGTAAGTTGGTGGACTTTCAGGAATGTTAAGGATATTGCAGTATAATGGGAGGCAGGCATGCGCTTACATTAAATTAACGCTCCCTAGCAAGTGCATAAACTCGGCCGGGACCCCGCTGATTTGTTATGCCGGTGATCACTTGTCACACTTAAAGTTTCATCAAACGACTGCGCATTGTGTTTTGCGCATGAGCCTACTTATAATTTTCAAAATAATGCAAAAGCATGGAAACTAATCAACCCAAAATTTGGATGCGACTAATTCACTAAACAGCTCAATTTGACCAGCCATTATCATTTCAAGCAGCTCAATATAATTTATCATTATCATAATTCATACATTTACAATCCATTGTGAATACAATAAAATAAATCCCACTTTTTTAAAAAAACAAATATGCTACATCGGAAGCCACGTGCTTGCTATAAATGACTCTGACATTAAAGACAAGCCAAGAATAGTATAGAGAAATAAACCAATCAGTGAGAGCATGTCATCCAAGGATCCAATCATATGCAAGCATAGTAACCGACAAAGTTACCAAATCCGATATTGGTCGATCACGACCAAACTGAAATATTGTAGTGGATTCTGGCCTCATACCACAGAATAACCCTAATCTCGAGAACTCTTCCTCTCTCATGAAAGGACTCCACGAGTATAGTTGCTGTCACTTGTCCAAATGGCTCTAACAACTAGTAAGCAGAGCGGCTGCTCAGACGTGCTAGTCTGGTTGCTCAGGTGTAAAAAAATTTATTGCATTCTACACTGTTTTAGGGAAGAAGGTCCTCTAGAATGAAGTGGAAGAGTAGATAAAACATACAAGAACAAAGAGTATAGGCAAGCTCAAGCCTTATATAGACTGGGGCACAGGAAGTTAGCATTGTCACACGCCAATCATAAGCTAAGAATTCAAATAACACCAATTAGGTGCATGAGAAGCGAGTTTGACAAATAAAATTTCAGGAGCAAATATAGTGGCAAAAAAATGTAACAGTAAATGATTAAATAGAACAAGCACCCAAGGATAAAGGGGCGGTGTTATTGGGTTTATTGTCTGTTGATAGACTGTAAGGGTTTTGTGCCGTGTATCAACGGTTATTCTTCCTTTACCGAACATTACCAGAAAGACTTGACCATGTGATGTTCTGTAACAGCTTACTACACTGTTCTGTTGCTCAGACCTGATATGCGCCGTGTAGCTATATCCATAGAACAGGGTCGGGAGTGCTACCGGTGTATAACAGTGTCTGGGGGTGGTAGTAGGCCGGCTGCTGGACAGCTGTTTGGGGAAAAGGAAAGTGGGTGTAAATAGTGCCTGGGAGTGGTAGTTAGGCTGCCACCAGACAATTGTTACGGGGAGATGACACCAATAATTGAGTTAGGGTAAATGATTAGAGGTGGTAAGGGCAGTTGCCAACTTCTTCAGTAGTGTCTCTGTTCACGGAATCCCACCGTTGCCACCAATGTAAAAGTTTTGTGCCGTATCTCAACGGCTATTTTTCCTTTACCAAACACTACTAAAGAGAATTGATTGTGTGATGCTCTGTAACAGTCTACCGCACTGTTCTGTCGCTCACACCTGATGTATGCTGCGTGGCTGTAACCATAGTACAGGGTCGGAAGCGCTACCAGTGAGGTAGTATATTGGTTGCCGACTCGCTGCATAGATGGTATACAGCCTACACGTGACGATCCACCAACACGGAGGAACGACTAACAAGTCAGCAACCGGTCAGACTTAATACGCAAAGGTGAAGCTTGATACACTTCACTGTTTGAATGCCACAAAAGCTTGCAGGAGTTAACTCAATGTTAAGTGCACAAACAGAACTGCCAGCTTGGGCGAAATCTCTCCTATTTATTGGAGCGTGCACAGTTGAAAAATGCAGTTGAAATCTAGGACATGTGATTGGCTACTGCCAGACTGGCCCAAGAGAATAGCTATGACACAATTCCAGCACAGGCTGGCACAAAAGAAGTTAGTTACTGCTTACAATTCAAAATACATAATGACATCATGGAAATTTACATGTCCTCCAGAGAACAGGCAACCTTAGCTAATCTGTAGGCTATAGGCTTGACTCAGGCCCTGTCATTTCTGTAATACAGGGAAGGCAGCACTGCTGACAATAGAAACAACAAGATGCCTGCTCAAGTCAGCACTAAAATGGTATCTGTGGCCGACAGAGACAGCCTCTTGCAAGTAACAGCTGTCAAGGTCAGCGTTCACTAGTGGATACAAACCTACCACAATATTTTCTCTGTTTATTCACGATATACTCGCTGGGACTGGAGAAAATATGTGACCAGGCTTTAAACCTGTTCTCAGTGGGGATTGAACACAGGAATTTGGCATTATAAAACCTAACACCCACTTCACCACCAGATAAAATTTCCAAAGACAAGAGAAATCAAAGCACTTTATTGTTGCTGTACGACTTGCCAAGTCATGAACTCATATTCACAAAACAGAATTATTCAGAAAGAGTCGCCCATAAAAATATCTAGCGCATACACCGATTGCGGGTCACTAAGTTTACAGTTAGGTGACCAAACAGTATAGCTACACCCACCTGCAGGCATATTGTCATGTGTCGACCAATAGGTGTTTTAAAAAGCAGGTTTTTAATGAACAATATGTTTTTTTGGAGTTAAGGCAGCCCAAGTAACACAGCACAAATAACACAGCATACCTATACAAGGTATGCAGTGGATAAGCGAATATAAGTGAAGTAGTAATATATAAGATAACACACCTATGTAAACCATACAGTTTTATAACATCTCTTGAGGTTGCGCTAAAAAATGAGTTATACATAGATGCAGCCTGCTGCTGTACGAAATTCTCTTTGAAGGTTTGTCACCAGAAATTTTCAGGCTTCAGTAGTACATTTCTCTACATGAACTTGGCAAACAATGCACTTGGAAAAGAATTCAAATAATGCATACAAAATTCTTGTGTTGGCCATTTAGAAGTACCACATGTTCTCTCCAGTTGATAACAGATGGTTGGGTTTGTACTGTGTGATATGAGGTTAGCAGTGAGTCAAAACAGGTCCAGGTACCCTTTACTGAGGAGTCTGTTTTGTTTGATGCTGTAGTTCTAATTTTGTTTTTGAACACAACTAGGACAACAACAAAAAGACCACAAGAGATTTACCATATGCCAATGAACAAAATTTTAAACTGGCTAAACTCTGTTAATCTAGTTATTGATGAGCCAGATGACATTGATAACCAAGCTGCTCTTTATGATGACAATTCTCCAAAATTTGCAAGAAAACTGGTAACCGCTGTTAACATATTTATAATTAACTTGAGATGAAAACCAATCTCATAGTTTGTAGCAAGTTCAGTTCGCAGGTTCTAGGTAAGAGAAGCAACGCGTTGAACAAAACAAACCCTTTGAATGCTTTGATGGCTGGAGGAATGTAAGCAGGAACCATTGAGGTTTTATATCAAAGGATGGAAAATGCTGACTCATGCGCAACTAAAAACACACTCCAATGCCGAAAAAGTGGTATGCTCCAATGGTGTAACAACCAAACCTACTAGCGGGGTGAAGTGGTTAAGCTGACAAATTTCCTTCTTTGTCAGCTTGTCAAAACATTCACATTAGCAGCTATCGCTTATGTCAATGTGTTTAACTCTCATTTCTCTAAAATGCCGAGTTGTGTTTGGAAACCCACTATAAGCCATGTCAGTTTTGTCCGTGTGGTACACGTCACTTGATTTGAAAGTTTCTAGGAAAGCTATAGTATGGTACTTTTTCATTCAATAAGAAATACCAAAACACACTTTCAGATTTATCAATCTTTTACTGACCATCATACCCATGACGGGAGTTTAACCAATGACCAAAGAATCTGCTCACTGAGGCAACTCCAAATAGCTTAGCAAACTGGTAGGCTTTGGTCAGAAGCAGCGGATCTTGATTGGTGCATATGAACCTCCACTACTTTAAACAAACGATGTAATTCCTCATCTACCATTTCTTAGCGGCTTTTCATCTTTTTATTTCTTTGGGTTAGAATCAGCAGTACTACTGTTTAGATCAGTTGAATTGGTTTCTCCATTGACACCCCCTCCCCCACCAATCCACAATAATGGTAGATTGCAGTATTTTCTCTTGATATGCTACAGATGCGATCTTAGCAACACCTTAAAATTATGAAAATATGAAACATTCAACTCAGGTAGATCCAAACGTAGATATGTTATATTTGCTTCAACGCTTTCTGTAGTTTATCAGTGCCATGCTTGCAAAAAGTGTTTCACTAGAGTCGCCTTCAAAACTTGCCAAGTCCTGAGATTAACTTTGTTCTAAATATCAAAAACTCAGGTGCTGAAGTCTTTGCTTAAAAACCTAGGAATGGGTGTGTTTAAAATCTCTGTAAGCTCATTGTCTACAATCTTCAGATGTAAACTTTTTTGTATTCCACGTAACTTTAAAAGAAAAAAAAACAAACACGTATGCCAGAATTATTGCTTACGTGAGACTTTTCAGGTAACTTGCCTGCCAACCAGTTTTCAAAATTTATAACTGAAAGTTGCTCTCTTGATTTAGCGGCGATGATACTCAAATTTGAGAACTTGTGTTTAATGGCTGATGTTTGGAGCCGTCAATATCACAACAACTTACCCAAGTTTTTTTATTCCTACGATGATGATGAGGTAGTGGGGTTTCAATCCTAAATAGCATCTGCTTGTTTGTGCATGTATTTGTGGATAAGACAATTTGAATTGACCCCTAAACCGCTACACTGGAGAAAATACAAACTTGTATGACAGTATTTTGTTGGGCTAACTTGATGTATAACAGTAGTTTAAACTTACCATTTGTTTCCAACTAGTGATATATAGCTAGTATATCTATTCAGTCGTGTAAGTGGAGACAAATCTGAGAGAGTAGCATTTTGTGAAGACAAAGTGATAATTAGAGCGCTCAATTGGTACATGCGGTTAAACAAATATGCGGAAGAAAATAAGAAATGCTGAAAAAACAGTCTGTTGGACCGATTTGGTGAATGATTGGGGCTTACATTTATCTTTCCCCTTAAACCAGAGAGGTTTTTAGATGTAATATTTTTTTTAATAGTTTTGTGCGGAGAAGAATCACCGGAAGTCACTGTTTGCTGCTACCAGTCATTTGGAGTGGCAAACAAGAAAGCGGTCTTATGTTGGCTAATGACCAACGTTATTTGTTTATAGTATGCCAAAAAAGACAAATAATTCAAAACATGGTTTGGCAGGTTAGTTGTCTCAGACGTGAATGCAATGCGCAAGCTCACTGTGCTCCTATGTAATTTTTCAAATTGAACAAGTAAAAAGATGAAAAGGACAATAGAAAGGGGATGGGGAAAGCAAAGTAATTGGTGAGGGGTAGAGTGGGGCTGGCAAAGGGATGGGGGAGGGTGTGGAGGTAATGAGCTGGACAACAACAGAGCCAGCTCACACAATGGAATTTGACTACAAGAGATTATACTACTAGTTGTGTAGAAATAAAATGTAAAACAAGCTGAGTCATGGCCATTTGTAGGTGAAAAGGGGAAGGTATTCTAACTAGTTTGTAGACTAGTTCACCCCAATATTCAAGTATGCAAAACTCTTTTAAATCTATTTGACAAGTACTTACGCTCATGTTAGTAAAACAGACAAAGGCTTGTGTTCTATCAACGCTTTTTCTGTTAACAGCTAGAATTTTGATACTTGCCAATGTATTATAAACACGACCCAGAGTAACAAAGTGTCTTTTAACTTAATGAAAACATGCTAACTTTTCTATGGAGACTCAGTAATTGCATATCGTACTATCTGTAACCATGCAATGCATATGTGTATACGATGGCAGGTTTTACTGATGAGCAGTTACAAGGTATTTTAAAGATAAAAGCTCCAAAATGAAAAAAACTTCAAAGCACTTCGTTTTTGCTATCAAAAACCTTTTTACACTCGAATAAATGGAAAAATAGATTTTCAAAACAAAAACGTAACTTATTGCATATCATGAAAAAAAGCCAATAAAAAACACTGCTGGACTGACTGTTCCTTGAGAAAATCCGTATCTAAAAATTGAATTGAAGTTCAGTCGAAATCACAGAACTTTGGATGGACAGCTCCACAAAAAAAGAAAACAGCATTGAGCCAATTGCTGGTGTCAACAACTGAGAAACCAAATGATTCTACGGAAAAATCAGCATCAGAAAGATTTGGTTTCAAAATAATAACGGTATGGTCATATAGCAAGAGGAAAACTGATACATGTATAAATAATAGTATTTTTACGTTACACTGTGGTAAAGTATGAGCGATGAAGGGAAGTCAAAGATATTTAGTGAAATATTTTGCTGTAAATAAAAAAAATAAAACAAAAAACAAACAGGAAAACTTTCAAAAGCAAGACTTCCCTACTTATTGGCAAAAAAGCCCACTTTGAAGAAACTTGAAGCTTTATTGCTTAACAAAGCCATAAGTTGAACTTATGTCTAGCAAAGAATTCATGTTAGTCGTGTAAGTCTAGCCTTAGTTTTCAGTTGCTTCATCATTTTCTGTATCACATTCCAATGGACCCTGTAAAAAATTATCTAATATAAGAACACATGAACATTTGAGTAGATACCGGAGTCAGAGTGCTTTAATACACAGAGCGGGGACTTCGCGCAAATAGTCGCCATTTTGGTGCTTATTATCAGGCACATAGTATGAGACACAATGTTAATTAGCTGACATTGCATACAGCATAGCTGAGCAGCTATGCACACTATGAGTGTTTTTAATTGCCCTAAATGAAAGCCTGTGATATGTAGACTGTCTCTGTACCATATTGTAAAACTGGCAATATTTTTTATTTGTTAATAGCTTGTGCCACTGAACCTTTTTTATATATATATTTCATAATAATTTTTTTTTTGCTTTTTGTCAATTGCGAAACATTTAAAAATGAAATGTGGCTGAGGGCACTGAGTGGCCTGATATACCAACTTTTTAACACAAAATTATTACCTGCACTGGCCAACTATCACAATAAGCTGTGACAAACCCAATTTTAATAGCCCTAATCAGAATCCTAGCCTACTAGTAGGCATACATCAAATTGATATTAAAACTTTCAAGTGGTCTGAAGTGTGAACAGTTTCCCTGTGCCATATTAAAATGAATGGTGAGATAAATCAACCTGTAAAAGCCATTTAAATAAACCACACAATTTTGGGCAATGAAGATTATATAGAAAAGTGGCGGCGGTTTCCGGTTCGCTTTGCGCCAAGATGGCTGCGAGTTATATAATCTCGGCCTAGATTGAAAGTCCTCACTCTGTGTATTAAATCACTCTGACCGGAGTAAGACTGTAAAGGATTTTGTGAGGGTCTCAAAATTACCTCCCCTGACAACTGTTAGAAAGTGCCTGTACTGTATAGCAATAGCAGTACGGTAATACATAATGCAAATAGACTGGTAGCGTAGGCTATCTGTGGAAGGCAGTTGATACGTACAATAAGCGCTACCGGTATGGTAGTATAGGCTCTCTATTCTAGAAGGTCTGTGTAGCAGACAGATCCAGTTAGTAAGGTATGCCAACAATAGTAAAACTGGCATTGGCCTCACTAAATACACATGTTTCAGATTACCAATAGTTTATTAGTAGAACACAAAAACTTGCCGGAATAGATAGTGCTTACAAGCGTGCAGTAACTTGACTCTCTCTCAGATCCAACACTAAGACGGTACAAGCAATCGCTGACACTTATAGACTAGATACTATCTCAGCTTTAGCTAAAACTAGTTCTGACTAACTCTATGCGAATCTAAAACAACTCTGATCGTTGGGGGAACTGCCTCACTGTTTATAGAAAATGATAGCAGTCGAAAATGACAGCATATGATTGGTTCAACAGAAATATGAATCATAATGGGTTGGCTTAAATAGCTGGCTGAATGAGAACTGGCTATCCGCCAATATTCAAGTGTTATTTATAAATTGATATAAACGACGTCAAATCATCAGCCCATAGCTCACAATCCTCAGCGCTTGATCTTGACTCAGTGAGGGTCCCTGGATCGTCTGTTTAATCTGTGTAAGTACTGATGCTTTCAGCCGAACAAGTTTGTGCGTGTCCAGCTAGCGCTCTCAACTCACTGCTCACTCATGTGTGCTCTGCTAGTAAACCAAACCAGCAGGCACACTATCTAGCTGCATGACCGCACTGCGCGATTTCCATTACAATTCTGGAGAAATGAGAGAATAGATACTAGAGTAGCCGCTAGTAGCCTCAAGTAGATACTGTTAAATAACAGTAGATAGATAGGGGCAGATCTGAATGAATAGCCATCAATCCTAAAATATTGCTGGGTTAGGAATGGGTTAGGTAAGGAATTAAGGATGGGTGCAGGTATTAGATGTTAAGTTATTATATTTGCAGTAGGTGTCACTCAGTTTTTCCCTCTGTTTAAACAGGGATAATACCAAAAGCTTGTAATATTTTTATCCCGCTGCATCATAGATGTTTTTACTGCTTTGGTGTTTTAGTAAAATAGGATCAAATCTCCATAAACTGAATGTTAAACTTTGATAAGGGAGGAGTTTAAAGAGAACTTCAAGTTTGATAAACGCGAACGTAAAATATAATAAGATGATCATACAGTAAGAAACTGGTAAAAAACTTATTGATTTTAATGCAAATATTTGGAAAATTTTACCAGCTATGTTTTGAGGTAGTTTGTGAAGATTGCTGTTAAAAAAAATATGGGAGGTTTGGAGTTTGGGGTTTGGGTCTGGCTCCCCTTTTTCTCTGGAGATTATGGTCTTTGGCTATCTTGATTTATGAATACTTGATTTCTGAGAACTATGACAGAGTGTAATCAGGCCTCTGTAAGTTGTTGAGCTGATTTTAGCTCTTAGAACTATGGCGGGCATTTTTTATCGACCCATGATGGATCCCAAAAAACTGTAAACTAATTTATACTGCATCTGTCTATTTTTCTTTTAGCAAATAGCTCAATTCCAATATATAGCTGACTTGTTGTATTGTTTGATCAGGCTTGCCAAGTGGCTGTACACTATCGGAGCAACCTTCACAAACACACAAACATAAGTAATATATGTGTATGGTCGTGTTTGCCATAACTTTTTTGGGTAATCCAATTTGTGTTTGAAAAAAAAGTTAGAATAATTTAAACATACTGAGTCAGGAATGGGAGTTGTTTTTCACTAGCAATGACACTCTTAGAAAAATTCTAACAAACATACGCATGATCAAGTCCTTGAGCATTTGCAGTTTTTGATATGAAAATATTAGCTAACATTATCTGTTATAGCAAACCTTTAGAATACATACGCTGTAAGATAAAGGCTGCAACAACAGTATTTCTCCTATTCCGGTGAAAATATTAAATGAAGCTACCGATAAAACAAAAAGTATTGCTTCTTGTGATTGGTCAGCTGCAAAATGAGTTTGGATTAAATTTAGCCGCACGTGATTGCGTTATACCTACTTTTGTGTTGCAGCAGGTGATCAGTTCGATTATTGTGACATTAACTTAAATAGGATGTCATTAAAAATTTGCATCTTTTATCAGTTTTTGATTTGTTTTTCTGGTATCAGGAGCTCCTAAAATTATCAATTGTCCAAATACTTCAATGGTAACGCATAAAAGTGCGAACTCATTTGAATGCTCACCGTAACCAAGGAATGTTCAACCCGATCAAACTTTAGCCAAGGTAATAGATGATAAGGCTTACACAAGGAGTTACTCACTTGTCCAGATTTACGTTTATGTTTCCTGGTTTGTAGATGTTGTTTGATTGCTGTTCTGCTTAAGAAGTTCACCACAACATTACAGGAAGAGCACACCATCTTACCATCAACAACATGAAATGTTCCCTCAGGGTAGGTTTCTGCTCTACTCTCTGCTGTTAATTTTTCGGGTCGATCTCGTTTTTGCATTGTGATACTCTCTGAGGCCTTAAACAATAACAATATTCAGCTACATTAAAATTTATTGAAAAAGCATTTGAAATTTTTTTTCTGCCCATGATAAACACGTTTATAGGACACATCCTGATGTACTGGACATAACGTAACAAAAGGTCGCCGCTATTGTAAGGGATTTGTGCTTGATTCCTGACTCGAACCACAACTATTTTGTGAGAAAGTACTCTTGATTTACATGTCAGTGGTCAGTGCCAGCTTTGTGAACCAATCAGTGGTCAGTGCCAGCTGTGTGAACCAATCAGTGGTCAGTGCCAGCTGTGTGAACCAATAGATAATACTGTTTAACTAATTACTGCATTGCGCCTTAGAGTGATGCTACACTTGCTGTAGCTTTGCTCCTCTACACCACAAGAATAAAACCTAAATTCCTATAAATTACCGGTAGGAAATCTCAAGCCATGATGTGATTCAAGTGAGAATTTTCCTGGTGTCAATTTTCCTGTCAAAAGGCAATGTGGCAGATGAATAAAGATGTATTTAAATTCATATTGTAGTGATCTTCCTCCTTTCACTACGGACACAACTGTATCTACTCCTTCTGTATTCTTGCAACTGAGTCGGGGGTCCACAACTCAGATAAACTACGCAGTAGTTACATGAGTAAAACTCTTCATTTCCTCATTCAGTTTAACAATAAAATAAAGTGTACTACAAAATTCCACTAGCTTCTGCTTTGTCTCAGAAGCAGCAGCTCTTTATACAGGAGAAGGCAGAAAACTTCACCTCCTATTAGGAGTCAGGCATTGACAAACAACAATACTAAATATATACAAAGAACAATAGATAATACAAAACAGAACAAAATAGTGAACCAATGGGTGGAGCAAACACATGGAACAGTGGCTCTGGGCTCCTTTCCCGTCCTTTCTGCAGTGGTGAAAATGTTCCACTCCGTATTTGGTATCCATACTTCCTAGCTTCTGTTTACAACACTTGTACTGCTTCGGTATCCAGATAATGAAGGGTTTTCAGCTCCTTCGGCCTCGGGCTACTGTTATCAGCCAATTTTCATGACTGACCACGGGTGATCCGATGCAGGTTATATACCTGTCCGGTATAGACCTGGTATAGCAGGTATCCTTAAATACAAGAGAATATGTTTATACAATGAAGGGAAAAGCTCCGGATTCATTTCCAGCTATTACTATAGGTAGATGAGGGGTACAGGGGGTTTCTAGGGTGGGGGATGCGCGGAGTGAATAATATATTATGGAAATCTCTCACAATATTATAATTTTATCTTTCAATCTCCACAAAATGGTTCACAAAACAGCAAAACCTATGATACAAGATCAAAATCAAAATTTTAGCAACTAATATCACTTGTAGCTATGTTTTTACCAAAAAGTGCAAGTTATCAAGTTGAAAATTTAGCCTGTCAAAGTACATGAAACTAGGTCAAAAAATGACAAAATTTTTTTTTCTGTCGATGGTAAAATCTCTTTTATATAGTCCCGTTTCTGAAGTCCTATGTTAGTAGTATCAAATGAGCAGATTTCAATTAAAAATACACATTTGCCAACATACAACTTTAATTATTGTCCGACTTGTCATAAACATGGTTGTGTAATTCAATGCGTCAAGCATAATTGAAACTTTGCAACTCTGCCAGATCCCTTACTTATGTATATTACATATATCTATATATGTACTAGGTGATTAGATTCTCTGTTTTGTAGAAAGTTATCAGTTGTGGTATGTATGCATATCTGATTTTGAGTATTTATATAGATTTTGATTGACGCTGCGGTAGATTTTGGTGAAAGTTGATGGTAAACAGGTCGTTTACTATCCACCCTTTGCAAACAATGTGCTAGACTTCAGCCTACAGCATTCGTTAACTGCAAATTAGGTGAGAAGTTATACTGTGCCGGGGGCATAATGTGCAGGGCCGGTATTGACCTCTTACCAACCCGGGATAGCTATACTGGGCCGGCACAAGATGGCCGACATAGCAGAGGAACCTTAAACCTATCGGAGAACTTAATCAAGGCCAAGTGCCGGAAGTACCCTTCCTCGGATTACCGGACAAGTTGACCGCACGCTAGCTATAGCCTGGGAGCCCTGTAGGACCTCTGATTGGACCATGGAGATAAGAATCCGCCCTCTAGCCATTAGATGCCTTTATTATTTAATCTATTTTACTTACGTAATTGGTTAACTATTTATATAGTTGTGTGCATTGGCTGAATCACTCCCTTTACTGTTGATCTTATATGAATTATGCTAATTATTTTCTATGAGTCCGCCTATAAAAGGAGAGACTTTTCATACACTCTTTCCATTTATTCTCATGTTTTGCTACAATAACCCTAGAGGAATAATTACCCTTTATGACCTTGTGTTATGAGAATACAGCCATTATGCAAGCTCCACTCTGTGTTGTTTGTGTGAGCCACGGGCTCCAGCTATACCGGGTAATTCGGTTGCCTGATTGCACAGTTGTCACTGCCGAGCAGTGCAGTGTCCCCTCTGGAGAGAGGTATAATACTCTAGCTTAGTGGATGTCCGTGAAACCAGACCAGAATCCATTACAACATCAGGACAGCAGGTATCCCTGAGTAAGTTTGAGCACAATATGACTGCTTTATTTAGTGGTATGTATAGCGGGAGAATCCTAGTTGTTTTTTTAACATATTAAATGTCATGTTTATGAGCCAGTTTACATGATGGTTAGTACTGTGGTTTGAATACAACAAATTATTTGATTAAAAATGTTATAAGAGACACTAGTGTGTATAATAGGTAAAAGAGATTAAAATAGTTATGGCAAGGAGATTTAAAATAGAGCGTAGGGTGTA
Organism: Cryptosula pallasiana; assembly: GCA_945261195.1. NCBI lineage: Eukaryota > Metazoa > Bryozoa > Gymnolaemata > Cheilostomatida > Cryptosulidae > Cryptosula > Cryptosula pallasiana. The sequence goes on along the minus strand of OX183131.1, from coordinate 57,324,650 downwards.
TAACAGACAAGGCATATGATATATTGATCATAGATTAAAAGATGTGCAATAGATAGTAATCTGTTTTAGATAAAACGCATAATAGATTGCCAAGTTTAAAAATTGTGAAATATGTTTTTTAAAAGACATACTTTTTGGTCCTATTTAAAATGATGTGTGCCGTTTTATTATAATATCGAAAGGCGATGTTGTTTGGAAACAACAACATCAGTTAGCATCGGCTTGTATGTTTACAGTTCAGAGTGTAATGGTTCCGGTCTGTTTACCATGGACATCCACTAGTCTCGAGGATCATACCTTTCTCCAGAGGGGACACTATGCTGATTGACAGTGACAACTGTGTTCAGGCAACCGAATTACCCGGTATGGCAAGAGCCCATGGCTCAGACAAACAATACAGCGTAGCGCTTGTGTAAGTGGCTATATTCTCAAGACAAAGTCATAAAGGGTAATTATTCCTCTAGGGTGTTTGTGGTAAAACATGCGAATGAATGCAAAGAGTGAGGCAAAAGTATCTCCTTTTATAGGAGAGGTACCAGGAACTTTATTAGCATAAAACATATATCAATAAGAGCACAGGAAGTTGTTTGACCAATACAATGAAATATATAAATAACTAGCCAATCATACAATCAATAAAGGATAAATAAAGAAGGTGCCAAGTGGCTAAAGGCGGAGTCCTATCTCCTATTGTCCAATCAGACTGTTCAGCAGGGTCCCTAGGCTCTGGTTAGCTTTTTGTCCTAGTTACCGCATATGTTAAGGTAGGTAGCTTTGGTTCCTGGCTTGGTGGAAAGTCTTAGCTGGTTTTGGGAATCTTCAGCTATGGCAGCCATCTTATGCCAGCCCTGAGTCATCATACTGGCCCTGCAGAGGTCACTACCAGCCCTATACCGGCCCTGTATACTGTGCTACCGGCACAGTATGGCTTTGCTACCGGCACAGCATCTCACCGATGGCTGTAGGGGCATTGCCAGTTCACTGAGTGGAGAAATGGCTGAGCAAACTCCCAGTTCACTCTGAAAACTCACCAAAATCTACCACATACCTCTCTCCATTAAAGTCATACCCTGGCTTTAATAACATCATATAGAGAATAATATATGTAGAGGGTAACACCTGTGCCCAGATTAATATATTTTAAAGCATAGGTTCGAGCTGGGGTCCTGAGGTGGCTGTTGGCTAGTAGCCTTTGTAAAGCTGTCTGGGTTACCCAGGTCGAGGTAACTCCAGGTCTTGTCTTTTTTTCGAGCAGATCAAAACAGGTAGGATGAGGAAAGGCTAATCATTTTGCTTGGTTTGGCGGGGGAAGGGCAGGAAAGTGTTCTTGGTACTGCTGGCTGGAATCTCCACTGGTGAGGATTACGTGACAATATGCTTCTCCGTATCTGGTTGGGGGTCCCACGTTCCATTGCGGCGGGCTCCTGGCACTTGCTACAGGATTATTTGTAGTAGGGGGAGGTGTAGGATCGGCAGTCCGTGGCGGGAGTTTTTCTGCCGCCCAAGGTAAATCTGATAAGTCGACCGGATCTTCCTCAGTGGGTGTTGTTCTGGTGATCCGGAGGATTCTGGCATGTTTGGGGGTGGAAAGTATTCAGGTTCCCTGGATTGTTGTGGCTTCCTCTCCTTTTGGGTGGCACCCCTCATGTTGGGTCGACCGTTAGGTTCAAGAGCTGCTGGGGCCTGAACCCCAGGGGCCCGTACAGGGATAGTAGGGTTTCAAGTTTCACCCATTCTGCACAAACCTCTGGCCATGTCTCATAATTAAGTAAGTATGGTTATGGTAGGTATCCTCAATTTCAAATGGTCCCACAAATTTTGACTGGAGTTTGGGATTTTCCCCTTTCCGTCCCCTTCGATTTACAAGCCATACTTGGTTTCCTGAGGCAAACATGGTAGGTTCTTTGCCTTCTACCGATCAAACTTGGGTCTGCTCCTCCTGTAGAGTTTGATGCACTTCTTCTAATCTTTCTTTGAGTGCCTGAGCATAGGGGTGCACAGGGAGCTGATCTGGTAGTGGGGGATGATAAGTGATCTGATCAGCTAAGCGGAGTTCCTGGCCTAACATGAGAAAGTTTGCCGTTTCTCCAGTTATGGAATGGGGGGTGGCCCTAAATGCTCACATGAGTTGCGACAGGACCAAATCTCATTCGTTGGGCTGTATTTTCAGCAGTAGTGATCTCAAGGAATTGCCTAACACTCGGTTATTCCTTTCTACCACTCCATTAGCTTGTCGGTGGTATGGTGCAGTCCTCGTGTCTTGTCTATGTTTCACAGGGAGCACAGTTCTTGCATCAGGCTACTGTCAAATTGGGCCTTCTGATCCATATGGATTTGTTCACGGATTCCGAAGTATGAGAACACTCTCTTGTCAAGGGTAGTGGCCACTACAGGCGCGGTTGCGTAAGGCAAAGCTAACTCATCTTGCAAGTGGGTAAAATGATCAGTCAAAACCAAGATCCCATGGTTCCCTCTTGCTGTCTCGGGTAATGGTCTCACCAGGTCAACTGCTAGCTTTTGCCAGGGGCGGCCGGCGTGTATGTGTTCCCTGTGGGGGGTTAGGGCGGACTCCTCTGCTTTTTGCGCACCGACAGACCTCGCAACTTCGTACGCGGCGCCTGACCAGTACCAGGTGAGCAGTAGTCTCCGTTGAGTCCGGGTGATTCCTTGATGTGCCAATTCATGAATTTGCCACATGACGGCTCCTCGTAGCCCTGGAGGGCAGAGGGTGCACCACCGTGAGTTATTTTTGACAGCTACTTGGATCTCCAGGATATTGTTAGGCCTGATCCTCATGGCTGATTGCCGGCAGGCTAGTATCCGTAGCTCGCCACTTCCAAGTTCCAGTTGTTCTTGGGTTAGATCGTGATATCATCAAACGGCTGCACACATGATGGCTACTTCGTGCTGTCCTTCTTGTTGTGCCTTAGCTAACGTTGTGTCTGAGGTGACCGTGTTTTGGCGACCTATAGCCGAAACGACATTACTCGGTGGAAGGGGCATCCTCTTGTGGTGGAGAGACAGTTCTTTTGCTACCTCGGCCTTAGTGGGGCCACCGTCCCTTTTCTGGATATGTTGGCACTGACGGCAGGTGTCGGGCAGCGTCTGCTCAATCCCTCAGCGTTGCCAAGGTGCAAGTCTTTTTGATGATCAAGCGAGTACTGAAATTTGGAGAGAATTTATAGCCATCTGGCTACCTGACTTGTTGATTCTCTTTTTCGGCAAAGCCATAACAGAGAGGCGTCTGTCCTTGGCTTGAATTTTTGCCCGTATAGGTAGGGCCGGAAATGCCGTACAGCCTTTACTTCTGCCAGGAACTCTTTCCTGGTGACGCAGTAGTTGCGTTCTGTCAAACCCAGCGTTTTGCTGTAATAAGAGATTACCCTCTCGCGACCATTTTGGACTTGAAGCAGGACAGCTCCCAGGCCGTCATTATTGGCGGCGGTCTCCAGTATTTAAGACCCTTGAGGTCCAAGGTAGCCTAGAATGGGCGCCGTGATGAGGCTGTTCTTCAAGTGAGCGAACAACTGTTTCCTGTTCTGGACCCCACTCCCATGAAATGTTTTTCCCGTGAGTCTGGTGAGAGGTTTGGCCACCATTGCAAAGTGTGGTAGGTACTGACGATAGTACCCTACCGTTCCCAAGAATGCTTGAAGATCTTTCAGGTCCAGGGGTGAACTCCAGTTGGCGATGGCAGGGATCTTATTGGGGTCGGTAGCTACCCCTTGCTCACTGACTATGTGTCCCAAATAGCGGACCTGCTTCTGTAGTAAGTCTCATTTGTCAGACTTCAGTTTGAGCCCAGGTTGTCGTAACCTGTGGAGGACTTCCACCAACCGCTCTAGGTCGGTGGTAAAGTTTGGGGAGATGAATATTATGTCATCTAGATAGAGAAGTAGGGTTTTCCAATGCAACCTGCAGAGGACCTTCTCCATTAGCCTTTAGAACGTAGCTGGTGCTGAAGTGAGAACAGCAACACCTTCCACTTTTAGAGCCCTGCTCAAGTAGAGAACGCCAATTTATCACTGGCGTCTTCATCAAAGGGTACCTGCCAGTAACTACTGATGAAATCTAGTGTGCTGGAGTAATAACTCCCAGCAAGGGCGTCGAGGCTTTTTCTATCCAGGGTAGGGGGTGAGCATCTAGTTGGGTTACTGCATTGAGCCGACGGTAGTCAATACAAAACCCAATGACCCATCTATTTTTAACAAGGACCACTGGAGAACTCCATGCTCCAGTTGCAGGCTCTATCTGACCTTTACTCAAAAGGTGGGTTATCTGTTTTTCTGCTTCTTCTTCCTCTTGAAGTCCGAGCCGGTGGGGGGGGGGGGGGGGGGGGGTTTGGCAAATAGTTTAGGCACCTGGAAGGAAGGGGATACTGTGTTCAGCCAAATTGGTGTGCCCTATGTCGTGATCTCCTGCACTAAAGGTGTTTCCATACCGTCCGAACAAGTGGGCTAAGTGCCTTGCCTCTTGGTTGCTTTGGCAATTTCCTAGGGTTTTTTCATACAGGTCCTCCAGATGGACAGGTACCGTTGGTACCGAGTCCTGGGTTGCCGGGTACTCCGTGTCCAATTGGTGGAGGGAGTCGAGAGTGAGGCAGTGTGCCGGGTCTAGGAGCGTATCTCGCTCAATAGTTTGTCCAGCTTTCAACTCCAATAGTTGGTCAGTTGGGTTCATGCACCACACAATGATTTGCCCCTGTCCGTCCTGATGATTGATGCGGGTAGCCAAAGGGGGAGCATCGGGGTATCCTTCACCATGCCCAGTGGTCTGTGATTCTTAGAGTTTACTTGTCCAACCAGTGTTGATTCCGAACACGGAGGAAGAGTGACAGTTTTTACTACTTGTACCTTGTTGACCAGTAGCCTGCCTTGTTGGTCCGGGCACTGCAGAGGGCGGCCGTCTACTGGTACCGTTGTTTCATGAGTGTGTATACTGTGCTACCGGCACAGCATGGCTTTGCTATCGGCACAGCATCTCACTGATGGCTGTAGGTGCATTGCCAGCACACTGAGTGAAGAAATGGTGGAGCAAACTCCCAGTTCACTCTGAACATTCACCAAAATCTACCACAATAGTTAGCAAACGATGTATCAGCAAGAAGGGAAAAAGCCTAAAGATAAAACCATAGAAAGGTGATTGACAGGTGAATGAATGATTGACTACATTTGTAGTTTCTGCAAAAACAAATGATATTTGACTGATGGAGCAATTATTTGCTTTGCTGCAAGTAAATGAGCAACAGTGAAAAGGAGACTTGGGATATCCAAAGTATGAATCACAAGCAAACAACTACAGAGACCATAACTCCAAATTAAAATTTTTATTTCAAATTTGTTTGTAAAAGTTCCTGAATATCAGTGAGAAGAGTGGAAAGAGGCTAAAAAAAGATTGTGACAAGAAATTGATTGGAACACAGGGTGTAGGAGGGTCTGTTGTTGCAAGTAGTGCCTTTTGAGTTTAGTGGAAATAGTGTAATTGCTACATAAATGTAATGGTTAATCAATTTGAGAGAAAAATATAATTGTTAGCCTCAAAGACTGAGCGATGTTTTCACTGAAGTGTGTCAACATGCCTGTTCCTGAGTAGCTGTTGGTTGCTGATGAACAATCTTGGTCTCATCTTTTGACAGTTTAGGTCTGGCAGTTTTCAGTTCTGAAGCCAATTTCCTTTTTTGACGAGTGAACTAACAGATCAATGGTGTGTTCAGGAAGGTTTTATTGCTATATGATAATATTTGCTTTGATAGATATATGTATATTCTTATATTGTTTATGCATACATAATTTTTATGAACCGTTTTCATAAAAGTTCTTTCTACTCAAGAGATGGCCTCCGAGTCAGTTTGAGTAGATAAAGATGTTATCAATCACAACTACTAACTTGCAACCATTAAAAATACTGTGTTCATCTGTTCTGTCTCTGGCAGTCTACACTTTTTTGATGCAAGATCTTTCCAATCTAGACTTGTAGTTCTGAAATGGATTTAAAGATATTCTGCCCGACGTACTTTTGGGTGACGTAAAAAATGCTATAATAGGGGTATAGTTATAAATTCTTCAAACTTTGGTAGGTCGCTTACAAAACCAGGATTCAACTCAATAGTGTGGTGGATTTTTGGAGCTCAAACCCCCTAACTAAAGTTGCTAGCAATCCGACAGGTATGCTACCACCAGCTGTCGTTTATCCTGCAACAGATGCCGGTCGGTATGATACCAAGAAGAGTATTTCCAACTCTACAACTAGTTAGGAGCCATCAGACGCATAACTCAGTGTTTTTGAGTATCTATGAATTTATTCACCAGATCAAAATGAATAAGTAAAAGGCATAGTACAACTAATTCAATAGAACAAAAGTTCTGCCCTTTATAGGCAATTTACAGGAAGTGACAGGAAGTAATCATTAGTAATAACCAATAACATAACAACAATACACAATAAACGAATGAACAAAGATATATAAATGGAAAACAAATCAAAGAGAGTATCTAGGGCTTAAATATATATGGCCCCCTGTAGTGATAGGTGGAGACAAAAGCTATTGAACCAATCACAGTCCTATCTGCTTCCTGTCTCTGGTCCTTAGCCTTGCTAGCCATTGTTTTTTGCCTTTTGTTAGGTTTACGGGTCGTTAACTCCTGGATATGGCTTTCTTCTTCCCTCAGGCTACTTTTTAGCTCACAGCCTATTCTGACCCATTTCCTCCTGGCTCTGCAAGGTTGGTAATGACTCATACCTTGTCGGTATTGCTCTATACAGGGTCGGTACTGCTCCTTAAAGGGTCGGTACGGACTCATGCTCAGGGTCGGTCAATTCGGTTTCATTGATGCCAACCATTCTGGCCATCTAATGGCTAATATGAGGATGCCAGAATGTCAGTAGGGCATGTGTGCAAAAGTGGACAACATTAAAATCCACAACAATAGTTTTCATCTGAGCTTTGGCTAATTAGATAAATGAAATCCGAATTATCAAGAGTGAAAACAATGCTGTGAAAATGCAAGTCCAAAGCAACACAAAAATTGCAAGTAATGTCTTTGGAGTTTAATGGAAGTACTGCAAGTGCTTCATAAACGTAATGGTTAATTAACTTTAGGGAAAAATATAAGTTTTAGCCTTAAATTCTGAGTGAAATTTTCAATGGAATGTATTAACTTGCCTGTTTCTGAGCAGCTGTTGGTGGTTGATCAACAATCTCGGTCTCATCTTTAGATGCTCTAGGTCTTGTATATTGCAGGTTGATTGTCAGTTTCATTTTTAGACTGGTGAACTAAAATATCATGGGCTCTTTAGAAATGTTTCATTGCTAAATGATAATATTGTGCTTGGATATAACTTCAGTTTCAGTTACATAACTTCTAACACTGAGCTACAACGCTTGTACTTACAACACTTGTATCCACATCCTTCCTGTGTTGAGCCAAATAGTGGTAGCGCAAAGTATAACTAACGGTTGCCTCTTTGAACTCAGTATCACAGTTGTCATAAGTGCAGTAGAAACGTTCACATGGTGGTGGACATTTACCAATAAGTTCTTGTTGACGATCTTTGGTGGATACACAATAGCTGCACTCATTCACAAAGGATGTTGCATCGGGATGAACAACTGATCGAGCGTGTTCCAACATAATGGCCAGTGAAATTTTTGAAAATTTACATGACTTACTCACTCGACAATGGTATTTGTGACACTGTGGACATTTCCCCATCGTTTTGCGACTGTCTCTGGGTGGCTTTATTTGATTACATATACAGTCCTCAGGTGTTTTATCAGTGACCTACATCCAATGGAAGCAATGACTTATGTAAACATAGGGAAAGGAGACAGAGAGCAATCCTTTGGTGGTTTCCAGAACCTTTTGAGAAGCTTATGGTGGAAGATAATCTGGTTTTCAATCATGACCAGCAGAACTGGACTTTGGTTAAGGATTCTGATCGTTAGCTTTGAGGCACTAGAAGCAGCTGTGGCTGTTATTGTGTGGTGGACAGGAACCATTTCTGTTCATTGAGACAGAAAAATTAAGTTACCTTTTTCTCAAGTTTTATGTAACACCATTCCATTCATTTCAAATTTACTACGTGTAAAATTTACTGAGGAACTGGTATATGATACTAACATAGCAAACTAGAGCTTTTATCAAACCCTAGGAAAACTTGTTGCAACCGTTTATTATTTATGCAGAATGGCTAACATTGATGGCTCCCACAATTTTTAATCCCCAATGGAACATAACAATCAGATGCCCAAGCAAATGGTCAACTAACAACCAATGAATTTAGACCTTTCAATAAATTTTGAGTAGAACTTTAACGTACTTTACCATTGTCAAATGTTACACACAGTTCTACCCATATGATATTTCCTTCTAAATTTCCAACATCAAAGTTCTGATTAATAAATTATTGATCATCAGAGCCGGTTTCTAGTGACGTAGAGTTAATTGTGCAAATGGTAATTTGCTTCTTTTTCACTTGCTAAACCAATCTAAACTCCCTTTATTATGTAACCTTCCACCAAAACTGTACCATGACGCCAATGCTTACTCTATATTAATGCATGTAAGTCACACTGGAACTTTTGTGAAACAGGAAATGGTCCCTTCACCAAAATATCTTCCAAGTCAGGCAATCTCCCATTTTATCTTTTGATTAGTACTAGATAACCAAAGATGTTCAGAAACTAGCACCTCAGATGACGCAAACTTCAAGATATTTTAAATGTCTGTCTAAACCATGCTTTAAAAGTGACAAAAAGGATGTAGGAGAGAGGAATTTCTCTACTATAACAAAGTAAAGGTAGATGCATAACTCACTTGTCCTGAAAGACGAATGTGCTTTTTAGAAGATAAGTGATATTCTATGAGTCTGACACTGTTAAAGTCAAACACTTTGTCGCAGTAAGAGCAGATCAGTTGATCCTCTCTGGTGTGAAAAGTTCCCTTTGGATACATTGCCGCTCTGACTTCAGCGGTTATCCTTGCTCGTCTCGCTGGCATTACGGGTAAAGTCTCACTCGAGGTCTTTAACAGAAATGTAAGTTGCCATTAATTTCAGTAACTCAAACCAAATGGCAGTTTTCTTTTCAAGCAATAGACAAGTTTTCACTATATTAACATGTTCATTTTTCTGCTAAGCGATAGAAAATAGAATGAACACGAGTCTTTTTTAATTGTCTAGGTTTGCAAATGTCTCAAGGAAAGTTGCATTACCCTCAATTGAGTTTTGTTTTGAACAACTTGTTTTGGATCTTTCCATTCTCTCAAGTACTTTATCTCACATTAGTGGCAATATAAGAGTACAATGTTTTTTGTAATGGTATAAAACTTTACTATGCCCAATTTTAATGGCTCAGACCTTTGGGAGGTTTCTGTCACCGTTTGAGACAAACCTAATACCAACACTAATTAAATTACTTCAAGCCTAGTTGTAAAGTGTTTAAGAAATCATGACGATGCTTTAAAGTTTTCTACATCTAGCCTCTTTTACCAGCCACTTTATCCCTCCTCTTGAGGAGTATACCAATGATCGTCCAGAATATTAGAGTTGGCACCCTTCAAGGGGAAGTAAAATAAAGAATGTAGCAATAATTGTGGGTTACCGAGTTGACAAGTTATTCAGGACTACTCTGGAGGATGATCATGGAGGAAAATAGACAGGAGTCGGGTAAGAGGGGAGTGAAGAAGGAGTGACAGGCTCCCTTATGCCTGACAATACTATGACTGCGCAATGGAGTCACAACTGGCCTCATGAGATGTTCTGGATGTTCTATGGAGTCAATGATAAAGCACTTTGCTACAGCACAGTTCTGTGCATAATCTCAGGATAACTAAAGAGAGCTACCTGAAGTAGGAAGAAGTGCACAAGACATGAGTTAACATTGTGGTAGATTTTGATGGAGGCTACTAGTAAACAGGCCATTTACTATCCACCCTTGCGAAACAATGCGCTAGACTTTAGCCCACAGTGTTCGGATCACGTCTGTTTAGGTGAAAAATCTAACTGTGCTGGTGGCATAGTGTGCAGGGCCGGTAGTGACCCTCGCAGGGCCGGTATTGACCTCTTACCGACCCGGTATAGCTATACTGGGCCGGCACAAAATGGCCGACATAGCAGAGGAACTTCAAAACAGATTTTTGCTAATAGAGTACATAACTCGGAGACACCTCAAAATCATAGTTCTGTCAACCCATTTATTTTATACATAAAGGCAGAAATCAGTGGAATTCAGGCCAACCCAGGCTACCAAACTGATGCACCTTAGATGGAGACTGGGCTTCGGCTATACCTGATTGGATAGTACACCCCCGAAGAAGCGGAACCATGTGCACCTAGTTTGATTGTTATGTTATGTTATTGGTAGAGTGTTTGCATCAAGTTATATTATTGGTCGAGGTTTAGTAAGCAGATGGAAGTTTTCCATATCTAGTGAGGAGTAGAGCTTCTGTATTGTGTCAGAAGCTATTAGGGTCTCCTACCGCTTTCCTACTGCTAGTTAGATTGTGCCATAAAAAAGTATTTTATGTTGGAGAATTTGTGTGCTTTGTCTAAATCAAAGAATTTATTTTCATTTGGTTGGAGTCCTTGGTTGTTTTGGGGGAGTAGACTCATTTGGAGTTTAGTAATTTGAAGGGCTCACAAGTCCAGCAGGTGTTTGGTAGTCAACTGTACTGTTGTGTCCTCAGAAGGTGGAAAACCACTACAATCTGGTGCATGTGACTATATACACAAACAGCTGATAATCTGACTGTATGTCTGTCTGGATTTCCATCTGTGTCTGTATTTGTTTGTAGTTCCATCTTGATAAACGCTAAATTGCTAAACTGAGATAAATAAAAACTAATTTTAAAACAATGTATTGAATTAATGCAACGCATTATGGGTATTTAGATTTCATATTTCTTCTCAAATCGAAGAGTTTAGTAAACTAAGGATTTTGATAATGTTCATATTTTCTATAAATAAAGTTGCAAACTAAGGTGTGAATCATAGATATACTACTAAAATATCATTTTGAGATGGATGAAACTGCTTGTAGAAGCATTGAATTGGAGTTGAACTAATATCACATAGTGTATATCAACACTTCTGCTTTTTTCTCAAATTGCAGATATTGTTGGATCGAATAATCCCAGTAATGTAGGAGGAAATAAATCGCAAACAGTTGCACTTTTCTGATCTTGTCTGCTCATTACAAAAATGGCTCATCAACCGGCTATTAGTTATGCTGGTCAGGAGTGGCCATGTCTTGGTCTATCAGAAGCTTTCTGCTCTTTGATTGAGCAAGTTGTTCAAACTATTGAGAAAGCAAGTGATCATTAGTTGATCTGATATTCAGAAAAAAAGACCATCTCAGTGCAGTTGCCGGAAGGCCGGATGATTCCACTACTGTCTCTAAGGTAGAGAAAACTCAATGAAGTTTTGGTTTATTGAGCTGTATCAGGAAAATAGTGCAGTAGAATTGGTAGTGTGGCCATTACATTCAATAAATACATACATGTATAGTAAACAGATTGAGCTGAGCACTAGTGTGTTGTACGCATGCAATGCACTCTGGGAAATGCTAGCGAAGACAAGCATGGGCTAGCCTTGTTGAGTCAAGCCTGCGTCTACAGATAAGCCAGGGCTGACTGTATTCCTGATGACTGGTAATTTTCCATGATGTCATTATGTATTTTAAATTGCATGTGGTTAACTAATTTTTTTGTGCCAGCCTGTGCTAGAATTGTGTCACAATTATTATTTTGCGCCAGCTTGGCAGTAGCCAATCATATGTATCAGAATTCAACTGCATTTTCAACAGTGCACACTCCTGTGAAGAGCCGAGCTTTTCCTCCAAGAGGGCAGATCAGTTTGTGCGATTGACAGAGAGCTAGCTCCTGTAAGCTTTTGTGACATTCATACAAAAAAGTTTATCAAGCTTTAGCTCCATGTATTAAGTCCGGCCTGTTGCCGACTTGTTAGTTGTTACTCGGTGTCGGCAGATCATAGTGTGTAGGCTATATACCATTCAGGCAGGGAGTCCGGAGCCGGTAGCGCTCCCGACCTTGTACTACAGTTATAGCTACAAGGCCCACATTAGGTGTGAGCGATATAGCAGTGCAGTAGACTGTTACAGAGCATCATACGATTGACTGTCTCAGGTGGTATTCGGTAAAGGAAGAATAGCTGTGAGACACGGCACACAAAACCTTTGCAACAGGAGCTCTATGGCAGCAGTAGCCATCTCAATAGAACTAGTGGAAATGTGCCTCTATGTCAATTAGAGAGAGTTCTTATCAGCTTAACTCTGGTGTCATCTACTCATCTGCTTCTGAGAAATTACGTTCCTCAGCAGAAAAAACTGGCTAGATTTCCTAAAAAGCCTGTACAATCACCCAGCATGGTGAACGACTGACTCCTAGTTACTGTAGAGGGTTGATACTTGGAGAACTGAAACAAAAATGTAGGGGTCAAACTCGGAAAGTTTCAATGGGCTAAAACGGTGGAGGCCTAGGGGCAACAGGAGATAAGGCATCAGTTATCAAAACCATCAACTCCTCGGTAAGTTAAACAAGAGGGAGGAGAACTTACTACGCCACTTCAGGTTAGGGGGGGGGGGGGGGAGGTGGTGGAGGGGGAAAGGAGGACTGGATTGTAGGATAAGGGAAAGGAGCAACAGTGCTGGATACAGGTAGCAGGGGTGATTTAAAAACTAATTAGCTACGCAAGTTTGCTACAGAGCTCAAGCTGCCATTTGGTTTAGCGGTGGATAAAGTTTGTATCTATGGATATCAGTGACCCTCTCCACAAAGCTGCGATCCCTCTATAATATACTTCTTTCACACAACACTATTTCTAAACTATGCTTTCTCTATTTCAGTGTCCTCAGAGCTTCCTCTGTACCACAGTTGATACATACCAAATTCATGTTCCTTCTACCCTACCCGTGTTCCACCCTACGCTTCTTCTACACCATACTTCTTCTAGACCATACTTCTTCTAGACCATACTTCTACACCATACTTCTTCTACATCATACTTTTTCTACACCATACTTTTCCTACACCATACTTCTTCTACATCATACTTTTTCTACACCATACCTTTTCTACACCATACTTCTTCTAGACCATACTTCTTCTACACCATACTTCTTCTACATCATACTTCTTCTACACCATACTTCTTCTACACTATACTTCTTCTACACCATACTTCTTCTACATCGTACTTTTTCTACACCGTACTTCTTCTACACAATACTTCTTCTACACCATACTTCTTCTACACCACACTTCTTCTACACCCTACTTCTTCTACATCAAACTTCTTTTACACCATACTTCTTCTACACCCTACTTCTTCTACACCTTACCTCTTCTACATCATACTTCTTCTACACCACACTTCTTCTACACCATACTTCTGCTACACCATACTTCTTCTACACCACACTTCTTCTACACCCTACTTCTTCTACATCAAACTTCTTTTACACCATACTTCTTCTACACCCTACTTCTTCTACACCTTACCTCTTCTACATCATACTTCTTCTACACCACACTTCTTCTACACCATACTTCTGCTACACCATACTTCTTCTACACTGTACTTCTTCTACACCACACTTCTTCTACATCACACTTCTTCTACATCAAACTTCTTTGACACCATACTTCTTCTACACCCTACTTCTTCTACACCCTACCTCTTCTACATCATACTTCTTCTACACCATACTTCTTCTACACCATACTTCTTTCACACGATTCTTCTTCTACATCATACTTCTTCTGCATCATCATACTTCTTGCTCATCATACCTATTCTACATCCTAATTTTTCTACACCATCTTTTTTCGATACCAAATTTCTACTACAGAAAATTATTTTCACAGCATATTTCTTTTTAACACTCTCTCCCTTTTCGCTCTCTCTAACATGCGATTTAAAGAAAAGATTGTTCCAATTCTCTCATTTTTGAGACTGAAAACACAATAAAAACAGTTTTTGTGTTGTTCCCTACCGTTTGATGTCCAGGATTCTTAGAAGAAAGCCTGACTGCCTAAAATCAAAGCAAGGCAATGTAAGCAAAACATAAAACACTGTGTCCACTACATAATATTTTTTTTACAAAAAATAAGCGATTAGTTTTTCAGGCAAATGGTCAAATTAAAATTACAACAACTTTTTGTACATTGTTCTGGCTGAAGTTATATGAAAAGTTAGAAAAAAAAGCTTTGAATAAAATGTCTAATCTTGTTTTTATCTATTGAAACTACCTCTAGACTTCTAATGGTAAAAGCTTATTTTTTTCAACTGCCAGTTGTTGAAACTTTTGATTATTTGGATTGGCTTTACATGGATGTGTCAAGTTTTAAAAGGCATAATATGGATGAATTTGATTAAACTTGAGTTAATTTATGCATTTTCAGCATTTTGAACATGCTCAAAAATCTTATCTTGGGTTGCCCTCTCAGAAATGTTATTCATGTACACTCAATCAGTCCTTGGAAAAAAGTTTTTCTTGGAAAACGTAGCAACTTACATCAAGCTTTATAGTGGGTCTTATAATACTCGCTTGCTTGCTAGGGCATCCTAAACATTGAAAGTGTAAAAATATTTATGTGGCTGGAAAACGATTGGCAACTGATTTTAACTTTCCTAGAGTTTTTATTTTAGTCAGCAACTTTTTTTTCATTCCTATTCAAACTGTTATTACATATACATTGGTTCAGTGATCAAAATCGAAAACTCCTAAAGCTAGTTTGCATAAAAAACCTAAATTTAGACGCAGAAATAATTAAGCAATGAAAAAACGGTATTGTAGCCATGATTCATAATCAATTCTTATCAAAATGATTCAAAAAGTAAGCAAGAAAGAGGTTGTTTCTCAAACACGTAAGTAATTTGTCATTAGACCCTTTAAATTCCAACTTATTTAGTCGATAATTCATTAATAGTTCAACTAGTTTGGTTTCACAACTCATCATACAGTGCATGCATGGTTTTCCATGTCCAGCCAAACCCTAGAAGTAATAACTAGTTGTCCAAAGCTTAAAAAAATAAATAATTATGGTGAATTATTGTAACAGCCGCTAGTGGTTATTTTTTTTCATTAATTATTTCGGCGAGGCAGACCCTGTTACTTTTCAGGATGATTTTGATGAAGTAAACTCAAGTTTAACGTGAGGGGAAACTTATTTATGATGATACTAACTGTTACTAATCTGTAATAGCTAGTAATTTTTTATTACAAGCGCACAACATTTTAAACCTAGTCTATATACTATTGCAAAAACTCAGGGACCTTATCCATCTGCTGTGTGATTATCGCTGGAATGTAGTGAAAATACCACCTTATTTGTGATGCTGCTCACTGCAGCAACTTGTTTTATTGCCACAACATAATTTCTTACCTTTTTATTTTTCAAATGTCTTTTACTTAAGAGATGCCTATCGCACAGGAACTTAATTTGATGACCAAAGAGCAAATTACAGTATACGCATCTCATCTGATTGCCATATTTCACATACTCTCCGTTATACTGTGCTATTCGGGCATCCAGAGCTACTTTAGTATTTTTGTTAATCTTTGATGCCATTTCATCCTATGAACAGAATTTCAAGAAAGCTACATGTACGTAGGCCAATGCAATTGAGCAATGGGGTAGGAGTGTGGCTGGAGCATCTACATCAGAAAAGGGGGGGGGGGGGGAAGTGTAGGGAAAGTCTAGAAGACTGCAAAACTTTTTGAGGACATGATCCCTTTAGAGACTAAATCAAAGTGTCTACTAGCAAACAACTTAAATACAACCACTCTTTATTTTCATCTTTGGTCTTTGTGAGTCTCACAATTTTGTTGGCCGATTTTTTCTGAAACCTTTATGTTATATTAGAGAAAGGCTTCACCGAGGAGCTATGTTAACAGAAAGTTTTCTTTATCCACCCAAACTAATCTTCTCTGATTGGCTGATCCATATAAGAATAATTCAAAGTCCTATTTAACCAGAATTTAAATAAATAAAATATTTAAAGGAAAGTGTACTTTAGATGTCAAAAATCAAGTACAACATATAAATATAGTGTAACCCTAAACTACTTGTGCAAAATAACAAAAATAAAAGCATCTCTTTTGGTATTGGCACAAAATACCTCTGCATTAGTTCGGCCATTGATGTGACTAACTCGTGCAGCTGAATTTCGATCAACACTAGCATGATTATTATGACCGGTAATTGAATGCCATACGTTAGAGAAATACTTGAGAGATGGGGCTTATCAACTCCAACCTGATGGAAGACACTGATGGATCTGTGATTTCACCAATTTTGCCAAATTCATTGGCTCTCTAGCTTGAAAAGCTGATTTTAATGGGCTGAGCCCTGCGATTATTGCGATTGTTTCAAATACTTTCTCATGTCAAGAACAATTCTTTCACATAGTGTTTGCTTTATTTCTATCTTTGATCCTAACAATCAATGTATGAGTTATGAAATGAATTGGATGCTCACAAATTTACCAGGTGTTCTTAATATTCTTGTCATTAGATGAAGGTAAAGCATCAGTTGTATGTTGATGTATAAAAAGGTGATCGATGATTATTAATGGTATTATTGTTTGATTATCATTATGTCACTTCAGTTTATTTCCTCAACCATAATTTTTTTCTTATCTCGAATTACCATTTATCATATAATATAATTAGCTATTGTTTCTGTCTTATTAATTTACTGTCATCACATTGTTAACTTTTTTAGTTTTCAAAGACCTAGATGGAGTTTCTGTG
The DNA here is from genome assembly GCA_945261195.1 of Cryptosula pallasiana. Classification (NCBI taxonomy): domain Eukaryota; kingdom Metazoa; phylum Bryozoa; class Gymnolaemata; order Cheilostomatida; family Cryptosulidae; genus Cryptosula; species Cryptosula pallasiana. The sequence continues at coordinate 57,307,876 of OX183131.1, read as the reverse complement.
AAAACCCATTTAATAAGGGAAAATGAGAAGCTCCCAATGCTGACGTTTGGTCAGGTCTTAGTCTATCACTAATCAAACAAGGACCTTTTGCTCTGATATGTGTTAACACCATCATATATTTTTGACAATCTAGCAATCCAATCTTATGTTTTAGACCGGTCAACTCATTTGTGGTGGTTTGGTGGCTTAACAAAATGACAAGCTTCAGGTAATAGGTTAAAAAAAATTTCAATAAGATATTTATCCTTGCACATAAAACTTGGTGAAACAGGACTTTTAAAAGGTTTGATGCGCCGCTAGTTTAAAACTAAGAAATTATTTAAATAAAAAGACTAAAACTAGCAATTAGCTAAGTTTTGTCTGAAGCAATGCCAGGATCAGCTGCTCTGGTTCATGTTTAGTTGGCAGCACAGGGGCTAAACTCTATTTAGAATAAACTGAATCGCACAAAATGATTTCTTCATGGCAGGAGTTCACTAAAGAGTGCCAACTATTGACCTCTGGCACATTATTTTAAACTTTTAAGTCAGAGTGAAATGATACAAGTAACCAGAAAACTGTATTACTCAACAAAAACATTGAGAATGCACACTGGTATGGCTAATGAACCAACTAAGACTATGTGCAACAGCAACTGAATTGTGAAACTCATTTAATAATCACATACATAATCAATTAATGATTAGCAACAACAAAGATTGATAACTAACAAGGAAGTATTGTAAAGGTTTTTGTTGTTATCTCAAAAGTACCTTCACTGACACTGTTAGGAGTTGGCGGTATTGTGTGCAATAACAATACAGTAATGCAAAGAGTGCAAGTAGACTGATAACATAGGCTCTCTGTGGAAAGCAACTAACTATAACTATCAAATGCTACCGGTGTTGTTGGAATGACCATTATCATAGAAAATGATGATATATACAAATAGCAGGTGCTACCGGATGGTAGTAATGAATTTCTGTTGCAGATAATCTGTAACGCAGACAGATCCGGTGGAATAAGGTATGCGAACTTGGTGTTACAGGCAACCGGCCACACTAAATACACATGTTTCAGATTAGTAATAATACATTGTTAATATACAAAAGCTTGCAAAATAACAGTTCTCACAAGCGTACAGTAAACTTGATGTCCCTTGGATCCCACTAAAAAATTGCTGAATACACTTCTTAGAGCAATTAGACGTTATCTCAAGCAAAGCTAAACTACTTCTCCCCAATGGGAAAAATGTCTCTCTATTTATGCAAAAGAATAGCAGTTGAAAAGAAGTAACTATGTTTGGCTATACAAAGAGCAATCGCATTAGGTACATAGATCATAAAAGAGGTGGATTAAGTATACAAAATAACACAAAAAGCTGGCGCATTGAACTGGCTAGGTGCCAAATGCTCAAATGCTAGTATAGATAGGTCATGTTGTAGCCTGCAATACTCCAAGCTTGATCTTGACTAGGAGAGCTTGCCTGGACATCTAATCCATCTACATGAGGTACTTTACTGTCATCCAGGCAAGCTTGTACTTGTGCATCTGGCTCTTTCAATCCACTGATCGGTCAGGTGCAAACTAATAACTAGTGAGCTAGTAAGCACACTATTATATTAAATGGCAACGCTATGCATTTCCATCACAGTATGACAAGCCATCATTACGCTAAATAGATAAACACCAACATCATCCAAAACTCTGTAACATCCAGTACAGGGGGTTTTACTTTTTTAAAACCCAGTGAATGGTTTCAATTAAAAGTTGGTCCTAACTGGTCCAATCATCAATAAGTGACAGTTTGATGATGAGCCTATGCCTGGGATCCCAAATTTTGAAAGTTGAAAATCCTGATAAGCTATGCTTGGCAGAGAACACCCCCAATTGTCTGCACTTTCAAGTAGTTCGTGGTCTTAAGCATGCAAAGTTGTACATAAATACATAATACATTATATTGTCTCAAAATCATGTACATAACAGCCCACATAGCGTAGAGTTTACACAAAAAAAACACCAGGGATTCTTCAGTCTCGAATTTTGGTAATAAAATTAAAATGTGTTTTTAATAATAACGCAAAAAACAACATTAATCGGAGTATTATAAGCAATATAAATAATTATTTGAATAAAATTGTTATAAAAGTGTGTAATATACCTTACAGGTCTATGCTAGGTCAAAGTAAAAGTAATGTCACAATGGAGGGGGACTGATGAGGCTCCCTCTCTTTCCCGGTGACTCTCGTAGCAGCTAATATTGTGCTATCAGTGGCTGTGATACATTTGGGATATTATTACTTGCTCAATTAGAGGCATGAGAACTAAAACCCCCCATCTAAAAAACCCACTAGTTATAGGTAAGAAGATACTAAGAGCCATCCAGTGTTCATCATAGGAGCTGAATTTTAACCTGATAAGTGCCCTCATTTGTATTCAGTATTAAAAGCCACTTGAAAGTAACTCCCAGCAGCATTGAGTTTAGTCCGCCACAGAGAAAATGGGCATCAACCAGGACTTTACCAGGAGCTGACTGTGAAACCATACAAAGCAGACATAAGCAGTGAGTACATGACTCATCTAGCGCTCACTGTAGACTTTCTCACTAATGAAGAGAACCCAACAGCTGACAGCTATGGCACTGACAAGATGGCTGCTGAGTTTTGTATGATGTTTGCCCCAAGTAAACTTTAACTCAGCAATCACCAGTCAATCGAGTTTCATTTTCTAGACGAGAAAGCGCTGATGTTGCACTGTTGGCACACTGATGGCGCACTGATGGTGAGAGAGAATGAGGTGCTAGTTATGTCAGGGGCAGACAAAACCAAAGGCAGAGACTGACACTTTGGCATACTGAGTACCAACACTGGTAATATGTTGGAGCACCATTTGAATTACTGACAATTCCAAGGGTAAGATAGCTTACCAGTCAGCTATATCTCTGGGGCTTTACAAAGATGGGCATAGGTGATTTGGAGAAAAAACTCTCTGATATATTCTGGTGAGCGTTTGCTTTCAGAGTGTTTTTTACATGTGAAAGGTGTTATTTTATTTGGTCCATCTAAAACTGTTAAAACTCTCATAGCAAGACAAATTGGAAAAAGTTGTATGCTCATTAGTCAAAAATATTCAACGGTCCACAGATTTTAGACAAGTATGTTGGTGAATCTGCAGCCAACATTAGGAAACAATTTGCTGATGGAGAGGAAGAGCCAGCCAGATGTGGAAATATGAGTGGACTGCATATAATAATACTGTATGAGATATATGCTATATGCAAGGCAGGAGGGTCTGTATCTGGCTGCAGTGCTGTACACAATCATATTGTTAACCAATTTCTCTCTAAAATTGCTGGAGTAGATGACATCAACAATATACTCATAATAGGTATGACCAATAGATGATAGGCAAGGCACTAATCCGTCCCTGTCAACTGGAAGTGCGGATGGAGATCAGTCTAATTGATGAGGTCTGCCATGGACAGCACCTCAACATTCATACCTCCTCGAATAAGTCTAACAGTAGAATAGGTGATGACATGGATGTCACTGCAACGCCCAAGAATTCTAAAAACTTTAGTGGTGCTGATTTGGCTTGTCTTGTTAAAGCTGTGACAGCTACCTCAATGAAAATATATATATTAAGGGTATTAACAAAATGAAACTTGAACCTGATGCATTTGACAAGTTACAAGTCATAAGAGGAAATTGTGTGAAAGCTTTAGAGGACATCAAACCTGTGTTTGGATATAATAAAGACCAGAGAAGCGACCAGGACCAATGTGGTTATGAAATGGGGAAAACCTGTGCACAGAGTATTACAAGACGGGGCTCTGCTGCTTGCCCAGCTAAAAATATTGATAGAACTCCACAGTTTCTGTTCTTGTTGAAGGACACCACAGAGTGGTAAGACAGCCTAGCAGCTAATATACCCTATGAGTCCAACTTTCCCGTTGTTAGAGTGTGCACCCTCCGAGAAAATGGTTGGCTTTACTGAGGGTGTCAAATGCCATGCCATCGAACAAGTATTTGAGGATGCATACAAATCACTTCTAAAGCTATTGATTGTAGATGATATAGAGTGATTTCTTGACTATGCTCCTATTGGTCCAAGATGCTCCCACTTTCCCTGCAAAAATTATTGGTGCTACTCAGTGATAGAATTGTGGTGGTACGCGGTGGTACGGCGTGCCCTCACCAACATTTTAATGGGGACGGTTGGGCAAAACGTACCCCCACCAATTTGCACACAAAAATGCATCCAAACAACGCTATGAAACACGATTGCAAGGCATTGAAACATATTTAGTTCAATGCCGATATCAAAGTTCTGTTGCCATGGTAGTGAGTAACAAATGGATGTAAATTGGCTCGCTGTTACACATTTACTGTTTAACTATTGGTCAGTCAAGACAATGCTGTCCAATAACAGTGTGCTCTCTTGTCATTCGCGGGTGTTAGTTAGCAAAAAATTTAGTAGTAGAAGTAGCTAGTTCATTCAGTCATTCACTTCTATCAACATGAAAAGAACAAGCAATGGGAGAACCTTGTTTAGTTATTTCACTTCAACCGCCAAATCAAGCAATAGGTAAACATTTTTTTGTAGTAAAGTTGGATAAATTTCCACCAGCAGTGTGTCAATCATTCACTCACTGCTATTGTTGTTGAGAATGAGATGATCTGATGAGATCAGCTGTTGTTGTTGCTTGTCTCACTCAGCTGCTACTCAGTTTTACTACTACTACTAACAATAAATTATAGTAATAATATTAATAATAAAATAAATTATATGGATTTATACTATATAATAATAATAAATTAATCACTTTATTTATTTATTATTAATTTAATAAATGTTATTACTTTAGCAGTTGTTGTACTAATAAATCAAATACTAATATTATTTTTATTTAATTATTATTTATATAGTTAATTATTAATCATGAATAACAATACATATTTTATTAAAAATTGTTATGTTTATATTATTATTATTGTTTATCTACTATATAAATGTAATATATGAATGATGAACATTTTTTTATCTCATGGTGGTGGTGCTTATTTTTAATTATTACTATTATTATTTGTATGTTATTAATATTAGTACTATTTTTCACTAATCAACAATAACTCTAGTTAATTATAGCTGTTGACCTGATAAGTATATACATATACAATACTCTACCTAATAAATGAATGAGTTACGCGTGATCGACTTGCCGTACGATCGACCTGCGGCGGAGTGCGGCTCCCGCGTTGACATTGCACCACTTCATGCTGAGTAACCCCACCAATTTTTTTCAATTCTATCACTGGTGCTACTAAAGAAAATCTTTTCTCAGCAAAAAAAAATTTTAGTTATGGCCACCACAAGTAGAAAATATGTGCTCAGAGTTTGGGAAATGTTGAGCTCATTCAATGCTATAATCAGAGCACCCAAGCTGACAGATTCAAAGCACCTGATGAGAGGTTCAAAAGAAATTGAACGTTTCACTAAGGGAGAGTTGGCATTGCTTGGCAAGTGAACTATGGACAAGAGGGTCTGGATAGGCATCGAAAAGTCAAGTTCTCTGGTCCAGATGGTCAAACAAATTGATGAGGCGAAGAGAGTTAACAAGTTCCTCATGTTGTTGAAGAAGGAAAGCGAGCTGTAGAGCCTTATTTACAGCCTGAGATTTATGGCCTTAGATTAAAAGGCTGCAAAAAACCGCCTCGATGTACCATGGTTATCTTTCTTACTCCACATCTATAATAGGTTTGTTAAAAAACATTTGATGCTTAGTAAATCGCTTTTGTTCCCAGATTTCCATTTGTTTTCAACATTTATTCAAAATAATTGTTTTAGTTTGACATTGCCCAATCATATTTGAGGTCTCAAGGGAGATAGTCTTTGGTCAGCGCTGAATATAGTAAGATGGGTTGCAGTACAAAAAGGCTAATTTGTAGTTGCATACCCTCACATATGTTACAGAAAATGCTTATAGGGGCAGACTCTGGCTGAAACCAGATATTCTATGGTGGAAAAGGAAGCTTTAGCTTTCCCCTGGGCATGTGAGAAATTTGATTATTAACTGGTACGGCAAAAGTTTTAAATAGCGGGATCATAAACCTTTGATCGCTATCCTTGGTGAAAAATACCTCTCTTGCTTACCAGTTAGAGTTCACAGTTTCAAGCTTAAGTTAACTCAGTAAGATTATTCCTTTTTTCATTGCACCAGGTAAATATATGTTATTGGCTGATGCCCTTAGCCTTCCCAATACCTTGCAATATACTGAGGCGTAAGTGAGTCAATGCAATGAGATGGAAGCCTTTGTACAACCAGTTATCTCTTCCTCTATGTACTCTAGTGTCAGAGAGGAGGAGGTCGGCAATGCTATGTTTTAAGATAGCACTGTTGTATAATGATTGGAGTGTCTGTGCACTGGCTGGCTTAAAGTTAGATCCACTTTAGATGAGAAGTTACTTAGACTATATGGCGTTAAAGATGGACTCAGTGTGTATACTGGCTTGATATTGTAGGATAATAACCCAAGCTATTAAGGCAAAGGTATATTAAGCTATGTCAGAAGGACACCTGGGCATTACCAAATGCCGGAGAAGAGCTCAAAGCCATTTTTGGTGGTCAGGAGAAATAGCCACATTGCTGATTATATTAGTAATGCCCTGTTTCAATTATGCACAGTCAGGTCAAACACCAACCTATGCATAAAGCGTCTTTGCCTGCTGCACTATGGAAATTTGTAGAAAGTGACATTGTCACCTTTGAAGGTGATATACATTTTTTATTTATTGATTACTACTCTGATTGGATTGATGGAATGTGTGTAGAAGCCCAAACATCTAGAGCAGTGATCCAGGCTACTAAAATCGATTCTTCATGTTTTTGGGTGCCTAAGGTTTTTATTCTCAGATAATGGATGGTAGATATTACAATAGTTCAGAGTTTAGGGGGTTCGCAGGCAATTGTGGTTTTGTCTTGAATGCCAGTGGTACAAAATGTTCACAATATATTCGGCTAGCGGATAGTGCAGCTGAAACTTTAAAGAGGTTATAGGTAAAATGTAAGGATGAGGAAATTGCTATGTCTCCATATAGGACTACACTTTTGCCTTCTGGTTTCACATCTATTGATTTGATGCTTGGTCGGGTCACTAGATCTAGGATAGTGTATATCCTAGATAGCAACATAGACTATGATGAGTTTTAAGGAAGAGAAAAAATTCAAAGCCAAAAGATTAAAAGAAAACGGGATAAGAAATACAATGCAACCGTGTCGCCCAAGTTGCTGACAGGCCAACGGTGTATATAAAAATACCAAGCAAAAAAAATTATAGCTTGCTTTAAGGAATTTCATGAATCTCCCAAAAAGCTGATTAAAATTATTGAAAGTATTAATAACTACATGGAAAAACCTCAGGAAACTTACTACAGTCCAGCTGGCAGTAGTAATATATGAGCAGATCTCCCTACCAAGTGTTTTTTTGTGGATTAGACCTTGGGGTTGAGACAATGGGTTACGGCGTTGGATGAATTCGCCGAGTTTATATTGTATTTTACTTGAGGGGTACTTGAGTGGCATTTGAATGGCATTTAAGTGGCATTTGAGTTTTGATTAGTTTTTTACTTAATTTGAACTTATATGGCATATAGATTTTGAATGTATGGCATTCAAGTTTTGATAACTTTTTTACATAACTCGAACTCATATGGTATCTTGAGAGAGAGGGGAGAGGAGAGAGGAGAGAGGAGAGATGGGAGATGAGAGAGGAGAGAGATTTTTTAGTTTTCTATACATTCATGTATATATGGTTAGTTATGTACATATTTATGGCTATATTTATATCTACATAGAGAGAGGGGTACTTGAGTGGCATTTGAATGGCATTTAAGTGGCATTCGAGTTTTGATTATTTTTTTACTTAATTTGAACTTATATGGTATCTAAATTTTGAATGTATGGCATTTAGGTTATGATAATTATTACATAACTGTATACATAATTATAACTCATAGGGTATCTAGATTTTGAATGTAAGGCATTTAAGGTTTGATAATTTTCTGTAATTCCGACTCATATGATATCTTGAGAGAGAGGAGATATATCTACATTGAATAAATACAGTGATTAAAAATGAAAGAATATGTGAATATATACATTTATTGTGTAATAAGTAGGGAAAATCTCATATAATATAGCTAGAGTCAGTAAATACTAAGTAATAACAATTAATACATAGTCTTTTTTTCATTTCATTCAATTTTCATAAATTTTTTTGCAAAAAGAAATCATTCTCTAAATGGTTAAATTTCATCTAATTGTACAAATTTACAAAAAAGGAGAATGTGATAAAATAGATATCATAATAGAGTGTAATAAGTTGAATATATAGAGTTAAAGTCTATAAAAACTTTTTAATCTGTAAAGTATTTGATGACTTTACAAGAAATATCATCACATTCAGGTTCAATGATGATGAGAAGATTTTCTTCAAGCTTAAGTTTACTATTTTCCGATATAGACAGAGAAAGTTTTGAAAAACCCTCCAAATCATTATAAATAAAAACTCTATAAATCGACGGTGTTGAATTTGTAATTGATACTGAATTGTTTTCGCATATGATGTATCTATCACACACACAATCAGTAGTAGTTTGGATTTCTTCAGAATTGTATATAGTAGAGTTTGTAGGGCTTGGTTGTTCCAAAATTAAATCGACTAAACCCAGAGCTTGTGGAAGAGATGGAATTGATGGTGATAAAGCCGGAACTACTGGCTTGTTTGTAGTGGTTGTCGTCGGGGTTGTTGTCGTCGTTGTCTGTGGAGTTGTGGTGATTGTTGTCGTTGTATGTGGAGTTGCAGTGGTTGTTGTTGGAGTTGTTCTTCGAGTCGTAGTTAGTAATCCTTCATCGTATAAACGAATGTAATTTAAAGCTTCGTCGGTTTTGCAAACAAAGTAGTGTTGAGGCCACATATCATAAGTGTCACAGCTTCTACGTAGGTGAGTAGGTTCCATGAAACATATGAGTCTACGCATACGATATTTTAAGTATTTTCTTAAAATACGAGTTACTGAATCAACCGCTTCCATATTAAGAATTCCCCGAAAACATCCAGACGCTCTATGAGATAAAGTGAATGGTGTAAACTCTGTTACAAGACAATAACCGCTTAGGATTGGGAATAATAGGAGATAGATGCAATATCTCATTTTTTTTTTTATTCAGAGAGAGAGACTTTTAACCTAGTTTATGCTTTCATCATCTAGAGTTAACTGTCTTGCATTTCGGTGGTCTTTGGTTAATATGCTTCAACTAAAGCTCTATATTTATAACCTTGGGATTGCATTTGTCTTTGGTATCTCCTTGACATGTGATACTGATGATAATCTTGTTTTGAACAGACTTCAAACTTTCAAAACTCGAAAATGACAAATTTACACCTTCAATACCATTGATGTTAGTGATGATAGTAGCTATTTTCGGCTCCCTGTTGGTCAAACGATTGCATTCCACACATGCAAAGTTGGTTGTCTCAAACTCTTCTGTTGGTGGACAAATCAAACGTGAGGTGTTGTATTCAAATACACATAATTCATCATTCCAAAATAGTTTTGTATTTTGAGTAAGACCTTCCGTATTATTTTTAACCCCTATTGCGCATTCCTCCTGATTCAGAGTGTATTTTGTTGGTGTATCACAAGACACAGAATCTGTAGAAGTTATTTCCTTGCAGATCCAAGAAGCGCTTTGAGGGATGAAAAAACCACAATATAATAAGTCGGGAGGGTAGAGTCGCACACAGTTTTTTCCATTTTCATCTTTATATCGTATAGTCCTTTCGAAAGGTGAAAAAAACAAGACATCATTTTTATCCATAGCTCCGGCTATACATTCATCAATTTCGTTGGTATAGAATACTCCACTAACATTGGGAAATGTTAGTGCCAGTAGCAAGATAAATACACAGCTCATTTTTTAAAATGTTTTCGCTTTCAGTGTTGAAAGTTGAATACTTTCTTTCTTGATGTTTTTTTCTATTTATATGTAAGAGGCTAGCGGCTTGTTCAGCTCTCTCAACCGATTTTGAAGATTTGAAACAATCTCATCAAAGTGGTTACCAAAATGTAAGTATGGTTCCAATCGAGATTGAGACAAAAGAACATGTGTTTCTGTCCAGCGAAATGAAGTCAAACCTCTTAAAATCAAAATATCTATCAAATCACCCAGTTCAGCATCTTTCAAACATTGCTTTATATCAACCAGTTCGATCGCTCTTTTGAGATCTTCAAAATCTATCAACTTGTCTTGCGGACAGCATACTTTTGGATCAAAGCTCCTAGAACAGTTTAAGCATTCGAGAGGATTTGCTCTTGAAATACAATTACAGCTCAAAAGCATGCTTTGTATTGATTTACGAACTAGATTGAATCCTAACACAAAATAAAATACTTCTTCGGTGATGAGTTGAACAAAAAGAGGATTCGAACACTCTAAAGGAATGTGTTCAAAATGAGTCCTTATGAACTTAGGAACAAAATCAGCCAATGTACCAATTGACTTGAATCCTTGAGTTTTTCCACTCATGTTTCTGCTGTAGTTCAGAGATAAATGAAGCAGCTTTTTTTGTAGCAGTTCTTTTATGAGTCTTCAGATATATTTGTCGAATCAATAGTTATTATCGGGTTGACTGAGTCTTCTTTTTCATCAAGAGTGTAAGCGTATGGATATCCTTCTGCTATCGCAAGTAATTTATCCTTTAGCCGTTGATAAGCCAGTTTGCTCTGACTAGTAGGTAATAGGTAGGGATTTAATCGTGCTCTCAAATTTGTTAACAAAAAGGGAGACTTCAAATCATCAGTGGAAAGATCCAAAAAAGCATTAATCCATTCATCATGCACCAAAAAACCCATTTTAGCATTTTTCAAAACTTGTCTTCTATCAATCCAGTCGATAGCATCACCCAATTCTTTTTTGGTAGGTGTAGCGCCTTCAACCATTTCAGCATATCTTTTACAAGTGATACATTTGTCATCAACGTGTGAACAGTAACAGTTTAGTAGCGATAGATTGGTTGCTTGCTTGTAAAAACTTCCTCCTAGTACACAGTATACACATTCCTCCGTAAAATAAATCCTCAACATTTCATCAGAAACCTCAGCCAAAAAAGTCTTAGGACCTATAGCATCGGAAGCTTCTTGGTGAGCAAAGTCTTCAACACGTAACATATTTGTTGTTATTCCGTTAAATTACAAAACGCGAATGATACGTTTTCAAATTGAAACATCTATTTAATCATTCATTACTTTTTCTTTTTTTGAGGTTAATTGTTATGCTAGCTCATGTAGATCTTCATAAATGCTTTAATTTCAACCTGACAACCATCGATTGGGCAAGGTTTTACTTCTGATGAGCATTCAGTAAGCGCTTTTTCCTTACACTCACTACAGTAAATGAGATGACCACACGGAAGAGAGATATGATTTGCAATTACTTTTTTTTCATGCGTCTCAGACACACATTGAGCGAGTTTGCTTTGCTTAGTCTGATCTTTATCTTTTTTTAACGAATCAATTGATTTAGCATCATTTTTTAACAGTGGATCTTTATCTTTTTTTAACGAATCAATTGATTTAGCATCATTTTTTAACAGTGTTGACGAATTCTCAACAGTTGTAAAATCATTTTCAAAAATATGTAAGGTTTCAATCATAAAACCTATTCGCTCAAAAGGTTTTCCATTTAACACTAAAACTTGTTCGATATCGTTTTGACTGTATCCTAGTTTTTTGCAAATAAGTTTCATTTCTTCGGTGTCATTGTTGCGCGTTATTTGTTTTACTTTTTCTCGATATTTTTCAACCCGTCGCTTACACCTTTTGCCTTTTTCCGTTCGCATGTAAACATCCTCAACATACTCTTCACCTTTACTCCCGAGTAAAAAATAACAGTCTGGGAACCATCGACAGTGTTCCTCCCATGGTAGATCACTCTCTTTCCATTCATTAAGTTCACCTGAGCAAAAGAAGCATTTTACACTATCCCCGAACTTAGTATAGTAGAAACCTGCATTGGAAAGGAGTTTCATGGAGACTTTACCCTTCCATTGTTTGAAACTGTCTTCTCTAGATGTTTCAGTAGCAAAACGTGGTGTATCAGCACGATCAATTGATATACCTAGAGGTAATACTTCTGCAGTTAAATCTCCTCTTCTGATCTTTTGTTCTTCCATCGTATAACTTTTGACAATTGAGATGTTTTTCATTTCATCTGCAAGTAGTTTCCTAGGTCTATACGGACGATTGTGAGTGTTAAATCCTCTAACAAATCGACAAAACGGAAAACTTTTAGCGTGTTCTTTCATCGGATGTTCATCTTCATCCTTCCAGTTTAGTAATACCCCTTGGCAAAAAACACATCGAACAGCGTTGTCTTTTTCAAGGTTATAGAAACCAGCTGCAGCCATGTTTTCACCACAATGTTTACCTACTCGTCTCCAATTTGTAAGAAATGATTTTCTTCGATAACTTTCATCAAGCATTAAAGCCTCTCTTTCATAAAAAGAGAGTTCATTGTAAATGAACTTGAAAAAGTCCGATGGGGAAAGTTGCGCAATAGTTTTTTGTAATTTTAATGACAAAAGACTACAGTGATTATCCGGATAAGTTGCGACGACATAAGTTATTGCAGTGGTATCAGGAAAAGTTCGTTGTAAAAACAACGATGAAGTAAGGAGTAAACTATCATCTATCCATTCAGCGCAGTCTTTAGTATTTTCAAAACAATTTCGAGTTTTTTGCATTTCTCTTTTTTCATTATAAATAGTGTTTGCTACATATCTGTTGTTTGTTACTCGACACATTATTTATATATAATATAAGTAGTAGCTTCAGTTATTACTCAAGTTGAAGTTTTGTTGGAAAGTTCTTTTCCTTTGATCTAGTTCGTTGTTATTCTAAAAAAAATAATAATGCTTTATAGCAAAAAAATAAAAAAAGACTAAGGTTTCAATTTTTTTTTAATATACTTGAATTGATTACTATTATAATAGAACGTAAATACTTACATCAGAAATGAAGACTTGTCTTTTCTTTTGAATTAAAATGAATGATATTCCTAGTAGTTTGAACTTGAGAGCTGCTTTCTATAAAATTCGGATGAAGAAGGAGTACATTTTTCATTTTGAAGTCCTGAAATAATAAGAATAAACATAATTAAAACTTACATACAGCATTTTTTTGATATCTTAAATAGTGAATAATCTTGTTTTTTATTCAGAAAATGTCTTCACGCTTAAATCGATTACAATTAAAACAAAATATAAATACTTACATCACAAATGAAGACTTGTTTTTCTTTAATGAATTATATACATAGTTGTTTGAACTTCAGCTGTTTCCTATGTAACTCAAATGATGAAGAAGGAGGGCTGTAGTAGATGATGATGTAGTAGATCTTCTTCCTTCAGTTACTAACGATGAAGTGAATGCTTTCTGTATGAAAACAGTGCTTCTTATATAGCTTAAGTTGCACTGCTATGAATCAGCATTATTTTCACATGAATGGAAACCGTTGCTTTCGCGGGAATAACAAAATTATTTTCACGCGAATACAAACCAATGTTTTCGCGGGAATAAATAATTTATTTTCACACGGATGGAAACCGTTGCTTTCGCGGGAATAGAAATTTTATTTTCCCGCGAATACAAACCAAAGTTTTCGCGGGAATCAATACTTCATTTTCCCGCGAATGGAAACCGTTGCTTTCGCGGGAATAAATAGTTTATTTTCACGCGAATGGAAACCGTTGCTTTCGCGGGAATAAATATTTTATTTTCACGCGAATACAAACCAATGTTTTCGCGGGAATAAATAGTTTATTTTCACGCGAATAGAAACCATTGCTTTCGCGGGAGTAAAAAAAATAATTTTCACGCGAATAAAAACCAAAGCTTTCGCGGGAATATCGCGTGAAAAAACTGCTGAGTCATAGATATATTATAAAGGTTTCATAGGGTTAATTAGTACAGCTTTAGCTATTTAAGAACCAGTGTTTTCACACAGAAAGCATCCAGTTCTACAATAGCTAGCAAGGAAGCAACATCTACACACCAACTACTACATTTACTTGAAACTCAATAAGGTGAGAATCACTAAATAATTCTTTAACATATACTGATAAAAAACTTCAACTAGTTTTGCTATAATACTTCAGAAAGTTAATTTTATGTTTTAATATTTTGTTCTTATTAATAAAAGATCAAATAGTTTCACCATAATGTATCAGAAAAATTATTATGGTTTTGATTATGTGTTTATTTTATAAATATCTAGTTAGTTTATTCTTTTCAAAATATTTTTCAAATTCCACCCATTTGTTACATATTTTTTACTCTCTTTTCAGTTCCAACTTCCGACTGAACGCTCTGAATATGAATGAAGACCGTAATACCTCATTTCTCTCAACATTCGAACCATACTCTGATGATAAAGAAAATATCCCTCCTGATTCACATTTAATAAGAAGGAAACTGAACACAATTCGACCAAAGCCATGGGATTCGGATAGAAATAAAACGATTGACTATACTTGGACTTTGAAAGCACCATCTCCTTCTCATCTTTCCTGCTTGTCAAAAAATGCTGCTAGTTTGCTCAATTCTTGCGATACCAATGACAGAGTAATGATTGGAAGGTTTCAACCACTTCACTTAAATCAAACGCCATCACTTCTCGAGATAGTCTCCATCGAACAACCAACTGAGGATGTATATAAAAACTTATGCATTATCCGCTACAATATCGAAACATTTGGCAACAGACGACAAGTGAGGTCTATGGTGAGAAATGAGGATTACAACAAATTAGCTCCAACACAACCGGATGTTCCAAAACTGGTGGTTTTTATGGGATTCGATTCAGACAAGCATCCAATCTTTCACCCTATCAACTTTCCATCCAATATTTCCCTTGAGGAAGCTAAACAGCTAAGTAGATTAATAAAAAAAAAAACACCTACTCAGTTGATCAGTATGGTTCGTATCGCAACGCTCTCGCAATTTGCTGTTGGAAGTGTAATCAGTTTTGAATCTCCTCAAATATCAACTCAGTTAACATTACCTAATGGAGATGTGGTGATGAATGCGCTACTGGTAAACTACAGATGTTTGCAATATGATGGTTTGATGATGGGAGTTCTATATATACCTGAAAAACACGCTAGCAACATCAAACAAATTGGAACAGGAGTCATACTTGTAAGAAATCGTGAAGTTAGTAGATTTGGTTATCATCGACATGATATAATCACATTCACAGCATTACAAGCGATAGAAACGGCTCAAAACCTATCCAACAAACTTGATGATTCCAACCAGATGAAGTACTTTACTACAGATGAGGTTGTTGAGAACAAGGTCTTAGTGCTTTCAATGGGAGTGGGAAACACATCTTCTACATCTTTGAGAGAACCAGCACCCCCTGGTGAAAACTATATTCAAAAAGAGCATGTCAGACAAGACAACATAGTGAGTATTTTTTATTTAATGTAAACTAACTGATATAAGTAATACTTCCAATTAGATAATATTTATTTATAAAGCAATTATTTTTTGTTTTGCTTTAGATAGAAGAGAGAGAATCAAAAACACTTGATGAAAATTATGCTCAAGAAAAAACAAACTGAACAATATAACTTGGTGAGGTGAGTTACTTCCCTTTACTATATAATGTTAACTAACCAATGTAAAAAGAACTATAATTCAAATTCATGTAATTATTTTACATTTTTGTTTAATCATCCTATACTAATACATAACTTTTGATTTTAGTTCATTATGGAATCAAAAGTACATAGAACAGAAGTCTTCCTTCCTAGTTATAACATCAGTACAACAATGACAACATTGTAAAGAAAAAGACTATCAACCATTGATTGTCATTACAAGTTGTAGTGCTTTGAATTACTTAGTATTTACTAACTCTAGCTATATTATACAAGAATATTTTGCTACTTATTATGTAATAAATGTATATAATCATATATTGATTCAATGTAGTCTCCTCATTCTTCTCTTCTCTCTCAAAATATCATATGAGTTCGAGTTATGTAAAAAAATTATCAAAACTTGAATGTCATGCATTCAAAATGTATATGCTATAAGTTCAAATTAAGTAAAAAAATAATCAAAACTCAAATGCCACTTAAATGCCACTCAAATGCCACTCAAGTACCCCTCAAATGAAATACAATATAAACTCGGCGAATTCATCCAACGTCGTAACTCATTGCATAACCTTCAAGATCTGATCCACAAAAAAACACTTGGTAGGGAGATCTGCTCATATATTACTACTGCTGGCTACCAAAGAGGTTACTGGCTACCAAAGAGTTAAATGGCTACCAAAGGCGTTAACTGGCTACCAAACAGGTTAACTGGCTACCAAAGAGGTTAACTGGCTGCCAAAGAGGTTAGCTAGCTACCAAAGATGTTAGCTGGCTACCAAAGAGGTTAGCTGACTACCAAAGAGGTTAACTGGCTACCAAAGAGGTTAAATGGCTACCAAAGAGGTTAACTGTCTACCAAAGAGGTTAGCTGGCTACCAAAGAGGTTAGCTGGCTACCAAAGAGGTTAACTGGCTACCAAAGAGGTTAACTGGCTACCAAAGAGGTTAACTGACTACCAAAGAGGTTAGCTGGCTGCCAAAGAGGTTAGCTAGCTACCAAAGATGTTAGCTGGCTACCAAAGAGGTTAGCTGACTACCAAAGAGGTTAACTGGCTACCAAAGAGGTTAAATGGCTACCAAAGAGGTTAACTGTCTACCAAAGAGGTTAGCTGGCTACCAAAGAGGTTAGCTGGCTACCAAAGAGGTTAACTGGCTACCAAAGAGGTTAACTGGCTACCAAAGAGGTTAACTGACTACCAAAGAGGTTAACTGGCTACCAAAGAGGTTAGTTGGCTACCAAAGAGGTTAACTGGCTACCAAAAAGGTTAGCTGGCTACCAAAGAGGTTAGCTGAATACCAAAGAGGTTAACTGGCTACGAAAGAGGTGAGCTGGCTACCAAAGAGATTAACTGGCTACCAAAGAGGTTAGCTGGCTACCAAAGAGGTTAACTGGCTACCAAAGAGGTTAACTGGGTACTAGAGAGTTACACAAAGAAGTCAATCTACTGGTGTAGTGACAGATACAACATGGGCTGAATAAGCAGCTAATCTCTCACTTATACAAACCGACACACAAAAAGGTGAAAGATCCTCCTTATACACAAACCGAACCAAAACACAAGTATCTAGTGGGTTTGCTATTTTTACCTAGCAATAGCAAATAAAAGTACGCCTTGACCCTTTATCATAATAAATGAAGTCTACTCTGCTGGACATGCTAAAAATTGTCACTCAAAGTCAACAGAACAAAAAGCTGTACTAATATATGACTTTTCTGACTAACCATTTCTGAAGGTGAAGACCCTTGATATAAGACTTTGTGTTACCTCAAATCCTTTTTAAAATTTTCTTGTAAACTTTCAAACATTGTGAATACGCTTACCTCAAGATCTTCAGTGCTTTCATCGAACTCTTTTCTATCATCATCATCAGCATCAGCATCAGCATCAGCATCAGCATCAGCATCAGCATCACCATTGTTGTCAATATCATGATTGTTGCCATCACCATCATTATCATCACGATCATCATCATCGCCATCATCATCTTCGTGGTGATCATCTTCATTATCATTCATAGAGTTCAAATCTTCACCAACTCCAAATTCAAAATTGCCTGGCTCAGTGTAGCGCAACAGAGATTCTTCATCCTTAATCTTTTTTCAATCAAACCCAACATAAGCTATTAGTTATCTCAAAAGAATAAGTAATGTCAACATTTTCATGAAACCAATCTGGTGAGATTGAAGAGAACTTATGTTTTATGGTTCAAAATACATGAAAACTGACACTGATAGAGTTTGTGCATAAATACTTAGCA
The DNA here is from genome assembly GCA_945261195.1 of Cryptosula pallasiana. Taxonomy (NCBI): domain Eukaryota; kingdom Metazoa; phylum Bryozoa; class Gymnolaemata; order Cheilostomatida; family Cryptosulidae; genus Cryptosula; species Cryptosula pallasiana. Next base: position 57,289,911 of record OX183131.1, on the reverse strand, counting down.
ATTTTCTGATCAAATGATTTAATTTAGCAAAATATAACAATACAAGAAAAAGTTAATAAAGTACGCACCCATCCACCCCTTCTCTCTATCCATCTATTGACAGTCTCGCAAGACTGGTCTGTAGCTGTGTCATTGAAATGCTCTGCCATGTGGTTTACCAAAATCAAATGTGCATCATCAAATGCTATTATAGCTGCTGTAAGCTCCAGAACCTGCTGAGAGAAGTTCTGAATGAGCTAAACTTGTGTCAACTCTCAATATACAAATGGAACCATACTAGACTTGACTTGACGTTCAAAAATGCTTCATTTTATGTTCATTAGAGGAAAGCGTGTGTAGCCTAATTGTCAAGCTGAGAGCAAAAGACATTTCTCACCTACCGCAGCTATCTTAGGCCATGTTATCTGTTGGCTAACGAATGTTTGCTCAAATATTCTGTCCAAAACAGATCGCACATTTTCCCTTGGTAGCCTCGCACAGTGATTGGCAGCCTTTAGTATAAAGCTGATATCGTCTGGATGTAACCCACTCAATACTATAAAATGAGATAAAGCTTCCAGCTAACTACTTCATCTAAGTGTGAACTGCCTCTTCACTGTTACCCAGTTAACTAAGAAGAGCAAAACTTTTTTGTATGCTGAAATGAAAAGAGCGATAAAAAAAGAATTAAATATTTATTTTGCGAATGTACTGTTGTGGGTTATATCATAAGTAAATGAGTTTTAAGTTGCTTTCTTGGTTGTCTATTAACAAGAAAAAAAACTGCTGTTTCACCAACTAACTGCCATTTAGTTTGGTTTTCTGTTTAGTCCACCCCATGTCATATACTTTTTGGCGTGAATCACACTTCGGTGAAAGTGTTACTTCTGTTTTAGTCTCATTGATCTCAGAAGCTCTTTGACAAAAATAAAATAGGAGTAAGACACATTCAATCGTCATCAACAATATGGCTGACAATCAAAACAAACATGGGCGCTCCTGAATATTGGTCTGGTAAGTTTTATTATTCTTTCCTTTGTGAAGTTTCAGTAGCCAGGATTAAGTTACGCTGATCAGAAACTTCTAAAAGTTACTTGCAGACTTGATTGGTTATGTACTGGCAGGTCTGATTGGTTATGTACTGGCAGGTCTGATTGGTTATGTACTGGCAGGTCTGATTGGTTATGTACTGGCAGGTCTGATTGGTTATGTACTGGCAGGTCTGATTGGTTATGTACTGGCAGGTCTGATTGGTTATGTACTGGCAGGTCTGATTGGTTATGTTCTGGCTGGTATGATTGGTTATGTACTGGCAGGTCTGATTGGTTATGTACTGGCAGGTCTGATTGGTTATGTACTGGCAGGTCTGATTGGTTATGTACTGGCAGGTCTGATTGGTTATGTACTGGCAGGTCTGATTGGTTATGTTCTGGCTGGTATGATTGGTTATGTACTGGCAGGTCTGATTGGTTATGTACTGACAGGTCTGATTGGTTATGTACTGGCAGATTTGATTCAGTATGTTTTCATATGGCTCGTAGCTTCGAAATTTGGAGTTATGCCTCATGTGGGAACGGCTGCTTGCGCAATGAATTCCCTAGTTTTGGTTGCGGAAACTTTTTTCGAAAACAGCCACTATGCGGCATAGCGGAACAGGTAAATGCGCATTGTGAAACGAGTAAACCACGCTGTATCCGGTATGCAAAAAACGTAAAAAAACTGCTGTTTCTTCTCACCGATAGACTTTTTGCAAGCAATAAAAGTTGCATTGTCTTCTTATTAATTAGTTAGGTGCAATGCCATGCCAGTTTAATGATCATGAGATCTTTGATTTTCTCGGTAAAATTGAGGAACAAAACGTACAACGTAGAATCGGTGGAAAAACACAAAAAAAAAAGTAACATTAAAATATTTATCCAGGGCATTGCTCAGTCCATAGGGTCAGACAAAACTTCTGAGCAATGGCGGTCAAAATCAAAAGGCTTGAAAGCATAATATCTTAAAGAGAGGAAGATATGTAGCATCTCTGGTTATTTGTTGGCAGTTTTTAATAAATGACAATAATATTATATATATGTTGATAAATATTATTATTATCAGAGATGGTACGTACAAGAAGTAGTTTCATTTATTATTTACTGCTTGATTATATATTATTATTAATTATAAAAATAATTATTATTATGTTCAATTAATATTAATATTGTTATTATATGCAGCAGATGAGCTGTAATATCTGATTAGTATTCATTTAGCTGGTGACTAGCAGTGATCTAAAAAAATTTCTCCATCCAAACTACACGTGTTTCCTTCTGCATGGAAAAACCAGTAGTTTGGGACTTCCCACATACGTTGCGCAACACTCACGGCGCCCATAGGAACAGTTTTGCCTTGCTATCTCTTGTGGCGCAACTCCAAATTTCAGAGCTATGACCCATATGGAAACATACTGATTGGTTATGTACTGGCAGGTCTGATTGGTTATGTACTGGCAGGTCTGATTGGTTATGTACTGGCAGGTCTGATTGGTTATGTACTGGCAGGTCTGATTGGTTATGTACTGGCAGATCTGATTGGTTATGTACTGGCAGGTCTGATTGGTTATGTACCGGCAGATTTGAAGTTTTAACTTAAACAAATTTTTTTAGAGTCATAAAAGTTGTGGTGTCACAGCTCTTCCAAATTTTGCACACATCGTCAAAAGTCATTTTGGTCGATACCTGTCGAATAATCCAGACTCTTTTTGAAAAGAGAACAGCATGGTTTTTTATATTACGGCATGTACCATTGGTGTTCATACGCAAGAATATTAAACTTGGTTACCAAGCTAAGCAACATTATTCCGAGGAAAGGCAATTTTCAGTGACTTTCAAGAATTTGGGAGTTTAGACGGTAATAAACTGATGCATTAACTGATGCAACTCGATGTAAAACTGATAGGTTGTCTCAAGGGTGGGGACTATTATAGAAAGCGCCATGAGATAACGTCTCCAACTCAGCTGCATTTTGATGAAAGATATTGAGACTTGAGTATTGACAGGACAAAAAGCCATAATCCATTCAAATAAATGGAAGCCTCAGCATTATGCAGCTTGATGAAAAGCTGCCAGGTTTCTTTGAGCCATTACCGACTGTCAAAGAGTTGGATTCTCAATCCACTGTTTAGCAGAAAACTACTCAAATATACCCTTTAATCTGTAACTATTAAACCATTCATAGGCAATGGATGAGATTTTTTTCAGTCAAACGCTTATCTGCATGAGCTAAATATGTTCAAGAAATTAAGGGCATGATGTATGTATTCTCACAGCAATGCCTTCTGGGTCATTTCACTATGTCACATTCATTTAAAACATTTTAATACAGTATTGTCGGCAAATGATATGGCAATGCTTACAAAAGTGTTTTACGAGACAAGCAACTCACTAAATAATCTTTGCTCGTAAGTCTCACTCAAATGTCTGTTGTAACATAACGCCCAATAACTTGCTATTTTGACAACAGGATCCGAAATAGAAGCTTCCATTGATATGGTTTGCATAAGAATTTTTCTTTAGTTTGTCTTTGTCGTTTGTCATCAAAATTAGAAGTAATTTTTGAAAAACCCTGTTTTGTCTGACTGCATCTCTGCGGGACTCAAGTTTTTTCTACAGCTTTTAGTTATACTTGTACTATCAACGGTGCCTTTCCCATTCAAAAACTCTTGCTCACTCTATTCTTGCCCTGTTTCTCTCCAACTTACCCACCTCAAAAATGCAGCTCTATTGCTTATTATCTACCCTGCCCCCCTCTACCCTCTTCGTGTCTCCTTCTTCCCACCTCTCTATCTCTCACCTGGTTTCTCTCTCTTTCTCCGCGACTTGAATGATTAGGCAAACAATTTGTGTAAACTTTGTTATAAAAAAGTGTTGTGACCTACGCCTACTGGAAGAAAATAATGTCTATCATTAACCTACATGAAGTGCTAACTTGTTCAACATTTAATCAAACCATCTGCAGTTAGCAAAATGAGATTTATTTGAGTCATCTCAACCCAAGTTATTGAAAAAGAAACCCCAATTCTTCAATTATTTTGGGTTTCGGAACACATGACAAGTTTGAACCTAAGAGAAGCAGAAGACCTCATCAGGAGATAATCACCCGTGACCCTAATGAAAGTCAAGGAAGAGAGGCTAAAAAGACCAAAGACCAACAACAGGGAGTGGAAAAGCTTATGAATTGTCCACTGACTTGTCACTCTGCCTTTTACTTCTGGGCGCCATTTCTCTTTAGCTCTATATCACCCTCTGGATTCGTTTGTATTTATATATTAGTGGATTAATCATATTACTTTCTGTGATCTGCCTATAAAAGGCAGAACTTTTGTCATGATAATTATTGCGGTATTGTGACTTTTACACCCCTGTACTCTTATGGAAGAATAAAAGCATATCTACTCTAAAGCACAAAGTTATGCGTCTGAGCCGAGGGCTCAATACTAGTCATTGAGTAGAGAACACACTTCCACTTCTGCTTTGGTTTAGCACCAACCTGTCGTTGCCTCGTTAAAGGCATCTGGTGGCAGCATACTGTCGGGTTCCTACCAAAGTAAGCTAGTGGTTTTACACCAACAAAATCTACTACATTGGTGGCAGCGGTGGGAACCTTTGCACACCCCACTCAACTATGTTACCCTAGCTCTACACTCTTCAGACCCAGCATCCCAACTCTGTATTCAAAGTGTAGATAAAACAAAACAGACACTTTTGTTAGCTACTAATAATAGCTTCAGTTTGAGTTCTAAACCATTCATACATTGATTCTTTTGAGTAAAACAGCGATTGTATGTTTTTGTATTTCAATTAAACACTTAAATTTGTGTAATTATCATAACTCCACCGAAAGGAACTAAAATTATGTGAATAGTATCAGTCACATTTCCCTCTCATTAGCTGTTGACTCACCTATATTAGTCAGGGCTGTACAGTGCACAACTCCTAAATTAGAGGGTAAACATATTCTCTTCTGTAGGAACTTGTCAAGCATGTATTTGTTTCTGCTGTAGCAGCTCTGTGAGTAGACAGCGGCCGTTCGTAACCTGTAGATGACCTCAACAGCATACAACTTGTACAACAAATATGTTTGTGCTAATCAAATGCTTTGGACTGCATAATTCTATGACGCCATTCTAGGAGATGAATATGTAAGAATTGACATCTCTCAGTTGTACTGGCTCACTCATTCAAACAGGGCTTTCGTATTGTAAGTCAGAAATTTGGGTTTCAATCCCTGTTGGGTCTTCTTTTATGCTCCATGGCCATAAGTAGATGAGCATCAGACAATGTCATGTGGAGCATTTAGTTATGGAAGCAAGGTTTGTTTTATGATACTTTCAGGTGATATTTTACCTTGCAGGAAATTGGTTAATGTTGTCATTGCAAAAACCTCTAGCACATATGATCAAAGACGTTTGAGCGCATCCATGTAAGCAAAATAGGTTAAAAATAGGTAGTAAACTTGGATTTTAGTGTTGGCCTCTTTGTGTTTAAAGGCGGTTATTCATTTTGGTATAATTAGGTAAGGAAAAAAAAATACTTGGTAACTATATTGAAAAAAAAACCTTAACTAGATGTTGATGTGTGTTTAGAAGTCAAAACGAGAGTACTTTAAAGATAAATAGAGCAATGCTCTGGTTATACAAAGACACAAAATGAAGCCGTAACAAAACTCTATTGAGTGGCAGGTGACACTCAAATGTATGTGACTATTAGTTGGCAATTCTTTGCTTTTGCTTCATTATCTGACTTATAGGGCAACGATTATTAACATTTTTGATTTTATCATTATGAATAATAATAATTAAAATAAACCAGATAATTAATTTATGAATAATTATTCTATGTTTGATGAGTAAAATCTGTAATTTTGCATCTACAACTGATATCAAACTGTCCTTGAACAGAAATACTTTCACATTAAAATGAAATGAGCATGATGATGACAACTCACAAAAATTAATCAAGTAACAAATAATAATAATTGAATGCTAGATGTAAAAAGAGTTGGGTGTAAGTTTGGGTGATCCCTTAATCTCTTTTATAGAGATCTATTGATAGTGTTGTTAGTGCCCAGAAAAAAAAAAGGTTTGGTTAATGCTGATTGTTCAACATCCCCAAAAACCTTTGAGAGCTATAACAGACACTGGAGGTTATGGCCATACTAGTATAGTGCAGACAGAAAATATTCAAAAAAAATAAATCGGTTGACCTTCGTTATTACTAATAGTATTACAGCATAATAACAACCAGACTTCCAGTTGCATTTTTCATTATTGCTCCCTCACGAGCATGTAAAACTGACCATATTCCCCCTTGAGTTGTTACATCAGTGATCACTAGTTCCACCTAAAGTTTCATCCAATGACAACGCATTGGGCTTTGTGTGTGACCTTGCTTTTCAATTCTTGAAGAACGCCAAATCACGGAAATTAATTGGGGCAAAGTTTTGATGAGACTAGTTCAATAAACAGCTCAGTTTGACCAACCATTATGATTTCAAGCAGTTTAATGTAATTCATTCTGATATCTAAAATCCATTAGGAACATGAGAAAAAAAATACCTCTTTTTCAAAAATAACAAGTCTGCTATGCTGGAAACTATTGTGAATGACCCTGACATTAGAGACGCGCCAATAAAAGTGCAGAGAAAATAACGCGACTGATGACTTTATGTTGTCCAATGGTTAAATTATATGTAAACATTGCAACCAGCGATATTCCCAAGCCTAAATATGCCCAATCACAACTAAGCTGAAATATTTGCTGTGTTTGCATAGGTATATCTTTGCTTGGGCTGGAAAAATAGATTTGTTTACAATTGATCCAGGATTTGCCCTCATGTGACCGGGCCTTATAACTCTTCCTAGTGAGAATTGAACTCAGTAGTTTGGGGTTGTGAAGCCAAACACTCACCCACAATCACGTCATTTTTTATACACAAAAATAATAAAAGCTCTCTGATACTGTTATACTACTTACAAAGTTATGTAATACAAATTTACAATACTTCATTACTAAAAAAAGAAATGCTCATACAAAAAATTAGGCCTTAATCTGATTGCAGGTTGCACTGAGCTTACTGCTAATGGACCAAGCGGTATAGCTACATACATACCCGGGAAAATATTGACAACTGCTTATCAATATAACATACGTGTGTAACGGATGCCATATGTAAGACAACACACCTAGGTGAAGAATCAAATATATAACACAACATACCTATGTAGACCATACAGTTTTATAACATCTTTTGTTGTTGCAATAAAAGGTAAATTAGAGATAGATGCAGCCTGCTGCTGTTTGGTCATTCCTTGTATCGGTGTCTTCTTTGTACCGGTGTCTTCTTTGAAAGTGTTACAAGAGAGTTACCAGCTTCAATAGTATCTTTCTCTATGTAAACTAGTAAACAACGTACCTCATTAAGAATTCAAACAATGCATTCTTGTGTTGGCCATTATTGAGTCTCACAAGTTCTCTCCAGTCCACAACTATTGGTTGATATTTGTATTGTGTAATACTAACTAATCACACAGTAAACAGCGGCTCAATTAATCTTTTCTGAAGTCCCTGTTTTATCCAGTGCTGTACTACTCACTTTTTTAGGACAACAACAATGATAGACACAAAAGACTGCACCATGTGACATTAAAAAAATTGAAAACCTGCTAAACACTGTTAAAACCAGTAATTTTTAGCAGGATAATATGCATAACCAAACAGCTCGTCGTGATTTCATATCTACAAAAACTGCAAAAGAAACTCTGTCTCTCATAAAATGTGTTTCAACAACTTCAGATGAAAGCCCAAGCTCATATTTTGTATGGTATCAAGTTTAGTTCGAAAGTTCTAAGAGAAGCAATGACTTAAGCAAAACAATCATTTGGATGTTTTGATGACGGGAGAATCGTAAACAGGAAATCATCGAGGCACGATAATAAAAAATGAAAAGATGCTGGTTTCTGTGCAGATAAACCAAAGAAGAACCAGTATTGTTATAGGAGCAGAGCTGAATCAAAAAATTGACCCGCCAACATATCAGTATTGTAATGGAAACTGCCTAGAGCGGCCATGAAGTAAAATAGTGTGCATACTAGCTTGATTGCTAGTAGCTACACATGCGCGAGCAGTGGCTGAGAGCTCTGGTTGAACATGCACGAGCTTGCTCAGTGGTTAGTATAGTACCTTGCATAGATGAAGCAGACGATCCTGGGACCTTTACTGAGTTAAGATCAAGCACTGAGGACTGTCTGTTACGTACGATGTTTTGATGTTATCTTGTAACGCTTACTAAATACCATTTGAATAATAATTGTTAGCTAGCCAGGTTCTCATTCTGCCAGCTATTTATGTTAGTTGCATGTTAAGCCAACCCACTATGAAGTATATCCCTATTGTGCAAGCTATTTATTAAGCCAATCTTATGCTATTATTTTCGACTGTTATCTTTTCCTATAAATAGTGAGGCAGTTCGCCGAACGCTCAGAGTTGTCTTAGATTTGCTAAGAGTTAGTCAACACTACTTTAGCACAGGCTGAGATAGGCTCTAGTTTATAATTGACAGCGATTGCTTGCTTGTCCCGTCAAGTTACTGTATGCTTGCAAGGACTATTTATCCGGCAAGCTTTCGTGTTCTACTAATAAATTATTATTAATCTGAAACACATGTATTTAGTGAGGACGGTTGCCTGTTTCATTATTGTTTGCGTTCCTTACTCACCGGATCTGTCTGCTATGCAGATCTCCTACAACAAAGAGCCTATACTACCATCCGGTAGCAGCTGCTGTTCGTATCTATTACCTTTTACGATAGAGAGCCTTTACTGCCGTACCTGTAGTGTTTGATAGTTATATTAATTGCCTTCCGCAGCAAGCCTATGCTACCAGTCTATTTGCACTCTGCATCACCGTACTCTGCATCACCGTACTGCTATTATCATACAGTAAAAGCGCCTTTCAAACATGTGTCAGTGAAAGTTGTTTCGAGACCACAACGAAATACTTTACAGCATTGCTCATGAGTGTTTAATATGAGTAGTAATATATGAGCAGATCTCCCTACCAAGTGTTTTTTTGTGGATTTGATCTTGGGGGTTATGCAATGAGTTACGACGTTGGGTGAATTCGCCGAGTTTGTATTGTATTTCATTTGAGTGGCATTTAAGTGGCATTTGAGTTTTGATTATTTTTTTACTTAATTTGAAGCCGAGTTTATATTGTATTTTATTTGAGGGGTACTTGAGTGGCATTTGAGTGGCATTTGAGTTTTGATTATTTTTTTACTTAATTTGAACTTATATGGTATATAGATTTTGAATGTATGGCATTCAAGTTTTGATAATTTTTTACATAATTATATACATTTATTACATAATAAGCAGGGGTAAATCTTCCCATATAATATAGCTAGAGCCAGTAAAGACTAAGTAATACAAAGCACCAGGTCTTGTAATGATAATCAATGCAAAGTCTTTTCCTTTACGTCGCATCTTAAAAAATCCTCAAATGAGGTGTGGTAACACGTCTGACATCATACCAAAGAACACTTTCATTTTTCGGTTTTCCCTTTCTACCCAAATATACAACGTTAAACGGAGGGGGGTAATCATCACAGCTGAAGTTTTTAGCTATTTCAACTGGACAAAAAAGTATTTTGGGTTCGAGTTCATTTATATCTGAAGGATCATGGTAGCAAACTTGAGAATATCTACACTTCTCCTTACTTGATGGATGTATCACACCAGTCACTCGTATAATGCTTGGGATAGGAAGATCTTCAAATGTTTTGCAAACCGGAACTTTTGGTGAGTCAATCACTTGAGAACCTTTAGACTTTTCTATGAAACAATATATCATTATATACATTTTATTTTATAATAAGTAGGGAAAATCTCTCCATATAATATAGTTAGAGTCACTAAATAGTAAGTAATACAAAACAGTACAACTTGCAATGTCAATCAGGTAAATAGTAAGTAATACAAAATAGTACAACTTGTAGTGTCAATTAATACACAGGTTTTTTTTATACATTCATTATCCGCTTGAGACTACCTGTTGTCAGCATTTGATATTGAGTTTACATACCATCAACACCAAGCTGTTCATCAAAATCTTGTAATTCGTTTTCTAGGAATTCCTTGAGAACTTCATCCTCATTATTCGTTTTTGTTAGCACCTCATTGGAATTTGTTTGTGTGCAATATTGCTCCCAATCACTAGCGTTGGTTGAAGAAATGAAGACAACATTGTGGTATGGAATAGGATTTCCATTCTTACTCTGTTTTTTTCCTTTGTAAATCATCACACCAGGTGCACATCTTTAGCTTCCTCGTTGTATCTGATCGGTAGTAAAAGCTTTCTCGTCTCTCTTTTTCCATTCTTTTCAGCGACATAGCGAATGCAATTTACAATGGATTCTTCTCCATTGAATCGGAAAGGAATGAATCTTTCTACAACTTCGATGTAAGCAAAAATGGAACAATCTTTGAAATTGCTGAGATACTCGATGTCGTAAGCGAGTTTGAGTTCTTCTTCACTCATTTTTCTCAGTTTTTCAGCTTCAGCAGTAGCTTCCATTGTGGTTAAGCATTTTGTGCTGATACATTTAACATTGTAGTAAGTAGTCTCTGGTTTTTTTGAGTTTTCCATCTCACCCAAGTACAAAATGTTGAAAGGTAATGGGTAGTTATCAACATTGAAGCTTTCAACTACTCTACTTGGGCAAACAACTTTTTGAAAACTCGCTCCAGTTGAATTATCAAGATAAGTGAGAATGTAGTAATTTCCGTATGCACCAGTACTCTGTTCAATAGAAACGATTTGCAAAACTGATGGAACAGGAAGTGATGCTAGTGTAAGAAACCCTCCAATCTTTTTCAAATCACATGCCTTCCATTTTTGGAGAGATTTGGCCATCTTGAGAGCTCTGTCAGCATCAGTGAGCAATTCTTTTTGTTCCATATTGTTTGATGTTGTGGGTAAAACCAGTTTTGGAAGAGCTCGTCTCTTTATTGTTGCTTCTTTCGTGACAGAGTTAGAGGTTTTTCTTTTGGAGGGTGTTTTGAATGTTTTTTGTTTGTTTTCGACTGGCTTTAAATCCGTGTAAAAAGCAGAAAAATCCTCCATAGTATTCTAAAAAAGAAATATTATATAATTCAGCTTTTAATGTGGAACTAAAAGATTATTTATTTCATACTTTACATTATAGCTAAACTAATTTTGATCTTTGCTAGGTAGGGAATAATAATTTTTTTAAATTTTACCTTTTATAAAGAGATAGCTCCTAGTAGTTGCAATGGAAGGTGTAGTAGATGTTGCTTCTCCGCTCACTGTTGTAGAACTGGATGCTTTCTGTGTGAAAACAGTGGCTCTTAAATAGCTAAAGTTGCACTGGTTGAACTCTATGAATACCGACCTTCTTTATAATATAACTATGAATCAGAATTTTGTCCACGCAAAAACCAATGTTTTCGCGGGAATAAATAACTTATTTTCACGCGAATAGAAACTGTTGCTTTCGCGGGAATACAAATTTTATTTTCACGCGGATACAATCCAATGCTTTCGCGGGAATAAATAATTTATTTTCACACGAATAGAAACTGATGCTTTCGCGGGAATACAAATTGTATTTTCACGCGAATACAAACCAATGTTTTCGCGGGAATAAATAATTTATTTTCATGCGAATAGAAACAGTTGCTTTCGCGGGAATAAATAATTTATTTTCATGCGAATAGAAACTGTTGCTTTCGCGGGAATATAAATTTTATTTTCACGCGGATACAAACCAATACTTTCGCGGGAATAAATACTTCATTTTCATGCGAAGGGAAACCGTTGCTTTCGCGGGAATAAATAATTTATTTTCACGCGAATAGAAACTGTTGCTTTTGCGGGAATAAAAATTTTATTTTCACGCGAATACAAACCAATGCTTTCGCGTGGAAATAATTTATTTATTCCCGCGAAAGCAACGGTTTCCATTCGCGTGAAACTAAAGTATTTATTCCCGCGAAAGCATTGGTTTGTATCCGCGTGAAAATAAAATTTGTATTCCCGCGAAAGCAACAGTTTCTATTCGCGTGAAAAGAAATTATTTATTCCCGCTGCAACGGTTTCCCTTCGCGTGAAAATAAAGTATTTATTCCCGCGAAAGCATTGGTTTGTAGCCGCGTGAAAATACAATTTGTATTCCCGCGAATGCAACAGTTTTTATTCGCGTGAAAATAAATCATTTATTCCCGCGAAAGCAACGGTCTCCATTCGCGTGAAAATAAATTATTTATTCCCGCGAAAGCATTGGATTGTATCCGCGTGAAAATAAAATTTGTATTCCGGCGAAAGCAACAGTTTCTATTCGCGTGAAAATAAGTTATTTATTCCCGCGAAAACATTGGTTTTCGCGTGGACAAAATTCTGATTCATAGTTATATTATAAAGAAGGTTGGTATTCATAGAGTTCAACCAGTGCAACTTTACCTATTTAAGAGCCACTGTTTTCACACAGAAAGCATCCAGTTCTACAACAGTGATCGGAGGAGCAACATCTACTACTACATCCACTGACTATTAAAAGTTTTTCTGTGTGAATTTGAAAATTTTCATTGAACTTAAGACTTAATTATCTGACTTAATTATCTCACTTAATTTTTTGTCTACTCAAAAGGTAATGCTTTCACACAATAAATCACTCGTTCTAACAACAGTAACTGAAGCCTCAACATCTACTATATAATATACCAACTGACTACTAGGAGTTTTATTCACAAGGTAAAATTTATTAGCTGAGACATTTAACTTACCTTTTTATGTGCTATTGTCACTTCTATTAAAAAGTAATGATTTTATTGTTATTATAGTGCTATGGAAACAGAAGAGGATGATACTGATGTAGACATACATAAGGAATGGGAATGGCTCATGAAAAATCAAAATGATATCAGTTTTTCAAACGCTGATAATGAATACATGAATGATGAATGCAATGCTGAATATGAAAATGAAATGGAGATGGAACTTGAAAATGCTTTTCAAGACAATCCTTCGACTTTTCAAGTTTCAGCAACTACTGAAAATACAATAGTCTTTGATAAGCAGTAAGTTTTTAAAATCATAAATTAATAACGTTAGTAGAGTAATTTTTTTTGCTGTTTTTTTATAGTCATCTCATGAATCAGCAAAAATAATACATTATCTCCTTATTGTAGACAGGACTCAGAATATCAGAGAATTAATGTAAAAGAGGGAGTTGGGAATTCATGTCATAGTACACAGTAAGTTTTTAAAAACCTAACTAATAATAATGTTTGAGCCTTTTTTCCTAATTCCATTTTAAAAATTAATTGATAATGGTGTTTAAGTCATTTTTTCTTCTGTTACATTTCATACAAAATGTATGTGAATGTTTTATAGAACAACTATTATGTCTTAACATTTCTATTGTAGACAAAGTTTAAATTATCGGGAGGAGAATGTAGAAGAAAAAAACCCTGAAATTTCCCCTAATTGGAAATGGTTAGAAGAAAATCTCATTTGTTTTCGTTTACCCGATGAAACAATCAATCAAATAGGATTTGGTGCTGAGCCTTCACCACCAAAGACTAGCATAATAGCTCAAGATGTAGAGCCGGTTGTGGAGGAGATAGTTGAAGAAAATGAGAATGATCCAATGATAGAAAATGAAGAAGAAGAAGAAGAAGAAGAAGAAGAAGAGGAAGAAGCACAAGAGGAAGAACAAGAAGAAGAAGAAATGGAAGATTTAAATTTTGAAAGACCTACCCGAGCATCAACCCTAGGTATTGTTGATGATAGCACAGCTCCAACTTTTCAAGATGAAGAATGGGATGATTTGATAGCTAGATATTGGGGAGCTATGAAAACGAAACATAGAGCTGAAAAAGTCATAGAACTTTTAAATGTAAGACTTTGGGATGGGATTCCAAGAGACCAAGCTGATACCTACCAAAATGACTATCATGATTCAAGAGTGTTAGAATTGCTAAAAAAAGTTTGGAGACAATTGAGCTCGAGAGCAAAGGTCAACTGTAGCGTAGGTTGTATACTAGAAAATAAAAATGATGGTGAACTCCGATACTTTCACTCATCATCAAACAATGCTACTGTATATCCCAAAGCTAAACTGATTGAAACTGAAGGAGATCTTGATGACTTCTTTGTCGATGTTATGGAGACTGATCATCGTACAAATAGCTTGAGACGGAGACCAAAGACGACTTGGAGATTGATGTTAATCACAAACATTTCGTTTTATTTCTACAAACTACTCGGAATGGGAAAAGTTGGATCACCACCAGAGCATTTACCCTCTCACCTCATTAACAACAGACACATACGAACCATGTTAAAAAACACAAAAGGAAAGCGAATTACCGACAATCTTTGTTTTTTTAGATGTCTAGCATTACACAAAGAACTACAAAAAACGGTGGAATTGCAAAAGATCCAATAATTAAGGAGGTGAAGGAGTACCAACAACAATATCATAGTTTCATCTATGGTGATAGTGGTAAGAGGTGTGATGGGAAAGGAGTGACAGAAGCTGATTTATTGCTTTTGGAGCGAGCATTTCAACTGAAGATAACAGTGGTTTTTTTAAATGATGATATGACTTCAACAGTTATTTGGAATTCAAACTCCAGTTATAAGGAGAATCTATATTGTGATCTTTATATCAATCACTTCAGTCTTATTACAAACTTGGAATGATATGTCAAAGCCTACAGATGTCCAACCTGTTCTACTTGTTATGACAGATTGGGGAATCTGGAAAGACACAGATGTTCAATCTCAGAGGCAACAACTATGCAGTTTTCTGGAGGGCAATACAGTCCTACTGCTACAATATTCGACAAACTGAAGGTTCAATTCGGGATAGATATCGGGTCAGATGATTCCTTGAGATACTATCCGTTTTTTGCAACATTCGACATAGAGTGTTTGTTACCTAATTGCGAAAAAGATCGAGATACAGACACAACCATTTACACGAATGAGCATAAACTTTTAAGTATTTCAATTTGTTCAAACGTACCAGGCTTCAACAACCCATGTTGTATTGTCAACAAAGGGGATGATGATGAATGCGTTGGAAGGTTCATTGAATACTTGGATGATATTAGTGAAGAATCATATAGCCGATTGGAAAAACAATTTTCGCGAATCATAAAACAGATAGAAGGTGAATTACAACGACTGGAAGAAGCTGAAGGAAAGTTTCGTAGTGATTTTGAAAAAAATCGTTTCAGACGTAGAACAGGAGCTGAAAAAGTTCTGGATGATTTGTACAGCTATATGAAAAAACTCCCTATTCTAGGTTTCAATTCACAGACTTATGATGTCAATGTGATGAAAGGAAAACTGCTTCAAAAATTGAAAGATGTCTCCGACACAGACTTTGATTTTGTTATAAAAAAAGGAACCAAGATGCCTGTTATCGGAATAGGATCTTTTTTGTTTTTAGATTGTACAAACTTCATCGCTCCTGGATATAGCTATGAAATGTATCTCAAAGCATACAAATGTGAAGCCGGAAAAGGATTTTTTCCTTATGAATGGATGAAAGACTTGGAACAACTTAATCAAGAACATCTACCACCAAGAGAAGCTTTTTACAGTTCTTTAAAACAAAAGAATATCAGTGAAGAAGAGTACATAATTTGTCAAGAAGCATGGAAAAATAATGACATGAAGACAATGAGGGATTTTTTAAAATGGTACAACAACTTGGATGTAAAACCATTTGTTCAAGCGTTGGAAAGACAAAGATCGATCTACAGAGAGCATGGGATTGATATGTTAAAAGAGGGTATATCTTTACCAGGATTAGCGATTCGATGGATGTTCAACAAAGCTCCTCAACCACCTCCTCCATACCTCTCTACACACTTGGATTTCCATGGACTTGGTAACTCGTTTCGACAGACTCTCCCAATTTGTCTGCTTGACAACTGCAATGCAGAACTTTATCCTCTAATAAAGAAAAACATAGTTGGTGGGCCAAGTCTAGTGATGCATAGATATCACGAAAAAGGTATAACTAAAATTAGAGAACATTGGTTGGGAAAAGAAGCAAAGGTTTGTGATAGAATCTATGAAGTTGATGCAAATGCGCTCTATTTATGGTGTATGATGCAATCAATGCCTACCGGCTATCCTCGAAGAAGAAAAATCGAAAACTCCTTTGTCGCTGAACCAGTAAAATTTAGCAAGATAGCTCATAGCTGGTTACAGTTCCAAATGTTCTCAAAAAAAATCAATATCAGACATCAGCTCAATGGAGGAGAAGTTACTCTCGGACAGCGAGGATTACCAGTTGATGGTTTCTGTGTTGAAAATCGTCATGTCTTTCAATTCCACGGATGTTTTTGGCATGGACACGACTGCTCTTATAACAACGCTAAAGAGCAAGAGCTTCAAGCTAGTGGAAGAAAATCAAAAGCAAATCTGTTTAAAACTACGATGGAAAATGAAGAATATCTTTGAGCATTAGGTTACACTGTAATCTCGATTTGGGAGTGTGACTGGATGAAGCGTGTAAAAACTCATACAAATTTACAAAAATTTGTCAACACGTTTTACAATTCTTTCTACCTTAAAATACTTGAAAAAAAGCTGAATCAAGAAGAAGTGTTGGAGAGAGTTCAATCAGAAGAATTCTTCGGATTTGTTGAATGTGACATCGAAGTTCCTGAGGAAGAGGAAGAAAAGTTCTCCGAAATGCCTCTGATTTTTAAAAATACGATGTTAACCAGAGAACACTTGAGCGATGAAATGAAAGTCTTTGCTGAAGCCGAAGGGTTTTTAAAGACTCCTCAACGCTCATTAGTTGGAAGTATGTACGGAGATAAGATATTGCTAATGAGTCCTTTGTTGAAATGGTACTTGAAACAAGGATTGAAAGTCACCAAAGTTTATCAGCTAATAGAATATATTCCTAGAAAAGCTTTTGAAGCTTTTGGAACATCGGTTTCAGAGGCTAGGAGAATGGGAGATGTAGACCCTAGTCAAGAATTACTCGCTACTACTAGCAAGTTGGTAGGAAATGCTGCTTATGGAAAAACAATCACTGATAAAGAAAAAAATACCACCATCAAGTTCATCGAAGGTGCCAGAAAAGCTTCATTTCGTATCAGAGGAAACAAATTTATCTCCATGGCAGAGATAGCAGATGATTTTTATGAAATCGTAACCTGTAAACAGCTAGTAAGTTTTAAAACAATTATTTTGCAATTCAAAATTTATATTCCACAAGTTTACTTTGCTAATCAGTATCACCATCATTTCAGCTAACTATGAATGTTCCAGTACACTTGGGTTTCTCCGTGCTACAGTATGCTAAACTGAGAATGCTACAGTTTTACTACGACTTTATGGATAAGTAAGTAAAACCTAATTCCCTACTATTATCATGTATAAGTAAGTAAAACTTCCAAATAATTGAAGCAATCTTTTTATTTATAGATATATTGACAGAGGTGATTTTCAATATGTTGAAATGGATACAGATAGCGCATACATGGCGTTGAGCGGAACATTAGAAACACTGGTAAAACCAAGTATGAAAAAAGAGTTTTACAATGAATATGGTGATTGGTTTCCACGACCATACTGTGACAAACATAGAGATGAATTTTTAAAAATCAAAACAATGGGTTTAGAATGGAGCATGCAAGAATGTTGTGAAAAAGTACTAAAACATGGAAAAAGAACACCTGGATTGTTTAAAGAGGAATTTACCGGAGATGGAATTGTTGCTCTTAACTCTAAATCCTATTATTGCTGGGGAGAAAAAGGAAACAAGTTTAGCTCAAAAGGCTTGAACAAACGAATTAATCAATTGAACAAAGACAGTTATCTAAATGTATTGAACACAAAAAAGTCGTTTATGGGTAAAAATCGAGGATTTGTAGTAAAGGATAAAAAAATGTTGACATACAAGCAAATAAAGCGAGGACTCACATATTTTTATGCTAAAAGACGAGTGTGTTCTGATGGAGTATCTACCGAACCTACTTTGGCTTAAATAAAAACCTTCATAATAGTCTTCTTTTTAGAATAGTTACTATAACTATATATATATATATATATAATACAAAAAATCATTCATCGTATATATATATATATATATATATATATATATATATATATATATATATATATATATATATATATATATATATATATATAGACTTGATCTCAAAATGCTGATGTCATGTAGTCTCAAGTGAATAAATGAAGGTTATAGTACTTTGTACTACATAAAATCTACAGTAAATTTTAATAGATATAATGTTTTCTATTACAATTATTTCCCAAATACTGTAAATTTTAACCATATAGAAGCTAATTTGAGGATTTTTTAAGATGCACTATAAAGAAAAAGACTTTGCATTGATTATGATTACAAGACCTGGTGCTTTGTATTACTTAGTCTTTACTGACCCTAGCTATATTATACAAGGATATTTTCCTGCTTATTATGTAATAAATGTATTTATTCAAGCTAGATATAACTCCTCTCTCCTCTCTCTAAAAATACTATATGAGTTCGAGTTATGTAAAAAATTATCATAACCTAAATGCTGTACATTCAAAATTTAGATGCCGTATAAGTTCAAATTAAGTAAAAAAATAATCAAAACTCAAATGCCACTTAAATGCCACTCAAATGCCACTCAAGTACCCCTCAAATAAAATACAATATAAACTCGGCAAATTCATTCAACGCCGTAACCCATTGCATCACCCCAGATTATGACCCCACAAAAAAACACTTGGTAGGGAGATCTGCTCATATATTACTACTAATATGTTGGGTTGGTTACAGAGTCAGACATGTATTTGTTAGGTTTTACATAATTTTTTTTAGTATAATGTGCATCTGCATAAAAAAACCAATCTGCTAATGTATTACATTGCTGTGGTTTTGGTAAGAATACTTTTACAGGCCTGTCACAGTATATTTATATAGCTATGTTTGTATATGTATGTTTGAAAGGTAATGTAAATTATGGTTGACAGTTGCACAGACCTGTCAGATATTTATTTAGTTTTCATTTGATCTTGCTGATGATGCTACTTCTGGTTTAGACCCAAGTTTGCTTTGGTAATGGGTTAAGCGAGCATAAACGGTGTTCATCTGATTAAAACGGTGGATATAAGGTGTATTTGTGGGCTGGATCGGTCTTACAATGAATTTAGCCGAAATAGTTTTCACAATTTATTTAATGCTAATGGGTCGGTAGCAAATTCTTAGTTGATCAAAAAATATCACGCCCCACGGCAAAAAAGCTAAGTTTGCGGGGCATACTCATAGGTTGCTAACACTACCAATCCATATAGAATAAAATTTACTTATACCCACATAGGTGGCGTTTGTTTCAAATCAGTTCATTATTAGTACTATTTTTATATTATCATTATCTATTATTACTGTAATTTATATATTTTGTTTATTGTTTATTAAGATTGTCATGCACGATAATAATGTATTGGAAATAGATTCATCATAATTATAAAAAGCAGAGCTTGTTCTTAGAACATTAGAAACAATGTTATTGTTATAGAAAATAAAGAATAAATTGCCTCAGAGTAAATTTTGTCAACCGGACAAGAGTGAAATTGTTTATTTTTTGGCTCACTACTACTATCTGCTATGTGCCAATGCATGGTGCTGACCGTATCAGTGGAGAATCAATGACACTATAGCTGTCGCTGATGAATTGCTTACACAAGTGAAAATAAGTTTGGTCGCTACAACACACACTCAAAGCTTATATGTTCACCATCCGATCCAGATCGAACGATTTTATTCTGTATAAACATATAAGCTGTAAGCTCCAGGATCGGTACATTTGCTGCTCACCAATGTCAATTCCAAATGTAATTACTAGCAGATGTTCATCAGTCCAGCCCTTAAATACACCAATGCTAGTAGTGAGTGTAAGAAATTATGTAATACTTGCATAAAAGGCTGAGGTAAAATGGATAGCATTTGTAATAGAAAGTCTATAATAGCGTCTTATGAAGCGTATAAAAAAGTGGTTTCAATTTTTAAAATATGCGACAACATTGAAAAAATATTGTTACAACTGGAATGAATGATGAAGAAAAGATTTTTTAATTTTTCAGTCAGCCATTTTTTGATATGGACGGACTCATTCATGAAACACTGTGTATATTGTTATACCTAAAAACTTTATGAAAAGGTGGAATTGTAATTGCTATTGAGTTTCTTCACATGCTGTGTATTGTTTTCTGCACGTACAACCATTAACTATCTCCAAAATTGTGACTGTTGTCATAGGAGTAGAAGTTGTAGTCACACGAATTCAGTTGTTTATTGGGGCCGTAAATGGAGATGTTGGAGTGGTTTGTGGAGTCATAGTTGAAATTGGAGATGTTGTTGGAGTTGTAGTTGGAGGGTTTTTATATCTTTCAATACATTCCCTAGTTTTATTGGTTTTGCATATATAATTGTAATTGCCGGATACGGGAGCGCATTCTCTGTCGATAGAGTGTAACACTCATGAAAAACTGAAGGAGATGATTTTTAGAGAATGATTCAAAGTTCAGCTGTAAATGGTAACAGTTGTTGTTGTTGTTCTTGCCATCATCATCAATTTAGTTGTCGGAGTCGTAATTCTCGATCGCTCTACATACGCTCAGACTTATTCAAAAGCCTGATAAGTTTTGCAGGCAGATTGGTATTCATTCATTGTCTCCGTTTTGGAACAGATTGTTAGAAGGCCTTTGGAAAGCGTCTGTGGTATCCCAAAGTATGATCAACAAGATGAGCTGCTTTGCGAATACCTTTTAATCAAAGAGCTTCATGGTGACACCCCAAAGGCAAAGGAAACAAAACGAATGGAATAGTGTCCATTGTGAAACAAAGACCGGAAAGGATAGAGAGCAATAGTAGACTGATGCGGTATTTCATTTTCTTGCAAGAGACTTTTGTGACCTAGTTTGCGCTTCCCATAACTAGGGTTAACTGTTCCAAACAACGATTTTAATCTGTTAGTATGTTGCCAATGAAATTCAGTATACACAAGATTATGGTCAGAACCTGTCGCTGTTATCTCATTGAGACGTAATGCTAATGACGATCTTGTCTTTTAACTTATTTTATAATAAAAAGTTGAAAATAACAAGTTATTTGTCTCACTGAGGCATGGCTGGATAATGAAAAACAACAAACCATCTCAAGTGACCGCTTTTAAAATAACTCTCACATCGCTTAGATAGACTCGGCGGGGAGGGGGGGGGGAGGGGGGGGTTGGAACACTTTCGTCATCCCCTACCAGCACAACAATATCAGCAATCTGGTTGATGATAGACATTAAAGCCTCAAGCCCCATTATTGCAGGCTGCATTTACCATCCACCCAGCGCAAACAATGCTACATCACTTAATTATGTAATAAAAACTGGCATCGCAAACGAGTTTCATATAAACTTTACCATTTCACCTTTGAAACTTTCTTCTTTCCCCAGTTCACAAGCAACTCTGATTCTGACCTCATGATGAACTGAAATGCCCGAAGTTAACACTTTCACTCTCCAACCCGTTCTCTGTGTATTTTTTTTGTTCCTCAACTGCATGTTTGTTGATAATTCTTCCTTCATCAGGGTCTTAGCTCTTTTTTGCTCACGATTATGAGTTGACAAATTTTCGACAAAATGGAAAGCTTCTAGCGCTTTCTGTCATCAGATGCTTGCTTTCACTTGCCAATTTCAGTAATTTCCTTCTGCAAAATGTACACTGAACATTTTCGTCTCCTCGAGGTTGTAAATTTCGGATTTTGCCATATCTTCACCCAATAGTTTACCTACATGCAATTTGGTCTGTAGAAAACATTTTTTGATAGTTCTCACTGGGCATCGAACTCTCTCTTTCATGAAAAAGCGCATTATGAATGATGTTAAAAAAGTGATTTCGAGAAAGTTTTGAAATTGGTTACTGTAATTCCAATGAACGCAGACTATAGTAGTGGTATGGGAGGAGCATATCTATTGGCCTTTGATACCAATAGTGGTGCATCCCACAAATAAGCTGCAATCTTGCTCTCGTGTTGACACATGGCCTCTCAACACATTGTTCTTCCCTTTCCGACCTTTGGCACATGGGTTTTCTACTCTAATGTTATTGTTTAGTATAATTTTAGCATATCTCGTTCAGAAATTGTGCAGTTTTCATGTTCATGTATCAATTGTGACTCAATCTCCCGACAGTCTACACATTACTTTCTTATTACCTTTTGATTCTTTTTTTTCCTGGCGCATATGCCTCTTTATTACTTTTTAATTGAATAGAAACAGTTCTGCATCATTCTAGCGCATTGTCTCTTGGAGACTTACAGCTGGGATAAGTCTGTAGGATAAATCTTCGTGTCAAGTGATCTCAGTAGTAATGTAGGAGCATATTGCTGGCATAAAGGCAAAGGATAAAGTTTGCCTGGTTCCAAGAGTATTTTTGTTGGCACCGGTTACTGTGAGAACCTGCAAAGTACCTTTTTGTGTGCACCAGGTGTTATAAATTAATTTTTGATATGTTTGTGTGAACTAAGTATTTGTTGTGCAGGGATTGTTTATACTGTGGTTTGTAAAATGGTTTAGAGTAGGGGGTTTGAGTATTTTATAAACATGGTATGAGAACTCGAAAGGGTAGTTTTTGTGCACCAGCTTTTATTGCTATTAATTAGTATTTTAGAGAATCTAAAATACTATCGTTCTGCCTGGTTTTATTATTATTTTTTTTCTTCTTCTTTCGCGGCGAACTTTACCGAATTCGGTCAAGTTTTTCTCAAGAACCAATATAGACAAAACTACAGAGTTTTTGCGACACAGTCTTGAGGCATCGGGCCAACAAATAAGTTAGTTATGAAGTTACCAAACGTTCCAGAACGTCCCAATCCAGGTGCGAAAACGGATAAAAAGCGTCAAAATGGCTGAAAAAACGCAGATCCGATTGACGAAAAGGTGCCAAATTTTGAAAGATGGTGCATTTTGCTAACCTACTGATTCGACATCATGACACGACGTTAAAAAACCATTCGGAAGCGGCCATCTTGGATTTTTGTGAAAATCACAGTTTGAAGCATAAAACAGCTTCCGTTAGAGAACCAACAAGCCGAATTAGCTGAAATTTGCAACAAACGTGTGCCATAGTGTATCAATGTACCAAAATGAACTTCAAAGCGATCGCACGAAACCGTTTTAAGTTTTTCCATTTTCAAATTTGAAAATCTCAACAGAAACAGCACTTTTCAATGCTTTCCGAGACGTGAATGGAACAACTCAGTGATAAGTAACTTATTAGGCAGCATAGCCCAATGCTTGAACTTTCCAAAAGTAGAGACCTCAAGTTTCTCGCAACACCGCAAGCACAGCTATTCCATTTTCAAAAGAGGTCTTCCAAATGGAAAAATGACCATAACTCGGGGACGGTTACTCCGATTTGCATAAATTTTGCATGGTTGCAATCGCATTGTAACCGTCTTTCAGATGAACATCCGTCAATTTTCTTATCTTTGAAGAAAGAGGCAAAGCTCACACGGTTTTCAATGTGTGACGAAAGTGTTCGTTATTTACTGTATTCACCGCGGAAAAACTTTTCTCCTTTGAAACTTTAGCACAAACAGTATTCAGGTGACAAATTGAACAAATCTGAAAAAAATTGAAAATATTCGATAAGTATTTAGCAATGTCCGAACCCAAAATATTTTTTTGTATGTAGGCCACACCACCTTTTTTTATCTTAGGCTGTTTATGAACCACATCCAAAATTGCTAGATGGCTAAATGGTTACATTGTGACCTGCTGTTGATAGGGTTTGGGTTTGATTCCCAGGTAGGTATTTCTTTTTCGCGCAAAAGAACTATTGTCAGAACAGAGGGGCCAAGTTAGCATGAGTGTATGTAGTAATGGGAGTGCATGTTGTATTGGCAGTTTTGAAATGTGTGCTTGTCTGTCCATAGCACAAAAAAAGCATCCGGGCACTTGAAAAAGCTGCTTTTTTGTAAAAATAAAGCTATCGCAGAACAATTATCAGTTTGTACTAAACTAGATTGCGCATCAACAACATGTCTCTATAGCTCGGTGGCTAGGTTTGGCACCTATTGTTTCCAGAGTCCAGGAACAATTCCCATTAGTGGAAGTTTTTTCACGTAAAAAGCCTTTGCAAGTACAATTTTACTACTAACTATAATGTTTAAGAATATGGACTGCGTTAATACTGTCTTTTTCCAGTGAGTGGTTGATTGAGTAGTTGGTTGAGTGTGTGATTCAATGCAACCAGGTCAAGTGTTCAAATCCACTTGACATAAGTTTTAACTTTTTATTCTCTAAAATACTCTTGTCTTCACTTGTGAATACAATTTCATCTAGTTAGTATTTTAGAGAATCTAAAATACTATTGTTCTTCCTTCTTTTTTTTTTATTCTTATTATTCTTATTATTATTTTACGCAAACCTTAGCGAAGATGAGCCACTTTTTCTCAAGAACCGTAATAGATAGAGCTACAATTCTTTTTGCGACGCGATTGATAGACATCGGGCATTAAAGTAGGTTGGTTTTCGAAGTGACAGAACATTCCAGAACATCACAATTTAGGTGCGAAAATAGGCAAATAATCGTTTTTAAAAGCGTCAAAGTAACCAAAAAAATGTAGACCCGATTGACGAAAAAATACCAAATTTTGAAAGATGGTGCATTTTGCTAAACTTCTGATTCGACATCATGACACGTCATTAAAAAATCGTTCGGAAGCGGCCATCTTGGATTTTTGTGAAAATCCCAGTTTTTAGCATAAAACAGCTTTCCGTTAGAAAACCAACTGGCCGAAGTATCTGAAATTTGGAACAAACATGTGCCATAGGGTATCAATGTACCATTTTGAACTTCAAAGCGATCGCACAAAACCGGTTCAAGTTTTTCCATTTTCGAATATGAAAATCTAAACAGAAACAGCACTTTTCAATGCTTTCCGAGACCATAATGGAACCAGCCAGCAAAAAGTAAACCATTAGGCCACATAGCCCAATGCCTGAACTTTCTAAAAGTAGAGACTTCAAGTTTCTCGCAATACCGGCGGCACAGCTATTCCATTTTCAAAAGAGGTCTTCCAAACAGAAAAATGACCATAACTCGGGGACGGTTACTCCGATTTCCATAAATTTTGTTTGGTTGCAATCGCATTACAACCGTCTTTCAGATGAACATCCGTCAAACTTGTGATCTTTGGTGAAAGAGTCAAAGCCCACACGGTTTTCAATGTGTCGAAAGAATGTTCGTTATTTACTGTTTTCACCGCGGAAAAACTTTTCTGCTTCAAAACTTCAGCACAAACAGTATTCAGGTGACAAATTGAACAAATCTGAAAAACATTGAAAATATTCTATGAGTATTTAGCGATGTCTGAGCCCAAAATATTTTTTTGTATGTAGGCCATACCACCTTCTTTTTTATGTTAGGCTGTTTATGGATCACATTCAACATTGCTAGATGGCTAAATGGTTACCATTGTGACCTGCTGTTGACAGTATTCGGGTTCGATTCCCAGGTAGGGATTTCTTTTTCGCATAAAAAACCTATTGTCAGAAGAGAGGGGTCAAATCAGCATGAGTATATGTAGTAGCGGGCATGCAGGTTGTATTGGCAGTTGTGAAATGTGTGCTTGTCTGGCCCTAGCACAAAAAAGCATCTGGGCACTTGAAAAAGCTGCTTTTTTGTAAAAAGAACAATTGTCAGTTTGTACTAAACTTGATTGTGCATCAATAACATGTCTCTATAGCTCGATGGCTAAGTGTGGCACCTGTTGTTACAAGTGTCCAGGTTCGATTCCCAGTGGTGGAAGTTTTTTTTCACGTAAAAAGTCTTTGCAAGTACAATTTTACTACCAACTATAATGTTTAAGAATATTGACTGTGGTAATATTGTCCTTTTCCAGTGAGTGGTTGATGGAGTAGTAGGTTGAGTGTATGTCTCTACTACATAGGTGTTTCGGTTCTGTTCCCATGTAGAGGTTTAGTTTTATTGATTCTCTAAAATACTCTTGTTTTTGCTCGCAAACACAAATCAATATCTAGTTTAGTTTGTATTTGTATTATTAATTAAGTATTTATTGTGAGTGTCTTTTTTATTAGGGTTTGTATGATGATTTAGATTTGGGGAGGGAGGGGGGGGGGGGGTTCGAGTATTGTGTAAAAATGAAGTGTTTGATTATTGTATTGCTATTGATAGGTAAGATGTCGACAAAGGAATACAAAGAGATCAAAGTGATGAATGAAATATATACGGTTGATGGTAATACAAGTGAAATTACAGATGTTTTACCGAGTTTTAGATGAAAAGTGCTAATAGTTATGATGATATTAGTATTTTTTATAGGATTTTCCATTTTTAGAGGCATTACCAGGTTTAATTTACATGAAAGCGCAGTATAAGAAATAAAAAACTCTCCCAATCGAATCATAAATGAAAATATTGACGGATGACGAGCATCTAATTTATCATCGATGGTAATGCTGAAAGTTTTGACGAGATGATGCGCTCCTAACTTACAGCGATGGTTGCTGGTCTGACTGGTCTGACTGGTTCGGAGAAGACGCAACCGATTCTACGAAAGAGGGAAGGTAGTTAGACAACAGCTTATCCTGCACCGGTAGAAATACATTACTGTTATGTAGTCCATCAAAAAACTTTTGACGACGTTTCTGGAGTGATATTTCACGAGGGAATGACAGATGTACCGACTAGTTTTCCTAGATATGGACAAAAAAAATGGTGGAGAATTGATAATTTGAAGGTGGAAACTTCGTACAAAGCCAATGCCAATGCTTTGTATACGAATCAGTCATCATTTGAACATATGTGTCCGTTGTGTTGCTCAAAATATGTTTTTGATAGAAAATCGAACAGTTTCCATGAACACTCATGATTTTTTTTATGAAACACCCTAGAGACGTTTTTCCAATTGCCTATTTGGCTTGTCAATGCTTTCCCGGAAGCACAAAATAAGTACAAGAACTCTTTGAACAAGCGACACAGAAACCGTACTCTTTTTTTATGAATGGACACGACTCAGCTAATGAATGCCAGTCACGGATTATTAGGAAACTTTACATCACAACTGTACTGAGCTAACACGAACAAAACCAAATCAACTGGTACGAGTCACCATTCCCGTGACCCGAATAGACGATTTATGAGTTCATTCTGAATAAGCTTGAATCATAGGAACAGAGTGTATGTATCATGAAACGACCTTACTGCACAATATCATAGTGGCAATAAAAACCACTGCTTGGCTGACAGTTCCTTGATCAAATCATTACCTAAAAGTTGAACTGAAGTTCAGTCGAAATCATGAAACTTCGAAGGGAAAGCTCGACAAAGAAAGGCAACAGCATTAAACCAGTTGCTGTCATTAACAGCTGACAAATCAAACGCCTTTGCGAAGACATCGGCATCAAAAAGGTTTGGTTTCAAAAAAATTACTGTGTGGTAATACATTAAAATGTTAATTGATGCATGTTCAAGTGATAGCATTCCTAGTGGTGAAGGGAAGTCCGAGACATTTAGTGAACCTTGCATAATATAATGGCAAAAACATAACCAAAAATGAACATCGATATTTTCACAAACAAGACTTTGCAACTTATTGGTAAAAAACACTGGTTTTAAAGAATCTTGAAGCTTTATTACTTAACAAAGCCATAAATCGAACTCATGTCTAGCAAAAAAGCCATGCTAATAATATAACTCCAGTCTTAGTTTTCAGTTGTTTTGGACGATTCATCACTTTCTGTATCACTTTCCATCGGGCCTTTGTCCTGGAATAATTTGATTATGATAACTTGTGAGTACCCAAGTGAATAACAGAGTAGACACCAGAGCAAATACAAGAGAGCCGACAGTGTAAATACTAGAGAAGTCAATAGTAGCCACAAGTAGATATGAGTAGATAAACAGTAGCATAACAGCAGTAGATCTGAATGAACATCCTTTATTCCTAAAAACTTGTTGAGGGTTGGGTGGGAGGAGGGGGGGGGGGGGTAAAATGAGTTGAGGATGGGTGAAGATATTGGATTTTATGCTATTAGGTTTGCAGTGGTTGTGGCTTAAATTTGCCTTCGGCTTAGACATGGATAATACTTCAAGACTATAGTACTTTTACTCTATTGGCTTATAGATTTATCTACCGCATCGATGCTTTAGTAAAATAGGAGCAGATCTACTTAAACTGACCATTAATTGTAATGCGAATAACTAAAATATTTCACAGTTATGTTTTGAGGCAGCTTGTTAAGTTGTTGCTAAAAAAGTATTTATTAAATAATATGAAGTGCATTGTGAAAATGATTTTTAGGGAAATTGTGTGAGTATTCATTTTCTAATAGATTTTTTGTACAATGCTTCCGTCATTTATGCTTGTTGAGTTGATATTGTGTGGGTGTTGGTAATCTGACTTTGATTTCAGTACGTCGTATAACTTTTTTGTTACTATTTGTGTTTTTACTTCAGTTTATACTATAATTTCCATCCTGGTTGGAGCGGTTTGTTTCAGTTTTGTTTTGAGCACAAAGTTAATGGCAGTACTGACCAGCATTTAGATGCTTGTTGATAGCTTTTTTGGTTTTAGGTGACACATTGATGTTGAATGAGTATCGCCTTGTTAGAAAGTATAGGTTTTTGTCAAGAAATAAAAACTAGAAGTTATACAAGTTACACTAAATTAACAAAAAGTACTAATTATAAAATAAAACATTAAATCATACAAAGTATGCTAATTTATTACTCAATGTAAAGCTTACATCACAATTTGTGCTTTTGCTTTTGTCTATTTTCGCTTTTTTGAGGATTTGATGATTTAAAACTTCTCATTTCTCACTTTTTAAACAAGTTTTGACAATCCCTTTCTCCGACATAAAAATCACAGTTACAAAGAAAAAATATGGATAATCTCCGAAAAGCTGTCTATTTATCACAAAAATTCGATGATGCAATTTAAAAAAGTTGTTTATGCCCAAGTTTTAACAACTATTGCTTGAAAAAATAATCTTGTTTTTTATCAATAGAATTAAATCAGTGTGCTGACTAATAATATTTTGTTTTCTGTTACAAATTAAAGACAATGATTCGTACGAATGGTTATAAAATCAACACTAGTCATGCTTTAAGTTTGTGTTATCTCTCTCACAGTTTTGAAACTGCTATCATCCAATTAAATTAATCTTTTGTAATTATTACAAATTTTTGATTTGGCATAATTTGTACAAATTAGTTACTTTTTCAGTTATTTTCAAAAGCATATACTTTCTAACAAAGCTATGCTCATCCAGCATAAAAGTTTTAGGTAAAATCAAATAATTTATCAAAAAAAATCTATCATTTCTAATAAAGGCTTTCTTAACAACAAACTTTACAAACGACCTCAAATATAACTTGTAAAATATTCTAGATACTCACATTACAAACATACACATTTTCACCAATTTCTCACTGTAAAATCTTCCTATTATTTTATATCTTCGCAATAATTAAACTCACATTTTTCCCAACATTCCAAAGTTAACGCTTAGGCTATGTAGATTTGCTGATATTTTACCAAAAAAAAACCAATGCAGCAAAGAATCCATGAGCCAGTGGGATAAAAGGAATACAAGCTTTAGGTGGTATCCACGTTTAAACAAAGGGCAAAAGTTTGCCACACCTACTACAAATATGATAACACAAAATGTAATATTCCTCCTACGCTCAATTCATTACATACACACTCCCTCTCTCCACCAAACCTGCAACAAGTTTTCAGGATTAATGGTCATTCATTTAGCTTTGCTCCTACTATACAGATTATGTGGTGGGTGGAACTTTTGTCTTGTCTGGTAGCTCCAAAATCTATTGCAACTGTACCTTTTCTACTCATGTAATGCTTGCCAAATATGCTTTCTTTTCTAATGTCCACATTTGATTTCTTGTAGTATCAATAAACTGTTGTGACCGAGAAGCCAAAAAAAAAGGATTGTCTCTCACCTATAAACCTCTAACCCGTTGTATACCTGTTTCATTCTTCAATTGATTTATTGCTCTTGCAATTGTTTTTAGGTTATCTCCTGAATTTTGGTCAGACTAGCTACTGTTGTGCACAGGAAATTTAATAAATACTGTGGGAGATTTGTGTTATATTTAGTCAAGCTAAATTTGTTCTTTCCCCTTTCCGTACCCTCAAAACCCCCCAACACCCCTTACCCTATATCAACTAAAAAGGTTTAAGTGGTCCTGGAGCCATCTCCTTTCGGTACATACACATATTTTCCCTGAATTTCGGACTCCGGCTACCCTGAGCCTGAACTGACCCTGTTTCCTATATATATATGTCATAAAGAACCTACCCCGGGTCATCCCGGGCTAGTACCCCGGATGTGTCAAAAAAAGACGGCTGAAAGAAAAAGCCTGGGACGCTATGAGCTAGAAAACCTTCACTTTACAAAGACCGGAGCCATAAAAATGCCAGGAACGGAGGTTAGGAAGTAGAGATGCCTAAAAAGGCGTGGAATATTTCCAGCACCACCAGAAGAGAGAAGGAGGAAATCCCAGAGCCACTTTGCCGTGTGTGTGCTTCTCTCATTGGCTTGTTTTGTTTTGATAAATTGTATGGCCTTTTTTCATTCATGTATGCTTTGTGTTGTTATGTGTTATTGTCTCACCCTTAATAAGGGGGTAAGTTTTTTATCTCCTCCTATAAAGGAATTGCTACGCATGAGGAAAGCAGGAGTCTAGTGGACTTCGTTTAGTAACTATGTTGTATTGTGAAATATAATGACCTAATAAAGTGATTTATTCATGCAAAAGCTCTGTGTGATTGTAAGGGTCCCGGGCCCCAAAACAATTGATAAAGCATCTTTGGAGTGGATCCCTTTGTGTCGGTAGTGGAAGGAGGAAAACCACTAATATATATTTGCGAGGTTGAGTGACACCTTTAAGACCTTGCCAACAGCCACATACTCAATATCATCATGAATTGAGTTTTTGGAGCTCAACTAATTTTCAACTAAGCTCGTGTTGCTGGGCAAATCAGACAGAGCCAGCCTACAGGCCTGATTACGAACAGTTACTTCTCCTTGAGTTGATCCAGGGCCATGATGTAATTCAAGGCTATTTCAAGGTAATAACTTAAACCTTACAACTATTGAAAGCTCTCAGCTAAAATATAAAACTTAGTGATTTCAAGCAAACTGCATTTATTTTATCATAAGAACAAGTAGTTGCAGAATATAACACCATACAAATGTAGAGCATCAATAAGCAGCACAGAATTTTATAGTGAGAGTTACACGGAGTGAGGAAAACATTTGACCTACTTAGCAAACAATCCAATCGCAGGTGTTACAACCATGAACGGTTTTTATGTTAGCGAATCATGTAATAGATTTACATAGTGTGGCCTTTGCATTGATTAAACTGCATTTTCTTATTAGGCATAGTAAGCATGCAGGCAAGCAGTGTGTTGTGCAAAAGCAGTGGATCCTGGAAATGCTCTAGCTGAACAAGCTTCAGCAGGCGAGCTGCTGAAGAAGATGAGTCAAGGCCTAGTAGTAGTAGTAGCAGTTCTAGTCGCTAATTGAAGGTCGGTTGTACTCTTCATTGACTCTAGTTGTTTAAGGTTTATGGTAAGTTTCCATGATGTCATGTGTCTGTTGTTCAAACTTTGGCTTTTAAACAGTCTATGTTGTGCCAGCCTGTACATGTAATTTTTATTATTATACTGTGTCAGCTTATTGTTAACCCAACTGCTTGTTTTTCTATAAATAGAGAGAGAGGGTTGGCCCAGTGGGCAGACCTGTTTGTGGGCTTGTGAAGGACACTGCTCCTGCAAACTATTGTATCGTAAAAGCAATAAAGTATTTGTCGTTAACCACCTCATATTAACTTTGGCAAATTGCCGGCTTACTTGTTGGTTGTTCCGTACTCAGTAGAACACGGTCTTTATCTTTATACATGGAGATTCAGGAATAGGAACAATTGCTACCGCCTTCGTTTGCTCTACCCGACACAGTACAACTTTACACAGTTGCTAACGTATGTCCAAGTGTCCCAGTGGTTGACATGACAAGCTTGCTCAGTTGTCAAACAGACTACACGGGTATACCTCTCTCTAGCAGTTGTCTGGTAAAGTAAATCCTTTACAATAATGTATATAGGGAATTGTTAAAGATAAATGGTGCTAAGAAGCATGGAGCAGAGTCGGAGATTTCACAGCCAATGAGACTGATCCCTGGTTGACTCTCTCCCTTCTCTGGAGTTTATGGTCTTTGGTGATCTCGATTTTTGAAACCCTGAGATCTGAGAGCTATAGAAGAGTGAAATCAGGCTCTGTATGTTCTCGAGCTCCACTTTGGCTCTTATGCCCTAGCGGCATTATTTTACGGACCAAAGATGGATCCCAAAGACTTTAGATTAATGTATAATGCAGCTGTCTACTTTTCTTTTAGCTAATAGCTCATTTGTAACACATACTTGGCTTGTTTCATAGCTTAATCAGGAAAACTACTACAGGAACCGTTGCAAACTGCAGCTATATATGTGTATGGTCAAATCCACCACAACTCTTTGGGCGAGCCATTTGCGTTTAAATAAAGAGTGTTGGAATTAAAACGTTCAGGGTCCGAAATGATAGTTGCTTTCCAACAGCAATGACACTCCTATACCAGTTTTAAACATACACATGATCAAAACCTTAAACATTAGCAGCATTCAAGGTGTTTCTTAACCCGTACCATTGACTATAGTAAGTTTTATTTTAGTATATCTTATACGATAGAGGCTACAGCAACAGTATCTTTCTCACTCAGGCAGAAACACTAAAGCAGATACCCGTGAAGAAATAAGGACGGCTTTTTGTGATTAGTCATTTGAAAAATGAGTTTTCGTTTACTTGTTGCTTCCTGAGATTGTGATGTAAATGTTTTTTTGGATTATATTGAATATGCGGTATGATTATTGTTATGTTATCAATATTTGTGTTTGTGTCACGGTTATTGCTCTGTTTCATTGGCATAAAGAGCTCCTAAGTTTATCAATTGGGTTAACACTTTCATGGTAATGGTTAAAGGTGCCAACCCAAATGAATGCACACCAACAAAAATGAACTTTAGCCAAGGGAATAATTTGATGATCAAGCTCACACTATAATTTACTCACTTTTCCAGAGTTAAGTTTGTGTTTTCTGGCTTTTAGATGTTGCTTAATCGCTGATGTGTTTAAGAAAGTGACACCTTCATTACAGGAGGAGCACACCATCTCACCATCAACAACATGAAATGTTCCCTCAGGGTACGATTCTGCTCTACTCGCTGCTGTTACTGTTTTGGGTCCGCCTGGTTTTTGCACTGGGACATTTTCTGAGCCCTTGAACAATACGATAGAGGCTGCAGCAACGGCATCTTTCTTACTCAGACAAAAATACTAAACAACGACACTCCTGAAGAAATAAGGACTGGTTTTTGTGATTGGTCATTTGAAACATGAGTTTTGGTTTACTTTTAGCTGCCTGAGATGTTGATGTAAATATTTTTGCGTAACATTCAGTTTGTAGTATGAATATTGTTATGTTACTAACTTGTACAGGATGATGTTGAAAAATTGGGTTTCTGTCACGGTTATTGCTCTGTTTTACTGCCATCAAGAGCTCATAAGTCTATCAATTGGTCAAACATTTCAATGGTAATATTTAGAGGTGCCAACCCAAATGAACGCACACTCACAAAAATCAACACTTCACCCGATCTAACTTTAGCCAAGGGATAAATTTGATCATTAAGCTTACACCATGATTTACTCACTTGTCCAGAGCTACGTTCATGTTTTTTAGTTTTCAGATGTTGTGTAATTGTTGATGTGCGTAAGAAATTGACCACTTCTTTGCAGGAAGAGCACATCATCTTACCATCAACAACATGAAATGTTCCCTCAGGGTAGGTTTTCGCTCTACTCTCAGCTGTTACTCTTTTGGGTCCTCCTAGTATTTGCTTTCCGTCATTTTCTGAGCCCTTAAAAAATAACAATTTTTTGGAGCATGATAAACATTTTTATTGGAAACATGTTGATGTATTTATTGTACATGACTTAGAAAAAGTTTGCTGTTATTAGAAAGGATTTGTGATTGAACCCTGACTTGAGTCGCATTTTCTGTAAGCGAAGTTACTCTTCAAGGGATCAGTGCCAGCTGTGTCGATTAACAGACAATGCATCTGCGCTGTTTCAGTAATCGTTGTAGTGAGCCTCAAAGTGATGCTCAACATGCTGTAGCAATGTTCCTCAACACGAAAACAATGAAACAAAAAGTGCTATAACCCGGGGTAGGAAATCTCACTCTATGATATAATCTACGTGCATAAGGTGTCTGTTTAACTCCCTGGAATGTGTTTATCGTTCAAAGATAATATCCCAGAAGAATAAGTATGTAGTTGATTATATATTAAACTTCACATTTTAATCTGTGCATGACTGTTAAAAAAACATCAATACTCACAGTATGAAATCAAAACTGACTGTCGCAATAAATTTCACGTGCAGCTATATTGGCAATGAGCGATGCAAGTAGTTCAGTTGAAAATTTTTTCGATAAAAGTAATTAAAACTAGGTCCAAACTGATTGAAGAGGTAATTCCGTTTGTGCTAAAAGAATTTTCTATAGGCCTGTTTGTGTAGTTCTATGTTAGTAGTGTTGTATCACTCACTAGGTATAATATTGTGATGGATTCCGGTCTGGTTACCACAGACATCCACAATGCTCAAGTATTCTGCCTCTCTCCAGAGGGGACGCTGTACTGTTCGACAGTGACAACTGTGAGCAGGGTAACTGAATTTCCCGGTAAGGCAAGAGCCCATGGCTCAGACAAACAATACAGCGTAGTAGTCACTACTTTTATAGGAGAGCTAACAGGTATAAAACATATTACAGCTAGAGCGCAGGAAGTAAACTAGCCAATACAATCAATTATATAAATATGGAACCAATCAGATAATGCAATAAGGGTGCCAAGTGGCTAAGGGCGGAGTCCTGTCTCCTATTGTCCAATCAGCGGTCCTGCAGGGCTCCCAGGCTATAGATAGAGTATGGTTCACCAAGTCAGTAATTCGAGGAAGGGTAGTTCAGGTTCTTGACCTTGACTAAGATCCTACACGATTTTGGGGATCCTCCATTATGTCGGCTGTCTTGTGCCGGCCCAGTACAGCTATACCGGGTCGGTAAGGGGTCAATACCGGCCCTGCAGGGGTCACTACCGGCCCTGCACACCATGCCACTGGCACAGTAAGACTTTCCACCCAAACAGCTGTTGACCGAACGGTGTATGTTGAAGTCTAGCGCATTGTCTCGCAAGGGTGGATAGTAAACGACTTGTTTACTAGCAGCTTCCACCAAAATCTACCACAATACAGAACCACCAGCACAAAACAACAACCAACCAGTGTGGCAACTCCAAAAGTGCCTCCCCAGCCTTCTAATCCCATACAGTTATCCAAAATCCTTTAGCTACCCTTAAATTTCACTAATCCAATAGTTACATAATGCGCGTATATGACATGCTCTTTTTTTCGAGCTAGCACGATACACAAAAAACAAGATCAATAGTTATGGCGAGCTTCAGAGGCGGAAGATCATCAGAAGCATAAGCTGAACCACTCACCTGAAGATCTTCTACATTCATTTTATGGCTTTGGGTCAGGACCACACAATTGGCTTTCACCCCCACTTGGCTTCAGATTTGAATCACCTGATTGACCCTCACCCTCGCCTACCAGAATCTCACTGAAGTGAGCAACACTATCCACCTCACCGGAGCGAGTAACACATCCACCTTCATTATCTGGCTTTTGTCAGGACCACACAAGTGGCCTTCACCTCCAACTGGCTTAGGATCTGAGTCACCTGATTGAAACTCACCTTCGGCTACCAGAATCTCACTGAAGTGAGCAACACTATCCACCTCACCAGAGTGAGTACCACATTCCATATTCTCACCGGAGCGAGGCTTCTGAACAGCCCCAGAGGCCAGCTGTTGCCTGGTCTCAAGTGACTGCTCAGCAACTATTCCTAGCTTTCCTTTGCTGGAGCCGAAGCTTCAACAGGCCTAACAGACAACTCCCTCTTGACTGAGACCAGCTCCTCAGAGTGAGTAGGTCTGTTAGGGGCTTCAAAGGGGGTCGTGAGCTCTCCCAGCTCTCACACCACTTGCGAGTTGCGCCACGGGAGTAAACCTCACTCATTTCACTAGCACAACTCCCTTCACTACTACTGCTACTATCTCGATAACTATACCTATCAGTATGTTTATACCTTTTAAAGGGCAGTCCTGGGAAGTATGACCCATATCATCACAAACCCAGCAGTGTACAGCTGGGCAAAGCTTTATTTTATGATCATCTCTACCACTGCAAAATCACGCTTCAGGATCATGTAAAGAAAAACAACCTCTGGACTTAGTCCTATTATTTCCTTTATCGTTTTCAAGCCTGCTCCTACTAGAGTCTTTTTTATGCCATTCAGGCATGAACCTTTCATTGTTAGAATGCATAGTAGACCTATAATTTCCACCATGAGCAGACCTACAATCATCACAGCTGTGGCCAGCTTCCCCTTTTATCTTTTCTGCATATTTCTCAGCATATCTACCATATTTTGCAGCAGATTGACCATTGAAAAGGCTACATACCTTCATACTATTGTAACACTCACCACCATGAATCTTCTCTTTTATATCAGATACCAGTAAATTAACAAGTAGTACTAAATATATAATAAAACATAACTCAAATCATACAAAGTATGCTAATTTATTACTTGATTGTACAGTGTACACTGCAATTTGTGTTTTTGCTTTTGTCTATTTCTGCTTTTTTTAGGATTTGATGATTTATGAATTCTCCTTTTTTATACAGGTTTTGCCGATGACAATATTTAAAAGATTCTGTCACTGTTGTAGTAATCTAGGGTTTCAAAGTTTCACTGTTTAATCTTATCCATGTTTGATGAGTTTCCTTAATAAAGCGCTTGAGCTACAGTTGTGATTAACGTCTGTTGATGATATTAAAACTGGTTGTGAAAATATGTAATGCATTTTCAATTTGACATTCACTCATGTGATTTGAAAGAGAATCAAGTTTTTTGGTCAAGCTTTTGGTTTTTTTTCTCTCGTTCATCATATTTCATTTATGAATAGCTCTAAAACAAATATTATGAAATCTGATAGTAATCATCACAAACTTTTAGTACTAGTCTGAGTTCAAAACCGTATCAAGTACAAAGCTTCCATGACCTGTGTCCAACGCAGACTGCGTGGTTGTGAATATAATAAATAACTAAAACATAGTTTTTTCCAGGACTAATTTATCTTTATTTATCCACATCAAAGACTTTGCAGTCTTGACACCAAACTTTTTAGATTATAGAAAACCACCTCTTCCAGCTACCTAAGCACAATCAATAATAAATTTTGTAGAACCCAGGTGATGCCTCTACGATAAATTTAATTTTATCAATGCCAAAGACTTTGCACTTTTGAGAGAACAAACTTTTTGAGCCATAGGATAATGCTCATTCCCCAGCCCGGTTACATGTAGTTGATTTCTTAAACATTTGGTGAAAAATTATTCATTAGTTTTTATTTTGTTGGCTCAAACACGTGGTAGTTGCAAAACATGTTGCTCAGTCAGATTTAGCTCAAGTAGTGGATGCTTTTTCTGTCTGAAAACAGTGGTTCTTATATAGTTAAAGTTGTACTGAAGGACTGGTCCCTCCAGCCGGTGGGAACTCTCGCACGGAAGTCTCTTCATGATACAGCCAAGTAGTCTCGCAGAGAAAGTTTTTATGTCACATAAAAACTCCCGCATAATCTAGTTGTGTTTTCATGTACATGAAGAGTTTTTGAGGCTTGGTGATGCCTATGCATTTCCGCCAAATTTTCAAACAAGAAAACTTTTTTTCCCATAAAAACCCGTACATAAAATAGTCAAGTTATCGCTTGAATAGAAAAATTTTTTGTCACCTAAAAACTCTACTTAACTTGGTCAAACTGTTATTTAATCACTGATGCCCTAATACAGAAAATAACCAATCATTAATCAAACAGCTGTTCTTAATCATCATCAGATCAACATACACGTATCATACATTCATCCTCTGCATCATTCAATGGCTATTGTATAACCAAATTGTAGAGAAGCAGGACGGTTGCTTTCAAAATACATCATACGTCCATCATAAAACAATTATCTTGTTTTAAGAAAAAATCAATAAAATATCGTACTCAATAGTAATTTATTATGACAAGCAAATTTAACAAAAGTTTTGCTTGTCTCAACTATCATCAGTTGCGTATACCATGCAAACATAGATTACTTTTTGCGATAAGGTTATACAACACGTTCTTAGTAGTTGGTGGTTTTTTGTGTTTCTTACATGGATGTTTGTTTTGTTACATTTATTTGGGCGTTTAAAATAATTTTACTGTATCTAAATGTTTACAATTTTAAAAGTGAGTTGGATTCTTTGTATTTGAATAGTAAAGATTTGGCAACTCTACCTTAAGTTTTACCTTAATTATATTGTGTAGTTCCAGCAATTGGTAGCAGATTAATTAAAGTAGTTTTATCGAAAACATCATTTTGCTTGCGACTTCATATTAGAACAGTTGTAAACAGAAATTGATAGCAATAATTTTAAAACGGAAGTTGTTCATGCTATACAGAAAGTTGCTCTCACAATTGCATGACCCCAATAACATAAAAAAGATGAAGACCATAACTTGTGTGTAGATTTTATGAGGTGTTTAATCTAAAAGGTGTGACAGTCACCACTCTGGCTTGCAATGTTGAAAGAGAGAGAGAGACTTTGAACCTTATTTTTCCGGTCAATTCAAATGCGTTTGAGCATTAATAGATGAGACTACTGAATAGAGATGTAAAAAAGAAATATTAAGTCTTGTAATAGTTTAAAAGGCCAAGTGCTGAGGTTGATGAAACATAAATGTGTGTTGGGGGTTACAAACGAGCGAGTAAAAAAGAACTAAACCCATGTGTGCAACAGCAGTATGAAGAAAATATACATGCTGAGTCAACTCAAAGTTTACTTGTAGTTACATAAAAAATTAAAAGTAAAAACAGTAAGAGGTATTTGGGATGATATTTAAACTTCAGGAGTTTTCAGTGATTTTAGCATTTTTAAGAGTAAAAAAATCTGTACTTCAAAAAAATCCGGTGAGTTACTGAAAAATCAAGTAACTTTTATATCATAAAATGTTATTAAAATTCTCATGATTATCTGTCATATTTTTATAATATTATTTTTAACTCGTTGCAAGGGTGAGCGATTGCATGTTTTCAACAGCAAAATGTGATCACCGGAGCATCTAAAATATTTTTGACATGTGTCAGATAAAGTCTGCTGATGAGGCTATTAGTACTCTCATAAGCTCACATGTCAAGTAGTAGAAAAATCTGGCGCGAAAAACTGGTCAAAATTGTTTGACTAAAATAATATAAAATTGAAAGTTATGTTTCCATTTGGAAATTCAGAAAAGGCTTATGCTGAAAGAGGCTTGAGAGGTAAACAACAAATCGTTGTTGACTATGATAGATACAAGAAATAGTTGCATTTTTTTGATGATCATTCTGAAAACTGTTTGCAATTGTTATTGACCAATATAAAGCATAGCTAAACGTAAACAATTGACAATCGCTTTCTTGGACACATAACTCATTGTGACAGAGAAACAATACAGATAATCTCGGAAGAGTTGTCTATCTATTACAAGAATATGATGATGCTACTTTAAAAAAATTATTGAAACCAAAATAGTAACAACTATGGCCTGAACACTAATCTATTTTTTTATCAATAGTTTTCAATCAGTGTACTGACTAATGATGTTTTTTTCTTCAACAAATTAACAACAACAATGGATTCGAACGAATGCTCCTAGTATTGAAACAAGTCATGCTTTAAAACTCTTTTAAAACGCTTTATCCCTGATTGATCTCTGTAGTTTCATGCGCTTTTGACAAAAAATCATTGAACCTTGAGAAATTTTTTAAATTCAACTGTTGGTCAAACATGATTGAAAAGAAAAGCATCAGACGCACCAAGGCCTATTCTATTAGTACATTTTTAAATAAAGCTAACTTTGTACTTCTGAAGTGGTAAAAATATTTTTTATTTGACACCCTTTTTTTTAAATTTTTAAAAATGGACATTTTTGTTTTGAAAAAACACCAAACGTAAAGCTCAAAACAAATAACTGATGCAACAGATAGAAAGGAAATCTAATTTTGATACATGTAGGTACTTTTGAAGAATAATCGGCTGCTACATTAACCAGAACACGTCAATCAAAAATGGCATTGTTTTGCAAAAATACAGGAAATTTTTTCAAAGAATAATAATAATTATTATTTTATTAATCAAGCTAGCACCTGACTTTTTGCACCATTAAATAGAAAATCTCAAGAGCTATCTTTTGATATAAAGAACCATAATAATAAACACTTTTGAAAAAAAGGGAAAATAATTCAAATATTATTACTTATTATTATCGTCGTCATCCAAATAATTAATTTATAATTTACTAGGACTCAGATTTACTTCTGAATAACTTCAAATTGCTCAAATAAATATAAGTTACTCATTGATTAGAACATATCTCATCTGTGGAAGTTCTTTGCCAAGAAATTATTTCAACCCAGCTGAACAAGAAAAAGTTATTTCCTTTCCCGAAAATGAACATGGCGCGGTTGACATACAACTGCTTCCGTTTAGACTGACAAAATTATATTTTTGTAGGTCCAACAGAAAAGCTGAGAAAATCGACCGAAAGTCGTGGCCATTTATTTTGTCAACGGAACTTGAGAACGGACAACTCCCGGCGATTTACTTTGTCAACGATACGATTGTGTTTTCTCTATCACATTTTTGAAACTGCGATCATCCAGTTACATTAATTATTTTTAATTACTAAAAATCTTAATTCGGCATAACTTGTATGACTTAAGTTACGTTTTTAGTTATTTTCATCAGCTTATACTTTCTAATAAAGCTGTACTTATCCAGCATAAACATCTAAGGTAGAGAGGCAGGTCGTCCTGCACGGTGATCAGCAGTTGGTGTACTGATTGCTCAAGTCATACGGCTGCCTCATTCAAACCCAGGGTACCCTTCACAGCTGACGCTGTGTACACATGGAAGGTGTATCGAGCCAATTCAGAAATGGTCTCAAACAGAGTTTCTGACACAGTGTTTAACACGGTGTATCTCACAGCCACTCACATCTCTCTTAGCACACGTGTATACCTGGGGTTATCTCTTCCTGTATTGACAAGTAACCTGCTGATTTTGAAGACTATCCTCTCCTTCGATGGTTGCACAGAGAGCCAAGAGTGCTGGACAGTTACCAGCAGGCACGGCAGAAATTGTGACTTTAGCTAGACTCACACAGACACTG
Organism: Cryptosula pallasiana; assembly: GCA_945261195.1. Lineage (NCBI taxonomy): Eukaryota > Metazoa > Bryozoa > Gymnolaemata > Cheilostomatida > Cryptosulidae > Cryptosula > Cryptosula pallasiana. The sequence goes on along the minus strand of OX183131.1, from coordinate 57,248,372 downwards.
CAAGGAGTGTTGCAAGCTTCCGCACCACCTCCTGCTCCCCCACAGAACTTCAAGCCTCCAGAGGTCAATGGAAAAGGTGATGTAAAGTACTTCATCACACGGTTCTTAGAGATTGCGGAAGCAAACGACTGGAATGTCCATACAGCCCTGCTCTATGTAAACGAGTTATTCCATGAAGAAGCGCTGAAGTGCAACAGTCCCAACACTCTGCAACCCGTGTTTACAGGGCTCCGCGCTCGCTTTGGCCTATGCGCGGTGAAGCCCCGCAAAGATAGAAGCACCCAAAGAAATGCACAAGAGACTTCCCTCCAAGATCATGCTAATTAGGTGGAGAGACTAGTTAAAACTGCCCATGAAGATTTGGCAGATAGGCATCTAAAACACATGATACTAGAGACGTTCACATCCACCTGGGTCACCCTTATCTGCAAAGGGACCGGTTTGGAGTGGATCCACAGAGCCTTGAAGATTCGGTCCGTGCTGGAGGCAAATTCCTCCAGATCAAGACAGTCCGTGACTTTAAACCATCCAGAGTTTGAGCTGTAGACAAAGATGAGGAGGAAGAAGAGTCCTGCGACCCTTCCTCGACCACATACCGTCATTCTCAGACTGATGTCGTGGTGTCGCTGGCACCAGACGAGGTACCTCACCCGTATCTAGTTGCTAGCAGCTCCCGGTCAGTGAGGTACTTCTCTCCACCTTTGCAGCCCGCAACCGTGTTGTAAGACACAATGGCTCGGTTACATCAGATGATACAGAACATGAGGGTGGAGATACAGCAGATGAAGCAGAGTCACAAGTAGTGCATGCACCCTCCTGCCGTGTTACCAGGTTCCCACCCGTGGGACAGACACTGTACCCTGGCATGTACGCACCCTCTTCTAGCTTATAAGCACCCATTCCTGAGGCGCACCCTGCTCCCACAGTGATGCAAACTTCAACACCGGTTCATAACCCCACTCTATCTGTAGCACACCACCCTTCTGCTGTGACACCTACCATCCCTGTCATTAAACAAACCCCTCACGCAGAGCGCCACCCCCTGCTACAGCACAGTTGGTGACCCTCAGTGCTGGGGCTGTGGACAGATGGGCTATTATGGTATAGGATGTGCACCTAAGACAAAGGTTATCCCTACACCTAGAGCAACACAGGTCTCGGAAAATGACAAGTGCCTGTAGCAATCGACCCCCGCACACCTGACTAGCTGTAACAGGGCACAAAGGTGGAAAAGAGAACTAACCATACTAGAGCACCACAACCCTATGTGTTTTGCTACTTCAACCGGGTCCCCCGGATCCCTTGTAGAAAAAAAAAGTGTCGCCTTCTCCACCAAAATGGCAGCTCCCTCTAACCGTTATGAAGTTCTACATGATGGAGCGAACAATTCGCGCCAGTACAAATTCTCTGCCACCATGATTTCCTTACTCGACCTACACCCTTACAACCTGTAGGTGCCCTAAAGCAACAGCCTAAATTTGCAGTTTCTTCAAAGACAAATTAAATTTTACAGGTGGAGCAATTGTTGGCTTGGCTGCAAGTAAGAGAGCAATAGTTGAAAAAACGCTTGACAGAACTGAAGTATCAATCACAACCAGACAACTACTGAAACCATAACTCCAAATTGAAAATTTTATTTCAACGTGGTTTGTAAGAGTTCCTGAATGTCGGTGTGAGGAGTGTAAAGAGGCTAAAACGATGATGGGACAAAAAATTGATTGTGAAGCAGGGTGTGCGAGGCTCTGTTGTTGCAAGTAGTGTTTTTTGAGTTTAGTGGAAATAGTGTAATTGCTTCATAAATGTTGTGGTTAATTAAATTGAGAGGGAAAAATGTAATTTTTAGCCATGAAATCTGAGTGAAATTTTCAACTGAATGCGTTAACTTGCCTGTTGCTGAGCATTTGTTGGTGGCTGATCTACCATCTCGGTTTCATCTTTAGATTCTTTAGGTCTTGTAGGTGACAAGTTGAACATCAATTTCATTTTTTGCTGGGTAAACTGAAAGATTAATGGCATGTTCAAGAAAGTGATGATAATGATAAATGATAACAACGTGCTTTACTACATATATATATATACATATAAATTAGTAAAATAGTATGGCTCATGGGGCGAAAGGAATGCACAGGGGGATAGGCTAAATAAAAACAATCAAGTAAATAAATAATAAATATGTAATTGTTATTATTAGATGCCCGAGAGATGGTAGAAACCAGTCAAGACTGAAGTAAGTAAAACAGTGCTCAACAAAAAAAAACCAAGGAGCAAGATACTAAGAGATAAAATAGTAAAACTTGGTAAAAATATTGTCTCACTACAAATTGTTTCACGTGCCAAAAGAAAAAGAATTCGGGCACAATCATCAGGTTTGCTTTCAATCATAAAAGTGAAGATGGAAGATAGAACTAGAAACAGAAAGGTCAGACAGAAAATATTAAGTGTACAAGCATCGCTATTTGTTACTAGATATGGTGGTAGTGGTGCACGAGCGCCAAAAGAGACAAAGGGCATAGAGCTACACCAGGCTGAGAATAAATTTATTAGAGTGTCTGCAGTTGGTGAAAGTTTCAATCCTGCTATTAAGTGACGACAACTCTGGTTACAATATAATATAGAATTTTTCCGCCATACAGAGGTGGCATTTTTTATCTATGTTGGAATATGCTCTGGCATGCGATAAAATTCTGCATTTGATGTTAAATTGGATGAGTCTTTAAGTAACCAAATATGTTTGCTCAGTTCGGTGAAATTTCTTTTGCTGGCGATGTTAAAAGATGTTTTATGATTTATATATCGTTTTGAATTTTCGTTCAGTTAGACCAACATATGTTTCGACTTTGTTATTAACTGAGACTGTAGTCTGGTGAATGATACTTTTGATCTGGCAATTGCTCTCGAGTGGACACTCAGCTCTGTCCTTACCGTTGCATATATTAGTGGTGGTGTTGCTAATGTTGTTAGAGATCTTGTTATTTTGTCCTTTTATGATGGTTTTGATATTGGGCATGCAACTGTAAGTGAGTTTAACAGTGTTTTTTTTTTAAAAACATGGCCCAAAGGATGGTTTTTGGGAAACACTCTTAAACTGCTTTGAGGAACTCATGGCCGATGTTGTTGGACACATTAAGATCAAAAGATGGGTTGTACCAGATGATATTTCCACGCTGTTTTTGTTTATTTTATAAGCTGGTGTGGGCGGGTTTGAAAGAAAGATTGTAATTATACCCGCTTTGTAGTCAGACAATAGTTTTTCCATCTTTTACTATTTGCTGTTTTACTTACTTCAGTCTTGACTGGTTTTTACCATCTCTCGGGCATCTAATATTAATAATTATTTATTTATTTGATTATTTTTATTTAGCGTATGCCCCTGTGCACTCCTCGTGCCCCACCGGTCATACTATTTTACTAATTTATACAGCTCCTAGTATATTCCTTCTCTGGTGTATCCTTGTTAAGCACCGTTTCCCTGTACTACAGTATTGAGGTAGTAAATTTCAACAATTCTACTAAAAATATTGCTACAACAGTCCGTCCCGCTTTTTGCGTAAGGCTCATTTACCAGACTGAATGTTTTATTAAAAGAATGAGATGGGGTGCTCTTTTCCACCCCAACCCACATGCCACATCCTCTGTGTCTGAAAGCTATGGGTTTAAGTCTAGACTGCCCCCCACCATCAATGAATTGAAAAAAATTGAATCCAAACTCATAGGCATTAGTTCCAACACCAATTTTAAAAAGTCACACAACCACTCAGAACAAAAGTTGCATGATGATATTAGGATCTTGAAAAGGGAAAATAAACTGACAATAGCGACTGATAAGGCCACCAACTGTTATAAATTGGATAAAGCCAGCTGTGATGAGCTCCTTCATAAAAAAAATCGACAGAAACATATAAAAAGTCAACTAACCATGCCTTAGATAGCATCAACTTTGAAGCCAAAAATATTGCTTTCAGATTAGGTTTAAATGGGAGGGTTGAAAAATAGCGCAAAAAACGGCATACATAACATTAAAAGATCATGAACCCAATTTTCTTAACAGCCCATCATGCCGCCTAATAAAACCGTGCTAAATCAGAAATTGGGCGCATCAGCAAAGCCCTTCTTTCTAAAATGATAAACATAGTGGTTGATAAAAATAACTCCAATTTGTGGAGAAACACTAGGTCTGTAATGCAATGGTTTAATAACACCAAACATATTAAGGGACTCGTTTTTCATCTGCAACGATGTAGATAGATTAAGAAATTATCAATCACAACTACTAACTTGCAACCGTTAAAAATATTGTGTTCATCTGTTCTGTCTCTGGCAGTCTACAGTTTTTTGATGCTAGATCTTTCCTATCTAGACTTGTAGTTCTGAAATTGATCTAAAACTATTCTGCCCACCGCGCTTTTGGGTGACTTACAAAATGCTATAATACAGTTATAGTTACAAGTTCTTCAAAATGGTTGCTTACAATAGACCAGGCTTCAACTAAATAGTGTAGTGGATGTTGGGGGCTTAAACCCACTAACTAAAGACAGTAGCAATCCGACAGACATACTGCCACCAGCTGTTTTTTATCCTGCAACAACAACAGGTCGGTGCGATACCGAGAGATGTATAAAAGAGTACTTCCAACTCTACGACTAGTTAGGAGCCCTCAAACGCATAACTCAGTGCTTTTGAGTATCTATGGATTTATTCACCTTATCAAAACAAGTGAGTAAAAAGCACATTACAACTAATTCAATAGAACCCAAGTTTTGTCTTATATAGGCAATTTACAGGAAGTGACAGGAAGTAATCATTAATAATAACCAATCACATAACAACAATACACAATAAACGAATGAACAAAGATATATAAATGGAAAACAAATCTAAGAGAGTATCTAGGGCTTAAATATATATTGCGCCCTGTAGTGATAGGTGGAGACATAAGCTATTGCACCAATCACAGTCCTATCTGCTTCCTGTCTCTGGTCCTTAGCCTTGCTAGCCATTGTTTTTGGCCTTCCGTCAGGTTTACTGGTCGTTAACTCCTGGATATGGCATTCTTCTTCCCTCAGGCTATTTTCTAACTCTCAGCCTATGCTGACTCATTTCTTGCCGGCCCTGCAAGGTTGGAAATGACTCATACCTGGTCAATATTGCTCTATACAGGGTTGGTACTGCTCCATACCGGGTCTGTGCTGACTCATGCGCAGGATCGGTCAATTCAGTATCATTGATTCCAACCATTCTGAACATCTAATTGCTAATATGAGGATGCCAGAATGTCAGTAGGGCATGTGGGCAGAAGTAGGCAACATTAAACTCCACAACAACAGTGTTCATCTGAGCTTTGGGTAATTAGATAGATGAAATCGGATGTATCAAGCGTAAAAACAATGCTGTAAAAATGCATGTCCAAAGCAACACAAAACATTGCAAGTAATGTCTTTTGAGTTTAGTGGAAATACTGTGAGCACTTCATAACTGTAATGGTTAATTACCTTGAGAGGAAATACTGTGAGCACTTCATAACTGTAATGGTTAATTACCTTGAGAGGAAATACTGTGAGCACTTCATAACTGTAATGGTTAATTACCTTGAGAGGAAATACTGTAAGCACTTCATAACTGTAATGGTTAATTACCTTGAGAGGAAGTACTGTAAGCACTTCATAACTGTAATGGTTAATTACCTTGAGAGGAAATACTGTAAGCACTTCATAACTGTAATGGTTAATTACCTTGAGAGGAAATACTGTAAGCACTTCATAACTGTAATGGTTAATTACCTTGAGAGGAAATACTGTAAGCACTTCATAACTGTAATGGTTAATTACCTTGAGAGGAAATACTGTAAGCACTTCATAACTGTAATGGTTAATTACCTTGAGAGGAAATACTGTAAGCACTTCATAACTGTAATGGTTAATTACCTTGAGAGGAAATACTGTGAGCACTTCATAACTGTAATGGTTAATTACCTTGAGAGGAAATACTGTGAGCACTTCATAACTGTAATGGTTAATTACCTTGAGAGGAAATACTGTGAGCACTTCATAACTGTAATGGTTAATTACCTTGAGAGGAAATACTGTAAGCACTTCATAACTGTAATGGTTAATTACCTTGAGAGGAAATACTGTAAGCACTTCATAACTGTAATGGTTAATTACCTTGAGAGGAAATACTGTGAGCACTTCATAACTGTAATGGTTAATTACCTTGAGAGGAAATACTGTGAGCACTTCATAACTGTAATGGTTAATTACCTTGAGAGGAAATACTGTGAGCACTTCATAACTGTAATGGTTAATTACCTTGAGAGGAAATACTGTAAGCACTTCATAACTGTAATGGTTAATTACCTTGAGAGGAAGTACTGTAAGCACTTCATAACTGTAATGGTTAATTAACTTGAGAGGAAGTACTGTAAGCACTTCATAACTGTAATGGTTAATTACCTTGAGAGGAAGTACTGTAAGCACTTCATAACTGTAATGGTTAATTACCTTGAGAGGAAATACTGTAAGCACTTCATAACTGTAATGGTTAATTACCTTGAGAGGAAATACTGTAAGCACTTCATAACTGTAATGGTTAATTACCTTGAGAGGAAATACTGTAAGCACTTCATAACTGTAATGGTTAATTACCTTGAGAGGAAATACTGTAAGCACTTCATAACTGTAATGGTTAATTACCTTGAGAGGAAATACTGTAAGCACTTCATAACTGTAATGGTTAATTACCTTGAGAGGAAATACTGTGAGCACTTCATAACTGTAATGGTTAATTACCTTGAGAGGAAATACTGTGAGCACTTCATAACTGTAATGGTTAATTACCTTGAGAGGAAATACTGTGAGCACTTCATAACTGTAATGGTTAATTACCTTGAGAGGAAATACTGTAAGCACTTCATAACTGTAATGGTTAATTACCTTGAGAGGAAATACTGTAAGCACTTCATAACTGTAATGGTTAATTACCTTGAGAGGAAATACTGTGAGCACTTCATAACTGTAATGGTTAATTACCTTGAGAGGAAATACTGTGAGCACTTCATAACTGTAATGGTTAATTACCTTGAGAGGAAATACTGTGAGCACTTCATAACTGTAATGGTTAATTACCTTGAGAGGAAATACTGTAAGCACTTCATAACTGTAATGGTTAATTACCTTGAGAGGAAGTACTGTAAGCACTTCATAACTGTAATGGTTAATTAACTTGAGAGGAAGTACTGTAAGCACTTCATAACTGTAATGGTTAATTACCTTGAGAGGAAGTACTGTAAGCACTTCATAACTGTAATGGTTAATTAACTTGAGAGGAAGTACTGTGAGCACTTCATAACTGTAATGGTTAATTACCTTGAGAGGAAATACTGTAAGCACTTCATAACTGTAATGGTTAATTACCTTGAGAGGAAATACTGTGAGCACTTCATAACTGTAATGGTTAATTACCTTGAGAGGAAATACTGTAAGCACTTCATAACTGTAATGGTTAATTACCTTGAGAGGAAATACTGTAAGCACTTCATAACTGTAATGGTTAATTACCTTGAGAGGAAATACTGTAAGCACTTCATAACTGTAATGGTTAATTACCTTGAGAGGAAGTACTGTAAGCACTTCATAACTGTAATGGTTAATTACCTTGAGAGGAAATACTGTAAGCACTTCATAACTGTAATGGTTAATTACCTTGAGAGGAAATACTGTGAGCACTTCATAACTGTAATGGTTAATTACCTTGAGAGGAAATACTGTAAGCACTTCATAACTGTAATGGTTAATTACCTTGAGAGGAAATACTGTGAGCACTTCATAACTGTAATGGTTAATTACCTTGAGAGGAAATACTGTGAGCACTTCATAACTGTAATGGTTAATTACCTTGAGGGGAAATACTGTAAGCACTTCATAACTGTAATGGTTAATTACCTTGAGAGGAAATACTGTAAGCACTTCATAACTGTAATGGTTAATTACCTTGAGAGGAAATACTGTGAGCACTTCATAACTGTAATGGTTAATTACCTTGAGAGGAAATACTGTGAGCACTTCATAACTGTAATGGTTAATTACCTTGAGAGGAAATACTGTGAGCACTTCATAACTGTAATGGTTAATTACCTTGAGAGGAAATACTGTGAGCACTTCATAACTGTAATGGTTAATTACCTTGAGAGGAAATACTGTAAGTACTTCATAACTGTAATGGTTAATTACCTTGAGAGGAAATACTGTGAGCACTTCATAACTGTAATGGTTAATTACCTTGAGAGGAAATACTGTAAGTACTTCATAACTGTAATGGTTAATTACCTTGAGAGGAAAGTATAATGTTTAGCCATAAACTCTGAGTGAAATTTTCACCAGAATGCATTAACTTGCCTGTTTCTGAGCAGCTGTTGGTGGCTGATCAACAATCTCGGTCTCAACTTTAGATGCTTCAAGTCTTGTAGGTTGCAGGTTGAACATCAATTTCAATTTCTGACGGTTGAACTAAAAGATGAATGGTGTGTTCAAGAAAGATTCTATGCTAAATGATATTATTGAGCTTTGGTATAAGTAAATGCTGTTGTGGATTTTAGTGTCATCTACTTCTGAGCACACTGTAATTACATACTCTAGCAACTTGTACTAACCGCTAGATTGCTGGAATGGTCGTAATCAATTATGCAGGATTGACCGACCCTGCGTATGACTCAGTACCGCCCCTGAGTAGGGCAGCACCGACCCTGTAGCAAGCTATACCGATCCGGTATGACTCATCACCGACCTTGCAGGGCCGGCAGGAAATGACTCAGCCTAGACTGAGAGTTACAAAGTAGCCTGGGAGAAGCAGCGAGGCGTATCTGGGAGATAACCACCCTTAAACTAGATGAAAAGGCAAGAACAAAGGCTGCAGAAACAAGATACCAGGGACAAGAAGTGGCTAGGACTGTGATTGGCTACTTACCTAATAACTGCACCTATCTTTGCTTGGCACCATATCTATTTAACCATATTCTAGCCACTTGATTTGTTACCTGTTTATATAAGACTGTTCATTTGTTCATTGTACCTTGTTCTTATGTGATTGGTTATGTCTAATGATTGCTTCCTGTGAATTGCCTATAAGAGGCAGAGCTTGTGCCTCTTATGATCAGTTGTAATGTGCCTTTTACTACTCGCCTATTCTAGATGAATAAATGCATATTTACTCAATACCACTGAGTTATGCATCTGAACCAAGGGCTCCTTCCTAGTTGTAGAGTTGGGATACTCTCTCATTTCTCTTCGGTACACTACCGACCCTGTTGTTGTAACAGGTAAAACTTACAACTAGTGGCAGCCTGCTACCAACTTTCAGCCCCCAAAATCCACTACAATATAAATATACATATACACATGTAAATTAGTAAAATAGTATGCCTGGTGGCGTATAAGATGTGCACACGAGCATAAAATAAATAGAAACAATCAAATAAAGAAATAATAATAAATTTGTTATTACTATGAGGTGCCCAAGAGATGACAAAAACCAGTACAGTATGGGTGTATTAAGTTTTAACTATTCTATTAAAAATATTGCAACGGCAGACCATTCCGCTTTTTGCAAAAGGTTCATTTACGAGACCGAATGTTTTATTAAGAGAAAGAGATGGGGTGTTTTTTCCACCCCAATCCACATGCCAATCCTGTTTCGAGAGCAATGGGTTTAAATCTAGACTAGCCCCCCCCCCCCCACCTTCAATGAATTGAAAAAATTGTATCCAAACTCAAAGGCATTAGTTCCAACATCAAATGTAAAAAGTCACACAACCACTCAGAAAAAAAGTTGCATGATGATATTAAGATCTTGAAAAGAGAAAATATATACTGACTATTGCGGCTGATGAGACCACCAATTTTTGCAAAGTGGATAAAGCCAGCTATGATCAGCTCCTTTATAAAAACATCGAAAACACCGTACCAAAAGTCAGATGACAATATCTTAGATAACATCAACTCCAAAGCAAAAAATACCGCTTGCAGATTATGTTTTGATAGAAGGGCTGAAAAAATGGCTCAAAAAGCTGCATAGATAACACTTAAAGATAATAAAACCAAATTTCTTAACAACCCATCATGCCGCCTAATAAACCCTGCTAAATCAGAAATTGTGCACATCAGCAAAGCCATTCTTTCTAAAATAGTAAACATAGTGGTTGATAAAAATAACACCAATTTGTGGAGAAACACTAGGTTTGTTCTTCAGTGGTTTAGTAACACCAAACTTATTAAGGGACTCTATTTTCATCTGCTTCGATGTAGTAGAAGTAGTAATATATGAGCAGATCTCCCTACCAAGTGTTTTTTTGTGGGTGTAATCGCCAGTGTTAGGCAATGTTTTACCACGTTGATTTACGCTGCGGTTTAATACTTTACGGCATCTAAATTTTATTGACGTTTTATTTTTTTTATCTCTCTCTCAGTATTAGTTACATTGGCTAGTTTACATCAAATAGAAAAGAGTAATCACTCACCAAGTTGTATTGTTTGCCTTGTTCTTTTTGAGTACATGTCCATGTCCATATTCATACTTATGTCCATATGCATGTCCATGTCCATATCCATGTCCACGTCCATGTCCATATTCACGTCCATATGCATGTCCATGTCCATATTCATGTCCATATTCATGTCCATATTCATGTCCATTTATGTTCATGCCCATGTTCATATTCATGTCCATTTATGTACATGTCCATATTCATGTCCATTTATGTACATGCCCATGTCCATATTCACGTCCATATGAATGTCCATGTCCATATTCATGTTCATATTCATGTCCATTTATGTTAATGCCCATGTCCATATTCATGTCCATTTATGTACATGCCCATGTTCATACTCATGTCCATTTATGCACATGCCCATGTTCATATTCATGTCCATTTATGTACATGTCCATGTCCATATTCACGTCCATATGAATGTCCATGTCCATATTCATGTTCATATTCATGTCCATTTATGTAAATGCCCATGTCCATATTCATGTCCATTTATGTACATGCCCATGTTCATACTCATGTCCATTTATGCACATGCCCATGTTCATATTCATGTCCATTTATGTACATGTCCATGTCCATATTCACGTCCAAATGAATGCCCATGTCCATATTCATGTCCATTTATGTACATGTCCATGTCATATTCATGTCCATTTATGTACATGCCCATGTCATATTCATGTCCATTTATGTACATGTTCATGTCCATATCTATGTCCACGTCCATGTCCGTATTCATATCCATTTATGTACATGCCCATGTTCATATTCATATCCATTTATGTACATGTCCATATTCATATTCATGTACATGTCCGTGTCCACGGGTTTGAATGTTGCTTTACCCGATGCTTTTCATGTTATGTTATAACATTGTATAGTTATTGGTATAGTCTTATTATTACAAGAAAATTTAAGCTTTTCCCATACATGACCATATACATGGGCTCTCATTGCACCTATCTCTGTGTTTATGTACTTTTTTATATCATGTCTTATGAGGAATAAACAAACAAACAAACACAAGTTCTGCTTTTTATAGGCAATTTACAGGAAGTGACAGGAAGTAATCATTAGTAATAACCAATCACATAACAACAATACACAATAAACGAATGAACAAAGATATATAAATAAAAAACAAATCAAATAGAGTATCTAGGGCTTAAATATATATGGCACCCTGTAGTGATAGGTGGAGACATAAGCTATTGAACCAATCACAGTCCTATCTGCTTCCTGTCTCTGGTCCTTAGCCTTGCTAGCCATTGTTTTTTTGCCTTTTATCAAGTTTAAAAGTAGTTACCTCTTGAATATGGGCTCCTTCTTCCTTCAGGCTACTTTCCAACTGTCAGCCTACGCTGACTCACTTCCTGCCAGCCCTGCAAGGTTGGTAATGACTCATACCGGATCGGTATTGCTCCATGCAGGGTTGGTGCTGACTCATGCGCAGGTCGGTCAATTTGGTATCATTGATTTCAACCATTCTGGCCGTCTAATGGTTAATACGATGGTGCCGGAATGTATGTACAGTGTGCGTGCTGAATTAATAATATTAAAATCCACAACAATTGTGTCCATCTGAGATTTGGAAATTATATAAACGAAATCCAAATTATCAAGCATTTAAACAATGCTGTGAAAATGCAAGTCCAAAGCAACACAAAAAATTGCAAGTAGTGTTTTTTGAATGTAGTGGAAATAGTGTACATGCTTCATAAATGTTGTGGTTAATTAACTTGAGAGAAAAATATGATTTTAAACCTTCAATTCTGAGTGAAATTTTTACTCAATTGTATTAACTTGCCTGTTTCTGAGCAGCTGTTGATGGCTGATCAACAATCTCGGTCTCATCTTTAAATGCTCTAGGTCTTGTAGATTGCAGGTTGAGCGTCGATTTCATTTTTTGACGAGTAAGCTAAAAATTTATGGTGTGTTTAAGAAGGTTGCAATGCTAAATGACACTATTGTGCTTGGACATAACTTCAGTTTCGGTTGTATAGCTTCTAACGCTGAGCTGTAATGCTTGTACTTACAACACTTGCGTCCACATCCTTCTTGTGCTGAACCCAATAGTGGCGTCGCAAAATATAACTAGCAGTTGCTTCTTCAAACTCAGTATCGCAGTTGTCATAAGTGCAGTAGAAACGTTCACATGGTGGTGGACATTTACCAATAAGTTCTTGTTGACGGTCTTTGATGGATTCACAATAGCTGCACTCATTTACAAAGGATGTTGCATCAGGGTGAGTGACTGACTGAATGTGGTTCAACATACTGCCCAGTGACATGGTTGAATATTTACATGATTTGCTCACTCGACAGTGATACTTCTGACACTGTGAACATTTCCCTATTGTTTTGTGACTGTCTCTAGGTGGCTTTATTTGATTGCATATACAGTCCTCAGGTGTTTCATCAGTGACCTACATCCAATGGAAGCATGATTTATATAAAAATAGAAAAAAATGAGACAAAGAGTAATCCTATGGTGGTTTCCAGACGAACCTTTTGAGAAGCTTACGGTAGAGAATAATCTGGTTTTCAATCATGACCAGCAGAACTGGACTTTAGTTAGGGATTTTAGTGGTTAGCTTTGAGCCACTAGAAAGCAGCTGTTACTGTTATTTTATGGTTGGCAGGAACCATTTCTGTTTATTGAGAGAGAAAAATGCATTTATTTACGGCTTAAAGCGACAAAGCAGTTTCCATCTTTTTCTAACTTTCATGTCACACATTCCATTCATTTCAAATTTACTATGTATAAAATTTACAAATGAACTTGTACATGATGCTAACATAGTAACTAGGGATTTTATCAAACCCAATGAAAACTTTTTGCAACTGGTTATTATTTTATGCAGAATAGTTGACATTGATGGCTCCCACAATTTTAATCCCTAATCGGTATTTAACAACCAGGTGCCCAAGCAAATGGTCAACTAACAACCAATTGAACTAGACATTTCAATGAATTTGAAGTAGAAATCTAACATAATTTACCATTGTCAAAGGTTACACACAATTCTACCCATGGGATATTTCCTTCTAAACTTCCAACATCAAAGTTTTGAATAATGAATAATTGATCATCAGAGCCGGTTTCTAGTGACGTAGAATTAATTTGTTCAAATGGTAATTTGCTTCCTTTCCTTTATTATCAGTTATTTTTGCTTGTCTCCTTGGCCTCACAAGTAACGTCTCACTCAATGTAATGAGGTGGAAGCCTTTGTACAACCAGTTATCTCTTCCTCTATGTACTCTAGTGTCAGAGAGGAGGAGGTGGGCAATGCTATGTTTTAAGATAGCACTGTTGTATGATAATTGGAGTGTCTGTGCACTGGCTGGCCTAAAGTTAGATCCACTTTAAATGAGGAATTACTCAGACTATATGGCGTTAAAGATGGGCTCAGTGTATATACTGGCTTGATATTGCAGGATAATAACCCAAGCTATTAAGGCAAAGGTATATTAAGTTGTGTCAGAAGGACACCTGGGCGTTACCAAATGCCGGAGAAGAGCTCAAAGCCATTTTTGGTAGTCAGGAGTAATAGCCACATTGCTGATTATATTATTAAATGCGCTGTTTGTATTATGCGCAGTCAAGTCAAACACCAACCTATGCATAAAGCATAGGAAGTTGTAGGAAGTGACCTTTTCACCTTTGAAGGTGATATATGTGTGTTCAATTTATTGATTACTACTCTAATTGGATTGAGGCAGTGTTTGTAGAGGCCCAAACATCTAGAGCGGTGATCAAGGCCATTGTAGTATTCTCTCAGATATATAAAACACGTATTTGGGTGTAGTTAGCAACTATTCCAGTCAAATACAATAATGCAACCACAAAATTCAAACATTAAAAAACATTACAATGATTATCAGAGTGCACTCTGTAAAAGCATAAGCCCAACTGACTCTTCTGCTAACTATTACCCAGCAAGTCACGTATGCATGTTCACTCATGCATGTCTGCTTATGCATGGCTTCTAGATAAAAGCATAAGAACACAACTCTGAACTCCAAATGCCAGAGCTATGAAAGGCATTTTTTCATGTTTTTGGGAGCCTATGGTTTTATGCTCAGATAATGGATGATAGATCTTACCATAGTTCAGAGTTTGGGAGGTCCGCAGGATGTAAGGATAAGGAAATTGCCATGTCTCCATATAAGACTACACTTTTGCCTTCTGGTTTTGCATCTATTGATTGGATGCTTGGTTGGGCCACTAGATCTAGGAGAGTGCATCTCCTAGACCGTGACGGAAGAAAAAAAATTCAAAGGCTTAAGAATAAAAAATATGGGATAAGAAATACAACACAACTGTGTTGCCCAAGTTTCTGACAGGTCAAAAGGTGTATATAAAAACACCAAATGATCAGGATCTATAGTTAGAGTAGTATGGAAAGATAACCCTACGCATAGTTACTGGGTAAGGAAAGGCTTAAGTGCGATCCGTAGAAAAAGAAATTGCCTTTTCTCACTGAATGGCAATGAATAGTTGTCCCGAGTAACAGGTTAAGGTAATAGTAGTCAGGGTGTGGTCCAAGAGAGACTGTCAGTAACAGGGGAATAGTTCGCAAAAATCTCTCCCACACCAGTACCAATGTAGGCTCATAAGTGTGGCAGCAATTTTTTTCTTTAAAATGTAACCCAATATTTTTGACCCTAGACAATTTTTTTTACACATGATGATGTTTTTAGACTACTCCATAGTTTTTGCCCAAAATGGCCAATCTTTTTATGGAATGTCCGTTTTTCTCAGAATCAGAATCGGGTGGCTTGTACTTTAGTTCCAGCGCAGATAATGCTCATGGTACCTGAAGCGGTACTTCACTTACCCACCCAATACGCATGTCTTTACACCATGTATACATTTTTTGTCTCCATGGCACCTCCTACTATAATAGTCAGCCTTACCCACTTGCTGTGAACAACTACTCCAATAAACTGTGTTTTTTGGAAAATGTGTTGCGATGGCACATCAAACCATCTCACTGCAGTTGTAGATCCAGCGTATGTCTCTAAAATGGGGGTGAATCTAAATTGCGGGAAAAGCGGTCAAAAATAGTTTTCAATTCTTCTTTTTGGCACCGTTTGCCGACGTGCAAAGTTGATGTAACTCAATACACTTGATATGCTACTACGATAGACGACAAATATTATCCCCTGCACTGAATAAACCTTCGTGCGCGCCCAGTTTTTGTACATGCTGTCTTACCATGCTTCTCAAAAGACCCACATTGTTTGGAATGGCAGGGCCTTGTGGACCGGGTGAAAAGGCAGGGTGAACCAGGGGAACCTTTTTCATTTTTATGAATGTGACATTATATTTCATAAAACATTTAATAAACCATTAGAAATCAGTAAATGGTCAACTACACATCTGCTGTGAGACAACATCCAATATAAACAACACTAAAAGTGTGAGTGATGATAAGTCAAGTGATGCAAGACAAAAAAAAAGCTTCTTGCAGCTAACCATAGAGCTGGGTATAAATTGTACAAAAGTTGAAGAGCGTACCAACGGGCTCTGTAAAGATGGCTGCAGTGAAATGAGTGGTGCAGAGTTCATAAGTGAGATAGCTTATGCCATACTTAGCTACGATGTGTAACATATTTTGCAAGACTGAGAAATAAACAGAACTTCTAATGATATGATGGACCATTTGTCACACTCATCATGTACACTTATCACAACAGAAGATGTGAGAGTGCACGCCACCAACAAATAGTGTTAAAACCTCAATAACTTAACAAACCTTGTCAAGGATTCGCATATTTTAGTTTGTATAATATGTAAATATTTCACCAAACATTAAAACTAGTTGACCACATGTCGGAGACATCAACCATGACATCGATGAATGCACTACTTGTGTTGCGGAACAGATGGCTGACTTATTTGTGGGGCTGGCAAAAGTATTTAGTGATTTTACCACTCCTGTTGCTGTTAATACTGTAATGGATTCCGGTCTGTTACCACGGACATCCACTAGTCTCGAGTATTCTACCTCTCTCCAGAGGGGACACTGTACTGACCGACAGTGACAACTGTATAGGGCAACCGAATTACCCGGTAAGGCAAGAGCCCATGGCTCAGACAAACAGTACCGAGTAGTGTTTGCTATAGTGGCTTTATTACAAAGCAGTCCTGAGGGTAATTATTCCTCTAGGTGGTTAGCAATATAAGAATACATGCTATGGCTCATTGTAATGAATGCACTGATTATCAGTAGGAGCTCTCCTTTTATAGGAGAGCTAAGGAACACAAAACATATAAGAGACAATGCACAGGAAGTAATGCAACCAATGACATCAATTATATAAATACTTAACCAATCACAATGCAATGCAAGATAATACAAGGAGGTGCCAAGTGGCTAAGGGCGGAGTCTTTTCTCCCAACTGTCCAATGACATCTCCTACAGGGTCCACAGGCTGTATATAGAATCAGGTCCACTAAGTTGGTACTTTAGGGGTAGTCACTTCCTGTTTACGACCTTGACTAAGTTCCTGAACATCTTTACAGATCCTCGTCTAAGGCGGCCATCTTGTGCCGGCCCAGTACAGCTGTACCGGGTCGGTAGAGGTCACTACCGACCCTGCAGGGGTCAATACCGGCCCTGCTTACCATGCTACCGGCACAGTATGACTTCCTACCCAACAGCTATTAACCAAATGCTGTGAGCAGAAGCCTAGCGCATTGCTTCACAAGGTTCCTAGTGTAAACTACCCGTTTACCACTAGAGTGCACTGAAATCTACCACATACCTCTCTCCATTAAAGTCATAGCCTGGCTTTAATAATAAAATATTAAGAGTAGATATGTGTGGGGGGTAACACTTGTACCCAGGTTATATATGTGTAGTTAAGCGTGACGTCGAACCGACATCTTGACGAGGCTGTTAGCTGGGTCAAGACAGGTGGGTCGAGGGAAGGCCAACCGTTTTGCTGGGTTTGGCGAAGGAAGGGCAGGAAAGTTTTCCTGGTATTGCTGGTCGGAGTCTTCGCCGGCACATATTAAGTGGCAATAGGCTTCTCCGTATCTGGTTGGAGGTCCCACATTCCGTTGTGGACGGCTCCTGGGGTTCGTCATGGGGGCTTCCGTTGGAAGGTGAGGTGTCGGATCCGGGGTCTGTGGTAGGGGCCGGGTGGCGGCTGGAGGCGGCTCGGGTAAGCCTACTGGATCCTCTTCTATGGGTACCGATCTGTTGATTTGGGGGAATTCTGGCAAGGTAGGGGGCGGAAAGTATTCAGTCTCCACTGGTTCTCGTGGCCTCCTTTTCTTCCGGGTGGCGCCCCTCATGTTGGGTCGACGGTTGGGTTCAAGCGCTGCCGGGGCTTGACCCCGGGGGTCGGTGCAGGGGTAGTAAGGCTTCAGGTTACAACCATTCTGCACGGATCTCTGGCCATGCCTCATAATAAGGTAGGTGTGATTGTGGTAGGCCTCCTCAATTTCAAATGGTCCGACAAACTTTGGCTGGAGCTTGGGATTCTCCCCTTTCCGCCGTCTGCGATTTAGCAGCCATACTTGATCTCCTGGGGCGAACGTGGTGGGTTCCTCCCCTTCGTCTGTCCTTATTTGGGTCTGTTCCTCTCGTAAGGTGTGGTGTACTTCCTCTAGTCTCTCCTTGAGCGCCTGAGCATAGGCGTGAACAGGGAGCTGGTCGGGTAACGGAGGGTGGCAGGTGATTTGGTCGTGTAGGCGGAGCTCTCGACCCATCATGAGGAAGTTTGCCGTTTCTCCGGTCACTGTATGGGGTGTGGCTCTAAAAGCACGCATGAGTTGTGGCAACAGCAGGTCCCACTCGTTGGGCTGTCTTCTCAGCAGTAGGGACCTCAGGGAATCGCCTAATACTCGGTTATTCCTCTCTACCACCCTGTTAGCTTGTGGGTGGTATGGGGTAGTCCTAGTTTTGTCTACGTTCCATAGGGAGCATAGTTCTTGCATCAGGCTACTCTCAAATTGTGCCCCCTGATCCGTAAGGATTTGTTCAGGGATCCCGAAATATGAGAACACTCTTTCGTCGAGAGCAGTGGCAACTACGGGTGCAGTTGCATCGGGCAAGGCTATTGCGTCTTGCCAACGAGTGAAATGATCTGTCAGGACTAAGATCCAATGATTTCCTCTAGCCGTCTCGGGCAGTGGTCCAACCAGGTCAACCGCCAGTTTTTGCCAAGGGCGGCCAGCGTACATGCGTTGCCTGTGGGGGTTAGGGTGGACTCCTCCTGTTTTTGCGCGCTGACAGACCTCGCAACTCCGTACGAGGCGCCTGACATCAGCATATACTCCTGGCCAGTACCAGGTGAGTAATAGTCTCCGTTGGGTATGGGTTACACCCTGGTGCGCCAGTTCATGAACTTGCCACATGGTGGCTCCTCGCAGTCCCGGAGGGCAGAGGGCGCACCACCGAGACTTCTTTTTGACTGCCACCTGGATCTCTAGTACACCGGTAGACCTGATTCTCATGGCCGACTGTCGGCGGGCCAGGGTCCGTAGCTCACCAATCCCCAGTTCTAGTTGTTCTTGTGTCAGGGTGTGATTCCCTAAGACTGTGGCATACATGATGGCCACTTCGTGTTGGCCTTCCTGTTGCGCTTTAACCAAGGCGGAGTCTGGGGTGGCTACACTTGGGTGGCCTATAGCCGAGACGACGTGGCTGGGAGAGAGGGTTGCTCTCTCTTGGGAGTGAGTCAGCTCCACTGCTACTTCATCCTTAGTGGGCCCACCGTCCCTTTCCTGGATGTGTTGGCACTGACGGCAGGTGTCCGGGCAGCGTCTGCTCAGTCCGTCGGCATTGCCATGGTGCGAGCCCTTCCGATGTTCGATTGAATACTGGAATTCGGAGAGAATTTCCAGCCATCTGGCTACCTGACTTGTCGGTTCTCTCTTTCGGCAAAGCCATAGCAGCGAGGCATGGTCCGTCCTCAATTTAAACTTTTGTCCGTACAGGTATGGCCAAAAATGCCGTACAGCCTTCACTACTGCCAGGAGCTCCTTCCTGGTGACGCAGTAGTTGCGTTCTGCTGAGCCCAGCGTTTTGCTGTAGTACGAGATCACCCTTTCTCGACCATTTTGGATCTGAGATAGGACAGCCCCTAGGCCATCATTGCTAGCGTCGGTGTCCAATATGTATGACCCTTGGGGTTCAGGGTAGCCTAGGATGGGAGCCGTAATGAGGCTCTTCTTCAAATGGGTAAAAGCTTGTTCCTGTTCTGGGCCCCACTCCCACGAAGCGTTCTTCCCTGTGAGTCTGGTGAGGGGTTTGGCTACTGTTGCAAAGTCCGATAGGTACTGGCGGTAGTACCCTACCGTCCCTAGGAAGGCTTGGAGATCTTTCAGGTCTCGAGGGAAGCTCCAGTTGGCGACGGCAGCGACCTTATCAGGGTCGGTAGCTACTCCTTGTTCACTGACAATGTGTCCTAAGTAGCGGACTTGCTTCTGTAGTAAGTCGCATTTGTCTGGCTTCAGTTTGAGTCCCGCCTGTCGTAGCCTGTGGAGGACCTCAGCCAACCGCTCAAGGTGAGTGGCAAAGTCTGGGGAGATGACTATGATGTCATCTAAATATAGGAGCAAGGTCTTCCAATGCAACCCGCAAAGGACCTTCTCCATTAGCCTCTGGAAGGTGGCTGGTGCCGAGGTGAGGCCAAACGGCAGCACCTTCCATTTGTAGAGTCCTGCTCGTGTAGAGAATGCCGACTTCTCGCTGGCGTCCTCATCTAGGGGTACCTGCCAGTAACCGCTGACGAGATCTAGTGTGCTGAAGTATTTACTTCCAGCAAGGGCATCCAGGCTCTCGTCTATCCGGGGCAAGGGATGAGCATCTAGTTGGGTTACCGAATTGAGCCGGCGGTAGTCGATGCAAAACCGCCATGACCCATCTTTCTTTTTAACCAGTACCACGGGGGAACTCCATGCTCCGGTGGCGGGTTCTATCAGGCCCTTGCTCAGTAGGTGGTGGACTTGTTTTTCTGCCTCTTCTTCCTTTTGGGGTCCCAGCCTGTGGGGGGGTTGACGGATAGGTTTGGCACCTGGTAGGAGGGGGATGCTATGTTCAGCCAAATTGGTGCGCCCTATGTCATGATCTCCCGCGCTGAAGGTGGTCCCATGCTGTCCCAACAGCTGGGCGAGGTGTCTGGCCTCTTGGTTGCTTTTGCAGTTTGACAGGGCCCTTTTGTACAGGTCCTCTAGGTGGACGGGCACCGTTGGTACCGATTCCGGGTTTGCAGGATGCTCCGTGTCCTTTTGGGGGAGGGAGTCCAGAGAGGGACAGTGCTCCGGGTCCAAGAGGGTATATCGCCCAATAGTCTGTCCTGCTTTCAATTCCAACGGTTGATCGGTTGGGTTCATGCACCGCACGATTATCCGCCCCTGTCCATCTGGGTGGTTGATGCTGGTAGCCAAGGGGGGAGCATCTGGGTATCCTTCCACCATACCAAGGGGCCCATGGTTCTTGGAGTTTACTCGTCCCACTAGTGTTATTTCTGAACACGGAGGGATAGTGACGGCTCGTACTACTTGTACTTTATTGACCAGTAGTCTGCCCTGCTGGTCTGTGCACTGCAGAGGGTGCCCGTTGACCATTATTCTTGCTTCTTCAGGGTGCAACTGACACCGTTGAGAGAGGCAGAATGGCCTGCCTAGTATGGCGTCTTTGCTCATTCGTCCCACCGTGAAGGTGACGTCCACTTTTACTTCCCTTAGGCGGATGGGGATCGTCACGGTGCCTAAGTAGGGTACCTTTGAACCGTCCGTCATAATCCCGTACGGAGGTCCTGCTCGTAGGGTACCTTTGACGGCGGGGGACAGGGTTTGGAAGACCTGTTGCGACAATAGGTTGAGGGTGCAGTCGGCATCGACTAGCACCGAAATGGGATGGCCTTCTATTCGCCCTGGAAGGAAGTAGAGTACTGCGGGTGGCCGACTGGCGGTGGCTCTCTGAGGGATTCCAGGTTGTTCTGAGACACGGGTAGTCTGGGCAGGACAGCCGTGCGACTTATTCCGTGGTGCCGAGGGCCGGTACTTTGGTAATGTGGAGTGGGTTTGCTTCAGTAGTACGGGGTTATGCCGTTCCAGTCGTTCGAGCAGTTCCTTATTGTGGCGGATAGGCAGTTGCGGCACGCTGGCCGTTGGTCTTGGGGTAGTACTTGTTTCAGCTCTCGGTCTCTTCATAGAGGGTTGGTGGTTGGAGGGCAACTGCCTCTCTCCAGCAACTGTCGTCCGATCCGGCTCAAATCTCCTGCCTTCTACCTGTGGCGGGGGGCTTTTCACAGCCTGGTACATTCCGCCTGTAGTTCTCTCTACGGCGGGTGGTTGATGGGGAATGCCCTCTTCTTCAGGAGTGTAAGGGGGTTCCTTTGTCAGCTCTGCTCGTGCCAGACGGACACTATCATTAAGTGGCTGTCCGTGTTCGTCCGTACAAGGCAGCACATGTCCATCAATAATGAATTCGGATTCTGGAAAGCGTAGGGCACACTCGTGTGAGGTGAGGAATGGCATGCCAATTATGGCATCTTCATTGATGTCGCTAACGACGAAGTTAACGCTTTTCCTCAGTCCCTGTAGTTGCAAGTCCACTTGTAGTGTACCGAAAAAGGGGATCCTCGACCCATCAGCCATGAGTCCATGCGCATCGCTATGTTGCAATGTGTCTTTTACTGGTTCGGGCAGTTGCTGGTACAAGTATCTTGACAGCAAATTAGTTGTGCAACCCGTATCGATTAACAGGGTTGCTGGTTGATCGGCCACTCTTCCATCCAGGAAGTAGCTGGCCTGATAGGGTCGCTCCAATGGTGGGACGGTCGCTTGCATTCTTCTAGGGATCTGCCCACTCCTCTCTAGAGTTCCAGGACTGTATGGGGTGTCAGGAGTTATCCGACCGTAGTCAGCTACCGGTGTAGGTAGCGATTCTACCGGTGGAAGGGTAGCGGCCTGCCTGGTTGCGGTCAATGACTGCAGTTCTTCAGTCAGAAGTTTCAGGCGGTCCATAACCGTGCCCATGGGATCCAGGTTTGCAGGTGCGGGAGCGTGGTGGGGTTGCTGCGCCGGAATGGTGGGGGAGACAGGTGGGGACGGGCTATTGGCCACCGTCTCTCGTCCTTCTTCCTCCTCATCGGTATCCTCTTCCACCAGCCGTACACGAGTCCGGCCCTCTTCTGACGGTGTTTTTATCTGCATATACTCGTTGCCGGCCCTGACTGCTTCAGCAATGTCAATGGGCTGCATGGCCAACAAGTGCCTTTGCAGGTAAGCATTTCCAACCGTGGTGCTGAAGATGTCCAGCATCATCCTCTGCATGGGTCGGTGAGGTAGATCTGCGTAAGCAACGCGCACTAGGCGCTCTACTTCACTTGCATGCTCTTGGAGCGACGTCTTGTGTTGGCGGCGTAGGCTGGTCAGCCGGGACATAGCTTCCCTTTGTGTTAGCCCAAAACGTGCTCGTAGTGCAGCAAAGATACCCTGCAGATGTGGAGGCTTTCCACAGTCCAATGCTTTACCTCCTAATGCATCCCTTAGGTATAACATGGCCGTGTTCTCTGGCCACTCATTCATTTCGGCTACCTCAATGAATCGGCTGATGAAGTACTCGACGTCTCCTTCGCCGTCGAACTTCGGAGCCTTTAGTCTAGCTGGTGCATTGTCTTGGTTGGGCCTCATCATAGCCGTCAATGCTTCGGTCAATCTATCAATGGCTGTAGCTTCTGGGTTGCCAGCGGGTGCTCGACCAGCGCTGCGTGCTCTCTGGGTGGCCATTCTTTGCAGATAGAGGAGTGATCTCAACTCAAATCTAAGAAATGGTCAGTACAACTGGATCCCGGGCCGGTATAGATTAGATCCGGGTCGGTAGCTGTGTTTCCAGTGGCTCTAGCAGATTTAGGGGTTGGTCCAATGGATACTGTGGTAGTATCTGGCACTCCGTCGCTTGTAACAACCGTTACGAAACTTCTTGTACTGCTGCAGGGCGGAGCGAAGCTCTACGGGCCTACAGACAGTAGTGTAGTGACACTGTAAATGGATACAGTGCCGGGGTCACTGTTACCAGCTGAGTAGCACTCCAAGCTGAGTAACCTCTGGTAGCTGAGTCTGTATAGCTGATACACGACTCTCTCTTCTTTTCGCACAGTGCCGGTATCTCTATGTCCAGGTCGGAGCGAACTCTACGAGCCTGTAGAAGATACGGTAGCGTCTGTACTGGACTGCTGCAAACGGAGCAAGCTCTACGGTTGATGCAGACAGCCTTTAGTAGTGGATACTGTGCCGGGATAGCTGCTGCAGTTCGGAGCGCACTCAAACGAACCTGCAGAGAAATCCGGTAGTATCTCGCGTCAATTGCTCTTCAGATCTACTACTTCGGTAGATCAATTTCTCCTCCTCTCTCCAGATCTACACCCGGTAGATCACTCCTCCTTCTTCAGTGGTAGCTGGCCTGCAGTGCATTCGCAGGGCCAGAGGGTAGCGTGAAAGAGCACAGCGTGGGAAGGTACCGTTTATCCCACCGCTGCCACCAATGTAATGGATTCCGGTCTGTTACCACGGACATCCACTAGTCTCGAGTATTCTACCTCTCTCCAGAGGGGACACTGTACTGACCGACAGTGACAACTGTATAGGGCAACCGAATTACCCGGTAAGGCAAGAGCCCATGGCTCAGACAAACAGTACCGAGTAGTGTTTGCTATAGTGGCTTTATTACAAAGCAGTCCTGAGGGTAATTATTCCTCTAGGTGGTTAGCAATATAAGAATACATGCTATGGCTCATTGTAATGAATGCACTGATTATCAGTAGGAGCTCTCCTTTTATAGGAGAGCTAAGGAACACAAAACATATAAGAGACAATGCACAGGAAGTAATGCAACCAATGACATCAATTATATAAATACTTAACCAATCACAATGCAATGCAAGATAATACAAGGAGGTGCCAAGTGGCTAAGGGCGGAGTCTTTTCTCCCAACTGTCCAATGACATCTCCTACAGGGTCCACAGGCTGTATATAGAATCAGGTCCACTAAGTTGGTACTTTAGGGGTAGTCACTTCCTGTTTACGACCTTGACTAAGTTCCTGAACATCTTTACAGATCCTCGTCTAAGGCGGCCATCTTGTGCCGGCCCAGTACAGCTGTACCGGGTCGGTAGAGGTCACTACCGACCCTGCAGGGGTCAATACCGGCCCTGCTTACCATGCTACCGGCACAGTATGACTTCCTACCCAACAGCTATTAACCAAATGCTGTGAGCAGAAGCCTAGCGCATTGCTTCACAAGGTTCCTAGTGTAAACTACCCGTTTACCACTAGAGTGCACTGAAATCTACCACAATACTTATGAGTATATCTTTGAAAAGTCTTTGGTACTCGCCAAATATAAATCTACTGAACCGTGTCCAATATGTTTGGGTGCAATAGACAAACTTGTATCTACTAATTATGTAAATTTATTTTACTTTTTATCATGTATCAACCAGAGAGTGTGCAATAAAGTTGGTTAGGTGACTTGTATGTAAAAACAATTTTGTGAGAAAAAGAGTGAAAATTTGGAACATACAGACCTATCCTTTTAAAAAATTGATAATGGGACAAAAAAATTCATAAATTGTTTTAAGAAATTTTATGAATTGCCCAACAATTGATTAAAATTATTGAAAATATTAATAACTAAATGGAAAAGCGACAGTCCATCTGACTACCAAAGAGGTTAACTGGCTACTAGAGAGTTACACAAAGAAGTCACTCCACTGGTGTAGTGACAGATACAACATGGGCTGAATAAGCAGCTAATCTATCACTTATACAAACCGAGGTTAGCTGGCTAACCAAAGAGGTTAGCTGGCTACCAAAAAGGTTAGCTGGCTACCAAAGAGGTTAGCTGGCTACCAAAGAGGTTAAATGGCTACCAAAGAGGTTAACTGGCTACCAAAGAGGTTAACTGGCTACCAAAGAGGTTAGCTGCCTACCAAAGAGGTTAGCTGGCTACCAAAGAGGTTAACTGATTACCAAAGAAGTTAACTGGCTACCAGAGAGGTTGACTGACTACCAAAGAGGTTAACTGGCTACCAAAGAGGTTAGCTGGCTACCAAAGAGGTTGGCTGGCTACCAAAGAGGTTAACTGGCTACCAAAGAGGTTAGCTGGCTACCCAACAAGCAAATAACGTCTATGTAACGTTAGCTAACGTTCACTTAATGTAACATTCGCAACTTACGTTTTTAAGACGTTTCATAAACATTACAAAATAACGTCCAGGCTAACATTTGGAATTAACATACATTGAACGTTATATAAACATTTGGCACAACATTTGTACATACATTCTGTAAACGTCGTACAATAATGTTAATATAATGTTGTTTTCGACGTTATTTGAATGTTTGTGAACGAATGTCTAGAAATAACATTAATAGTACATTGTACAAACGTTCACTCTAACGTTTTTCCTAAACATTATAGTTATGTTACCTTAAACGTTATTTGAACGTTTTCTCATAACGTTTTATAAACATTGTACCAAAACGTTAATATGATGTTGTTCCTGAGGTTATTTGAATGTTTGTGAACAAATGTCTAGAAATAACATTAATAGTACATTGTACGAATGTTCAATCTAACGTTTTTTCCTAGACATTATAGTTATGTTACCCTCAACGTTGTTTGAATGTTTTATCATAATGTTCAACAATTGTTGTACCATAATGCTTATTTGACGTTGTTCCTGAGGTTATTTGAATGTTTGTGACCAGATGTTTGGAAATAACATTGATAGCACATTGTACTAACGTTCATTCTAATGTTTGTTTTTCAGAACATTATAGTTATTTATCATTCTTTTAATGTTTTTTCATAACATTTTATAAAGAGTGCATTAAACGCTAATATAAAGTTATTCTGGAGGTTATTCAAATGTTTGTAAACAGATTTCCAGAAATATTGATAATAACACATTGTGCAAATGACCGTTCTAATTTTTTTTCTTTACGCGGTGTAGTTACGTTGCCCTTAAAGCTTTATTAATGTTTTTTCATTACATTATATACCTCACACACAAGCTTAACATAGACTTAACATGTTTTGAATTGTTCTCGTAAAAGTCCAAAACTAAAATTAGTGAAAAATAGAGATAGCATTCACTTTAATGTGGTTTTATGCATTTTAATTTTGTTGTTGTTCATGCGACAAGCAAATAACATAAATGTGAAGTTAGCTATCCTCCTCTTAATGTAATGTCAGCATCAAACACTTTTATTTTTTCACACGAATGATTATTGAAAACATCAGGTCCAAAAATTTTAGCAACCATATTTCAGATGTCATATTGACATTGGGCAAGACATCCAAACTAATTTTGTACAAATTATTCCCAAAGATGTGTTGTTAAAATTATTCCAAAAAGTTCCATCATCAGTACTTAACATTCTTAGGCCATTAAAACAACACTTCTCTGAATGCATTATTTAAGCATTTTAGTGAAGATATATCTGGACACCAGGCATAACATCTAGGGTGACATAGCATACAGCAAACTTAAACTGACTGAAAGAACTTTCATTTGCAGGCTTTTAATTTTCTTGGTGTATCAAATTTAACAAATAGTTAAAAATTATTTACTTGTGTAAGGAAAATAGCCCAAGTCTTTAGCTACTCTAGTTCAAAGTTATGACAGCTGTCTTTGGAAGATTTAAAATTTATTTCGAGTTCAGGATTGAGAAATATCAGAATCATTGGGAGTTGTTTGCTCATCGAGCACCAATTTAATCTCAGTCCTATCAAGAGTTGCCTACTCTTACCCATGAGTTGAAATGGGTTTCTATGATGCAATTGAAATATGTAAACAAATGTACACTGATTTTCAAATAATAACAGAGCCTTTAATAATCCAAAATGCTCAGATGAACTTGCCAGATTATCGGCACAATAAAAATGTAACATTGCATGTTGGATGCAGTAAATTAAAGCTGAGTATCTTGAACAGATTCAAATCGGTCATATAAAATAGATGTTGGCATTTGTGCATGCCATTTTTTCATGTGGCTACAATTGAAAAATTGACGAGAGTTGATCGAGATCCCAGAAATTCATTGAAATTTTTAGCTAATCCGTGATAATCGTCTTTGACTGATTGTCAGGAATTTCACTTAATTTTTTTGCACCGCTTTAATATTTGTGGGTGTCGACTAATACCATCCACGTAAATTTTTTTTTATAAAAGGTATAATTAAAAACTAATTGTTTTGTTTGAAGCTATTTTTCTCTAGTTTAAAAGTTTTGATACTTTAATCTCATGGTTGGCATCCATCTATTTTATCTCTCAAAATATTTGCAGTGTTTTCATGTTTTACTGATTATCCTTATTAACTTCATTAACATCAAGATTTAATTGTTGGCAAGTTTTCTCTAACAACTGTATGCAATGAAGTCTTTTTACATATATTAGTTCTCAAATTTGCATATGGAGTTATATCACCTTTTTCAAGGGATACCTATATGTTATCAAGGAAATTGTGAACACGACTTCTAGTGTTTCACATACATTATACTTTGCTACAAGCAAACATAAACAATGTTTGATGGATATAAAATATAATGAATAATACTAAATTAAATAAAACCCCGGGGTTTCAAAGTGAGTGAAAACTTCACTTCAATATCGAGCAGTAGAGCAGTAGGCTCCCTTTTGGTTGAAGCAACAGAAGGTTGAGATGCTTTGGGTTGGTGAGTCGTATAGTGACAAAATTTTTACCATTTCTCTTCATACTGTGCATAGAGTGCACTTTTGAGCCATCATAACAGTTGTCAACAGTCATAAGTTGTGATGCCTAAAATAGCTAAAGTGAAAGTGAATCGGCCAGATTGATGGTTTCAGCTGAGTTTGCATTTATCAATTTTATATGAAAATATTAGGCCTTAAGGACTAATTTTTGATTGTTAGTAGTGAAATGTTAATAAGTTGCAGCAGTTGCTGGGTAGGTTGTTGTGTTGACTTTAGGCTTTGATAATGATGATGAGCAGATTCAGTTTTCCCCCACAATGTGCTCCTTCAGTAAAATTTGGGCTCCGAAATGAAAAAACAGCCAAGTGGGCCTCCTAAGTGTGTTAGGGTATTTTTACAGTCAGTAACTTGCAGATGAAAGTGAACAAAATACATTTTAGCACGACTCTCATGTGTAGGATTAACAGTTTTATTGTTTCGATATCTGTTTTCTTTTGGGAAATTTGTCAGTTCAATTGATAACTATAACAACCTGGTATTTTTTTCAAGGCAACAAGCACGTGCTTACATTGATGAACGTTTGTGTGTACTAATTTATTAATCCTTGTCTTTGGTGAAGCGATTGGTTTCATACCTGTCATGTCACTTGGTTTGTAAGGGACTCACCTGATTTTTAGGTACAACATTTTTTCTATTCTTCAAAAATTGCTAAAATCTCTGAAAATTCCCTAAAATTAACATTGTCTCCCTAGCATCTATTGCACACATAAATTTAGTTTTCAATCGAGCAAAAACGAGACATTGAGATAACTGAACTTAAACATTGTTTTCACATTATCCTTTTACATCTAGCGTCAGTATGTTTGACAAAATTTTGCTGTACCACACCCATGTTTGATTTGCATTTACGTCAGCTATTGACCTCCTGAACTAATAAACTAAATTACTGACTTTGCTTCTAAGCAATCGCCTCATCTATACCCGCAAAGCAGCCAGCTCGTTATTTTTCAGGCCAACATGTCAGATATGGTTGGATTGGGTAATTATATGTACAGATTTACAATTTAATTTCTCAAAAATATACATGTTTCTACTATTAAATTCAATTAAGTCAACTGATGTGATCAATTCACTCTCTAAACCGATTTGTGCTAATTTGCTGATGATCGCCTAGTTTTAGTGAAGTCTGATACTTAGTAAAGGCCAAGCTACCTAATCATTAAACATGATGAAAACTGCTGAGATATTATTAGGAGCTTTGAACACGAATTTGAATATATGGATTAATGATGGACATTATCTTCTCAAGTCAAATCTAAAACAAGGTTTTTGCTCCTTGGCAATATTTTACGATCTCGTGAAAAAACTGCAGACTAGATTCAATGAAAAAAGAATCTCTACCAGTTGTTCATGACGCTGCATGCTGTTAGGTAAAAATGATGATTTATAAATGCAGGTTGTAAACAAACATAATAGAACTGAGGCGTTATCCTAATCGTTAGGTACTATCAAATTAGGACAAAAAGTAAAAAGGCTTGTAGGCATGTTTTTACCTATGGATGGTTGTATGTAATATGAACTAAATGCATGTAAATATATATTTCAAATTTAATTGAGTTGAATCACACATATGTGTGGCTACATGGCTGTAAACAACAATTTACTGTTACATAGACATAGCACATATATGGACATGCATTGCTTTCAAATACTCATAATGCTGGGGGTTGGGGGCTAACTTGCCGTTTTTGTCATTAGCATTTGGTTTTAATTGCTATTGCACACCTTTCATAGTCTAGTTGTTGCACTAGATTCTTTGGTCAGTTTGTCTCTGCTGACTAATAAAGACCTGTTCTAACACGAAAGATAGTTACAGATAATTTCAAAATGTGTGCACATTTGCCCACATGCATGAACTCACATATTTATATGGGCATAAATTTGTATGTACAATCATGTGTATATATGCACAAGAACGGACATCAATGCATTCCCAAATGTGATCGTGTGCACTATTGAGGTATAGGTAGAGGCCCAGGTTTTGCTGAATTTTTTGTGCAATGACGACACCTGCTCTCGATTCCAGTTTAGTGTTAATAATGATTGCCATAAAAAAATATATCGGTTTATAAAGTCTTTTAGAAATATTTTTAATGCAGAATTTATTGTATGCATTTTTTTTGATTAGAAATAGAATTAAAACAAGTTTTTGGTTACTTTATTTAGTCTATAAAACAGTAATACATTAATGAGAAATTTAAAAACGTATAATTATTTTTCCAACTAATTTTTTCAATCGTAATCTTTCATTTACAACTTAATAACTCATCCATAGTACTGCACTGTGATTTTCATCAACAAAGGTTTATCAACTGCAGCTTTGTTTTAGTAAAAAGTGGTTTATTAGCACAAGTTGCTTTATCATTGTCATGACTCAACGCCGGTCAAGTGTAGAAACAATCCCTTAGAAAGAGAGGGGCGGGGATATATTTCTATAGTAAAGTCAACACTTGAAGGCAGTAGGCTACTATTGTGAGCATTATAATATACTCCACACGCAATCCTGACCAACCATGTGGTTTTAATTGCTAATGCACATCATTGACCTATACCTCTATCTATGCCTGCCTCCGATGGCTTGCTTGGCTTATTGATGACTGAATGTATGCATCTGTAAGAGATTTCATTTAGGGACACTACATTAGTGCATTCACCCACCCCACCTGCAAGCAATTATAATAGATTTCATGCTCTCATCCATTCATCGCCCAGTGTATATTAACTTATATATCCCTTCAATACAGTTGTATGCATGTAAAAATGTGTGCTTTCATGCAGAATGCTGCATATACAGGCTTGCACACGTAAAGTATGTATTTAAGCATCTGTATAAAGTGTTCATATACTTTTGAACAGTTACTTATCAACGTGTTTTCTGTGTAAATGCTTGTATGTGTACACTAATAGTTACAGATGTATGCTTTTACATCTCTGACAGTAATAGTTAGTAATCTTTTGATGTCAGTGTTATGTTTGTTATGTCGGTGTTATGTTGTTTATGTCGGTGTTATGCTGGAACTGCAGTCTAGCTTCTCTCATCAATTACTACCCATCACCACATTAGCAGTAAGAGCTGCATAACTGATGAGACTGTCAGTGCTTTATTGGTTTAGCAGATGATTGTTTGCAAGTTTAGTAATCAAACACCCTCTACTTGCTCTGGGAACGTAATTGGATCGGAATTATGTAATCTGCAGTGTGTTTTCTGTTTGAGCAGTGTAACTGCCAGTCAACACGGTTTTGCTAAAAAGCGTGAGCGTAAACAGCGTGATTTAGCGGAAAACACGTGATGTGTACAGTAAACGCCCAATCGTTTTTTCTGATGTGTAGACAACTCCTAAACTGTAGTTTTCTATTAAAAACCAATTAACTCTATAGTTTTGGAATTGTCTGCACAAAGTAATTTTCTGCGTCAAAGTAACTCGAAAAATAACTGTTGCATTGATTCGGAGAAAGTTTAACTCGGCTTCTTTTCCGCTGTCAATCGCGTATCTAACGACTCGTGCTACAACAGTATCTTTTTCATCAATTGATTTATCATCAAGAATGGGTGAGTCTGCTAGCTACTTCTTAAAAAATCATTGATTCCTCCTGTTTGCTTCCATCAAACTTTCCACTGCCGAATGATCAATTGGGTGCCGAATGTTAAAAAATATGCCAAATAAATAAGAATAATAATATAATATATAATAATAATAAATTAATATTTTTTTTTCCAATAAATAATTTTTATCAATTTGATTTTTATCTATGCTATTTATTACCTTTATATCAAATAAAAAATTTTATTATGAAATTATTTATAGTTGTTACTACTGTTATATTTCTTGTCTTGCTGTTATTATAATTATTATTATTGATATTTACTAATCATTATCATACTGCTAATATTATATATATATATATGTATATTATAATTTAATTATTACCAAGTAGTAGTATAGTTATTATATTTATTATGATGTTGTTGGTAAATGATAGTGAATATATTAATTAACCGCAACTATTATTATTATTTACCAGTTATTATTGTTATTATTATTATTACTATTGTCAATGACTTATTACTTGTTATAAAATTATTCTTCGTCAGCATGTCCTTTTCAATTTTCAATTAAAGTTTCTTTTGGTGACCACCCAATGATAACATGTTAATTGGACAATTCAATTTGATTAATTAATCCTAAACCTAATTAAACAATTTATTAATTTAATTAGAATTAATAGAGGGAATCATTTTCAACACTATTATTTAATACTATTGAACGTTATCAGACATGTTCAATTCTTGTTATTACTGTAATTTTGGCTACACTTAAAATATTATTAGTTTTTTAATGCATTTGCTGCAGAATCATTAATTGCACATTCAAAAATATTTATAGAAAGCTTGCTCTGCTCTGCTAACTGGAATTGAAAATGTTGCAAACAACTGCTTCCTTAATTCAGCTATTCAGTTGCTGAGACATGCCAGATCGGAAAGAGCTTGTAAGCTAGAATTGAACATCAAAAATATTGCATGAGTATTTGGTGAATCACACCACATTTGCTACCGCATTTGACTATTTTGTAGGTTTAGCTGGCAACTGCCTCTTGTGCGTCGAGGGTGGTAAGATGATAAGGTTGGCTAAAGGTAAGTTTCTTGTTTAGAGTTAATGTTAGTTGATCGCTGTTGTTAAAAAAAGCACAATGAAAAGTATATTTGTGTAATATATTATTTAGAAACCTTTCCCCAGTTAGTTAATGGTACATTTGCTTACAACTAGCAAGCAACCTACACCAGTGCATTGCCACTTGAACTATGAGTGTCTTAGGAAACACAAAAATTTTCAGCAAAAAAGTCCATATCTGTAATTACATGGACCAAATACTGTCATCAGGTGACATGGATGTAGTACGAAAACTAGGTGAAATTGACTAGAGTAGCAGAAAACTGTAGTAAAATGGTGATTTATGTGTTGTAGTACAATACGTTTTTGATATTATATGTTTTGTATCGAGATTTTCCTTGGCTGACTAGTTTTGCATTTCTTGAATTACATTGCTATCATAAATACATATGAATATCATGTGATATCATTATAAACACGGGTTTATTTAAAATGAACCCATAGCATGTTTGTCATCCAGGATGTGCCAACAGCTAGAGTAGATAACTCCTAAATAACTGCTAATTATGTACAGTTGTAGGCTCTGGAGTTGAAATGAATGGTTTCTCACTGGAACTGCTGTTCACTATGGATTTTGTTAAAGTAGTGTGAAGTAATCTACATTACAACTTGATCAAAACTCTGGTACACATGCTATTTTTAAGCAAGAATCATGGTCAAGCTGCTCAAACTTTGCGAATGTTATTGCTTTTTTAGTTAAATTATTTATGTAATATTTGTATGTATATTGTTTGTGAGAAATATAATTTGTAGATGGTTAGGTGCTGCCAGGTTGGGTAGCATGATGGCAGAGAAGCTAAAGAATGTAAATTATCAAGTGTTGAATATCATAGAGTATTGAATACTGAGAAGTCTTTTGTCAATTTATTTATTAAGATTCTAGTTTGAGTGGGAGATCCTCACGCTATTGCCCTGAAAAAAAGTATGGCAAAAAAAAGAAATGTAATTTATCCCTTGTGCTGATAAAGTAATGATCTACATCTTTGAAAAACACAGACACTGAACACTGTTGACATAGCATCAATTGTGCTCTGTAGTCAAAGTATCATTATATTAATATTTACCTTAGCTGGTTTGTTATCAACAAAACAAACAAAAAAATTCAGATGCACTCACTGCCATGCTACTGATGGAGTCAAGGTAAGCATTACAGTACGGTGAAAACAAACAAGCTAATAGGAGTTGTCTACCCACTTTACCATACAATTTAGGGAGAACAACTTCCAAAATATACAGTTTTTGCAAAGCGGTACTAGCTACGATGTTAAAGGCGTTGATTGTACACGTTACGTGTTTCACGCTTTTTACGCTTACGCGTTTTAGCAAAACCGCAGTCAACACTATGTGATGGCTATCAGACATAATGCCATCCAAACTGATTTTATGCTTGATTATGAGAAAATAGCAGCTTTTTATGGCTGTGTGCATTTGCAGTGTAAATGTGTCTATTTTATTATGACTATATTGTTGTGTGCTTATGAGTGGAATACATTTTTTGTGTATGTGTGGAACATATGTGTTTGTGTAGAGCAATGGTTTTTTATTTTGGTAGACAATAGATGCAAAAGACGTAATTTCCATAATTATTAATTAAAATTTCTCTATGTTGGCCTCAATAGTTAGCAATTCACCGTACTGCTTTTGCTTGGAGAAATGTAAACTGCAAGTATATTGAGTAGCCTGAGCCTTCACTTTCTCAGTGTTATGTGCTACTGTATTGTGTAGCTTACTGAGGGATGCCAACAAACCACTAAATGATTATGAAAACATCTGTGGTCACAAAACGCTGCATGATTGCTTTTCATAAATGCATTAGTCTACTGTCATTGTTGTTCATACAGCAGGCCAGTGCAGCTTAGCTAGTTGTTGTTTGCTACCAAGTAACAGGGATACATAAAAATTCACTCATTTTGCAACAAGGATTGACAGGACATCTACCAAACGCATTTACCAATATCACTAGCAACACTGAAGCTGTGAGAAGAGCTATTTATAGGTATGTTTGATATCCGAAATAATTGGGACATTGTTGCACTGTAGTCTCCAAGATTGATAACAGTGTTCTGTGTTCTTACAAAATGTATACAGCTTACATGAAGAGTTCAAGTTTATTGTGAGAAGTTTAAACTTTTTCATAAAATTCATAACATGTCTATTTGCGTAAAAGTTTTCTTTGCTGGTTAGCAGCAACAACAGCAGTTTTCATAATATCATAATCAGTGTAGATCTTGCGCGGTCAACCACTGAGGAGAGCTTATAAATGCAAATCTCTTTGGGGCCTTATAAATGACATTTTGAGTCTAGAACTCATTCAAGTACATGACTTGGAGAATTATTTGTTTGGTGTTCTATTAAACGTTCACCTTTTGTAATAATTGAACATGTTGGTAGCCATTACGTAACTACTTGCAAATGACTGTTTTCTTTTAGCAAATCACTTTTTTTAAAAAGCTTTTATTTTTTCATGATATTCCCCAGCGAAAACAAGTATCTGTCATCAGTACCACATTTTGTGGTCTATTCAGACCACCGATTATATGATGTGGCTTATTAATTGATATTTTACAGAGCATATACATTTCATGGTGCTGAATGGCACAAAGGTCTGAGCAAGCCAACATTTTTGGCATGTGTTGATGCTTGGCAAGGCTGTTTAAATCAATAAACAGCTTTTATAACATCTCATATGAACATTTTGTTAGCTCTAGCGCAATCTTGATAACCTTACAATAAACAGTTTGCAGAGTCAAAGGCCTCAACGACTGGAGATGAATAAAGCTGGCAATCAGTTATTTCACTAAAATCAATCGAAGTGCATTCCCAAGCAGTTACTTTCTTATTGCCTACCATGCTCCAGAAGTCGATGCCCATTCTTGGAGCAAAAACACTTTGTTCCATGCAAATTTATGCTTGTTCATATCGGCAGTCAGTAAGTATGGATGTTCATATTCAAATCTTTTTACCCCAGAATGCCGTTTTTCCACATTATAATGCATGTACTTGATACCTTCTACCAGCTGAAACTGCAGAGGTTAGCTCACACACAGACTAGACTCCTCTGTTAAAATAAACATCTTTTAGTTTTGGGCCACTCATCATGCGCCGTCTTATTATATTTATAAATTTCAGAGCAAAACAAAATTATTCTTTCCTTACACTTTCAACTGTGGAAACTAGTTGAAACTTCTACAGTAGGAAAACAGTTTTTACTGCAAGTGGCAAAATCAAATGGGACAGGGCCATATATTAAAATATTGTTTTACTGTAATTATTTAAAGGTTTGTTTCCAGTATTTTATGTTGAAAACAAATATTATTGTGTAATTGATAACAGCATAAAAAAAGTTGTTCCGATTAGCAAAATCAACTTCTTGCATTGACTTTATTTATAGTTTTTAGTTATATTAAATATTATCCTTTTTATCAAGCTTGTAAAATACAACTTGTGAGAAAGCTATGTGTTTAAATTGATTATAAAGCTTTAAAGGGCTTAGGACGGGCTTTTCAAGACGCACTTTGTGTGTAGAGTTGTTTTCTCATCAAGCATTGTAAAGCTATTGAGAAAACTCACTCGCGTCAACAAAACACCAATAGGTATCATGTAGAGGTCTATGGAGGTCTATGACGATGCGTTCGGCAGAAGGGACTATCTGCATAATGATATTATATAGTATATTACAGCAAGTAGTTTGTACCATTTGTGTTACTTCTTCAGTTCCAAACTAATTTTCAAAAATCTTAATTATTATTATTTATTGCTTTTGAAGTTTTTTCTTGGAAATATAGCCGGTATTTCAGATTTAATTATTATCGTTGTTGTAAAAAAAAACAACGCCGGAAATACAATTTCGGCAATGTTTTTTTTTCACTCAGTATTATCATGAAAGTATACTAATGTTATTGTTTGATTAATTTTTCGCATGAAAATTATTATTTTTATAAAAAAATTTCATTATTTTTTTTGATTGTGATGACCAACACTACCACGTGAACGCCAGTGTATACATAATAACGAGCTTACCAAAGATAAAACAAATTGCTGACTTGAGAAAAACAGCTCCAAAAAAATTAGAATTTGTTGCAATATCATTTTTTTGCAATCAAAAGAGTCTCTGCACAAAACTAATATCTAGGACGCCCTATTTCTATGCAAACAAGCCAAATTTTTGAAAACTCGCTTTATAGCTCTATATAACTTGGTGCGTCTTCGAGAAAAAAAGACGTCTTGGCAAGTGCTGACTGCGTCTATAGGAATCGTCTTACTGGTGGGAGGGCAACTCCTGATAATTTTTCTGAACACATTTCAACCTCAGAAAGTTTAAATTAAATCAAATCCTCTTCAAATTAGGCGTCATAGGCCCTTTAAAAGTATGCGCTTCAGAGTCATCCACTAATCAGAAGTTCACGAAGACTGAAACTAAAAATTTTGGACTTTTATTAAATGCGTGCCATTTCTGCTTTGTGTTTGGACAGTTTCCACTTGCTGTTTAATTGTACTTTTGTAGTAATAGGGCAAACCTTTGCTCTGCCTGCAATCTCACCAACAGTCTTTTTGCTTCTTACAGGTAAAAGTTGGATATGCAGGTACTAAGCTACATGGGAACAAGTTTTCATCAAAAACATTTATCTGAAGAACTGCTGCTGGAGAGAACAGTGAAAAAGATAGTTTATAGCATACACACATAGAGTTTACAGTGGAGCACTAGTGGTTAAGAGCAGGTTTGTTTGAATCTATGCACAACTTCAATTTAAACATGTAGTCTGTTATTTTAAAAATTGATCTGATCCGTTTTGTCAGCAAACCAATTGTATTGACATAGCATAGCAAAACGATGCAATGGGCAAAATAATTATTTTTATTAAACTCAAGTTGAAAATTTGAATTTTGACGATTGAGATATCAGTAATAAATCACTTTTACGCTGCAAATACAATTTTACAGGTATCTTTGTTTTACTATACATAGATCGGCGTAAATTAAGTTTATTTACATGCACATGAATAGTTTGATTTTAAGAAATAAATAGTGCCTGTTGCGGGTAAAAAAAGCTTTTAGCACCTACATACTGTTATTATTTTATTACTTAATATTAGGTCACACTCAGACTTTGCTTGATAATTACTATTACCTGTTCTTTCGTTTGCTGTGCACACCTATGATAGCTACGGCTTCGATTGCTTCAGTGGTGCATTACAGAGTGTATAGCCTGACACTGCATCACTGATCATTCATTCTCCTGTGCTACTATTAATTATCCCTTTTGCATCTTTAGCAGGTAAAGAAGCAGGCTTATAAAGTATGAAAACAATAGAGGACGCTATTGGACTTCTGTAAAAATGTTTTGCTAGAGGCACAGATGAAACAGAAAATTTTACAGTCTGAATACTTCATTGAAAACAAGCAGTGAGTTCCTAATAAATATTTGTTTTCTTGGGGTCTTTAACTAACTGTGTTGTGCACTGAATCAGATCTAATTCATCAAATTAATGTCCGATGGAACCAAAATTCTGCGGTGTGCCAATGTTTGTAATGAAAAAATCTAAAGAAAAAATCAAATGCATACGTTTGAACATGAAAAATGCACTGTTCTTTAAACGCAGGTTTTAAATCTTGATCTAACTACTTCAAGTCTCTGAGTCAATGAACAACTTAGACATTGAGAGTATTCGCGACCTGTTCGTCAAACAAAATTTAAAAAATGGTAGGTGTTTTAAGTTCAATATGTCGCGTAAGCAACGGAACATTAGTTTAGAGCAACATAATATTCAATGAAATGTTATGGTTTACCAAACAAATCATAAAGAAGATAACTCCCAATTTTCAAAATATTCATGAACGTAATAAAA
Source organism: Cryptosula pallasiana (assembly GCA_945261195.1). Taxonomy (NCBI): domain Eukaryota; kingdom Metazoa; phylum Bryozoa; class Gymnolaemata; order Cheilostomatida; family Cryptosulidae; genus Cryptosula; species Cryptosula pallasiana. The sequence continues at coordinate 57,209,547 of OX183131.1, read as the reverse complement.
TTTGAACTGCTACAAACTGTAATAGTTTGTCAAGCTGCCCTTTAATTTAGTAAATCTTGAACGCTTGAATTATTTTGATTTATTTTTCAAGAATATAAAAACGGTCTATGGAAATGAAAAAAGTCAACTCGCTCATTATTATTTATTTAGTGTTCAGTTTCATTCGCGACCTACAAACAATACAATGAATACTTGCCTATTATTTTTTTTATTCAGTGAGCTACTTTTTGTTGACCCACGAGTTTTGAACAAAATGATTATTTATTGATTAAATTTATTGCCGGTCTGATTATTTTTATTGCAATGTGTTCGGCGAACGGAGGTAGCAAATACTCTCATTGACTTCTCCTAGATTTGCACTCCTGTTTAAAAAAGAATTTAATTTGGTTCCAGCATTATTGGTAGTTATTTCATGGTCGAATCAAAATCCATTAAAAAATTAAAAAAACAAAATGACTGAACTGTAGTAAGCTGATTCAAGTCTGTTGCACTAAGATCTTAAAAATTAACCTGCAAAAGATTTGTGATAAAAACTTATGATTTATATCATATATGTAATAACTTTTAACAACTTATTGAAGCGTTGTTAAGTAGCTATTATTTTCGCTTTCAATTCTCATATTAATTATTTTGCCCAAACACTTGTAAAATACCTTTTTTAAAATTCCAAGCTTCAAGTTCATTGTTTTTGGTCAAAAATGATATCAGTGATTTTTGTCTTTGAAAAAACAGCCACAAAAATTAACATTTTATTACAATCAAAATGATCTTAGCAAAATGTCAATATCTTACGTCTTTTCTTTACAAAACTTTTTATAACTCGATGCGACTTGTTATATTCAGAAAAAAAATGCGTATTTGTCAGAACTGCTTGCATTTATATTTATTGTCTAACAAGTGAGGGAAAACTCTCTAAAAATGGTTTGACACACCGGTACCTGAAAAAAGAATTAAATTAATTACACTGAAAACTAGCAAATTAATAACCACCCTTCACAATAAGAGCATTCAAGATGTGTTCCTCAAACAAAGGGGCTCGACACATCGCGTACGGAACGAAAATTTGTTTGGTACATTGCAACTATTCACTGAATTCTCATAGATAGCCTAACAAATCATAAAGAAGATAACTCCCAATTTGCAAAGTAATCAGTAAATAATGGCATTGTTTTCAACCAATATATTTTGCAAAATTGTTATATTTATAAAGTTTAATTTTATTGGCAGAGAATATAAAATCGTTTTGTTTAAATAAACAAACTAGAATCACTTGTGATTTAATTAGCGTTCAATTTCATTCACGACCTAAAAACAATATAAATAAATGCTCATTGATTGCCATTTTATATTCAGTGAGCTACTTTTTGCTGACCCAGGAGTACCGAACAAAATTAAAACTTGTTGACAAAATTTATTGCCAATCAGATTATTTCTATTGCATTTTGTTTGGGAAACATAGGTCGCGACTACCTTCATTATTCTCTTCTCAATGACATTAATTAGTCTGGGACTCAAACAGTAACATGCGATCTAATTATGAAAATTTCTTGTTACATTTTAATATTATTTTTATTTCATTTTTTCAGGGCAATACCACTTGGATAGGATACATATATGTTCCTTCATGTCTTCAGTCACTCAAGCATAGCACGACAACACCTTATCAGGTAAACCACATTTGGGGTGCTTTGGATACTCTACGTGTGGGTAGGGATTAATAATGGGATTGAACGATAGCATTTGGAAACCCGTCATTGAGTGTCAAAAATCGTGGCGGCAACGAATAACTCTGTATCAATGATAAAAAGCAACAAGTAGGGTAGGTAGCGTTTTTGGAGACATAGAATTACTTGCCCTTCTTTGTTTGAAAAGCAGATTTGACCTGGACTCAGCATGTGATCTATAGTTCAAGGCACGAAAGAACTTCCACTAAACGAACAATAATTATTGATATGGCCTCAACGACAGTTCATTGCGCATCCAACGTGTAGGGTACCAGAATGCACCCTTGTAGTAGAGCTGTCATCCCTTACTCTGTGGGGGGGGGGGCACAACTACCTATTTCTTATACTTGTGCTTTACTGAAACCAAAAATTGCATGAAATAAGTTTGGGGAAAAAACTCATGTTATAAACAAATTTTGATGGTTTTTGACAAAATTTCGGTATTACTATTTTAGTAAATTGATGATTTGTTTTAATTGTATTGTTGTAAACAAAATGTATGCAACAAACTATTCTCAACAATTTTTATAGTCATGAATGTACACTGTTCTTATTTTTTTGGTAAATTGAAATTTAGACAATATTTTCCATGGATGTTTACAGGAAATATGCCTTAAATTTGAAATTACGCCATGTAACGGTCATGTTAATCTCAAGGTGTATGTAAAAGCATGTTTACCATATTCTTTTGTTTCATTTTTGTAAAAATGGCGTCTATTTTGACACTTGGCGAAAGCCAATGTGCAAACAAGTTATTAGCGGTCTTGCTCGTATGCAGGCACAACTTTGAAGGAAATTCTGGCTCAGTACAACGTTTTGTGTCGTTAAATAGACATATGTTTATCTTCGCTGTCAAATCAATGATAGTTGTCTCGCTCTGGAGAACTTACGCTGCACAAGACAACCTATTACCAACTAATAAAACAAACCAACTTGGGGTAGTGCTAAGGAATCATAGCCAACATATTTGCCCCTTTCTCTTATCAGTTACACACAGCATGTTGCATTTTTTCTCGTGTGAAATTAAGAGGAGCAAAGGAGTCGTGCTACTTGGGAGAAAGTAACTCTTTGCAATTTTTTGCCTAAACGTTTCTATCAGCCCATTACTAATAGATATTAATTAAGCATGGATAACTCATTAGCTATTAAATATCTCATACTTTTTGGTGATTTAGGACTGATTATGTGAGTCCATCTCTTCTGTTATACAATTTAAATCTTCTTTTCAGTCAAGCATTTCTTACAATCTGGCTATTACCATTAGTGTACCATCTGGCTATTACCATTAGTGTACCATCTGGCTATTACCATTAGTGTACCATCTACTAACTAATAGTGATTGAAGTTTCTAACACAACTTACTTTTTGTTTCAGCCAAAGGCAAATGGCACTTGGACAAGCACCTAATAACATACACACTCATCATCGGCGTACGCTGCTGCGATGCGCAGAAGATTTCAGAGTTGTCCCTCCTTGTTAGAAGTAGGACAACTCCAAATTGTAGATACATTGAGAGTGGTTTTCCACGTTAGTTTTAGAGTTGTGGTGTTTTATTGAAGCATGGTTATAGTTCTGCAGTACATTGTGCTAAAGTTTAATTTTGATTATACTTGAGGATCAGGTTTCAGTTAGTTTGAATGATTTTGCATCTCCCACTCTAAATTTGCGAACACTTTGTGTCTTTGTTGTTAAAGTTGAGTGTGATCTAGCTTTTGTATTTTTTATTGTCTTAAGTGAGCTCTTTTGAGAAGCAACACAATGATCAATACGTTCAGCACACATTATTCTTTATTTTTAGACGTACATAAAACATTTTTATACTGTTTCTAGTACCAAGTCATAGAAATAATAAACTGTGAGCTATTTATCAAATGCCAATATATTGCTTTTGCCTATTCTGTCTTACGAGTCTTCTTTGAACAATAATGTAACATTCTGCAGTGAACATTCAGGTAACGTTTTAACTGAAACAGATACGGATGTTTATTGAGCGTTTGGCATAACATTCACGAATAATGTCATACGGATGTTACCTGAACGTTTCCCTCAACGTTATTTCATAACATTCAGAAAACGTTGTTGGAAAAACGTTCGTGCGAACGTTATATAAACGCTAAAAAGTGTCTACAGAATAATGTTCATCGGATGTTTTTTCTGAATGTCTACGGTCGGGAACTGACATTTAGATAACGTTAAGGAAACATTTTCTTGCTTGTAGGGTACCAAAGAGGTTAGCTGGATACCAAAGAGATCAACTGGCTACGAAAGAGGTTAACTGGCTACTAGAGAGTTACACAAAGAAGTCACTCTACCGGTGTAGTGACAGATACAACATGGGCTGGATAAGCAGCTAATCTATCACTTATACATACAAACCAACACATAAAAAGGTGAAATATCCCCATTATACACAAACCGAACCAAAACACAAGCATTTGGTGGATGTGCTATTTTACCTCACAATAGCAAATAAAAGTACGCCTTGACCCAGTATTATAATAAATGAAGTCTACTTTTCTGTACATGCTACAAATTGTCACTCAAAGTCAATGGAGCAGAAAACTGTACTAATATATGACTTTTCTGACTAACCATTTCTGAAGGAGAAAACCCTTGAGATAAGACTTTGTGTTACCTCAAACCATTTTTAAACTTCTCTTGTAAACTTTCAAACATTCTTACCTCAAGATCTTCAGTGCTTTCACCGAACTCTTTTTTATTATCACCATCATCATCAGCAGCATCACCATTGTTGTCAATATCATGATTGTTGCCATCACCATCATTATCATCACGATCATCACCATCACCATCATTATCATCACGATCACCACCATCACTATTGTCATCTTCATGGTGATCATCTTCATTATCATTCATACAGTTCAAATCTTCACCACCTCCAAATTCAAAATTGCCTGGCTCAGTGTAGCGCAACAGAGATTCTTCATCCTTAATCTTTTTTCAATCAAACCCAACATAACCTATCAGTTATCTCAAAAGAATGAGTGTTATCAATAGTTTCATGAAACCAATCTGGTGAGATTGAAGACAACTTTTGTTTTATGGTTCAAGATACATGGAAACTGACACTGATAGAGTTTGTGCATAAATACTTTGCAATCTTTTAACCAAGCTGTTTAATTTAGCAAAGCATAACAATACAAGAAAATTAAATAAAATACGCACCCATCCACCCCTACCCTCTATCCATGTATTGACAGTCTTGCCAGACTGGTCTGTAGCCGTGTCACTGAAATGCTCTGCCATGTGGTTTACCAAAATCAAATGTGCATCATCAAATGCTATTATAGCTGCTGTAAGCTCCAGAACCTGTTTAGAGAAGTTTTGATTGAGCTAAACTATTGTCAACTCTCAAAATACAGATGGAACCATATTAGACTTGACTTATAAGTTGATTACTTTTTATATTTTATGTTCTGTAGTGAAAAGCTTGTACAACCTAATTGTCAATCTGAGAGCAAAAGACATTTCTTACCTACCGCAGCTATTTTAGGCCATGTGATTTGTTGGCTAACGAATGTTTGCTCAAATATTTTGTCCAAAACAGACTGCACACTTTCCCTTGGCAGCCTCTTGCAGTGATTGGCAGCCTTTAGTATAAAGCTGATATCATCTGGATGCAACTCACTCAATACTATAAAATGAGATAAAGCTTCTAGCTAACTCATTTATCTAAGTGTGAGCAACCTCTACACTGTTACCCAGTTAATTAGGAAGAGCAAAACTCTTTTTGTATGCTGAAATGAAGAGAGCAAAAAAAATTAAAGATATGTTTTGCGAATGTACTGTTGTGTGTTATATCATAAGCGGATGAGTTTTAGGTTGCTTTATTGGTCGTCTTTCAAGAAGAAAAAAATTGCTGTTTTACCGTATATGTGCCACGTAATTTGGTTTTCTGTTTCGGCACCCCCATGTAACTCTAGTGAAAGTGTTACTTTTGTTTTAATTTCATTTTACATTACCTTTACAGAGTACCAAAGAGCTACATTATAATCAGCTACGCAGAACAAAACTCCTCAATTATACCCTTTCCTCCATAGTTATTAAACTATTTATCAAGAATGGATGATATTTTTCTTCAATTAAATGCTTATCTGGATAAATTAAATATGTTAAAAAAATTAAGGGAATGATGTATGTATTCTCACAGCAATGTCTTGTGCGTCATATCATGATTTCATATGGATTTAAAACATTGTAATACCGTATTGTCGGCAAATGATATGGCAATGCTTACAAAAGTGTTTTACGAGACAAGCAACTCATTAAATGATCTTTGCTCGTAAGTCTCACTCAAATGTCTGTTGAAACATAGCGCCCAATAACTTGCTATTTTGACAACAGGACCGAAATAGAATCTTTCATTTATATGGTTTGCATAGGAACTTTTCTTTAGTTTGTCTTTGTCGTTTGTCATCAAAATTGGAAGTAATTTCGATTTTGTCACGTTTACTAACGCACCGCAAAATTTATATGTGATTAGTATTAAAGGAGCAAAACTGTGGGACTTAGTAGTTTGGGTTGACTTTTGTACCGACAGTCAGTTTTAAAAAACCGTTTTTGTCTGACTGCGTATCTGTATGACTCAAGTTTTTCCTACAGTTTCTAGTTACACTTGTACTATCAACATTGCCTTTCCCATTCAGTAAAACTCTTGCTTACTCTATTCTCGCCCTGTTTCTCTCCAACTTACCCACCTCAACAATGCAGCTCTATTGTTTATCTTCTACCCTGCCCTCCTTTAACCTCTCCATGTCTCCTCCCCACCTCTCTACCCCTCTCTTGGTTTCTCTCTCTTTTCTGTTTTACTTGATAGATTAGACAAGCAATTTGTGTAAATCTTGTTATAAAACAATATTATGACCTACGCCTACTGGGAGAAAATAATGTCCATCATTAACCCGCATGCAGTGCTAACTTGTTCAACATTCAACCAAACCATCTGCTGTCAGCAAAATATGATCTCGTTGTGTCGTCTGAACCTATGTTATTGAAAAAGAAACCCCAAATCTTTAACTATTTCTGGTTTTGGTACAAATGACAAGTTTGAATCCTCCCTCCCCCCCCCCCCCATCCATCAAACTGGTCTAACAGTCTATTTTGACAGTATCTCTTTTTTATTTCACTTGGTGTTGCTGTTTAAGCAATTAATCCCATTAAACGTTTGAGTGATCATTTCTCTCAGCAAAAATGCCCTGTTACACAGGTTTAGAGGCATACAGATGTTTCACTTTTTAATGTGTAGATTTTATAGTGTTACTAGTAGTTTAAATGGAGAAGTTCAAACCATCTGGGTTTTGATTGGGGGTGCGATCCGAGATGTTTACCCGACATCAGAATTGGTTGCATGGTTTATTAATGTAAACGAATGAAGACAGCTGTGCTATTGTTGCTGTTGTCAGTTTTCTATATCTTTTCCTATTTTTGGTACACAGAATTTTCCTTTCCGGAAATTTTTAGTATAGAATTAGCAGATCAGATCACCTATGTTACAGTAGTGGATTTTGGGGGGGGTAAAATCACTTAATGAAGTCAGTAGCAATCCGTCGGGTACACTGCCACCAGTTGTCTCTATCCCTGTGACAACCACAGGTCAGCATATCACTGAAAAAGATGTAGAGGAGTATTCCCAACTCTTTGACTAGTATAGAGCCCTCGGCTCAGACGCATCACTCAGTGCAGTTGAGTAAATATGCATTTATTCCACAAGAATACAAACAAGTAAAATCCCAAGTGCAAACTCGTTTACTATCAGACAAGTTCTGCATTTTATAGGAAGTTTACATTAAGTAACAGGAAGTACTATTGTAAAGGATTTCATCGTGATTTCGAGAATACCTTCACTGACAGCTGTTAGACAGTGCCTGTACTGTTTAGCAATAGCAGTACGGCAATACAGAGTGCGAATAGACTAGTAGCGTAGGCTCTCTGTGGAAGGCAGTTGATACTAACCAAAAGTGCTACCGGTTTGGTAGTACAGGCTCTCTGTTGTAAAAGGTCTGCATAGCAAACAGATCCGGATGTTAGATATATGGACAATAGTGATACAGGCAACCGGCCTCACTAAACACACAAAGTTTCAGATTAATAATAATTTATCAGTTAGAACCCAAAAGCTTGCTGGATGAATAGTCCTTACAAACGTCCAGTAACTTGAACACTTAAGCAACACTATGTCAATACAACCAATCGCTGACACTTATTGACTAGATACTATCTCAGCCTACGCTAAACTAGCTCTGACTAACTCTAAGCAAATCTAAAACAACTCTGAGCGCTGGGCGAACTGCATCGCTATTTGTAGAAAATCATAGCAGTTGAAAAATTGTTACATGTGATTGGCTTAAATAATAACAGGTTTTAAAGAAAGATGATTCACTATGGGTTGGCTAAACATAAAAACTACATGCAAAAGCTGGCTGAATGATAGTTAAATAGACACCAGTATTCAAGCGTTAATTATAATAGTATATACGGCGTCAAACCATGGTCCTTAGCTTGTAATCCTCAGCTCGTTGGTCTTGACTAAGAGAGGGTGCCTGGATCATCTTCTTCATCTGTGCACGGTACCAGTGCTTTTGATTAAAAAAGCTCATGCTTGTTTAGCTGGCGCCTTCACACTCACTGCTCACTCAAGCGTGCACTACTGGTCAATGAAACCTGTAGGCAAACTATCGTACTGCTGGCCGGACTAGGCAAATTCCATTACAATATGAGTGATCAAACAAAAGTATAAAAGTAACATAGAATGCACAAATTATCGAACAGATATAAACAGTTAACGAATCAAGAAGGCTATATAGGGCTTAGGGAGATAAGGCGCACAGAAGTAACAGGTGGAGTCACAAGTCAGTGGACCGATTATATGCCTTTCCACTTCCTGTAACTGGTCTTTGGTCTTTCTATCTTCTGTTCCTTGGCTTCCATCAGGCTTACTGGTGGTTACCTCCTGGATACGGGCTTTGACTTCTCTTAGGCTATGTTCTGACTCTCAGTCTATGATGACTCTATTCCTGTCGACCCTGAGTGGTGCATACAGGGTCAGTACTGGCCTACACAGGGTCAGTACTGACTCATAGCAGGTTCGGTCAATTCGGTATTGATGATTACACTTGTTCTGGCCATCTAATGGCTATTGTGAGGATGGCAGAAGGTGTAGATGACGTGTGCACAGATGTTAATGGCATTAAAATCCACAAAACTATTTGGTGATTCAATTTAGAATTACCCTCTCAAGCTAACCCCCGATTTACAGCTCCCGTTAACATGTCATATTTATGCATCTGTATTACTCAGTGTCAAGTTTTGTGCATCGGTTTTATCGTGTCTTTTAAATTTTTCATAATTGTGTGACTAACTACGTATTTATTGTATGACTAACTAGGTATTTATTGTGTGACTAACTAGATATTTATTGTGTGACTAACTGGGTATTTATTGTGTGACTAACTAGATATTTATTGTGTGACTAACTAGATATTTATTGTGTGACTAACTAGGTATTTATTGTGTGACTAACTAGGTATTTATTGTGTGACTAACTAGATATTTATTGTGCGACTAACTAGATATTTATTGTGTGACTAACTAGATATTTATTGTGTGACTAACTAGGTATTTATTGTGTGACTAACTAGATATTTATTGTGTGACTAACTAGGTATTTATTGTGTGACTAACTAGGTATTTATTGTGTGACTAACTAGGTATTTATTGTGTGACTAACTAGGTATTTATTGTGTGACTAACTAGGTATTTATTGTGTGACTAACTAGATATTTATTGTGTGACTAACTAGGTATTTATTGTGTGACTAACTAGATATTTATTGTGTGACTAACTAGGTATTTATTGTGTGACTAACTAGGTATTTATTGTGTGACTAACTAGGTATTTGTTGTGTGACTAACTAGGTATTTATTGTGTGACTAACTAGGTATTTATTGTGTGACTAACTAGATATTTATTGTGTAGGATTTTGCTTTTATTCAGATTTTTATCCCCATTTTTATAGTTAGAATAACATGATATAGTTATTGGTATAGTTTTATTGCATGCGAAATTAATTTTTAGCTACAATTTGGTACAGACTGTATACTGTACATGCGTGAGTTTAAACTGTACATGGTAAGGAATAAATATGAGCATGGAAATGGAAATAAGCGCAAACATGTACATGGGAATGGACAAGTCCATGTTCATATCCATTTATGTACTTGTCCATATCCATGTCCTTATTCATCCCATAAATGTCCATATCCTTGTCCATGTCCATATTAATTTTCATATATGTCCATGTCCATGTAAGCAACCTTGTCCACATCCACGTCCACATCCACGTCCAGGTCCATGTACATATCCACATCCATGTACATTTATGTCCATGTCCATGAACATGTCTATATCCATGTCCATATTCATGTCCAATTATTTTCATTTATATGTTGTACATTTTGTAAATGTATGCGTAATAGTATTTTTTTTCCATTTATGTCCATGTTCATTATACTCAATAAAATCTACAAGGATTAGTGTTTGACAACAACATTAAATTAGAAAATTATTTCCATATACGGAACAATTTATCGAGTAGCAGCGCTTTAAGATTCATTTATTCGTTCATTCACTTTCATAAGTCGTACAATAAATAATGATGTTGAGTGAACATCTCGGTTCGCAACCATAATAAAAACTCAAGTGGATTGAACTGCTACTTTTATACTACTGGTGCTAACAAGGCATTGAAGTAGTGCATGTAGTTTAGTGAAAACCCGCGGAAGCACACTCAAATGAATAAACATCATATACTATGTTTCCACATCATGACAATAAAGGGATAAAGGAAAAATGGTAAAGGAAAGAACCATTGTCGATAAATTTGTCTTGAGACTTGTCGAAAAACATTTGTCGTTCTCTGAAAGCAAAAAATTGGCGATAAGCTGAACTCCAGATGTTTATTGCTACTGGAAACGCTAATGCCTTCAAAAATGATAAAACCAGGCTTGCGTAATAAAACAGGAAACCACAAGTTTTCTATTGTAACCGCAAAGCATCGCCAGCTTGTGCGTGCTTATATTTAACTGATGAGGATCATTTGTGGTTTATCACACCGTTATTTATGAAACAATAGAACTGATTTGAAAATAATGAATCTTAACTGCTGGTAATCAATCTTTGCAGTAATGGTAAACAAATGGTAGCATTTTTTTGGCAAAAATCCACTATTTTTTTTTATTATTTATTACTAACTAATGATAATAAATATTACAACTTATTGAATTATAGCCAATGTGCTACTAAAATCCTTTGTCACCACACAGATTCCCTAGCTAGCCAACAACTCCATGATACTTTTTCGCATGTTTTTTTCCAAAATATAAAAAAACATAATAGTAGAAACAGCCAGCAATGCTAGTCGGCTAAATTGCACTCAACAGCGCACTGACTGTAAGTGCCTCTTTAACCAATGACGATGAACTTTCAGTCATGGAAATATAGGCCCTCGTCGCCAATTATTTGTGGCAGCAAACCAAGAGAGTTGGCAAAATTTTATCATGATATGGAAACATAGTAATAGTTAGTCAGCTAATGTGAGTACAATGAGTGGATACACAAAGTAAACTTAAATTTGTACTCATTATCAAAATGATCCGCAGTTTGAGATCTAAACCATTGATAAGTTAGCTCCTTTTTAAGTAAAACAGAGATTGTATGTTAATTTTGTGTAATTATAAAAGTTGAAAGGAACTAAAACTCTATCAATAGTATCATTCAAATTTCCCTCTCATTAGCTGTGGACTCACCTATATTAGTCAGGGCTGTACAGTGCACAGCTCCTAAATTAGAGGGTAAACTTATTCTCTTCTGCAGAAACTTGTCGTACAAGTATTTGTTTCTACTGTAGCAGCTCTGTGAGTAGAAAGCTGCTGTTCGTAACCTGTAGATGACCTCAACAGCATACAACTTGTACAACAAATATGTTTGTGCTAATCAAATGCTTGTGGTAGAACATTTTATAACTTCATTCGAGAAGCTGGATATGTACTAGTTGAAAACTCTCAGTTGTACTGGCTCACTCATTCAAACAGGGCTTTTGTATTGTAAGTCAGAAACCCGGCTTTCAATTCCTGTGGAGGTTTCTTTCATACTCGATGACCATAAGTATATGAGCATCAGACAGTGTCATGTGGAGCCTTTAGTCATGGAGACAAATTTTGTATTGAAAAACAAATACAAATCTTAACTATATGTTGATGTGTGTTAACAAGTGAAAAAAATAGTACTTGAAAGATCAATGGAGCAATGCTCTGGTCATACGAAGACATGAAACAAAACTATAGCATCTAGTTATGGAACGGGACAAAAGAATTCAGGTTTCTATTCGATTCCGAATCTTTCCACTCAAATCGAACCGGTCCGAGGCGGTACAGTCCAAATCCTATTTACGTTTGACAACTCCTTGTTTAAACAAGTAGTTATGAAAGGTCAAACAGGTCTCTAGGTTACTTGATGATCAGTGGAATTTTAACAAAGCTCAAGTACCTAGTAATAATAGCAAGCAGCATTTTTCTTCCTTTTTTCAAATCTTGCTAACACTAAAACAATCCTAATTAGGGTCTACAATAAATAGAAAATTATTATTTTACTGTTTTATTATCAATACAACTATAAATGTTTGCCTATAATCAATAATAAATACCATTTACTTTTTTAATTCTTGTTGGAATTATCAAGGAGTAGTAATATAATAGAGGTTTATCGTTCTTGGTTGAGTGAACTGGTCAAGTCGATTGAATTGATTGTGTATGTCACAGATAATAATTATTAGATTGAGCATGTTGTTGACTGAGCAGTGAGCATTTATTATTAGTACAACTACAAACAATCAAGAAAATGGGTATTTAAGAACTAACAACTCTCAACTGTACTGGCTCACTCATTCAAGTAGAGCTTTCATCTTGTAGGCCAGAAACTTGGGTTTCAATCCCTGTTGGGTCTTTTTACATGCTCCATGGCCATAAGTAAATAACCATCAGACAGTGTCATGGGGAGCATTTAGTCACGAACGCAAGTTTTGTTTTATGATACTTTCAGGTGATAACTTAACTTTCAGAAAAATGATTCAAGTTGTCGCTGAAAAAGCCTCTGACACATATGATCAATTGACGTTTGAGAGCATCCATGTAGATGGAATAGATTAAAAAGGGTATTTATGTCGCGGATTTTAATGTCAACTGCTTTCCGCTAGGGGGGTTGTGCTGGCAAACGGGCAGTCTGTGCAGCCACAACAATGCAGTCAGCCTCTCCAGGTGTTGTAAGGTGAATGATCAACTTTATCAACCGTAACGAGCCCTTGGCTCAGACATGCACAGCTTTCAAGCTACGTGTAAACATAACCTTTATTTATATCCGAACATAAGGCGGCAAAACGAGCCAAGAGAACACACTTTTGCAACTTCAGATAATGCTGCGCAATGAAAAAAGTTTCACAAAGTCTCCGCCTTTTATAGGCAGAGTTACAGGAAAATAGTAATAAGGGAGCAGATCTCTGTCATGGAGTCTAAGGAGAAGGTTCTCCTGGTTCCAGGTACTTAAAGTATACACCAATTACCATGAGAGCCTGTGAAGGACCTTTTTGTGTGCACCAGTTGTTTAAAATGTATGTAATTTTATAGTGTTGAAAGTTGATTAATACATTGTATAGTGTGTTGGATGTTCTGGAAGTTCTCGTGGAGGTTCTCCTGATTCATTGGGTGCCTTTTTGTGTGCACAAGGTGTTTTGTAATGTTTTGTCGGGATGATGATGATGTTAGATTGGGGGTTTGAGTATTGTATAGGAACGAAGCGTTGTATTATTGTATAATTTTAATATATAGGCATAGCAAATCTTTACACGCTCTCTTGGTAAAAAAAAGAACTAGTGCATACACCTAAAATAGTTTTGATAGGTTTTTTGAATATTTCTATATTTCTGACAGAAGCATAATTGTTAGTTTTTTATTTTTTGTTAGTATAATATGTGTATGACATTATTGTATAAAAACATTATAGATAGATATAGAATACTTCTATAAGTTTGAAAGCATGTACAGAAGATAGCTCTTTATCTACTTACATGTATTTATAAACACGTGGTTCGATTTTGTACCGAGATTATTCGACTTCAATTGTACATGGAGTATATAAGAGTTTAATATACTATTTCCGTTAAGTTCAGTTAATTTTACATTGGTAGGAAGTATTATATATAGGTAAGGTATATTTTTATCATAAGTTCGAAAGTATGTGCAGAAGATATTTGTTTTATATATTTGTATGTATTTATAAACATGTTGAACGATTATGTGCCACGATTATTCTACTCCAATTGTACATAGAGTATATAGGAATTTAATATACTATTTGCATTAGCTTGATAATTTTACAATGAATGGTAGAAATAGTCTATTCATTAATATCAATATGTGTATACATAAGAAAAAATAGATATTCGAAAAGGTTTACAGTATTTGATATTTGTTTGTTAGTTAAGAGTTCGAGTAATATCTTTTACTAATCGATACATTGTTTTTATAGTAGGTTTTTACTGAATCTTGGATGATGATAACAGAGTATTTCGCTTAGTTCCCCTGATCAGCTCTATCTTTTGACATCTAAAACATAAAATTGGCGTAAAAAAATATTCGATCTAGTTTGAGTTGAACTATTAGTTACGATGTATAGACTATAATAGATAGCAAAAACAAATCACTCACCGAGTTGCATTGTTCGTCTTGAACTCCTTGACCATAACTTCGATCTCCTACTTGGGGTTCTTTCAAAACGGTAGAAGTAACATATCCTACTGAAAGCAGTAACATCTTGTTTTCGACAATCTCATCGGGAGTAAAGTATTTCATCTGTTCAGATACTTTGAATTTGTCGGTTATGTTTTGCTCTGCTTCCATTGCTTGCATTGGCGTGAAGACGATGATATCATGGCGGAGATGGTCAAATCCACTGACTCCTCCATTTCATAAAAGGAGAACTCATGTCCCAATTCTTTTTATGTCAGCAGAGTGTGTTTTAGGTATGTAAAAACACCCATTATCAACCCGTTGTATTGCAAACATTTGTAGTTCACCAGCAGCGCATTCGTTACCGTTTCCCCATTAAGTAATGTTAAATGATGAGTTGCGAGATGAGATTCAAAACTGATTACGCTACCTTCAGAAAACTGAGAGAGAGATGTGATGCGAACCATGCTGAGTAACTGACTAGGTGTTTTGCTTCTTATTGTCCTAGCTACTTGTTTGGCGTGTTCAATGGAAATAGTAGCTGGGAATCTGATTGGATAAAAGATCGGATGATTTCCCTGATCAAATCCCATGAAGTTCACCAGTCTTGGTACATTGAGTCCTATCGGAGCTAAGTTGTCGTATTCTTCATTTCTCACTATTGATCTGACTCGTTGTCTGTTAAAAAATGTTTTGACATTGTAGTTGATAATGGATAAGTTTTTATAGACATCTTCAGCTCTTGTTTCAATGTAAATTATCTCCAAAAACAATGGTATTGGATTTATTTGAAGCGGATGAAACGCTCCAATCAATATTCTTCCATTGATATGGCAAGAGCTTAGCATACTAGCAGGGTTTTTTGACAAGCAGGCAAGATTTGAATCAGAAGGTTTTCTCCGAGTCAATTGTTTTATTTCTAACAAAATTCCATCTTTTCGGTTCAAGTCTTTCGGTCTCTTCCTTGCAATAGACGAATCAGGTGGAATGTTTTCTTTATCATCAGAATATGGCTCAAATGGTGGAATGGTTTTTGAACCGCTATTAATTGTATTGATAGTGTTGAGTGAGAAGCTGAACTGGAAACAAAACAACAAAAAAAACTTTGAGATAAAAGTTTGATTGTTTTTTCAATGTAAAAAATTATTTTTTAAAATAAAAACTAACGAATTGCTCTTAATAATACATAATTAAAATCCCAGAGTAAACTCTCTGACACTTCACAGCGAAACTAGCTGATTTTTAGCAATAAGCATTGAATAAGTATTTATTAATTCCCACCTTATTGCTGAGAGTCTTTGTAGTCCTTCTAGTAGTTGTAGTAGTTGCTATGTAGATGTTGATGAAGTGAATTATTTCAGTGTAAAAACAGTTATTCTTGTATTGCCGAAGTTGCACTGTTTGATCTAACCAAAACTTCTATTTTTCAGGAGAAGATCGATTTATTCCACAAAAAATGTTTTGTCGCTGGAAAATCTCTTTATAATATATATAAGAATATTCACATCAAAAACTGTTTTTCTTAAAAAAAAAACTTTGTATATATTATAAAAGGTTTTCGGGCAAACAATGCTGATTTTTTTCCGCATGAAGAATGTTGGTGTTTTTAAATGGATTGCACGAAAACAGCATATGTTATAAAGGGTTTTCGCACACACACACAATGTGTTTCCTTTTGCGCGAAAAACTGTGTTAATTTTTTGACAGAAAATTATGTTTGTTTCGTGCAAAAAAAAGGAATTTTTATTCGTGCAAACAATGTGTTTTTTTTGGGGTTCAAAAATAGTATTTTATTTGCGCAAAAAGATACTCTTTTTATTTGCGCAAAAAATGTGTTTTTTAGACTTTTGCGCAAAAAAAGATGTTTTTATTCGTGTAGAAAAATTTTGTTTCGACAAAAAATATTGCTTTATTCGCGCAAAAAATGTTTTTTATTCACTTTGCAAAAAAATGGATTATTTTGTACAGAAAAAATGGCTTTGGTGCGCGCAAAAACCTTTATAGATAACAAAGTATTTTCGCGCGAAAAATGTCAGTTTTTTAGGTAAAAAAAATGTCGTTGTTTCCCGCGGAAAATGTGATTTTTTTCACGAAGAATAACTGTTGCTGACAAAAGTATTACTTTTCTGCGCGATAAATGTGTTTTCCTGTTTGCCCGAACAGTTCATTTTGTGTGAGACAGAAGGTGTTGTTCTCCCACGCGAAAAAATTTATTTTTTTCATGGTGAGCGATTTTTTGCATGTCAAAAAATATTGTTTTCTTTGCACGGAAAACGTTTTTTTTTCGGGCGGATATCTCTCCATGACATATATATAGGGAGATTTTTGTATGAAGGTGAAAAAACTTTTTTTTAGCTCGATTTCACTTTATGTTTTATAAATTTTTTTGCGCGAATGAACAAGCTTATTTACTTTATTATATGATATAAGAGGTTTTTCTGCGCGGGACTGTCCATTGGTTTCTGCTAATGTCAATCGATGCAACTTTAGCTATTTAAGAACCATTGCTTTCACACAGAAAGCAGCCACTTCAACAATAGCGTTCGAATGAACTGCATCTACTACAGCATTTACTACAACTACTAGGAGTATTTTCTGTATCAAGGTAAGAAATAATGAGTAATTAATTAGCGCTAGTTGAAAAACTTTTATATTGCTCTGTAAACGATATTATGTCAGGAGCAAACTTTAGTAACACAATTTATTATTATTATTTTAGGAACTCAATGAAAATTATCTTCTTCATCTTCTTCACCAGAAGTCAGTAGGATTCAGCTTACATTCAAATAACTATACACAACATTCAACTAAATCAAAGAAAAAGTATTCATTTATATTGTGTCTTTATGATCGGATAAATTGTATTCGATTCAAATGTACAACAAAAAATTTCAGGTCAAGTTCATTTTTTTACTTTTTATTTTTGCTTCATAACATAAACTTTTCATTTTAGAATAACGCTTATCAAAGATGAAAGGAGAAGAACGGTTTTCAACAAAAGTTACGCCTTGAGTAATAACTAAAAAGCTACTACCTGTTGTTTTCTACAATGCGAAAAAAAACAACAAGAGGACATTGTATAAAAGTCATGTGTTGTTCATCAAACAACAAGCGTGTAGCGAAAATCATCCACAATGAAAAAGTAGATGAAAAACAAAGTCAAAATAATTTTGACAATACTGGGAGTCCTATCCGATGGGAAGACAATACTTTACTCAATACAAACTCATTGCTTTCACAACGTTCGTTTCCTGATATTAATGTAATGACTGATGTCATTGCAACTTGACCGGATTATCACTGTAGTCTATTATCATTAAAATTACAAAAAAAATATTGCGCAACTTTCCCCAAAGAGCTTTTTCAAATTCATTCACTATGAGCTCTTTTTTATGAAAGAGAGACCTTGATGCTTGATGAAAGTTATCGAAGAAAGTTGTTTGTTACAACCTGGAGTCATACGGGTAGACAATCGGGTGAAAACATGGCGGCGACTGGATTTTACAATCTCGGAAAAGCCAACAGTATTCAATGCGATTTTTGCAGAGGGATATTACTAAAACGGAAAAGTGAAGATCAGCATCTAACAAAAGAACATGCTAAAAGTTTTCCCTATTGTCGTTTTGTTAGAGGATTTTCCACTCCCAACAAAGTGTATAGACCCAGGAAACTAGTGGGGGAATAATGAAAAACATCTCCGTTGTCAAAAGTTATACGATCGATGAACAAAGAACTAGACGGACATCAGATTAGACTGCAGAAATTTCACCCCTAGGCATCTTGATTGATCGTGCTGGTACACCCAGAGTTGCTCCTGACTCAGCGAGAGAAGAAAGTTTCGAGCAATGGCAGGGTAAAGTTTCTATAAAACTCCTTTCCAATGCAGGTTTTTACTATATTAGATTTGGAGATAGTGTAAGATGTTTTCTTTGCTCCGGTGAACTCAAAGAATGGAAAGAGAGTGATATACCATGGGAGGAACACTGTCATTGGTTTCCAGACTGTTCCTTCTTACTCTCGAGTAAGGGAAAAAAATACGCCGAAGAAGTTTACGACCAAACGGAAAAATCAACAAAGTGTGAGTGACAGCCTGAGTCATATGGAGGAAAAATGAAACGCATGGCGCACTTTGATGAAAAAGAGACAATGAAAGTTAGCGGCGAAAAACTGGGATATAGTCAAAATGATATCGAATAAGTCTTAGTGTTGAATGGAAAGCCTTTGGAGCGAATAGGATTTATGGTTGAAGCTTTACACGCTTTGGAAAATATGTCTACTTCTGATGAGAATCCGAAAACAAAATCGAAGAATATCAATGAAACTTATGTTTTGGATGAGAGTAAATCAGGAGTGTATGGTGGAAAAAGTTTAGTTAGATGCTAAAACAACTGAGGCGATAAAGAAAGATAAAGATCAGTCGAAGCAAAGCATACTTGCTCAATGCATATCTGAGTCAGATAAAAAAGTACCCGCTAATCATATCTCTCTTCCATGTGGGCATCTTATTTACTGCAGTGAGTGTACGGAAAAAAAATTTCCCAATGCTCATCAGAAGTAAAACACTGTCCAATCCGTAAATTTCAAGTTGAGATTAGAGGATTTATGAAGATCTGCATGAGTTACGCAATATTTCTCACACTTGACCTCACCGCAAAAAGAATGTTGAATAACTAAAAATTTTGAAGATTAAATTGGTATTTTGTTTGATCACGCATAATTCGCGGTTTGTATCTCATCGGAATAACAACAAACATGTTGCGTTTTGAAGACTTTGATCACCAAGAAGCTTCCAATGCTACATGTATAGAGAGGCGAGACCTTTTTGGCTTAAATCTCTGATGAAATGTTGAGGATTTATTTTACGGAAGAATGTGTATACAATGTACTAGGAGGAAGCTTTTACAAGCAAGCAACAAATCTCTCACTACTAAACTGTCACTGTTCACTCAGTGATTGACAATGTTGCACTTGCAACAGATACGCTGAATTAGTAGAAGGTACTGCACCTACCAAACAAGAACTGACCGAAGCTATCAAATGGATTGATAAACGAAAAGTTCTAAAAAAAATGCCAAACTGGGAATGCTTGTGCATGATGAATGGATAAACTGTTTATTAAATATTTCCTCTGTTGATTAAAGTCTCACTTTTTGTTAAGGAATTTACGCGCTCGATTAAATCCCTAACTATTCCCTGCAACTCAAAGCAAACTGTTTTACCACTGATTAAAAGATACATTACTCGCAATAGCAGAAGGTTATCCATATGCATACAATCTTGATGATGATAGCTCAAACAGGTTGATGAATGATGATGATTCAACAACCCTATTCAGGGAATCATAAAAGAAGCGTTAAAAAATAATCAGCTACATTCATTGCTGTGCTGTACAAAAAAATAAGGGGAAAAACTCGAGGCTTCAAGTAGATTGCTACATTGGCTGACTTTTTTCCTAACTTCATAAAGAACCACTTTTAACACATCCCTTTGGAACGCTTGGATCCTGGTTTTGTTCAACTCATTACCGAAAAAGTATTTTACTTCGTGTTAGGACTCAATCTAGCTTGCAAATCAATACAAAGTAGACTTTTACGTTGTAATCGTATTTCAAGATCCAATCCTCTTGAATGCTTAAACTGCTTTAGGAACTTTGTTTCAAAAGTCTGTTGTGCAGAAGACAAGTTGATAGATTTTGAGGAACTCAAGAGAGCGATCAAACTGATTGATGTAAAACAGTGTTTGGAAGATGCTTTGCTCTGTGATTTGGTGGATATTTCGATTTTAAAAGGATTTTCCTCATTTCAGTGGAGAGTTTCACATATTATTTTGTGCTAGACATGATTCGAACTGTACGTAAATTTCTGCAATCTCTTTGCTGGAATTGTGTCGTATCTCCAAAAGCAGCTGAGCGAGATGAATAAATCATCAGTTGTTTACGTATAAATGACAAGAATGTCAACATATAAGAGCATTTAGTTGTCAATGCTGAAACCAAAAGCATTTTGGAGATGAGTTGCACAATCAGATTGCTATTGATGGTTTCATTTCTCAATGCTAGTGAAAAATTTTACACGGACAACATTGATGATTTTATAGATGGAGTTATGGAAGAAGACGATGTTTTATTCTAATCACCTTTCGAAAAGAGTATATGTTATACAGATGTAGAGGACAATAACTGCGTGAGACTCTACCCCTTTGAATTTTTGTATTGTGGTTTTTTCATTACTCGAAACGCCTTTTGGATTTGCAAGAGTCAAACCTCTGCAAATGAACAATCTTGTGATACTCCAGTAAAATACAGTCCAAAGGAAAAGAAATGTGTGATGGGAGTTAAAAATGATACGGAAGGTCTTACCCAAAATGCAAAACTATTTCGGAATGGAGAACTGTGCGAATTTGAGTGCAAAATCTCGGGTCTGATCTGTCTATTAACAGAAGAATTTGAGACATTTGATTTCACATGCACGAGATACAATCGTTCGATCAACATCAAACCAACTACTATCATCACTGATGTTGATGGTGTGAAAGGTGTGAATTTGTCGTTTTCGTGTTTTGAAAGTCTGAAGACAGTTCAAAACAAGATTATCATCAGTATCACGTGTCAAGAAGATAACAGAGATAAAAGTGATCCCAACATTCTATATACTGAGTTTTAATTGTAACATATTAACCAAACGCAGCTGATGTTTAAGACAGTTAACTCTAGACGATGAAAGCGTGAACTGGAGTGAAAAAAAAATTTCTCAATCTCAATAAAATGGAATGCCGGATCTATCTTCTATTATTCGCTATCCTGTCCAGATATTGTCTTGCAACAGAGACTCATCCATTCATTTCATCTCATCTAGTGTTGGATTGTTACAATGAAATTCTTGGTACAGAAGAAGTTCATTCAGTGACTCCTATTTTAAAACAAACTTTAAAATATCAAGTGTATAGACTCACATGTCTCATGGAATTTCCCTACCAACAAAGAACTTGCGACAGACATGATAGGTGGACTCAACTCTGCTTGGTTTGCAAAACCAATGAAGCTTTAGTTTATATCCAAATATACATGGAAGGTTCATTAACTACAGCTCGTAGAACAACAACTACTGAGACAACGACGACAACAACTCCAACGGCAAAAACAACTCCAACAATGACAACAACTCCAACGACGACAACAACTCCAACGACCATGCCAATTCCAACGACGAGAACAATGACTCCGTCAACTACACGTCCAACTAATGATTGTGACTGTAAAAAAGAATACATCGAATGCGAAAACAATTCGGTAGTAATTACAACTCCACTTCCTGCTTACAGAGTTTTTAGAAATAATGATTTGGAAAATTTTTCAGGATTATCTCTGTCTGTATCGGAACAAGCTGAACAAAAAAATGGAAAAAATATTCTCGTCATCATTCATCCTGAATGTGACAATATTTCTTGCAATGCCATTAAATATTTTACAAATTAAGAGGTTTTTATAGTCTTTCATACTATACTTTTCAACGTATTACACTATTAATATATACTTCATTACATTCACCATTACTATTTTTAATCAAATAAACATAATACAACTCTTCATTTCTATACAATACTCAAACCTCAAAATCTAACATGTAACAAAGCCATGTCTAAATTAACATACCAAAACACTCAAAACACCTGGTGCATACAACAAGGCACCGGAGGATAGATAGCATACCACACCAATAAATAACATACATTCTAAACACCTGGTGCGCACAAAAAGGCACCCAATGGACCAGGAGAACTTCCAGAAGAACCTCCAGAACATCCAACACACCACACAATGTAATAATCAACATTCAACACTATAAAATTAAATACATTAAAACAACTGGTGCAAACAAGAAAGTTACCTCACAGGTTCTCATGGTAACTGGTGCATACTTTAAGTATCTGGAACCAGAATAACCTTCTCCTTAGACCCCATGGCAGAGTTCTTCTCTCTTATTACTTCTCAGGAAGTATCAATGGAAGGTTTCCAGCCATGGACAGGAAGCATGGCAGGAAGTAATGCAGTATACAGCAAACAGTATTGTTCAATAAGATAAGGATAACTGAGTTAAAGTGCACTGGCGCCCAGAAGTAAGGGGCAGAGTCTATGGTTAGCTTGGCCAGTTATAGGTTAATATAGTCCTTGAGAGTTATTTGGTCTTTATTGGCTTTGGTCCACATTTCTCTACATCTGAGTGTAGATAGCTTCGGGAGGTGGCATCTGGAGGCACTTGAGCTAAGTTTTGTCTCTCAGGCTATGGCAGCCATCTTGTTACCAACCCGGGATAGCTACTCAGGATCGGGGTAGTAAATACCCAGTGCCGGTATGATTAGTTATTATTAATAATCACTTGTCAGAGCAATATAATCACCACAATAGATTATGGTCTTTGTCTATTGTGTTCATTGGAGGCATGCTTGTGGTAGCCACCATCAGGGGGACTTCTGTGCAGTAGTGGTCACTGTTTATGTCCAGTAAAATCCACTACATTTGAACCTGGAATTTAGCGATGGCCTTTTTGGGTTTAAAAGCAGCTATTCATGTGGTTATGATTAGGTGAGGAAAACAATAGTTGGTTAATATATTGAAAAACCAATTTTAACTATAGGTACTTTCGCCCGGCAGCGAGTCGCTCAGTTTCAATATTATTTGCTTATTTATTGGAATTGTTTGCTTTTTTTATAGCCAAGGCGACCAAAAAAAAGCTGGACAGCTGCGTAGGTGTTTGGATTTATTTTGAGTGCTTAGTAATAAATCAAAGTTGGGCGTCTTGCTACAGCGAACACGTATGCACTCGATATTATCGTTTTTCCATTCCTGTCCCGCGGCTAATAATGCAATGTCAAGGTCATCAAACGGATAATAATAATTTAATAAATAATAAGTGCATCATTAATTCTGTTTGTGGTTAAGCAAAAGAAATAGCCCATCACTTCACTTGTCAGTCACTGATATTTAATGAGGTTGTGGTTACCTCAGTATCGGTTCATCTAGTAAAAGGAATGCTGCTAAATCACTATCCATCATCATTCGTTCATCAACCAACCCTAACGTAAATTATTACAAGCCGGAAAAGAAAAGCGTGAGAAACGGTTTTACACGACTCGCTACTGCAGGTTTATTGGCCCTAGAAACATGCTTGTGGTCGCCTGACTTGTTGAAAGTGTGTGCTTCTGTTCGCCGGTATTTTGGGCGTCTGCCAATTATGAGTGCTTCATTTTTTGCTTTTTTATTGAAACTGAGCGACTCTCTGTCCGGCGAAAGTACCTTATATGTTGATGTGTGTTTGCAACTCAAAAACAATAGTATTTGAAAGATAAATAGAGCAATGCTATGGTTATACAAAGACATAAATAAAAACAGTAAAATAATTCAACGTTAAAATGAAATGAGTATGATGACAACTCACAATAACTAATCAGATAATAAATAGTAATAAGTGAATGCTAGATGCAAAGAGGTTTGGGTGTAAGTTTGGGTGATGAATCCTATCAGATGCCTCTATATCCTTCATAGGATCTGTTGATAGTGTTGTTAGTGCTCGTATAAACAAATGATTGGCTAGGTCAGTGATAATAGTTTAAATGCCCAAAAAACTTATTTAGAGAGCTATAGCAGACACTGGAGCTCATGGCCATACCAATATATTGCTGACAGAAAAACTCCAAACTAAAAAAAAGAATTGGTTTACTTTCGTTATTACTAATGGTACATATTACAGCATAACAACAACAACAACAGCAACAAAACTTTCAGTTGCATTTCATTATTGCTCCCTCACGAGCATGTAAAACCGACCATGTCCCCCCTTGAGTTGTTACATCAGTGACCACTAGTTACACCTAAAGTTTCATCCAATGACAGCGCATTAGGCTTTGTGTGTGACCTTGCTTATCATTTCTTGAAGGATGCAAAATCATGGAAATTAATTAAAGCAAAGTTTGGATTAGACTAATTTAATAAACAGCTCAGTTTGACCAGGCATTATTATTTCAAGCAATTTAATATAATCTAATATTATTATCATTCAGATATCTAAAATCCATTTGGAAGATGAGAAAATCAAGAATTATTTTTCAAAAAAAAAATGCTACTTTGGAAACCATGTGCTCGTTGTGAATGACCCTGACATTTGAGACCAGCCAACAACAGCACAAAGAAAACCAACCAATTCATGACTTTACGTTGTCCAATGTTTCCATTTTATGCAAACATCGCAACCAAACAACTTTCCAGGCCTAAATATGCTCAATCACAAATGAACCAAAATATCTGCCACATTTGCATAGGTACGACTTCGCTTAGGCTGGAAAAATAGATTTGTTCACAATTTGACCAAGGATTTGCCCTCGTGTGACCAGGCCTTAAAACTCTTCCTAGTGAGAATTGAACTCAGTAGTTTGGGGTTGTGAAGCCTGACACTCACCCACAGTCACATATTTTTTATTACACAAAAATGATGAAAAACACTCTGTTACTGTTATACCACTTAGCAAATTATTAAATACATACTCACAAAACATCATCACTAAAAAGACGAGTTGCCCATACAAAAGTCTAGGCCGTCAATAAATTGCAGGTTGCATTGACCAAGCGGCATAGCTACATCCATACTCACCCAGGAACATGTTGACAACGGTTGATTAATAAACCTGTTTTAAAAAACACCTTTTTGGTGACAAAAATGGTTTGTGGACTTAAAGCAACAAAAATAACACAACAAAACTTACACAAGTGCAAAGTGCACAAAATATAATACATGCCTCTGCAAAATATACGATATATAACATAATACACCTGTGTAAAGTATTAATAATATATAAGATATATCATACCTATGTAAAAAATACAATACGAAATACGACATACCTATGTAAGGAATACTATATGTAAGATAGCGTACCTATGTAAAGAATATCATAACTAAAACAACACACATATGTAAGGCATACCATATTTAACATAACACACATATGTAAGACATACAATACATAAAATAACATACCTATGTAAACCATACAGTTTTATAACATCTTTTGTTGTTGCAATAAAAGGTAAATTAGAGATAGATGCAGCCTGCTGCTGTGTGGTCATTCTTTGTATCGGTGTCTTCTTTGAAAATGTTACAAAACCGTTTTAGGCTTCAGTAGTATCTTTCTCTACGTAAACTTGTCAAACAATGTACCTCATTAAGAATTCAAACAATGCAGTCAAAATTCTTGTGTTGGCCATTAGTGAGTCTCACATGTTTTTTCCATTTGATAACTAATGGTTTATGTTTGTACTGTTTCATACAGGCTTATCACACAGTAATCAGTGGCTCAGCTTATCCCACAGTAATTAGTGGCTCAGCTTATCCCACAGTAGTTAGTGGCTCAGCTTATCCCACAGTAATCAGTGGCTCAGCTTATCACACAGTAATCAGTGGCTCAGCTTATCCCACAGTAATTAGTGGCTCAGCTTATCACACAGTAATCAGTGGCTCAGCTTATCACACAGTAATCAGTGGCTCAGCTTATCACACAGTAATCAGTGGCTCAGCTTATCACACAGTAATTAGTGGCTCAGCTTATCCCACAGTAGTTAGTGGCTCAGCTTATCCCACAGTAGTTAGTGGCTCAGCTTATCCCACAGTAATTAGTGGCTCAGCTTATCACACAGTAATCAGTGGCTCAGCTTATCACACAGTAATTAGTGGCTCAGCTTATCCCACAGTAGTTAGTGGCTCAGCTTATCCCACAGTAATCAGTGGCTCAGCTTATCACACAGTAATCAGTGGCTCAGCTTATCCCACAGTAATCAGTGGCTCAGCTTATCACACAGTAATCAGTGGCTCAGCTTATCCCACAGTAATTAGTGGCTCAGCTTATCCCACAGTAATTAGTGGCTCAGCTTATCCCACAGTAATTAGTGGCTCAGCTAGTTCTTTCTGAAGTGTTTGTTTTATCCGGTGCGTAGTGCTATTTTTTTTAGAACAACAAAAATCATCGCAAAAGACTGTATCATATGACGTTGTAACGAATTGAAAATCTGCTAAACTCTGTTAAAAGCAGTTTATTGTTGACCAACTTTTCATGACATTGACCCTCCAACAATCGCAAAATAAGCTTGTAGTCTCTCTTAACATGCGTTTAAACAACTTAGGATGCAAAACCAAGTTCATATTTTGTATTTTATCAAGTTTTATTTGAAAATTCTAAGTAGGAGATGCAATGTCTTGAACTAGACAAACCATTTGGATGTTTTGATGACTGGAGAATCGGAAATAGGGTACCTTTGACGCTAGGGGTGGAACGGGTAATGGACCCGGTCCTGAACATCGGGTATGTGGTTTCGGGTTTGGGACCGGATCGTGTCGGGTATGATGTCTTTGAAGTCCTGAATAATAGGTGATAATTGATTTGCACCCAAACAGCCTTGTATTTCAACCTGTGGTTGATGATAGCCTACTAGTCAACAACGTGACATGCCAATTAATATAATAGCCTTGTGCAGAACCACATCTCCCATCTGTTGCCCACTTGTTACTGTTAATCATCTGAGCAGAGGCAGAACCTCGCAATATTTTTACGTTTTTTTATTGTTAGTGTGATGTAAATATCCAGTCAAGTAGTACAAGAAAGAAACGCACCAACTAACACCCTGTATAGCAAGGCGCGGTTTAGGAGCGATCCCTTAGTGCTAGTTGGATTTTTTATTGTTTGAAACCCAAGGTCAATAGTTATAGCAAAAACATCAAACAAGCATGTAAGAAATCCTGTCGGTAATTGAAGACATAAATTTAACCTGTTACACCATGTAATGGTTAAGGTCAACCAACCACAGGCAGTGCTGCGAAATGAAATAGTAGGTAATAATAAAAAACAAACAGGCAGGCGATGTTTTCATCAACATAATTTTTACTATTATAATTATAGTAATATTTTTATTATTAATATTTGTGAGGTAATAAATAAATGATAATATTTATTATTGTTATTATTATAATTAATAGAATTATTATTTAGTAATGATAATTATTGTTAATTATGAATGATTGTTGTTGTTATAAATTAATTATAATAATAATAATAATTATTATTATTATAATTATTATTATTTATTTATGATTATTATCATCATCATCATCATCATTTATCTTCTTGTTTGAAGTCATTATTTATATTTATTAATGATTATTATTATTATTTATGATATAATAATAATTTAATTACAAAAACAATTGATGATTATTTATAATTATTATTATTATAATAATAATAATACGAATGATTATAATATGAATTAATAATAATAATAATAATTAATAATAATATTATTATTATTTATTTAATATTATTATGAATGGAATAAATCTTTCCATTGATTTAGTATTTTTAAAAAACTTTAGTGAAATTATTATTGTTACCTAGGTTTAATCCAAATGCATTTTACACAGGCCTACAGCAGAAGATTGGTGGGCTTTGAGACACTTTTGGGAACATTTCCGTATATTATTTATTTATTATTATTATGCATTAAATTATAAATACATCTACATTTACACAGACAATTTATCTTAATAAAATGTAAGAACATCCTCACATAATCCAGCATTATCTACATCTTAGTATGTATTTGGAGATGACATATATGTTTGAAGTTGAGTTAACGGGGCTGTATGATAGACCACGCTGCGATGTTTGGCCCGACCCGACCCGGTCCTGAAAATTTCAGAAAAGTCCTGGTCCTGACCCGGTCCTGAAATTTCTGACCCGTTCCATCCCTATTTGACGCTCTGTAATAAAAGATGGAAAGATACCGATTTCTGTGCAGATAAATAAAAAAAGCACAAGTATTGCTATAGGAGCAGATCTGTATCAAAAATTGGACATGTAAAATATGCGACAACGTTGAAAAAATATTGTTACAACTGAGATGAATGATAATGAAAAGATTTTTTCCATTTTTCCATTTAGCCGTTTTCTGATACGGACAAGCTCGTTCATGAAAGATTTTGTATATTGTCATAAGTTAAAAACTTTATTGAAGTCTCGGAATTGTAATTGCTATAGAATTTTTGCACACGCTGTGTGTTGTTTTCAAAACACACGATAGTAGTAATATATGAGCAGATCTCCCTACCAAGTGTTTTTTTGTGGGGTTAAAATCTGGGGTGATGCAATGGGTTACGGCGTTGGATGGATTCGCCGAGTTTATATTGTATTTTATTTGAGGGGCATTTGAGTGGCATTTAAGTGGCATTTGAGTTTTGATTATCTTTTTACTTAATTTGAACTTATATGGCATATAGATTTTGAATGTATGACATTTAAGTTTTTGATAATCTTTTTACATGACTCGAACTCATATAGCATTTTGAGAGAGAGGAGAGAGGAGTTATATCTAGCTTGAATTACATACATTTATTACATAATAAGCAGGGGTAAACCTTTCCATATAATATAGCTAGTGTCAGTAAAGACTAAGTAATACAAAGCACTAGGTTTTGTAATGATAATCAATGTAAAGTCTTTTCCTTTACATCGCATCTTAAAAAATCCTCAAATCAGCCTTCTATATGGTTAAAATTTACAGTATTTGGGAAATAATTGTAATAGAAAATATTATATCTATTAAAATTTACTGTAAATTTTATGTAGTACGAAGTACTATAACCTTCATTTATTCACTTGAGACTGCATATCATCAGCATTCGAGATCAAGTCTATATATATATATGTGATGATGAATGATTTCTTGTATTATATATAGATATATAGTTATAGTAACTATTCTAAAAAGAAGACTATTATGAAGGTTTTTATTTAAGCCAAAGTAGGTTTGGTAGATACTCCATCAGAACACACTCGTCTTTTAGCATAAAAATATGTGAGTCCTCGCTTTATTTGCTTGTATGTCAAAATTTTTTTATCCTTTACTACGAATCCTCGATTTTTACCCATAAACGAATTTTTTGTGTTCAATACATTTAGATAACTGTCTTTGTTCAATTGATTAATTCGTTTGTTCAAACCTTTTGAGCTAAGCTTGTTTCCTTTTTCTCCCCAGCAATAATACGATTTAGAGTTAAGCGCAACAATTCCATCTCCGGTAAATTCCTCTTTAAACAATCCAGGTGTTCTTTTTCCATGTTTTAGTACTTTTTCACAACATTATTGCAAGCTCCATTCTAAACCCATTGTTTTGATTCTTAAAAACTCATCCCTTTGTTTGTCACAGTATGGTCGTGGAAACCAATCACCATATTCATTGTAAAACTCTTTTTTCATACTTGGTTTTACCAGTGTTTCTGATGTTCCGCTCAACGCCATGTATGCGCTATCTGTATTCATTTCAACATATTGCAAATCACTTCTGTCAATATATCTATAAATAAAAAGACTGTTTCGATTATTTGGAAGTTTTACTTACTTATACATGATAATAGTAGGAAATTAGATTTTACTTACTTATCCATAAAGTTGTAGTATAACTGTAGCATTCTCAGTTTAGCATACTGTAGCACGGAGAAACCCAAGTGTACTGGAACATTCATAGTTAGCTGAAATGATGGTGATACTGATTAGCAAAGTAAACTTGTGGAATATAAATTTTGAAATGCAAAATAATTGTTTTAAAACTTACTAGTTGTTTACAGGTTATGATTTCATAAAAATCATCTGCTATCTCTTCCATGGAGATAAATCTGTTTCCTCTGATACGAAATGAAGCTTTTCTGTCGCCTTCGATGAACTGGATGGTGGTATGTTTTTCTTTATCAGTGATTGTTTTTCCATAAGCAAAATTTCCTACCAACTTGCTAGTAGTAGCGAGTAATTCTTGACTAGGGTCCGCATCTCCCATTCTCTTAGCGTCTGAAATCGATGTTCCAAAAGCTTCAAAAGCTTTTCTAGGAATATATTCTATTAGCTGATAAACTTTGGTGACTTTCAATCCTTGTTTCAAGTACCATTTCAGCAAAGGACTCATTAGCAATATCTTATCTCCGCACATACTTCCAACTATAGAGCGTTGAGGAGTCTTTAAAAAACCTTCGGCTTCAGCAAAGACTTTCATTTCATTGCTCAAGTGTTCTCTGGTTAACATCGTATTTTTAAAAATCAGAGGCATTTCGGAGAACTTTTCTTCCTCTTCCTCAGGAACTTCGATGTCACATTCAACAAATCCAAAGAATTCCTCTGATTGACCCCTCTCTAACACTTCTTCTTGATTCAGTTTTTTTTCAAGTATTTTAGGGTAGAAAGAAATGTAAAACGTGTTGACAAATTTTTGTAAATTTGTATGAGTTTTTACACGTTTCATCCAGTCGCACTCCCAAATCGAGATTACAGTGTAACCTAATGCTCGAAGATTTTCTTCATTTTCCATCGTAGTTTTAAACAGATTTGCTTTTGATTTTCTTCCACTAGCTTGAAGCTCTTGCTCTTTAGCGTTGTTATAAGAGCAGTCGTGTCCATGCCAAAAACATCCGGGATATTGAAAGACATGACGATTTTCAATGCAGAATCCATCAAATGGTAACCCTAACTGTCCGAGAGCAACTTCTCCTCCATTGAGCTGATGTCTGATATTGATTTTTTTTGAGAACATTTGGAACTGTAACCAGCTATGAGCTACCTTGCTAAATTTTATTGGTTCAGCGACAAAGGAGTTTTCGATTTTTCTTCTTCGAAGATAGCCAGTAGGCATTGATTGCATCATACACCATAAATAGAGTGCATTCGCATCAACTCCATAGATTCTATCACAAACCTTTGCTTGTTTTCCCAACCAATGTTCTCTAATTTTAGTTATACCTATTTCGTGATATCTATGCATCACTAGACTTGGCCCACCAACTATGTTTTTCTTTATTAGAGGATAAAGTTCTGCATTGCAGTTGTCAATCAGACAAATTGGGAGAGTCTGACGAAACGAGTTACCAAGTTCATCAAAATCCAAGTATGTAGAGAGGTATGGAGGGGGTGGTTGAGGAGCTTTGTTAAACATCCATCGAATCGCTAATCCTGGTAAAGATATACCATCTTTTAACATATCAATCCCATGCTCTCTGTAGATCGATCTTTGTCTTTCCAACGCTTGAACAAATGGTTTTACATCCAAGTTGTTGTACCATTTTAAAAAATCCCCCATTGTCTTCATTTCGTTATCTTTCCATGCTTCTTGACAAATTATGTACTCTTCTTCACTGATGTTCTTTTGTTTTAAAGAACTGTAAAAAGCTTCTCTTGGAGTTAGATGTTTTTGATTAAGTTGTTCCAAGTCTTTCATCCATTCATAGGGAAAAAATCCGCGAAAGCAACGGTTTCCATTCGCGTGAAAATAAATTGTTTATTCCCGCGAAAGCATTGGTTTTCGCGTGGACAAAATGCTGATTCATAGTTATATTATAAAGAAGGTTGGTATGAGATTGTATTCATAGAGTTCAACCAGTGCAACTTTAGCTACTTAAGAGCCACTGTTTTCACACAGAAAGCATCCAGTTCTACAACAGCAAGCGGAGAAGCAACATCTACTACACCTTCCATTGCAACTACTAGGAGCTTTCTCTTTATAAAAGGTAAAATTTAAAAAAATTTATTATTCCCTACCTAGCAAAGATCAAAATTAGTTTCGCTATAATTTAAAGTATGAAATAAATAATCTTTTAGTTCCACAGGAAAAGCTGAATTATATATTATTTCTTTCTTTTTTAGAACACTATGGAGGACTTTTCTGCTTCTTACATGGATTTAAAACCAATCGAAAACAAACAAAAAACACTCAAAACACCCACCAAAAGAAAAAACTCTAACTCTGTCACAAAAGAAGCAACAATAAAGAGACGAGCTCTTCCAAAACTGGTTTTACCCACATCATCAAACACTATGGAACAAAAAGAAATCCTCACTGATGCTGAAAGAGCTCTCAAGATGGCCACATCTCTCAAAAAATGGAAGGCATGTGATTTGAAAAAGATTGGAGGGTTTCTTACACTAGCATCACTTCCTGTTCCATCAGTTTTGCAAATCGTTTCTATTGAACAGAGTACTGGTGCATACGGAAGTTACTACATTCTCACCTATCTTGATAATTCAATGGAACGAATTTTCAGAAAGTCGTTTGCCCAAGTAGAGTAGTTGAAAGCTTCAATGTTGATAACTACCCATTACCTTTCAACATTTTGTACTTGGGTGAGATGGAAAACTCAAAAATACCAGAGACTACTTACTACAATGTCAAACGTATCAGCAAAAAACGCTTAACCACAACGGAAGCTACTGCTGAAGCTGAAAACTGAGAAAAATGAGTGAAGAAGAACTCAAACTCGCTTACGGCATCGAGTATCTCAGCAATTTTAAAGAATGTTCCATTTTTGCTTACATCGAAGTTGTAGAAAAATTCATTCCTTTCCGATTCAATGGAGAAGAATCCATTGCAAATTGCATTCGCTATGTCACTGAAAAAGATGGAAAAAGAGAGACGAGAACACTTTTACTACCAATCAGATACAACGAAGAAGCTAAAAGATGTGCACCTGGTGTGATGATTTACAAAGGAAAAAAACAGAGTAAGAATGGAAATCCTATTCCATACCACAATGTTGTCTTCATTTCTTCAACCAACGCTAGTGATTGGGAACAATATCGCACACAAACAAATTCCAATGAGGAGCTAACAAAAACGAATAATGAGGATGAAGTTCTTAAGGAATTCCTAGAAAACGAATTACAAGATTTTGATGAACAGCTCGGTGTTGATGGTATGTAAACTCAATATCGAATGCTGACAACAGGTAGTCTCAAGCGGATAAAACGAGCTATAGTGCTTTGTATTATGCAAAGTTTACTGTAAAATTTTAATCGTCTAAAGGGTTAATTTGATGATTTTCTCAAAATTTAAGATTGTCAAAAAAAATTAGATATAATGTTTTCTATTGCAATTATTTAACCATCTAGAGAGCTAATTTGATGATGTTTTTCCAAACTTTTATACAGAAATAGTCGTAAATATGCACATAACTATTCATACATGAATGAATGTATAAAAAAAGCCTGTGTATTGATTGACATTACAAGTTGTACTGTTTTGTATTACTTACTATTTACTGACTCTAACTATATTATATGGAGAGATTTTCCCTACTTACTACACAATAAATGTATATATTCATATATTGATTCATAGAAAAGTCTAAAGGTTCTCAAGTGATTGACTCACCAAAAGTTCCGGTTTGCAAAACATTTGAAGATCTTCCTATCCCAAGCATTATACGAGTGACTGGTGTGATACATCCATCAAGTAAGAAGAAGTGTAGATATTCTCAAGTTTGCTACCATGATCCTTCAGATATAAATGAACTCGAACCCAAAATACTTTTTTGTCCAGTTCAAATAGCTAAAAACTTCAGCTGTGATAATTACACCCCTCCGTTTAACGTTGTATATTTGGGTAGAAAGGGAAAACCTAAAAATAAAAGTGTTCTTTGGTATGATGTCAGACGTGTTACCAGACCTCATTTGAGGATTTTTTAAGATGCGATGTAAAGGAAAAGGCTTTGCATTGATTATCATTAAAATACCTAGTGCTTTGTATTACTTAGTCTTTACTGACTCTAGCTATATTATATGGGAAGATTTACCCCTGCTTATTATGTAAAAAATTATTAAAACTTGAATCCCATACATTCAAAATCTATATACCATATGAGTTCAAATTAAGTAAAAAAATAATCAAAACTCAAATGCCACTTAAATGCCACTCAAGTGCCACTCAAATGCCTCTCAAATGAAATACAATATAAACTCGGCAAATCCATCCAACGTCGCAACTCATTGCATAACCCCCAAGGTCTAATCCACAAAAAAAACACTTGGTAGGGAGATCTGCTCATATATTACTACTCACAATCAACAACTGTCTCTGGAGTTGTGATTGTGGTCATTGGAGTAGAAATTATTGTTATGGGAAATTGGTTGTTTGTCGGAGCCGTAGATGGAGTCGGAGTCGTAACTGGAACTGGAGTTATCGGAGTCATAGTTGAAATTGGAGACGTTGTGGGAATTGTAGTCGGAGGGTTTTTATATCTTTCAATACATTCCATAGTTTCATTGGTTTTGCCTATATAATTGTAATTGCCGGATACGGGAGCACATTCTCTGTCGATAGGGTGCAAAGCTCATGAAAAACTGAAAAAGTTGGTTTCCAAAGAACGATTCAAAGTGCACATTACTAGTCGAATGTCTGAGTGACCCAGTGCTCCTTCAGAGCAGTCTTCTATCGTTGAAAAACAAATGGAGGGGAATGATGCAGCTGTCATTGGTAGCTTTGTTGTTGTTCTTGACGTCATTCTCATCATCATCATTGTTCTTTGCCGGAGTCGTAATTCTTGATCGTTCTACATACTCTCCAATGTATTCAAAAGCTTCATCAGTTTTGCAGGGGGATTGGTATTCATCTATTGTCTCAGTTTTGGAACAAACTGGTAGAACTTCATTGGGAGGTATAACACATATTAATGAGTATCCGTGGTATCTTAAAGTATAATCCAAAAGACGGGCTACTTTTCGAATACCTCTGAATCAAAGAGTTCCAAGGTGACATCCCAAAGCCCAAGGAGATAAAACAAATGGAAGAGTGTCCATTGTGAGCCAAAGACCGGAAAGGGTAGAAAATGATGGCAGACTGATTCGGAACTTCATTTTCTTGCAAGAGACCTTTCTGTCCTAGTTTGCGCTTCCTACAGCAAGGGTTAACTGTTTCAAACAATGGTTTAAATCAGATAGTATGTTGCAAATAAAATTCAGTATGCACAAAATTTGGATCAAAATCTGTTTTTCCTATTTCTTCCATAATAACGACGATCTTGTTTTTTAATAGTTTTTAGATAAAAACTTCTTAACAACAAATTTTTACCGTTGATGCCCTCAACATAGATGTTTACCATAGTGGGTTTGATATCACTCGAGCAATTGTATATCGTGCATACAAACTCAAAATTGGCCAATTGTTCTGTCATTAGGGGATTACACATGGCTCGTTGTAATCAAATGCGAGCCATCCTCATTCCGAAAAAGTTTTACGTTTCTGGTAAGTCCCTCTGCGGCATTTTCAGCTCCCAATAAATAATCTACTTCATTTTGCAGGTACGACACAGGATGATTCATCAGTAGAATTTTGGCATATGCAAATCAAAAAAAAACCCGTCCACGGATAGAAAACACACGATACAAAAACTCAGAGAGGTAGATTCTAATGAAGTCACTGTCACCTGCATCCGTATTTCATATACTATTTTCAAAAGGCGTAAAGAATAAAAGATCACTTCTTTCCATAGCTCCATCGACGTATTCATCAACGTAGTTGTAAGATAATCTAGTTGTGCTGAAAAGTCGTCAATAACAGTACTATTGTGCAACTCATCTCAAAAGTGTGCACTCGTTCTGCATCGACTATTAAATGCTTTCATTTGATGGCAAGCTCAACACTTATATACAATCAACTCTTGGCTTAGTTACTCCCAACAAATTCTTTCCACAAAAACTAAATATGGTCTCATCCACGCTTGAGACCAAAGAACATGCAAGGGTGCACATCAAAACTCACATAGACTTTTTTAAAATTGATATATCTTCCAACTCATAGAGCTCAGCCTATTCCAAGCATTGGTTCTTATCAACTAGTTCAATTGCTCTTTTTAGATTGACAAGAGTTGATTGGATGGCATCCCCGCACCGATTGGCTCACCCAAATGTCACATGGTTTTTTTTATTACTAGTAGTAATATATGAGCAGATCTCCCTACCAAGTGTTTTTTTGTGGATTAGTTCTTGGGGGTTATGCAATGAGTTACGGCGTTGGGTGAATTCGCCGAGTTTATATTGTATTTCATTTGAGTGGCATTTGAGTGGCATTTAAGTGGCATTTGAGTTTTGATTACTTTTTTACTTAATTTGAACTTATAGATTTTGAATGTATGGCATTCAAGTTTTGATAATTTTTTACATAATTATATACATAACTTTAACTCATAGAGCATTTAGATTTTGAATGTATGGCATTTAAGTTTTGATAATTTTTTGTAATTCGACTCATATGATATCTTGAGAGAGGAGAGAGAGGAGATATATCTACATTGAATAAATACAGTGAATAAAAATGAAACAATATGTGAATATATACATTTATTGTGTAATAAGTAGGGAAAATTTCATATAATATTGCTAGAGTCAGTAAATATTAAATAATACCAAACACTACAACTTGTAATGACAATCAATGCATAAGCTTTTACTAAAACTATCTTGAAAACCTTCAAAACATGATCCCAAATGGAGAAAATGGATAAAGTTAGATATTCATCTATTTGTTTACATCTACAAAAAAGAGGTATTTTGGTGAAATATTTTTTCACTTTATTCAATTTTCATTAATTTTTACAAAAACAAATCATCCTATATATGGTTAAATTTCATCTAATTGTACAAATTTACAAAAAAACAAGCTATTTGGTAAAATACTTTTTCATTTCATTAAATCTTCATTATTTTTTTTTGCAAAAAAGAAATCATCCTTCAAATGGTTAAATTTTATCTGTTTGTATATCTTTACAAAAAAACAGGCTATTTGGTAAAATATTTCCTTTATTCTATTCAATTTTCATTAATTTTCTCAATAATTCCTTAAATATAAGTTATTCATTATTTTCTTATTATTAGGTGAGCAACCTATCATACAAAATTAGTTTCTTGAGTGAGGGTTTTATCCTGCTTTTTCCTTTTGAATTTTTTTCAAAAATTTACCATTTTTTTCAAAAAACAATAATTTATATATACAATTTCCATTATTTTTTTAAACAGAGCAATCTCTATCTCTGAGAGGTTGGAGATATTGGGGTAGAAAACTTAAACATGATGATGAGAAGGGTATGGATTTTCCCTTTCAAGAACAAACCATTTTCGATGGCAATTTCAATTCTGAAAACTAAATCAATGTAATTTGTTTTTCAAAATACAATCATCAGAAAGCTTCTGTCATGATGAGGAGGAGGCTATGGATTTACCCATTCAAGAACAAACCATTTTTGATGGCGACTTCAATTCTAAAAACGAATTAGAACTGAAGTATGTGGTATTACGTAATAATTTTTTAATAGAAAAAAAATTGTTTTTCAAAATGCAATCATCAGAAAACTTCTGTCATGATGATGAGGAGGTTATGGATTTACTCATTCAAGAACAAACCATTTTTGATAGCAACTTTAATTCTAAAACCTAAATCAATGTAACTTTTTTATTCTTTGTCTCCCATGAAATTGTTCAAAACGAATTAGAACTGAAGTATGTGGTATTACATGATAATTTTTTTAAAAGAAAAAAACACATCAAAATCGACAAATTACTCCTCTAGATAGTTCAAGTTTACAATATTTGAGAATTAATCACAATAGAAACATTAAGCCTACTTGATAAAAAAAGAATTTGACTGTTAAATTTAACTAATTGATTCAATGTTATTATATGGATCTTTTGAAAATAAACATTTCAATGAAAACATCATATTTAGTCTTTGACACACTTGAAACCATTTTCCAGTAAATTTCACCAACAATATTTTAGAAATGTTTACTATATATTTACAAGAAAAATGTGATATTTTGGTAAAATATTCTTTTTTTCCATTCAATTTTCAATATATTTACAAGAAAAATGCAGTATTTGGTAAAATATTCTTTCATTCCATTCAATTTTCATTAATTTTTTGAGCGTAGGTTTTATCCTAGAGCATCCTTTTTAATTTTTTATGTTTTAAAACAGGGTTTTATTACAAAGTTTTTTGTTTTTCAACTTTTTAAAAAAATAATCATTATGATATATAGTTTTCGATATTTTTTTAAAACAATAAATATATATAGAGATTTTCACTTTATATTCTTTTATTCCATTCAATTTTCAGTAATTTTTTGAGTGAGGATTTTATCCTACACCTTCTTTTTAAATTTTTTTATTTTTTTAAAAAATAATCATTGCAATATATAGTTTTCGATATTATTTTAAAAACAATATATATATATATATAGAGTTTTTCACTTTATATTTACAAAACTTTGGTATTTGGGAAAATATTCTTTTATTTCATTCAATTTTCAATAATTTTTTGAGTGAGAATTTTATCCTACACAATCCTTTTAAATTTCTATGTTTCAAAACAGAGCTTTATTACATTTTTTTTGAACTTTTTAAAAAATAATCATTGAAATATATAGTTTTCGATATTTTTTAAGTTTTTTGTACTTTTAACTTTTTTAAAAAACTGTCAAAAAATCACCAAATTACCTCTCTAGATGAATAAAATTTACAAGTAAAAAATAATCATTGAAATATATAGTTTTTGACATTTTTTAATTTTTTTGTACTTTAACTTTTTTAAAAAACTGTCAAAAAATCATCAAATTACCTCTCTAGATGAATATAATTTACAAGTAAATAATTGTAATAGAAAATACCACATCTAGTTTTTACATTCATAAAACTGTTTTATAGTAAATTTTCTGTAATACAAACTACTATAAGCTTACGATATCAATGGTTACAAAGCGCTTTTCTTGAACAATATCTTCTTTGATGTTCTTCTGGCATATTATTAGACCCAGAGAGGAATTCTTGTATTCCGTATTCTTTGTGATCCAATAAATGACTAAAATACAAAAGTTATTCATTATATAAATAAATTTTACCGAATTTAAATTTTACTCTTAGCTACATTAGATAGTTTACATTATATATAACAGGAAAATAACTCACTGAGTAACATCATTCAGCTCATTATTTCTTAGGGAAAGTTCTTTACTCTGTTTTCTTTTTACGATATAATGGACTAAAATAAAAAGTGATGTATTAGTATAGCATGATTAAAGTTAATGTAAAATAAATATAAACTTTTGTTATTTTTTCAACTTCTATGTAAAAGAAATACACTGATTGCACACGAAAAAGTCCTTTTTTTCATTTGGATTCGGAATGTATAAATATAAATATATATATAATCTTAAAAATGTTTTACAACAAACACTCATGAATAAGCCATTTATGTGATAAAACGTGTTATTTACGTGAAAAATTAAGCATTTTTGTAAAATAATTATAACCTTTTGTGATTTTTTCTCAACTTCTAGTTAAAAAAATACACTGATTACACAAAAAACCCTTTTTTTAATCCAAAATATATATAATTTAAAAATGTTTTACAAAAAATGTTTATCAATTGATCATTTATGTGAAAAACTAAACATTTTTGTAAAATAATTATAACCTTTTGTTATTTCTTAAACTTTTATGTAAAAAAATACACTGATTACACAAAAAAGTCCTTTTTTTAATCCGAAATATATATAATTTAAAAATGTTTTACAAAAAAATGTTTATGAATTGATCATTTATGTGAAAAACTAAACATTTTTGTAAAATAATTATAACCTTTTGTTATTTTTTAAATTTTTATGTAAAAAAAATAGACTGATTGCACAAAAAAATCCTTTTTTTAATCCGAAATATATATAATTTAAAAATGTTTTACAAAAAATGTTTATCAATTGATCATTTATGTGAAAAACTAAACATTTTTGTAAAATAATTATAACCTTTTGTTATTTTTTAAACTTTTATGTAAAAAAATACACTGATTACACAAAAAAGTCCTTTTTTTAATCCGAAATATATATATAATTTAAAAATGTTTTACAAAAAAAGGTTATGAGTTGATCATTTATGTGAAAAATTGAATATTTTTGTAAAATAATTATCACCTTTTGTTATTTTTCCAACTTTTATGTAAAAAAATACACTGATGACACAACAAAATCCTTTTTTAATTCGAAATATATATATAACTTAAAAATGTTTTACAAAAATGTTCACAAATTTATCATTTTAAGGGGTTTTTCATTGTAAGAATACACAAAATTTTCACAAATCAACTTTTTAAAATTATGGTAAAAATTAATAAAACTTACCTATAGTGATATGAATCCCTTGAGTTATAGATTAGCTTCTCGAGAGTTTGTTCTCCACAGTCTTCTTTTTCAGCATCATCGAAGTGGTTGAGAAAATCCTCAGATTTTGGATTATCAGCCAGTTCCGAGGCTTGGACGAAGGCTTGATGAGCTGCGAGTACACTGATGTTGTAGAAAATTGAATTGTCTGCGTTTCGACTCAGACCCTTGAACAAAATCACTCCAAATCTCTCCGATGTCATAGCAGAAGCTATTTGATGAGGAATGCGCATATCTCCAATCAGTAATTCTTCATCTACAACACTTCTGTATTGAACTAGAAGAGTCTCTTCATTTCCATTCCATCGCCTGTCAGATTTTGCTATAACTTCAGGGTTTTGGAAACATATGACACTATCTGTTGGGAAATCCTGAAGATTAGCTACCTCGAAATAAGCATTGATTTGTCGCATACTTTTTTCTGGTAATACATCAAACGCATTCTTACACCTCAAAGTAGTTCCTGTTTCTGTAGCAGCACGAAAAATTGCTTTTCCAGTCTTTTCAACACCCATGTAGATCAAAACCAGTGGTCTTATTTGCGAAGATTCATTGACAAGTAATCCTGCTGGTAATGGAATATTGCTCTTCACTCTAACTACCTTTCCATCCTTTTTATAGTTGTAGATGATGGTACAGTTCGTTTCATCATGGAGCTCAACGGTTAACACCTGCATAACTGTAGGTATTGGTAAATCTTCAACTTTGACTATGTTTTCAATGTTTCTTCTGGAAGCTGGAGATAGAGTACTTAACAGAGAGGTGCTTTTGATGATGAGAGTTGCCAGAGTATTCAGACTGGCGCTTTGAAAGGGAATCGTAGTGCGTTGAAGAAGTACATTGTCATCAATCACCTTGTCTTGTGAAGGTTTTGGTTTTTTATTCTTCAGTTGTTTTGTATTGACTTGTGTCGACATTCTAAAAGATAAAGTAAAAATCCATGTTATGATTTCTTTTTCAAATCAATTTGAAGATATATATACATATATATATATATATATTTACTCAATATCATACCACTGTTAGTATCTAAATCGATAAAAATTAAATTTATACTCAATCAAGTTGACTTACCTCCAAACAGAAAAGTCCTTCTAGCAGTTGTAGTAGATGATGTTGTAGTAGATCTTGCTCCTTCAGTTGCTAATGTCGAAGTGACTGCTTTCTGTGTAAAAACAGTGCTTCTTATATAGCTGAAATCATGCCATTTATCATAAGGTTAAATTAATGAAACATTGTTTTTACGGGAGAACACCAATGCTTTCGCGGGAATAAATAATTTTTTTTTTTCACGCGAATGGAACCCACTGCTTTCGCGGGAATAAACATTTTACTTTCACGCGAATGGAAACTGTTGCTTTCGCGGGGAGAAAAAATTTATTTTCACGCGAATGGAAACCAATGCTTTCGCGGGAATGAATAATTTATTTTCACCCCGAATACAAATCAATGCTTTCGCGGGAATAAACATTTTATTTTCACGCGAATGGAAACTGTTGCTTTCGCGGGAATGAATAATTTGTTTTCACGCAAATACAAACCAATGCTTTCGCGGGAATAAACATTTTATTTTCACGCGAATGGAAACTGTTGCTTTCGCGGGAATGAATAATTTATTTTCACGCGAATACAAACCAATGCTTTTGCGGGAATAAACATTTTATTTTCACGTGAATGGAAACTGTTGCTTTCGCGGGAATAAACATTTTATTTTCAGGCGAATACAAAACAATGCTTTCGCGGGAATAAACATTTTATTTTCACGCGAATGGAAACTGTTGCTTTCGCAGGAATGAATAATTTATTTTCACGCGAATACAAACCAATGCTTTCGCGGGAATAAACATTTTATTTTCACGCGAATGGAAACTGTTGCTTTCGCGGGAATGAATAATTTATTTTCATGCGAATACAAACCAATGCTTTCGCGGGAATAAACATTTTATTTTCACTTGAATGGAAACTGTTGCTTTCGCGGGAATGAATAATTTATTTTCACGCGAATACAAACCAATGCTTTCGCGGGAATAAACATTTAATTTTCACGCGAATGGAAACTGTTGCTTTCGCGGGAATAAACAATTTATTTTCAGGCGAATACAAACCAATGCTTTTGCGGGAATAAATAATTTATTTTCACGCGAATGGAACCCGTTGCTTTCGCGGGAATAAACAATTTATTTTCACGCGAATACAAACCAATG
The DNA here is from genome assembly GCA_945261195.1 of Cryptosula pallasiana. Taxonomy (NCBI): domain Eukaryota; kingdom Metazoa; phylum Bryozoa; class Gymnolaemata; order Cheilostomatida; family Cryptosulidae; genus Cryptosula; species Cryptosula pallasiana. The sequence continues at coordinate 57,166,762 of OX183131.1, read as the reverse complement.
CTTTCGCGGGAATAAAAAATTTATTTTCACGCGAATAGAAACCAATGCTTTCGCGGGAATAAAACATTTATTTTCACACATGCACCTATATAAGAGACAACGGTTTCAGACAGAAAGCATCCAGTTCAACAATTTTTTCTGTTTTTTCAGAATGAATACTCAAGACGTAGGAAGTCAACCATTGTATCTAAAGTCGGAATCTCAGCCTGATGAAAAGGTAAGAATTAATAAAAAATACTATTTAACACCTGTTGAAAACCTTTAATTATTTTAGTTATCTAATTATCGCTTGTATTTTAGAACAATGCAACAACAAATCCAATCTACTTAAAGGACTTGCTTCCAGAAATGTATCATGACTATGTGATAAATAATGATGTTGTTAAAGAAAAAGCTGTAGAACGTTTGACATTTCAAGTTATAATATTCTGTATAACTCAACACATGATGAGTATGGGGATGTGTTGTAAGAAACATGATATATCTACAGAATGTTTTGATGACATTATAAAAAACGGTTTCGAAATCGTTTTGTCAATGGTGGAAGTCGTTAATATTAATAATTTTTTAAAAGAAATTGGAAGAAGTGCTTGGAATCAAATAGTTTTCAAAAAATTATATAACATGACGTGGAACAAAAAAACTTTTTATAAATTCAGAAAGCATATTTATAATTACGTCCAAATAGATAAAGCTCTATCCTCTTCTGTAGGTATTTTAGAACTAATGTTAGAAGCGTTTCATACATATTTATGAAAAAATTTTAGTTGTTTTTTATTATTTTACAATATTTTGCTCAAACTATTATATTTTATTTCTTACCAATTGAGATGTTAAAAGCAGTATGATATTAAGTAAATATATATATATATTTGAATGCATCCTTTGTTGTTTCTCTCCACATCCCAATAGTTTAATAAGTACATTCTCAATCTACCATAACTCTATGATTTTAACTGCTTTTGACATAAATACATATATATATATAAGACACTCTAAGTAATAAATACACTCTTAGCCACTCATGCAAATATTACCCTTTTATTTTTAGAATGTTATGGATGCTCTTTCTGAAGAGCTCCTTAGCACAGATCCATATCCAACAGAAAATAAAATGAAAAACGGCAAAACAACTCCTAAGAGAAGGAAAACTGCTCCAAAAAAGCGAATAGTAAGGAAACGAAAACAAATAGTGAGAAAACAAACTACTTCCGTTGATAAGCAAACAATGGAGAGTGCAGCTATAACTCATTTAACAGTTGAATGTCTCAACGAAAGGAGAGCTAGAGAATTAGAAAAGTCAAAAGGTTCTCAAGTGATTGACTCACCAAAAGTTCCGATTTGCAAAACATTTGAAGATCTTCCTATCCCAAGCATTATGCGAGTGACTGGTGTGATACATCCATCAAGTAAGGAGAAGTGTAGATATTCTCAAGTACACTACCATGATCCTTCAGATATAAATGAACTCGAACCCAAAATACTCCTCTGTCCAGTTGAAATAGCTAAAAACTTCAACTGTGATAATTACCCCCCTCCGTTTAACGTTGTATATTTGGGTAGAAAGGGAAAACCAAAAAATAAAAGCGTTCTTTGGTATGATGTCAGACGTGTTACCAGCCATCCTCTAAGCAAAAAGAAAGCTGAAGAGGAATCACTATATTTGAGTACATTGACTAAAGGTCAGCTCAAACGCTTCTTGAACATCAACACCCTCAATAGTTTTCAACCCAGCGCTATTTTTCCTTACCAATATGTTGTTGATAGATTTGTTCCTCATCGATTTAAAGGAGGACAGTCGAATGTAATTTGTATCCGTTATAGCATTGAACAATGCGGAGAAACGCTGTTGAAGACGCTTGCCATACCAGACAAATATGCTTCAGAAGCTAACCGATATACTCCAGGTGTGATGATCTACAGAGGAAAAACAACCCACGGAAAATTTAAGACAGAATACGATCTTTCATTTTGCTCTCCATACAGCCTCGGTCGAATGTATTGGAAACAATATTGTGATCAAGCAAAGCACAACAAAACAATATTAGAAATTGATGATGATGATGAACTTGAAGATTTTCTACGTGGAGATTTTGATGATTTTGAGACAGGATATGTTGCTGAAAAAAATGATGAGATACATGATAAAACTCGGTGAGAGTTTTTCTCTAATCATTGTAAATAATACTTCAACTCAATTTAGATGTGGTTGTAGTTATTTCTACCCCAAAGTTGGACAATGTGACTCGGTGAGCCATTTCTATATAATGTAAACTATCCAATGTAACTAAAGCTATAATTAAAATTCATGTAATTATTTTGGATTTTTGTTTAATCACTCTATACTAATACATAACTTTTTTATTTTAGTTCATTACGAATTCAAAAGCGCATAAAACAGAAATCTCCCTTCTTAAGATATAACATCGCTACATCAAAGACATCATTGTAAAAAAAGACTATGTATTAATTGTTATTACTTAGTATTTACTGACTCTAGCTATATTATATGGAGAGATTTTCCCTACTTATTACACAATAAATGTATATATTCACATATTGTTTCATTTTTAATCACTGTATTTATTCAATGTAGATATATCTTCTCTCTCTCCTCTCTCTCAAGATATCATATGAGTCGGAATTACAGAAAATTATCAAACCTTAAATGTCTTACATTCAAAATCTAGATACCCTATGAGTTATAATTATGTATACAGTTATGTAAAAAATTATCATAACCTAAATGCCATACATTCAAAATTTAGATGCCATATAAGTTCAAATTAAGTAAAAAAATTATCAAAACTCAAATGCCACTTAAATGCCACTCAAATGCCACTCAAGTACCCCTCAAATGAAATACAATATAAACTCGGCGAATTCATCCAACATCGTAACCCATTGCCTAAACTCCAAGATCTAATCCACAAAAAAACACTTGGTAGGGAGATCTGCTCATATATTACTACTATTACTTTTTGAATCTTTTTTCATGACACATGCTCCTCTTTATTATTTTTTAGTTTAATAAAAATAGGTCTGCATCGTTCTAGCGCATTTCCCTCGAAAACTCAGAGCTGGGATAAGTCAAGTGATCTCACGAGTAATATAGGAGCAGACGTCTGGCATGGGAGTCTAAGGACAAGGTTTTCCTGGTTCCAAGAGCTTTTTGTTGGCACCAATTACCATGAAAACACTTGAGTTACTTTTTTGTGCACAAGGTGTTATAATTTAATTTTTAATATTTTTCTCTAAACTAAGTCTTTATTTTGCAGAGGTTGCTATGTTGTGATTCACACTAGGGTTCTGAGCATTTTCTAAACATGATATGAGAACCTGAAAGGGTCCTTTTTTGTGCACCAGTTTTTATTTTTATTAATTTAGTTTGTAGTCGTACGATTAACCAAATGTCTATTGCGCGGAAGTTGTTTTTATTAAGGTTTCTGTGATGATTTAGAATGGGGGGGGGGGGGGGGGGCAGGATGAGTATTGCATAAAAATGAAGTGCAGTATTATTGTATTGCTATTGATAGGTAAGATGTTTGTTTGTTTGTTTGAGCTGTGCCTTAGTGGGCAACCCTAAAGACGGGTCTCATAAGCAGAGCTTGTGTGAGCAGCACCGTATACCCATGCCCGCCGTTACACCAGCTACTCTTCCAAAAAAGCAGAGGGGGATCTTTTACTAGCATTACTCCATAGTTATTATGGAGAGTGCAATCAAACTAGGGACCACATAATTTTTATGCCCATATCCGACCAGGCAGAGCATATAGGAAGCCAAATATCTCGCTCACAGATAACCACGCTGGGAATTGAACCCCAGATCCTGGGTTGAAGTGCAAGCACTTTAACCACTAGACCACACGTGACATGTTGACAGGGGAGTGTGTGGAGATGAGAGTGTTGAATAAAAATAATATTGTTGATGGTAACACAAGTGAAGTCGTAGATCTTTTATTGAGTCTGACATGAAAAGTGCGAGTATTTATGATGATATTGGCATTTGTTATAGGAATTTTTACTTTTGGAGGCATTACTGAGTTTAGTGTACATGAAAACGCTGTAAGAGAAATACAAACCTCTCCCGATCGAATCATAAGTGAAATTATTGGGCGATGGCGAACATCTGCTTTATCATGAATGGGAAAGCTGAATGATGAACTGAGCGATGATTGCAGGACCAACTGGATCGGGGAAGACGCGAGCAATTTTACGAATGATTGAAACTAGTCAGACTATAGCTTATCTTGCACCGGTAGAAATACATCACTGTTATGAAGCCTAGCAAAAAGCTTTTGACGATGTATCCAGAGTGATATTTTACAAGGGAATGATAAACATAACCTCTAGTTTTCCCAGAGATGGACAAACCAGATACTTGATAATTGATGATTTGATTAATGAAGTTTCTGGTGAAGCCCATGCCAATGTTTTGTATACAAAAAACAGTCAGTTTGAGCATAAGTGTCCTTTGTATTGTTCAGAATCTGATTTTAAAAGGATATCGTACAGTTTATTTGAATATTCACCATTTCTTAAAAAAAAATTCCAGAGAGGTTTTTCGATTACCTATTTGGTTCATCAATGCTTTCCCAGAAGCACAAAGTATGTACAAGAGGTCTTTGAACAAGCGACAAAGAAACTGCAATCTTTTTTCCAAATAGATGATTGCCACGGACTATTGGGAAACTTAACATCGCAACCGCACTGAGCAAACACAAACAGAACCAAACAAACTCGTACGAGTCACACTTTCCATGAGCTGCATGGACGATTTATGAGTTCAACATGAATGACTTTGAATCATGTATCATGAAATGAGCCTACTACACAATACCATGACAGGAAATAAAAACAGCTGAATTCCTGACGGTTCCTTGACGAAATCCTTACCTGAAAATTGAACTGAAGTTCAGTCGAAATCATGAAACTTTGAAAAGAAAGCTCGACAAAGAAAGGCAACAGAATTAAACCAATTGCAGTCATTAACAGTTGACAAGCCAAATGGCTTTTTGATGACATCAGCGTCGGAAAGATTGGGTTTCAAAATGATTACTGTGTGGTTATATATTAAAATGATAATTGATACATGTACGAGTAATAGCAATGCTACTTTACTTTGTGCCAAAATGGAAGTGGTGAAGCGAAGTCCGAAAGATTTCGTAAATTTTTTTATAGTATAATGATAGAACGATAACAAAAAACAAACATTGTCGTTTTGCAAAAACAAGGCTTTGCAACTTATTGGTATTGGTATTCATAAATGGAACTTATTTCAAGCAAAGAAGTCATGCTAGTAATATAACTCTAGTTTTAGTTTTTAGTTGTGTTAGAAGCTTCATCACTTTCTGTTTCATCTTCCATCGGGTCTTTGTCCTGGAATAGAGTTAATTCAAGGTTAAAAGTTTGTAAGTACCCGAGTGAATACCAGAGTAGATACTGGAGCAAATACTAGAGAACTGACAGTGTAAATACTGGAAAAGTCAATAGTAGACAAAAGTAGATACTAGTAGATAAACAGTAGCATAATAGGGGTAGATCTGAATGAACAACCATTAATCCTAACAACTTGTTGAGGGTTGGGTGGGAGCGGGGGTAAAATAAATTGAGGATGGGTGGAGGTAATAGATTTTATATTATTAGATTTGCAGTAGGTTTGGCATAATTTTGCCCTCTGTTTAGAGATGGATAATACCTAAAGCTTGCAGTACGTTTACTCTACTGGCTCAAAGATTTCTCTACTGCATCGACGCTTTATTAAATTAGGAGCAGATGTACATAAACTAAATATTAAGCTCAGAATATTAAGGAATGCGGGGAGAACTGTGAGTTTTGATGACTGTGAAGGTATAAGATAACAGGATCATCCTACAATAAGAGATTGGTGGAGCTGTGAATGTTTGTATTGTGAATATTTACAATATTTTACAAGTTATGTTTTTAGGCAGTTTGTGATGTTGGTGTTAAAAGAGTAACCATAAAAAATATGAAGTGCATTGCGAAAATATGTTAAAATGATTTTGGTTCTTGTCAATCAGTTCAATTGCTTTTTTCAGATCCCCAAATTTTATTGTTTGTCTTTGGAACAACAGACAGTCGGATCAAAGCTCCTACAGCAGTTTTTGGATCCAAGAGGATATGCTCCTAAAATACAATTTTGTCATAGAAATCTGCTTTGTATTGAATTGCGAGCCAAGTTTGAACCCAAATAAAAATAGCATATTTCTTCAGTGGTGCATTCAATGAAAACAGGATCGGAACGTCCCAAATGACTGTACAAGAAAGTGGGGTTTTTTCGAATTTGGGAACAAAGTCACTCTGTGCCATGGTTGGCTTGAAACTCCATTTCCTTCCACTTATACTTCTTCCAGTCCAAAATGATAACTGATGTATATTTCTTTGTCATTTCTCTTTTGAATACATGGCATCCATTGAGTCATCATCACCGGTTGAGTCAGTTGAGTCTTCATCATCCAGACTGAGAGGGTAGAGGCAAGTGTTGGCTATACTGAATAATCTGTATTTTAAACGCAGATAAGAGTGTTTGTTTGAGACTTGGGTAGTAGTTAGTTATTTCCTCTGGCGAGCAAACTTCTTAACATAAAGGGATGTTTTGAAATGCTCAATGAAAGTTTCAGAAAAATGTCCATCCATTCATCATGCACCAACAGTCCAATTTTACAGTTTTTTAAATTTGTTCTTCTACTGATCAAATTTGTCTCGTTTGACAATTCTTGTTTAGTGAACACAACACTGCCCGTCATCTCCACATAGCTGTCACAAGCGGAACATTGGATATGATTGTACGAACAGTGACAGTTTAGTAGTGAAATATTGGTCGCTTGTTTGTAGAAAATGCCCCCTAGTATGGATCACGTGCAGTCTTCAGAAAAGAAAGTCCTCAGAATTTTGTCAAAAACTTCAGCCAGAAAGGTTTTGGCTTCTATAACCTTGGAATTTTCTTGATGAGCAAAGTCTTCAATGCGCCAAATTTTTGTTCTCATTCCATTGAGCTACAAAAATTCAGCATGTATCGTTAAACAGTAATATGTATTCAATCTTTATACGTTTATTTAATTTGTTTGTATTGGTTTTTCTCTTTTTTGAGATTAAATGTTATATGTATTTTAAAAAGCAGGCTAATTTCCATAAAATCTTTTAGCCCGAATTGACGACCGCTGATCGGATGGGATCTCCCCATCGTTTAAAATTCGGCGAATTTACATTCTTTACACTCTTCGAAGTAAATATTGTAACCTCATAGAAGACTGATATGATTGACGAGGAGTTTCTTTTCGTGTGGCCCGTATACATCCTGAACATGTTTAAGTGGCTCAAAGTTGTCTTTTTCTTTCATAATTGTCTCTATTGTTCCTAGAACATTTTAAAGATCTGTCTCCCCCCAGTCTTCTGTCCCCCTGTATTTCCTTTGCTCTCCCGCAGAGTAAAACAGTAGAGTAAATCTGTAGGTAAATTTTCTACAGAACGAGACCAGATGGGCTGCTGCCATTGAGCAATATGCTATTGGGTTGGAGTCACATGTACAAGCCCTCAGTATGGAGATGGTGTCGGGTACTCTTTCTGAGAAAGAGATTGTTGAAGCCCCTGTAAAAGCTGAATTTGTGAAGAAAGAGATAACTGGTCTCAAGGACGCTGCGCAGAAGTTGCAAGGACCGTTGTTTTAGGGCCCACTACCCTCTCCTCGTCAGTCACCCTGGTTGTGTACATCCCTCTTTTCCACTTATGCCCACACACAGGTTGTGTGCATCCCTCTTTTCCACCTATGCCCACACCCTGGTTGTGTGCATCCCTCTTTTCCACCTATGCCCACACACAGGTTGTGTCCATCCCTCTTTTCCACCTACGCCACAACCCTGGTTTTGTGCATCCCTCTTTTCCACTTATGTCCACACACAGGTTGTGTGCAACCTCTTTCCTTCCTTTTACTCAGTTACCCCGTCTGTGTGCTTCATTTTATTAGCCCACTGGTTTTGGGCTCCCTTTTTACTCCCTCTACCTATCATGCATGGAATTCCCCCCCCCTCTATCAACACATGGCCTCGTGCAAAGGGTTACACGGCTTAGGTATACCTCTCCACATGTCTTCAGAATGTGTTGCCTTGAATTATACCGTATGGTTCAGATGCTCCCTTTCGAACTACACAACTAACTTGTAGTCGGCCGTCTCCTAATGAGACTCTCCATACACATCCTGTTCGGCCTTGTGTTAATTGCAACCCTAAGTTTTTTTAACTATTGGCACGGGTGTAGTCATAGTTGAAGCGGCCTGTGCTCCAGATTTACATAGTGGGGACGTTGCATTGATTACCTGCATCTGCCTACTAGGTTAGCCAATGATGCCAGCAACTAAAGGGTTTCTCACAAGCAGAGAATCTTAGGAATGCGCTAGCTGAACAAGCCCAGACTGTCCCATTGATAGGACTTGAGTTGCAGCAGGCGAACTGCGAAAGAAGATGAATCAAGGCCCCGTACTTCTAGTAGCTGATCAAAGGTCAACCGTACCTTTTATAGACTCATGTTGTTTACGGCATATGGTAAGTTTTCATGATTCCAAGTGTCTGTCATTCAAGTGTTGTCATTTAGCCAGCCAATATTGTGCCAGCCTGTGCATGTCACTTTTATTACTATCCAGTGCTACTTTTTTTAACCTATCATATGTGTGGACTTTCAACTACATGTTTTCCTATAAATAGAGAGAGATTTCGCCCAGTGGGCGAGCCTGTTTGCCCACTTGTGATGGTTACTGCTCCTCCAAGCTTTGTATCGTACAAGCAACAAAGTGCTTGTAGTTTAACCATTTGGTATTAGAATTTGGCAGGTTGCTGGCTTACTTGTTGTTCTTTTGTACTCCGTACTCGGACAGTCAGGAATGGGAGTCATTACTACCACAGTTGGGAGCGCTCCCTGACCTGACCTCCCTGACCCATTACAAATTAATGCAGCTGCTACCCTGTGTCACAGTATGTGGTTGACATGACAACCTTGCTCAGTCGTCAGATAGACTACACGGGTATACCTCTCTCTAGCAGTTGCCTGGTAATGTGAATCCCTCGCAATAATGCTTAAAATCAATGATTAGATATATTTGGTGCCAACAAGCATATAGCAGAGTCAGAAATCTCACAACAGGTCATAATGATCCCTGGCTGAGTCTCTCCCTTCTCTGGAGTTTATTGTCTTGGGCGACCTTGATTTTTGAAATCCTGAGATCTGCGAACTATGAAAGAGTGGATTCAGGCTCTGTAGGTTCCAGAGCCCTATTTCGGCACTTATGCTATGGCGGGCATTTTTCTACTGGCCGAAGATGGATCCCAACAACTTTAAATTAAGGTATACTGCACCTTTGTATTTTTCTTTTAGCTAATAGCTCAGTTGTAATATATACTTGTCTTGTTGCATAGCTTATTTTAGGCTTTTCTGATGCCTGCAGACTATTACAAGAACCTTTGCACACTGCAGTTATATATGTGTATTGTTGAATCCATCACAACACTTTGGGTTAGCGTTTTGCTTTCAAATAAAAACATTGGAATTAAAACACACAGGGTCTGGAATGATAGTTGTTCTTCAACAGCAATGACACTCTTATACCAGTTTTAACAAACATACAATTGATCAAAACCTTAAACATTAGCAGCTTTCAACGTGTCTCTCCACCCCTACCATTGGCTATAGAAAGTTTTATTTTAATGTATCTGATAAGATAGAGGCTACAGCAACAGTATCTTTCTTACTCGGGCAAAAATACTAGAATAGACACCCCTAAAGAAATAAGGACTGCTTGCTGTGATTGGTCATTTGAAAAATGAGTTTTCGTTGACTTTTAGCTGCCTGAGATTGTGATATAAATATTTTTGCATTACATCGAATATGCGGTATGATTATTGTTCTATTATCAACTTAAACAGGATGCGTTGAAGCATTGTGTTTGTGTCAAGGTTATTTCTCTGTTTCACTTGCATCAAAATGCTCCTAAATTTATCAATTGGGTTAACACTTTAATGGTAATGCTTCGAGGTGCCAACTCAAATGAACGCACACTCACAAAAATGAACGTTTCACCCGATCAAACTTTAGCCAAAGGAATAATTTGATCATTAAGCTCACACCATGATTTACTCACTTGTCCAGAGTTAAGTTTGTGTTTCCTGGTTTGTAGATGGTATTTAATCGTTGATGTCCTTACAAAACTGACCACTTCATTACACGGAGAGCACACCATCTCACCATCAACAACATGAAATGTTCCCTCAGGGTAGGTTTCCGCTCTGCTCTCAGCTGTTACTGTTTTGGGTCTTCCTTGCTTTTGCTTTCGGACATTTTCTGAGCCCTTGAACAATGAATTTTTTTTGAGGATGATAAACATTTTTATAGAAAACTTGCTGATGTATTGTACATGGCTTGACAAAAGTTTGCTACTATTGTAAAAGATTTGTTCTTGAACTTTAACTTGAGTCACATTTACTGTATGAGAGTTTACTCTTCAACAGCAGTAGTAATATATGAGCACATCTCCCTACCAAGTGTTTTTTTGTGGATTTGACTCCGGGGTTAATGCAATGGCTTACGGTGTTGAATAGAGTCGCCGAGTTAATATTGTATGACATTTAAGTGGCATTTAAGTTTTGATAATTTTTTTACCTAATTTGAATTTATATGGCATATAGATTTTGAATGTGTGGCATTTAAGTTCTGATAATTGTTTTTACATAATTCTAACTTATATGGCATCTATATTTTGAATATATGGCATTTAAGTTTTCATAATTCTTTTACATAATTCGAATTCATATGGCATCTAAATTTTGAACACTCATGTACATATTTACGGGTATATTTATATTTACATTGAATAAATACATTGAATAAAAATGAATCAATATATGATTATATACATTTACTACATAATAAGTAGGGGAAATCTCCCCATATAATATAGCTAGAGTCAGTAAAGACTAAGTAATACAAAACACTATGACTTGTAATGAAAACCAATACATAGTCTTTTCCTTTACAATGTATCGTGGAAAATCATCAAATTAGTATTCTATATGGTTAAAATTTACAGGATTTGGGAAATAAATGCAATAGAAAACATTATATCTAGTTTTTGACTTTCTTAAAGTTTGGAAAAATCATCAAATTAGCCCTCTGGATGGTTAAAATTTACAGTAAATTTTGCGTAATACAAAGCATCATAGCTTGGTTTATCCACTTGAAACTACTTATCATCAGTGTTCGATATTGGGTTTACATACCATCAACACCAAGCTCTTCATCAAAATCTTGTAATTCCTTTTCTAGGAATTCCTTAAGAACTTCATCCTCATTATTCATTTTTGTTACCTCCTCATTGGAATTTGCTTGTGCACATTAATCTTCCCAATCACTAGCGTTGGTTGAAGAAATAAAGACGAGATTGTGGTACTGAATAGGATTTCCATTCTTACTCTGTTTCTTTCCCTTGTAAATCATCACACCAGGTGCACATCTTTTAGCTTCCTCGTTGTATCTGATTGGTATTAGAAGAGTTATCGTCTCTCTTTTTCCATCTTTTTCTGCGACGTAGCGAAAGCACTTTACGACAGATTCTTCTCCATTGAATCGAAAGGAAATCAATCTTTCATCAACACCTATGTAACGGAAAATTGAACATTATTTGAAATTGCTGAGATATTCGATGTCGTAAGCGAGTTTGAGTTCTTCTTCGCTCATTTTTCTCAGTTCTTTAGCTTCAGCAGTAGCTTCCATTGTGGTTAAGCTTTTTGTGCTAACACGTTTGACATTGTAGTAAGTAGTCTCTGGATTTTTTGAGTTTTCCATCTCACCTAAGTACAAAATGTTGAAAGGTAATGGGTAGTTATCAATATTGAAGCTTTCAACTACTCTACTTGGGCAAACGACTTTCTGAAAATTCTTTACAGCTGAATTACCGAGATAGGTGAGTATGTAGTAATCTCCGTATGCACCAGTGCTCTGTTCAATAGAAATGATTGGCATAACTGATAGAGCAGGAAGTGATGATAGTGTAAGAAATCCTCCAATTTTCTTCAAATCACTGGTTTTCCATTTTTTGAGAGATTTGGCCATCTGGAGAGCTCTATCAGAATCGGTGAGCAATTCTTTTGTTTCCATAGTGTTTGATGTTGTGGGTAAAACCAGTTTTGGAAGATTTCGTCTCTTTATTGTTTGTTTGTTTGTTTTATTTTCATCATGAATTGTTGCTAAGCAGTGAGAAAAAAAAATTGAGCAGTGATGAGGGTCCGTGTGCGCAGTAGCATAGCTAATCGAGGCGCTGGACCCATTTGACAGCTAGAAAACAATATACAGAAACAGGAGCCACTACATGGAATCAAGTAGGTGTTGCCTTAAGGCCGCTTTAAATCTTGATGTTGAAGCCATCACCCGCAGCCCCACAGGTAGCGAGTTCCATACATCAGCAGATTGGTAGGTGACCTGCCTTTGGCCAGAGGCAGAAGAGGAGACTGGGTACGGCAAAGAATATTGAGAGTGTCGGGTATTATGAGAGTGGGCTGGAGATGATATAAAGCTATAGTGTTTATAAGCAAGCAAACCTAGCCGGTGTTTGTATAACAGAGAGATGGGTATTACTTTTGTCTTTTTGAACAAAGGAGAAGTGTGGGTGTTAGGCTTTTTGTGACAAATTATACGGATCAGACGCTTTTGCACTATCAATATTGTGTTTATATAGCAAGCTGGAGCATTACCCCATGCCTCAAGACAATACAAAATCTTGCTATTTATCAGGGTGTTATAAAGTAGCAGTAGTGTGCTGCTAGGAAAATATTTGGAAGCTTGATAGATTAGTCCAAGGCTTTTGTGGAGTTGATTCTTTAAGTTTAGTACATGGGAAGACCAATTTAGGGTTTTATCTATGGTAACTCCAAGAAATTTTATGGAACTGGCTTCAGCTATTTCAGTATTGCCCATTTTTACTGTGTTGTACATGGTAAATTTATTTTGTGGATTTTTAATAACAATGTAGTTGGTTTTGTCAGTGTTCAGGGTTAACTTGTTGGTTCTTTTGTGATACAGTTAGAGTTTTTTCTTTTGGTAGTTGTTTTGAGTGTTTCATGTTTGTTTTCGATTGGTTTTGAATCTGTGTAAGAAGCAGAAAAGTCATCCATAGTATTCTAAAAAAGAAAGGAATAATGTGTGAAATAATATATAGTTCAGCCTTTCATGTGGAACTAAAAGATTAACTATTTTATACTTTACATTATAGCTAAACTATTTTTGATCTTTGCAAGGTAGGGAATAATAATTTTATTAAACTTACCTTTTACAAAGAGATAGATCCTCGTAGTTGCAATGGAAGGTGTAGTAGATGTTGCTTCTCCGCTTGCTGTTGTAAAACTGGATGTTTTCTGTGTGAAAACAGTGGCTCTTAAATAGCTAAAGTTGCACTGGTTAAACCCTATGAATACCATCTCGTACCAACCTTCTTTATAATGTAACTATGAATCAGCATTTTTTTTACGCAAAAGAAAACCAATGCTTTCGCGGGAATAAAACATTTATTTTCACGCGAACAAAAATCAATGTTTTCGCGGGAATAAAAAATTTATTTTCATGCGAATAGAAACCAATTTTTTTAATTGAATAAACAATTTATTTTCACGTGAATAAAAACCAATATTTCGCGGGAATAAAAATTTTTTTTTTCACGCGAATAGAAACCAATGTTTTCGCAGGAATAAAATTTTATCTTCACGCGGCTAAAAACCAATGTTTTCGCGGGAAAAAAAAATTTAGTTTCACGCGAATAAAAACCAATGTTTTCGCAGGACTAAACAATTTATTTTGACACGAATAGAAACCAATGTTTTTGCGGGAATAGAAAAATTTAGTTTCACGCAAATAAAAAACAATGCTTTCGCGGGAATGGAAAATTTATTTTCATGTGAATAAAAACCACCGCTATCGCGGGAATAAAACAATTATTTTCACTCGAATAAAACCAATGTTTTTGCGGAAATAAATAAAGTGTTTTCACGCGAATAAAAAACAATGCTTTCGCGGAAATAAAATAATTATTTTCACGCGAATAAAACATGAAAAACAACCAATTGTTCACGCGAATAAGAACAAATAAAAGTCTCTTTTGGTGCGAATATACACAGAATTTTCATCATACTTTTTTGCACAGTCATCTTAGGGTATTTAAGATGGAGTGCTTTCACACAGAAAGCATCCATTTCAACAACATCGTTTGAAGGGTAAACATCTATTAGTACATCCACTAACTATTAAAAGTTTTTCTGTGTGAATTTAAAAGTTTTCATTGAACTCAAGACATGATTGTCTGATGGACTTTGACTATTTAACAAGTAGTGCTTTCACACAATAAATCAACCATTCTAACAACAGTAACTGAAGACTCAACATCTACTATATAATATACCAACTGACTGACTACTAGGAGTTTTATTCACAAGGTAAAAAATTACAAAATAATAATTTTTTATTAGCTGAGTCATTTAACTTACCTTTTTATGTACTATTGTTACTTCTATTAAAAAATAATGATGTTATTGTTACTATAGCGTTATGGAAACAGAAGAGGAGGATAATGATGTAAACATACACAAGGAATGGGAATAGCTCATGAAAAATCAAAATTATATCAGTTTTTCAAACGCTGATAATGAATACATGAATGATGAATACAATGCTGAATATAGAAATGAAATGGAGATTGAACTTGAAAATACTTTTCAAGACAAACCTTTGTCTTTTTAAGTTTCATCATCTACTGAAAATACTATAGCCCTCAGTATGCAGTAAGTTTTTAAACCATAAAGTAATAATGTTAGTACAGTAATTCTTTTTGCTGGTTTTTCTATAGACATCTCATGAGTCAGCAAAAATAATACGAATATTTCTCTATTGTAGACAAGAGTCGGAATATCAGGGAATAAATGTAAAAGAGAGAGTTGGGAATTCATCTCATAGCACACAGTAAGTTTTTAAAACTTAACTAATAATAATGTTTGAGACATTTCTTTTCCTAATTCCATAAAACAGCAGCAATAATACGAAGACCACTCTATTGTAGACAAGAGTCAGAACAACGAAGGTTGAATGTAAAAGAGAAAGTTAGGGTTCAATCCCATAGCACACAGCAAGCTTATAAAAAATTAATTGATAATAATGTTTGAAACATTTTTTTTCCTGATACAATTCATACAAAATGTATGTGAGTGTTTTATAGCAGAACTAATATGTGTTAACGTTTCTATTGTAGACAAAGTTTAAATTATCAGGAGGAGAACGTCGAAGAAAAAAACCCTGAAGTTTCCCCAAATTGGAAATGACTAGAAGAAAATCTCATATGTTTTCGTTTACCTGATTAAACAATCAATCAAATAGGCTTTGGTGCTGAAGGTTCAGCACCAAACACTAGCATAATAGCTCAAGATATAGAGCCAGTTGTGGAGGGTATAGTTGAAGAAAATGAGAATGAACCAATGATGGAAAATGAACAAGAAGAAGATGAAGAAGAAGAAGAAGAAGAAGAAGAAGAGGAAGAAGAACAGGAAGAAGAACAAGAAATGGAATATTTAAATTTTGAACGAACTACTCGAGTATCGACCCTAGGTATTGCTGATGATAGCATAGCTCCCACTTTTCATGATGAAGAATGGGATTATCTGATAGCTAGATATTGGGAAGCTATGAAAACCAAACATAGAGCTGGAAAAGTGATAGAACTTTTAAATGTAAGACTTTGGGATGGGATTCCAAGAGATCAAGCTGATACCTACCAAAATGACTATCATGATTCAGGAGTGTTAGAATTGCTAAAAAAATTTTTGGAGACAATTGAGCTCGATAGCAAAAGTCAGCTGTAGCGTAGGTTGTATACTAGAAAATAAAAATGATGGTGAACTCCGATACTTTCACTCATCATCAAACAATGCTACTGTATATCCAAAAGCTAAATTGATTGAAACTGAAGGAGAACTTGATGAGTTTTTTGTTGATGTTATGGAGACTGATCATTGTACTATTAGCTTGAGACGGAGACCAAATACGACTTGGAGATTGATGTTGATCACAAACATTTCGTTTTATTTCTACAAACTACTCGGAATGGGAAAAGTTGGATCACCACCAATGCATTTACCCCCTCACCTCATCAACAACAGACACATACGAACCATGTTAAAAACACAAAAGGAATACGAATTACTGACAATCTTCGTTTTTTTAGATGTTTAGCATTACACAAAGAACTACAAAAAAACAATCGATTTGCAAAAGATCCAATGGTTTAGGAGGTAAAGGAGTACCAACAACAATATCATAGTTTCATCTATGGTGATAGTACTAAAAAGTATGATGGGAAAGGAGTAACAGAAGCTGATTTATTGCTTTTGGAAAAAGCATTTCAACTGAAGATAACAGTGTTTTCTCTAAATGATGACATGACTTCAACAGTTCTTTGAAATTCAAACTCCAGTTATAAGGAAAATCTATAATTGAATCTTTATATCAATCACTTCAGCCTTATTACAAGCTTGGAAAGATATGTCAGAGCCTACAGATGTCCAACGTGTTCTACTTGTTGTGACGGATTGGGGAATCTGAAAAGACACAGATGTTCAATCTCAAATGCAACAACTATGCACTTTTTTGGAGGACAATACACTCCTAGCACTACAATATTTGATAAACTGAAGGTTCAATTCGGGATAGATGATGGGTCAGATGATTTTTTGAGATACTATCCGTTTTTTGCAAAACTCGACATAGAGTTTTTGTTACCTAACTGCAAAAAAGATCGAGATACAGACACAACCTTCACACTATCGAGCATAAACTTTTAAGTATTTCAATTTGTTCAAACGTACCAGGCTTCGACAACCCATGATGTATTGTCAATAATGAAGAAGATGATGAATGTGTTGGAAA
Organism: Cryptosula pallasiana; assembly: GCA_945261195.1. NCBI lineage: Eukaryota > Metazoa > Bryozoa > Gymnolaemata > Cheilostomatida > Cryptosulidae > Cryptosula > Cryptosula pallasiana. The sequence goes on along the minus strand of OX183131.1, from coordinate 57,149,800 downwards.
GTTCATTGAATACTTGGAAGAGATTAGTGAAGAATCGTATAGCCGATTGGAAAAACAATTTTCGCAAATCATAAAACAGATAGAAGGTGAATTCCAACGACTGGAAAAAGCTAAAGAAAAGTTTCGTAGTGATTATGAACAGAATCGTTTCAGACGAAGAATGGGAGCTGAAAAAGTTCTGGATGAGTTGTACAGCTATATGAAAAAACTCCCTATTCTAGGTTTCAATTCACAGACTTATGATGTCAATGTGATGAAAGGAAAACTGCTTCGAAAATTGAGAGATATCTCCGACAACGATTTTTATTTTGTTATAAAAATGGAAACAAGATGCCTGTTATCGGAATAGGATCTTTTTTGTTTTTAGATTCTACAAACTTCATCGCTCCTGGATACAGCTATGAAATTTATCTCTAAGCATACCAATGTGAAGCCGGAAAAGGATTTTTTCCTTATGAATGGATGAAAGACTTGGAACAACTTAATCAAGAACATCTACCTCCAAGAGAAGCTTTTTACAGTTGTTTAAAACAAAAAACATCAGTGAAGAAGAGTAGATGATTTGTCGAGAAGCGTGGGAAGATAACAACATGAACGCAATGAGGGATTTTTTAAAATGGTACAACAACTTGGATGTAAAACCATTTGTTCAAGCGTTGGAAAGACAAAGATCGATCTACAGAGAGCATGGGATTGATATGTTAAAAGACGGTATATCTTTACCAGGATTAGCGATTCGATGGATGTTCAACAAAGCTCCCCAACCACCCCCTCCACACCTCTCTACACACTTGGACTTCCATGAACTTGGTAACTCGCTTCGACAGACTCTCCCAATTTTTCTGATTGACAACTGCAATGCAGAACTTTATCCTCTAATAAAGAAAAACATAGTTGGTGGACCAAGTCTAGTGATGCATTGATATCACGAAAAAGGTATAACTAAAATTAGAGAACATTGGTTGGGAAAAGAAGCAAAAGTTTGTGATAGAATCTACGGAATTGATGCAAATGCGCTCTATTTATGGTGCATGATGCAATCAATGCCTACTGGTTATCCTCGAAGAAGAAAAATCGAAAACTCCTTTGTTGCTGAACCAATAAAATTTAGCAAGGTAGCTCATAGCTGGTTACAGTTCCAAATGTTTGCAAAAAAAAACAATATCAGACATCAGCTCAATAGAAGAGAAGTTGCTCTTGGACAGAGAGGACTACCAGTTGATGGATTTTGTGTTGAAAATCGTCATGTCTTTCAATACCACGGGTGTTTTTGGCATGGACACAACTGCTCTTATAACAACGCTAAAGAGCAAGAGTTTCGAGCTAGTGGAAAAAAATCAAAAGGAAATCTGTTTAAAACTACGATGGAAAATGAAGAGTATCTCCGAGCACTAGGTTACACCGTAATCTCGATTTGGGAGTGTGAGTGGATGAAACGTGTAAAAACTCATACAAATTTACAAAAATTTGTCAACAGTTTTTTTCACAATTCTTTCTACCCTAAAAATACTTGAAAAAAAGCTGAATCAAGAAGAAGTGTTGGAGAGAGTTCAATCAGAGGAATTCTTTGGATTTGTTGAATGTGACATCGAAGTTCCTGAGGAAATGAAAGAAAAGTTCTCCGAAATGCGCTCGATTTTTAAAAATACGATGTTAGCCAGAGAACACTTGAGTGATGAAATGAAAGTCTTTGCCGAAGCCGAAGGTTTTCTAAAGACTCCTCAACGCTCACTAGTTGGAACAATGTTCGGAAATAAGATATTGCTAATGAGTTTTTTGTTGAAATAGTACTTGAAACAAGGATTGAAAGTCACCAAAGTCTACCAGCTGATAGAATATATTCCTAGAAAAGCTTTTGAAGCTTTTGGAACATCAGTTTCAGACGATAGGAGAACGGGAGATGCGGACCCTAGTCAAGAATTACTCGCTACTACTAGCAAGTTGGTAGGGAATGCTGCTTATGAAAAAAAAATCACTGATAAAGAAAAACACACCAACATCAAGTTCATCGAAGGTGCGAGAAAAGCTTCGATTCGTATCAGCGGGTACAAATTCATCTCCATGGAAGAGATAGCAGATGATTTCTATGAAATCGTAACCGCTAAACAACTAGTAAGTTTTTAAAACAATTATTTTCCAATTCAAAATTCATATTATTCAAGTTTACTTTGGTCATCATTATCACCATCCTTTCCAGTACACTTGGGTTTCTCCGTGCTGCAGTATGCTAAACTGAGAATGCTACAGTTTTACTACGACTTTATGGATAAGTAAGTAAAACCTAATTCCCTACTATTATTATGCATAAGTAAGTAAAACCTAATTCCCTACTATTAAACGTTATAGTTAACTTAAACAGTAGACAAACTTCCAAATAACCGAAGCAATCTTTTTATTTATAGATATATTGACAGAAGAGATTTCCAGTATGTTGAAATGGATACAGATAGCGCATACATGGCGCTGAGCGGAACATCAGAAACGCTGGTGAAACCAAGTATGAAAAAAGAGTTTTACAATGAATATGGTGATTGGTTTCCACGACCATACTGTGACGAACATAGGAATAAGTTTTTAAGAATCAAAACAATGGGTTTAGAATGGAGCATGCAAGACTGTTGTGAAAAAGTACTAAAACATGGAAAAAGAACACCTGGACTGTTTAAAGAGGAATTTACCGGAGATGGAAGTGTTACGCTTAACTCTAAATCCTATTACTGCTGGAGAGAAAAAGGAAACAAGTTTAGCTCAAAATGTTTAAACAAACGAATTAATCAATTGAAGAAAAACAGTTATCTGAATGTATTGAACACAAAAAAGTCGTTTATGGGTAAAAATCGAAGAATTGTAGTAAAGGATAAAAAAATGTTGATATACAGTAAAAATCTAGATGCCATATAAGTTCAAATTAGGTAAAAAAATTATCAAATCTTAAGTGCCACTTAAATGCCATACAATATTAACTCGGCGACTCTAGTCAACGCCGTAACCCATTGCATTAACCCCGGAATACAACCCCACAAAAAAACACTTGGTAGGGAGATCTGCTCATATATTACTACTAACAGCAATTCAGAGGTCAGTGACAGCTGTGTCGATTAACTGCCGATGTATCTTTGCTGTTTCAGTAATCCTTGGAGTGAGCCCAAAGTGATGCTCAACATGCTGTAGCAATGTTCCTGTACACCAAAATAATGAAACAAAAATTGCTATAATCCGGGGCAGGAACTCTCATGCTATGATGTAATCTAGGTGCGTAAGGTGTCTGCTTGATTAACTCCCTGGAATGTGTTTATCGTTCAAAGGTAATATGCCAAAATATTTAGTGTGTAGTTGATTATATATTACACTGTATCTCTTGAACTGTTCATGACTGTTAAAACTTTTCAGTTTTCATTTGCGACAATTGTCGTTGGAGTTGTCCCCTCTTCATTTTTAATTGATGGCTCCTGTCGCGAGAATTTTCGAGAGAGTTTTCTAATATTTCTATTAGGCCTACAGTAAATTCTTTTATATCGTTGTGTAGAGCAGAACCTCCTCTATTTTCTGATTTGTATTTGAGGAAAATATGCCTGTGTAAACAGAAACTGCTCCATGATGACTGCGCCCTGTTCCTTTTCGGGCAAGAAATATTTTTTCTTGCTGAGATAGTTTGAAATAATATTTTCTGCAGAGAACCTCCACGGATGAGGTTTTTTCTGATAAATGGTTAGAATATATTTATTTAAGCATGTTGGAATTGTTTAGAAGTGGAAATGACGGGTAGTATGCTATAAATTAATTATTTAGATGACAACGATATTGTACAAGAAATTGCGTCTGGGTGGTAGCCACCTGTACACACTCCCGACGTGCTCTACTTCTGCCCAAGTCTACTTATAATAATTTGCTATTATTGTTCGTATTATCTGGAGAGCTTTTATTGGTTTGTGCATTTATGGGTGCGGCCGAATCTGGCTTGTATGTGTGCTGGCAGTAGACAATAATTATATCCGAATTATTGGCTGCCTCTGAACCTTTCCAAGGTTCGACAATAATCACTGTCGTGATTATGGTCTAGTTTATAGTTTGTTTCGAACTGTGCTCTGACATTAATTCCTCAGGAATTACTTGTCTAGTTTATAGTTTGTTTCGAACTTTTGGCCGCTGACAATAATGGTGCGGTAATTACTTTGTCTAGTTCGACTCAGTCGAGGTCGACAATAATTACTCCTTGATTATTGTTGTGATAGTTTTGTTGTGAACTCTATGGTTCGGATTTCAATAAGAGTCGAACTACTAGGGCACCAGGTGCTTTGCGTCGTACACTTCGAGTCGAGGGAATACGCAGTAAGAGAGCGAACAATCTTACTTTCCGCCAAGCCTCGTGCTTGCTAATAGTCGACCAGCGCTTGTAGTTATAGTGCTCCTAGCTGTGCTTGCTTCAGAGAGAGAGAATCATCTGAGAGTCAGGCTAACTCTGATATTTATTATGCTTACATCAGTTTAAATACAGGGAAAGCGGGTACACATTACAAACCACGCCTGAGCAAAAATATTGGTACAAGCCACGCCTTGCCCTTACAGTCAGCACCCAATTGCAATAATTAAAAATCGTGGAAAAAGTATAACATGTGGTAAATAATTATTTGGTGTACAAGATAGAACGCACTGAAATAGACTCTGGTATCGTGGATACATATAAACAATAGAACTATACACAGACGTATACAATGCGTAGCGAGTAGATCTTGAGATGTAACGTAGACAGTGAGTTATCGGCTTAAGTCTTACATAAAGGAATACGGACAATGAGATATAGGCTTAGACAGTAATTACGAGATAATGTCTCACGGAGTAATAATAAGTGAGAGAATGTCTTAGTGAGTATAAAATAATAATAATAAAATATGGAGAGTACTAGCGTCCCTCACACACTCCCCCCCATTGGCAACTGTAAGGCCAATAAAAAAGAAGGGGCGCACAGAGTGTAGCAAATGTAAATGCTTACTGTCCATTATGTTCCTTTAGAGAAGGTCCCTTTCCCTTTGGATGGCTATCTTTATGTCCTCGGTCCTTTGTAATAGCTTGAAAGCATCCCGAGTAGTGGTGTACATCTCCTCCTCTAAGCGCTTGATTCTCCTGTATCTATCCTACCGTCTTTCTTCATTTACTCTCTCCCTCTGCCTCCTATTTTCAGGCGTAGGTGCCCTCGGAATGTTTTCGGTGGAGGCGAGGTGTCTTCTATATGCCGTCTCCTTACCTCCTATGTGCAACCGAGGTTTTCTTGGTGGAGGGTTACTGTCCACTATTTCTATTCGGGCTACTTTGGTAGGGGTTTCGCTCTGTTTATCTCCCAGTCGCTTCTTTATGGAAGCTTTGCCACGCTCTATAATTGGCGTCGGGGTGCCGAAGGGTGCTGGATTCGTCCAACGCATAGCTTTACAGAACTCTGTGTACGATTGCTCATCGACTTCATATAGCGGTCGAGTTTCCCCACCATGCGCTTGCTCACCTCCTTTCTCTTTGATGTGTTTGAGTATAGTGTCCCGCGAGCTACTCTTTTTGCCACAGGCACAAAAGAAATACGTAAAGTGTTGGTGTACGTGGTATATAATACGTTTTTTGTTGAGCTGTAGACTACAGATTTTACAGCCCCATGTGTCTCCCTCTATTTGATAAATAGCGTTCTTGATTGCCTGTGAGGTGGCGTCGGCTTTCCACGTTTCTTTAGCATGTTGTGTCGGGGGAGGGGGTGCTGGTGCTTGGTATACTCGGGTCCTACATCTTGCAGCTCCTTCTTTGTCGTTAGCGATGTTATTAATCCTGGCAGGAGAGGAATAATTTCTTTTCCTTACCCGACTTGTAGTAGCGTTAGCTAGCAGCTCTTCTGCAAAGGTCGGGTCTTCTTCTACTGATAAGGCTCCATCGTTCTCCATGCTGTGTAGTATATCTGTGATCGCTTGTAGGCACTGCGTTCGGTAGTGTGATGAATGTTTGGAGTGTTTATTATTTTTATCTGTGCAGTGCTGCTGATTGAGCACGCCTTGGTTCGTTGTTGGTACCTCCCTTTCCATTGTTCTGTTTGCCCACGTGTTCTGCTGGGTGTGTTTTGCCGCGGGGGCGTTTTCGGCAGGTGGTTCTGTCTGGGGAGTTATCTTCTCGTCGGAAGCTGGGGGTTTTCCCGGCGCCGACGTTGTTGTGTAGTTGTCTTCTCTCTGCAATCCTAAGATTTTCGTTGTTTCTGTTGCGTTTTTCCAAGGTAAGTGTGTTATTTCTTTTAGTTTTTTCTGTTTTATATATTGTTCGTCTTTTCTGTCCACCTTCTGTGTCCTATAGCATTGATAATCAGCAAAATTCGCTGGTTTCTTTGCTTCTCTCCTAGGACGATCATGGCTTGCATTGGTTTCTGGTCTGGGTGGTAGTGGAGGCCACTCGTTTGTATCTAGGTTATGTCCTCCTGCGTTGGTTGGTGTGGGGGTGTTTACTGGAGGTGTCGGGGCCCTGTGCTTGGGTGTGGGTGTCCTCTCAGGCCGTGTGGTGGGTGGAGGGGTGTTCGGTATTGGTTCTTCGAAGGGTACCGACGGTGCTTGTCTTTCCATCTCTCTCAGTGCCCTTTCAACCTCTCTGGCTATCTCGGTGACTGGTTCTGTTGGGGCGTTTTTTGGTTCTACTGGTGTAGCGTTTTGCCTTGGTAGGTGTCGTCCCAAATATGCCCCTCTCATGTTGGGTCTTACCGCTTGTTCCCTACTGGGTGGGGCTCTCCCTATCGTCTCTTGGCAAGAGCGGTAATGTTTCAGCCGCCGACCGTTCTGGGTGAATGCTTGTCCGTCTCTCTCTAGTCGGTATGTGTGGTTGGGGTATGTTTGTGTGATGGTGTAAGGGCCGACCTAACTTGGCTGGAGCTTGGGGTTGCCTCCTTTTACGCGGCGTTTATTTTCCATCACTACTAGGTCCCCCTCTGCGAATCTTAATGGTTCGTCTCCTTCATCTTGGCGTACCTCATGCTGCAGATTGCGTAGGTATTCGTGGGCGACGGCCAGATTTTCCTGTGTGCGCTGGGTGTACTCGTTGATGGTTGCCGGCTCTAAGGTGGGTACGTCCCTGGTAAGTTGGTCGGGAAGCCGTACTTCTCTGCCCATTATGAGGAGATTGGGGGTCTCGCCCGTAGTGGAGTTGGAGGTGGCCCTGCATGCCCGCATTATTTGGGGCAGCAGGCCGTCCCACTCGTCTTGTCCTTTGGTGAGGATCAACGTCCGAAGAGCATCCCCCAGCGTCCTATTTTGGCGCTCGACCATTCCGTTTCCCTGCGGGTGATAGGGCGTAGTGCGCGCCTTGCGCACGTTCCACAGGATGCACAGTTCCTCCAGCAGGGTGGATTCAAATTGGGCTCCCTGATCCGTATGGAGTTGTTCGGGCAGCCCCAGTAGCTGAAAACTTGCTCGTCCAAGGTGGCGGCCACTGTGGGGGCGGTGGCATCCGGTATGGCGATCGCTTCTTGCCACCGAGTAAAATGGTCAGTGAGGACCAAGATCCAACGGTTTTTCTGACTGGTGAGGGGTAGGGGTCCCACCAAGTCCACCGCGAGCTTCTGGAAAGGGCGGCCGGCGTAGAGTCTTTGCCCTTCCGGGGCGCCGGGTCTTTGGCTCTTCTTGGCAACTTGACAGACTTCACAGTCCTTCACTAAGCGCCGTATCATGGCGGACATGCCGGGCCAGTACCAGTCTAGCATGACGCGGGTCCTGGTGCGGTTGATGCCGGCATGGGCCAGTTTATGTGTTTCCCACACTGTGTTCTCACGCCACGGAGGGGGGCAGACGGTGCAGTACTTAGTCCTCCCTTGGTGATCCAAGCGTAGGGTTAGTACTCCGTTGGGCCTTATACACAGGCGCTCCCTCCGGTCGTGCAGAACTCGTAGTTCTGTGCTGCCTTCCTCTAGCTCTCGGCAAGGGATGGGTTCTTGTTCTTGCACTGCCCTGTACATGCGGCTCACTGGGTGGTTGCCTTCTTTCTGGGCCTGGACCAACTCTCTGGTGCTACGAGAGGGGTCGGTGAGGGTTAGACGCACTTGTGTCTGCTCCTGCTCTGCAGCGAGGTCGGCGTGTGAGGGTCCACCGTCGCGCCGTTCGATGGCGGTACACTGTCTGCAGTTTATACACTGGTCTTGCCGGCTGAGCCCGTTGGCGTTAGCGTGACGGGGTCCTGCGCGGTGTTCCAGCTGGTATGTAAATTCTGCCAGTATCTCCAGCCATCGTGCAATCTGGTTAGACGGCTCCTTGCGGCGGCACAGCCATCGGAGGGATGCGTGGTCTGTCCTTAGGCCAAATTTCCTTCCGTACAGATAGGGCCGGAAATGTTTCACCGCTTTCACTACGGCCAGGAGTTCTCGTCTGGTTACGCAATAGTTGCGTTCAGCTGGGGCCAGGGTTTTACTATAATATGCGATCACTCGCTCCCTGCCTTCCTGTTCCTGTGAGAGCACTGCTCCCAGTCCAACGGCACTGGCGTCCGTGTCTAGAATGTAGGTGATGGTTGGGTCGGGGTACCCTAGTACGGGAGCTTGACCCAGGCGTGACTTGAGGATGTGAAATGCCTCTCGTTCATCGTCTCCCCATCTCCATTTGACTCCCTTCCCGGTTAGAACGGTTAGTGGCTTAGCGATTGTTGCGTACTCAGGGATGTACTGGCGGTAATAGCCGGCCGTGCCTAAAAAGGCTCGGAGGGCTTTCACGTCGCGGGGTTCTTCCCACCTGGTGACGGCTTCCACTTTCCCAGGGTCGGTGGCTACTCCTTCTGAGCTTACGACGTGTCCCAGATATCGTACTTTCTGGCTTAGCAGCTCACACTTTGAGGGTTTGACCTTGACGTCGGCCTGTTGTAGCCGGCCCAACACTTCTCCTGAGCGTTGCAGATGTGTCTGAAAAACTGGGGCGATTATAATGACGTCGTCCAGATATAGTAACAACGTTTTCCAGTGCAGGCCCTTTAGCACTCTTTCCATCAGGCGTTGGAAGGTAGCCGGCGCCGAGGTGAGTCCAAACGGGAGGACCTTCCACCTCCACAGGCCGCTCCGGGTGATGAAGGCAGATTTTTGTTGAGCTTCTGGATCTAGTGGCACCTGCCAGTATCCGCTGGTGAGATCTAGAGTGGAGAAGTAGCGACTGCCGGCCAGTGCATCCAATGAGTCGTCGATCCTAGGGATTGGGTATGCATCCTGGCGGGTGACGTCGCTTAGCTTCCTGTAGTCTACACAAAATCTCCAGGATGAATCTTTCTTCTGTACCAGGACGACGGGGAAACTCCAGGCACTGTCGGCTGGTTCGATCAGGTCTTTTGCCAGCAGCTCTTTGACCTGTCGTTCTGCTTCCGCTTCCTTCTCCGCCCCTAGGCGATGTGGAAGGCTACGAATAGGTCTAGTTCCTGAGGCTACTGGGATCGAATGTTCAGCTAGGTGAATGCGTCCGATGTCTCCATCGTCCTTGCTGAACACGGTTTGGTAGTGGGTAAGCAGTTCATGGAGCTGTCGCTCCTCTCCTGCGGTGCTACACCCGTGTCGGGCTTGTGAATATAGTGCGTGCAGGTGGGGGGGTAGGTCCCGGCCTTCTGTGGTTTCTGGTGTGTACTGTTTGGTGGTTGGTTGGACCTCTTCGGGTCCTACTCCCGTAAATGTCCCGATTACTTCACCGGCTGGAACACAGACACTTTCGGGGGAGGGGTTGAGGCATCGTACTAGTACTCTTCCCTGTTGGTCGGGTACGTTGATGCTAGTCGCTAAGAGCAGACCACCCTCCATACTCTCGATGATGCCTTGTGGACAGGGCTCCTTGCTGGTGAGGTGACACAGTATAGCGGTCTCTGCCTGCGTGGGTAGGTAGGTGTCCTTTTGGACCTGTACCTTTGAGATCAAATCTCTCCCGTACCTGTCGGTGCACGTTAGTTCTTTATCTTGGATTTTCAGGATGGGCTGGTCAAATCCTATTTGACAACTTTGGTTTGCGAGGAATGGCATGCCCAGGATTACGTCCTCGTTTATCTGGCTTACTACGAATGTCTCCTCGTAGTGGATGTGACGGATGCGTCCTGTAAGTGTGAGCAGGCCGTAGAATGGCAACCGCGTGCCATCCGCCATCAATTCGTGAGAGTCGTATTGCTGCAGGTGCTGCTGGACTCTGGGGGAGAGTTGGTCGTAGATTCTTTTTGCCAGTAGATTTGTATTGCACCTGGTGTCTATGAGGTACGTGACTGCTCGGCCCTCCACCTTCCCGGGTAGGTAATAGCTCGATTTGTACGGCCTCTCTGCTTGGTTTAGGTGGATGGTCTTGGGGCGGGTCGTGTCCCGTCTCGGAGGTCGTGGCGCGTTGCTCACGTGCTCCTCTGCTGGTGGAGGTTCTTCCTCCTCTTCGTCGGCCAATGGGTGAAACCGATTGGTCAGTGAGACGGGTGTAGGGGCCGTCTGGTGACTGTATGGAGTCCGTTGAGTTTTTGCCCGTATGCAGCTAGTGGGATGTCCCACTACTGCGGGCCGAGCCCGTTTCCCTGTCTCGCAGTCCAAGGGGCAGTCTTACATTCACTGCGTAGGTGACCCGTCCGTTGGCAGCCCGAACAGCGTTTGGGCGGACCTTCCTGCGGCTTCTGCTTCAGTTCGGCCACCTCCTTGCTGAGGGCCTCTACTGTTTTCAGCAGTTTGGTGAGTGGGTCCTCGACCTCTTGGCAGGACACCTCGTGAGAGACAGGGTCGAAGGGGTTCTCGGGTTGCCCCTCATGAATCGTCCGAACGTTGGAGTGTGGTACCGCTTGGTGTTGTATTTGCAGGTAGTCGTTGCCTGCCCTAACGGCTTCCTCTAGACTGGTGGGCCGGATGGCCAACAGGTGACGCTGTAAATAGGCGTGTCCTAAGGTGCTCTGGAACGTCTGCAGGGTCAACTCAGTCCGATTTCTCTGGGGGAGTTCCTCGTAGGCCGCCTCCACCAGCCTCTCTACTGTGGCTGCGTGCTCTTGCAGCGTATCTTTTGGGTGTTTCCGATACCCCGTCAGCTTACTCTGTGCCTCCGTTCGAGTCAAGCCGAAGCTGGCTCGGAGGGCCTCCAGAATAGCTTGTTGGGTCAGTCCACGCCCACATTGTTCAGCTCTCCCTGTCAGCGCGTGGCGGAGATGGACCGTGGCCTCCTCAGGAGCCCAAAGATTCATTCTGGCCACCTCTTCAAATCGCTGGATGAAGTAATGGACATCACCTTCCCCATCAAAGTGGGGGGTTTTGAATTTACTTCGAGCATTAGTGGTCGTCATCCTTTCTAGGATATCTGTTAAGGCACCCATTATCTGTAGGGACGAACCTTCCCGATCTGAACTTGCTGCTCTCCGTCGGTACGACATCGTGCAGACTGAGCTCTTGTCTTCGGGAGGTCGAGAATTCTCTGTGGGCCTTGCAATCCCACTGCTGCCACCAATGTACAGGAATTTGCGTCTGGGTGGTAGCCACCTGTACACACTTCCGACGTGCTCTACTTCTGCCCAAGTCTACTTACAATAATTTGCTATTATTGTTCGTATTATCTGGAGAGCCTTTATTGGTTTGTGCATTTATGGGTGCGGCCGAATCTGGCTTGTATGTGTGCTGGCAGTAGACAATAATTATATCCGAATTATTTGCTGCCTCTGAACCTTTCCAAGGTTCGACAATAATCACTGTCGTGATTATGGTCTAGTTTATAGTTTGTTTCGAACTGTGCTCTGACATTAATTCCTCAGGAATTACTTGTCTAGTTTATAGTTTGTTTCGAACTTTTGGCCACTGACAATAATGGTGCGGTAATTACTTTGTCTAGTTCGACTCAGTCGAGGTCGACAATAATTACTCCTTGATTATTGTTGTGATAGTTTTGTTGTGAACTCTATGGTTCGGATTTCAATAAGAGTCGAACTACTAGGGCACCAGGTGCTTTGCGTCGTACACTTCGAGTCGAGGGAATACGCAGTAAGAGAGCGAACAATCTTACTTTCCGCCAAGCCTCGTGCTTGCTAATAGTCGACCAGCGCTTTTAGTTATAGTGCTCCTAGCTGTGCTTGCTTCAGAGAGAGAGAGAATCATCTGAGAGTCAGGCTAACTCTGATATTTATTATGCTTACATCAGTTTAAATACAGGGAAGGCGGGTACACATTACAAACCACGCCTGAGCAAAAATATTGGTACAAGCCACGCCTTGCCCTTACAGTCAGCACCCAATTGCAATAATTAAAAATCGTGGAAAAAGTATAACATGTGGTAAATAATTATTTGGTGTACAAGATAGAACGCACTGAAATAGACTCTGGTATCGTGGATACATATAAACAATAGAACTATACACAGACGTATACAATGCGTAGCGAGTAGATCTTGAGATGTAACGTAGACAGTGAGTTATCGGCTTAAGTCTTACATAAAGGAATACGGACAATGAGATATAGGCTTAGACAGTAATTACGAGATAATGTCTCACGGAGTAATAATAAGTGAGAGAATGTCTTAGTGAGTATGAAATAATAATAATAAAATAGGGAGAGTACTAGCGTCCCTCACAATATTGTTAACTAGTAATTTTTTTATTATTTTTCATTTTTTTTTCAAAGTGTTTATTATTATGGTTCTTTATATCAGAAAAATTCAGGTGTTAGCTTGAATGGAAAAAAAAAAGAATAATATTCTTTGAAAGAATTTCCGGGATTTTTGCAAAACAAGTCCAACTTTGATTGACGTGTTATGGCTAATGTAGTAGCCAATTACTTCTCAAAATTACGTACATGCATCAAAACTAAATTTTCTTTCTATCTGTTCCATAATTTTTTTATTTTGAGCTCACTTTTGGTAGTTTTTCAAAGCAAAAATGTCAGTTTTCAGAAATTTGAAAAAAAGTAGTGTCAAATAAAAAATATTTTTACCTCTTCACAAATACAAAGTTAGCTTTATTTAAAAATCTACTGATAGAATAGGTATTGTTGAGTCTGATGCTTTTCTTTTCAACTCTGTAACACTAAGAGCTGAATTTAAAACAATTCTCAAAGTTTGATGATTTTTTTTCAAAAGCGCATGAGACTCACAAATCAATCAGGCATAAAGCAGACGAAAATTAAAGAGTTTTAAAAAAAGATTGAGACTCACAGTATGAACTCAAAACTGACTTTATCAATAAATATCACTTGCAGCTATATTTGCAATGAGCGATGCAAGTTATTCGGTTGAAAAACTAGCCTAGCAAAGTAAGTAAAACTAGGTCAAAAATAATGAAGGAGGCAGATCTCAAGTAAAAAGCAGGCCTGCCAACATACCATGTGAATTATTGTCAGACTTTTTATATAGTTGTGGTGTAATTCAAAGTGTTAAACATAATTGATATTTTGCAGACTTTCCAAATACTTTTATAATGGGGTTGTGACTGGGTTTATCCTCTCTTATAGAGGGCGCTGATGTACATCCAGCCGAAGGATACTAAAAGCTTCATATAGAGTACAATGCAACAACACGGGTTTGTGGTGTTTAAACTAAAACAGATAAGCTATTGCAACGCCCTGATATAACTTAACAAGCCTAGGGGTTCATAAGGGTACATTTGTAGAAGCTTTTAATCACATTAGTGTAGTGATAAAAGATAATGTAACACTAAGCAAAGCAATTCAAACATTCCAAGATAGTATTGTCAACCAACATACATCAGTCCTACAATCAAACCCCTGATACAAACTCCTGTATAAAAAACTGCTGCACAATATATACATACATGTAGATAATAATCATAATAACACAATATTGTAGTAGACTTTGGTGCATGCCAGTAGCAAACTGCTTGTTTGCTACCAGACACCGATCAGAGACACGCTAAAAGCCTTTCCCCAACCCAAGTGCAGCGCTGGTAGAGTAACTTGCTGTACTGGTGGTACAACTTGCAGGGCCAGTCTGGACCCCTGCAGGGCTGGTTTTGACCCCTGGCAGACCCGGCATGATCATGCTTGGCCAGCAAACGATAGCCAACGCTTTTGAGGATCTGCAAATCTGTCTAGGTTCTTACACTAACCTTGGAACCAGAAATACCCTTCCTTGGATTACTGAATACATTGGCCAAAGGCTAGGTATAGCCTCGGGACCCTATGGAGTCAATAATTGAACAATGGAGACAAGACACCGCCCTTTAGCCACTTGGCACCATTTACATTTAATCATATCATACTGGTCTAGTTACTTCTTATGCATTTGTTGTCATATCTAATACGCAAATAAATTCTTGCCAGCTCGCCTATGTAATGTGGGAAGTTTTGGGTACCATTGCATTCATTCATGTCTTGCCAATCACCATAGCAGATGGTCACATTAGGACTTTGGTGCTTATGAAAGAAGCAACTATTCAAAGCTAACGCTCCGTGTAGTTTGTCTCAGCCACACGCATTGTGCTTGCCAACTGATCCGGCAGTAATTGATCATTAGTTGTCCTTGTCATATCGGCGCATTGTTCCCTTTGGAAAGAGTTATAATATGTACAAATAATCGACGGCTGGTGAACACAAAAAAGGCACCTCTAAAAGTTCTCATGGAAACTTGGTGCTTAAACATGTACTCAAAACCAAGAATTACATCTTGTCCTCAGACACCAGTATGGAGATTTAACCATCCATCACAAAAAATCAATTCACCAGACAAAATTAGTTTATATCCGTGTGGGCAACGATTAGTTTAAAGCAATGTATTTCCGGTATTATTATTATATTACCGTTGCTGAAAAACAATACACCATTTACAAAGCAGCACTAGGCCCCCTAAACAATGAACAAAAGACTTACAAGCAGCTGTAGACACAGACAAAAATGATCTGATAACCCCTTGTAGTATGTAAATACTGATAGAATTATAATTTCATAGTATATATTCTGAGGTCCCATCCCAATATTTTATTGTACCTAATGATTGTACAACTTTTACATTCTAGTACATGAAACATGTGGACTAAACAAGCAAAATCATACATAGACCACATTTTACAACATTGAGCTCTAAAAATGAGCTAGGTAGTAAATAGAGACACCAGAATAAATACAACTGCAGAACAATAAAACTGTAAAATAGCCCCTCGTTATAGCAATAGCAAAAGTCCTATCACTTTATATATATATATTGTAATGGATTTTGCATAGTTTGGCCACTTTGTTACAGCAGCAAGTGGTACTTGCTGCTGCTAGCATAAATCTGATTTGATACACATTTGGATTGCATTCCAAAATGAGTCATTAAATGCACTAACAGACATGACTGAGCAAGTTGATAGCACTATTAGCTGCTGGGAAGTAGATGAGTAGAGGGAATTCTCCCACTACTGACAGATGGACTGACAATTCAAATATTGGCGGTTAGCTAGCTGTTATGTGCCAGCTTGATTGTGTGTTGCAAGTAACTATTTTTTTTCTAATGTGTCAGCGTATTTATGCATTGCAACCTGTTTTGTATTACAACAAACTTGTTTATTTATAGCTTATCACTACTACTTATTTTAAACTACAACGTTTTAATATATGCTCTATGCCTCAAACTACTCCCAGTTCTGCCCCAAGTAGAGGAGCGGCATAATCCTAATTGTTTATATCTGGAAAGTTACAAGGAAGATTTGCAACCTGATTAGTAGATACAGGGACAGGGTGTACTACAAACCTACTGAGCAAAAAAGTGTTCTACCATATGCTCGAGAGAATAAGAAGGCAGTCGCTACGGGGTGAAGGCTGATGGAACCTGTATTTCTTCTATGGCACAATAAGTATCCATCTCCAAATGGGCAGTGTCAAGGCTAAGATGGTGTCCTCTGTATGCCTTTTTTCACTGCAATTTACTGCCACCTGTAGTTCAACAAGTCCATCATAGTTGTAAATAGACAGATGTAATGTATAGACAAACTTGGCAAACCGCCTGAGGTTAATGCTCCGAGATAAGTGACCATACAGTGAGGTAGAGATTTCCCACTATATCAAGCCAATCACAGAGTTGTCTCCACCCTTCTACCAAGATTGTCAATGGTTGCACAGGAGTATAAGAGGAAGGAGTTGATGTTGCAACTGAATCAGATAAGCATTTGTACCTGCCTGGGTCCTGTCTCCTGGCTCCTCCTTAACATGTATTGAGAGCCTCTTCCTACACATCTTGTTGCAGCCAAAATCTTGCCAGAAGTTACTCCTATTCTGGAGGTGCGAGTTAACCAACATTTTGATGCAGCAAACCCTCTTTTTTATCGAGTTGGGTAATGCTTTGCCCAGCTGTTCAAACACCAGATATGGCAGTAGTACAGCACTGCCCATATCCTTTGCTGACTTACCCGCTCAACCCCCCCCCCCCCCCCCCCCCCAGAGAGTGCACTAAGTATGGAGCGGACAAAGATAGAGAAGCTTGTTGCTTCCCTTATCACTTCCTGTAAATTTGATGCAGATCAGAAGAGTGGTATAGCTAATAGAGAAGAAAGTGTGCAGGAATTATCCACTCTGTCTGCTGGGCAGCTGCCACACCCCCTCAGACTAAGGACCAGGAGTATAAGCGAGAGCAAAGCAGTGATGCCAGCCCAATCATACATCAGGAAGCTCCACCAGTTGTTAGCAAACTCAGTGTGCAAAGTGTGGATGAACTAACCAATGACTGCATACTGAGACGGTTCTCCTGGACAGTGATTCAGTAGTACCACCTCCCCTCAGGACTGCCTCTTTCTTCTACTGACCTTCCCCCCCCCTCCTGAGAGAGTGCCTGTTATAGAGAGGCCTGTTATACTGAATCCTGAGAGGCTGTACGTTACTACCTGCGACTTGCAAGCAGGTCAGTTCATTGGTTTGGCTGACGGCGACAGGGAGGCTTGAAAGTTATCGCCTTTTTCTAGACTTGCGACAAACTTACGGCTTCAAAATTTCATCCCTTTCCTGTGTTATGACAACTGTGTCGTGAAAACCCTGCAAGGACAGTTTCAAAGAGTACTCAGCACCATGATAATCATGAAATAGCCAACTTCCATCTGTGGTACACTGCAGAGTTTCATTCGCCACCTTCCCGACCACTTCCCCCAAGCAGTGCCTTTCTTCCAGACGTTTTACTGCATAGTCAAAATGTCCAGAAGCCCTTCACAGCCCCTCTCCATTCTATGGTCACCCAACTCATAGTAGTTCCGAGGCAAGTCAGAATTCAGTTGCGGCCATCTCACACCAACCAGCCACTGTTGGGTTGCCTGATATTGTATGTGATCACCGTATGCGATCGCTGGAGAACGCAGGAGCATCAAAGAAAAACAGAGTTGTCTTCCCATCTGTGCCACATACCAAGTATAGTTTCCCTTCTTGTGATGGTATGGGATGTCCCTACCTCTCCCCTCCCTGTCAGTCACAAGTTTTTTACGTGTACTTCTCATCAGCCGCATGGTCTTGTACAAACCCTCCGTTGGAAAATAGCGTGGTTTTACATGCACCCTCCTCTTCCGATATACACACATTTTTTTTGTTTGTGCTTTATAAATCGAAAGTATTGATTATATGTCTCTTTTCTCAGGCTACAAGGTTGTTCGTAGTTGTCGATCTCCTGATGAGAGCCTCTCTTCTATCTGGTAATCTAGTGACTCTTAGCGGCCATTCTATGATTGTTTCACTAAATGTATGCGCAGCACTGTTAGTTAGAGCAGCATATGTAACGGACTTTACAAAGTACCGCCACCGCGTTACAGTAGAATGAAAAAGGTACTTGCTGCTGCTAGCACCATTTCAATTTGATGCACCTTTTGATTGCATTCCAAATGAGTCACTAAATGCACTAACAGAAATGGCTGAGCAAGTTGAAAGCACAAGCTAGTTTGTATGTTGAAATCAACTATTATTCTAATGTGCCAGCTTATTCTTGCATCGCAAACCGTTTTATATTACAATGAGGTAGTTTATTTTTAGTCTATCCATCTATTCATTTTGAACTGCATTATTTACATATGTGCTCCATAAATGTATGGAAATTAACCTACAGAGGAATGACCGTCTAAAACTCTTGTACATATTGCAATGTTCTGTCAGCCTTGCTTGTACCTAAAGATTCAGTTGTGTATTTGTGCTGGAAATATATCTGTACAATACATATGCATTACCGTTGTGAATAAATTGGTTTGTAACTAGAGATATCGTAATTTGTCTGGCAGGTTGCCTGATTAAGACTTCTGCGGTCCACAAAATATGGCAGGTCCCTGTGCTACACGGTACATACACCGTTAATGGAGATGCTAACAGTACTTCTAGTAGTACTCATTAGACCAAGAGTCGTTAAGTAATAGAGATGCTAACAGTACTTCTAGTAGTACTTGTTAGACCAAGAGTCGTTAAGTAATAGAGATGCTAACAGTACTTCTAGTAGTACTCGTTAGACCAAGAGTCGTTAAGTAATAGAGATGCTAACAGTACTTCTAGTAGTACTCGTTAGACCAAGAGTCGTTAAGTAATAGAGATGCTAACAGTACTTCTAGTAGTACTCATTAGACCAAGAGTCGTTAAGTAATAGAGATGCTAACACTACTTCTAGTAGTACTCGTTAGACCAAGAGTCGTTAAGTAATAGAGATGCTAACAGTACTTCTAGTAGTACTCATTAGACCAAGAGTCGTTAAGTAATAGAGATGCTAACAGTACTTCTAGTAGTACTCATTAGACCAAGAGTCGTTAAGTAATAGAGATGCTAACACTACTTCTAGTAGTACTCGTTAGACCAAGAGTCGTTAAGTAATAGAGATGCTAACAGTACTTCTAGTAGTACTCGTTAGACCAAGAGTCGTTAAGTAATAGAGATGCTAACAGTACTTCTAGTAGTACTCGTTAGACCAAGAGTCGTTAAGTAATAGAGATGCTAACAGTACTTCTAGTAGTACTCGTTAGACCAAGAGTCGTTAAGTAATAGAGATGCTAACAGTACTTCTAGTAGTACTCGTTAGACCAAGAGTCGTTAAGTAATAGAGATGCTAACAGTACTTCTAGTAGTACTCGTTAGACCAAGAGTCGTTAAGTAATAGAGATGCTAACAGTACTTCTAGTAGTACTCGTTAGACCAAGAGTCGTTAAGTAATAGAGATGCTAACAGTACTTCTAGTAGTACTCATTAGACCAAGAGTCGTTAAGTAATAGAGATGCTAACAGTACTTCTAGTAGTACTTGTTAGACCAAGAGTCGTTAAGTAATAGAGATGCTAACAGTACTTCTAGTAGTACTCGTTAGACCAAGAGTCGTTAAGTAATAGAGATGCTAACAGTACTTCTAGTAGTACTCGTTAGACCAAGAGTCGTTAAGTAATAGAGATGCTAACAGTACTTCTAGTAGTACTCGTTAGACCAAGAGTCGTTAAGTAATAGAACAACCTTAACACTTGTGTCTCATTATTATCCTCCGCGCTCTCTAGTAGCTGTTTGGTGAAAGACACGGCAAAACCTTTTACAACATATACCTTCTTGTGTGAACTGTCAGTCACACATTTTTCAACATTCTCAATGTTTACATAGTATACATAAAGATTCATCAAATTATGACCAGGAAAGATAATAATAAACAATGCACTGATGCATAGAAAATAAAAACAATTAAATAAGTAATTTTTGTTACTATAACGAAAGGATGGCAAAAGCACTCAAAGTGGAGGTGAGTAAAGGAGTGCCCAATAAGAAGAAAATGCAGTGGCAATTACACCAAATGAAAGAGTTTCGTAGAAAAATATGGAAAAGCACTACTCAGTGGACTGCAAAATGTTTCTTATGTTTAAAATTAGGTCGAAGAATTTGACAGCACAATTGTCAGGTCGCACTGCACAGAAATGACAGCAAGGCTTGACCATCAATAGTGCTGTGCTGGAGGACTGTAACATTATAGTGGATGGAAGAGCAATTTTAGCATTGGCATCATTAGAGTTTATAATCATAGAGCAATGGCCTGCTGAGGGTATATTTATTAGAATGTTGGCAGGTGGGAACAACTTAATTTCTACTATTAAAAGATCACAGCACTGGTTGAAAAATAATTATGATGTTCTCAGCTGTCCGTAATTGGCGTTTTCATCAGTGTTTGAATGTGTTCTAGCAGGGATAATATTCTCCACTCAAAGTTAACGTGGCTGAGCAAGTCTTGGAGTGACCCAAAATGTTTTCTCGTCTCAATAGAGTTTCTGTTTTTGTTTTTTTTAAACTTTGCTACCATTTTTTAAACACATGAAACATTTCATAGTCCGCTAGTAGTTTTGTCAATATTTAGTGTAAATGTTTATAAAATACATGGGTTAAAAAAAACATGTTTAAAACATTTTATTAATATTAGTTTCATGCAATGTTTTCACACTATAATGATCAGCTAAAATGCATAGGATGTTATAAAACATATATTGGCTACAAAATTTATGATTATAAAATATATTAACGATAAAATTTACTAATGATCTCCATCAACCAGCTGGGAAACAGATTTTCAACATATAAATACATGAACTTTGTTCAACGTTATATTTTATGACACTTGCATATTCATCTTGTAATAGGTTTGTGTTCTCTATCACTAACACAACGGCATCCACTCCTAAAAGACGCTAAGAAATTCACGGGGTACACGACCCAGACACACTACACCACGGTCCACGACCCAGACACACTACACCACGGTCTACGACCCAGACACACTACACCACGGTTCACAAGAGTAAATACTTTATTCCATAAATCTATTTAGCAATATAATATAAGGGTACTTAGCACAATTCACGAAGCTTCTGCCATCTCTCATGTGCAGCAGCTCCTTATATAAGAGAAGGCAGGAAATCTCACCCCTTGTTAGGAGTGAGCAAATGACAAACAAAAATACAAAATATACACAGAGAGAAATATATAATAAAATCACAATAACAAGTGAACCAATGGCTCTGTGCTCCATTTCCCTCTTTTCGTGGTGGTGAAAATGTTCCATTCCTTAAATGGTATCCCTACCTCATAGCTTCTGTTTTAATCACTTGTACTGCTCCGGTATCCAAATAATGTAGGGCTATCTGCTACTAAGACACCAGGTTACTGTTATCAGTTATGTTTAATACTAGCCCGGGACAATTACCCGGGATATCCGGGATATTACCCCGGGGTAGGCTCTTATATGTTCTATAGGCTGGATACAGGGTCTATACTGGCCCGGTATAGCTGGTATCCTTAAGGTGCTTGGGATGGGGAAGTGGCTTTGAGTCTACTTCAAGGCCATTACTACAGGTAGGGGAGAGACACAGGTGGTTTTTGGGGTAAGGGATTGGACAGAGGGGCGGGGACAGCAAACATACCATTCAAATCTCTCACAAGAGTTTGTTGCTGCAGTACGAGTATGTATACATATGTTTATTGGTTTTCATTAGAATTATTTCAACTCAAGAGATGGCCTCCAAATCAGTTTGGATAGATAAAGACATTAACAATCACAACTACTAACTTGTAGCTAGTGAGCAAAGTGTGCATCTGTTCTGTCTCTGGCAGCTTACAATATCTTAGGCAACATCTTTTTCGTCTAAATATTTTGTTCTGAATGGAACCTAAAAATGTTTTGGCCTATTCACTGCTGGGTGACTTACTGAATGCTATAATAGGGATGCATTTACTGGTTCCTCAAAAGTTCTGGTAACTGCTTATGAAATCAAGCTTCAACTAAAAAGCGTCCACCTGAGCTGTGAGTAATCAGCTAAACAAAATCCAAAATCAAGCACAAAAAAACTTTGAAAAGACAAGTCCAATGTAACAACAAAAAATAGTATGGGTCCAAAAGGTTGTTTGGACAACAATGAAAAGTGGAAGAATCTAAAGGTGTCAACCATAAAAATTTGTTGGACAAATTACATCTTCTACACAAATGAACTTTTAGCTTGGCTGCGAGTAAAAAGGGCAACCGTGAAAAATAAATTTGATATATCAAAAATAGTACTCAAAAAACAGACAAGTAACTGAGACTACAACTTCAAATAGAAATTTTCATTTTATGTATAATATGTAAAAAAGTTTCTGCTTATCGGTGAGAAAAGAGTGGAAAAGGCAAAGAAATGATTGAGATCTAAAATAGATTGGTAAAACAGGGAAACAGGTTGTGGGAGGGTCTGTTGCTGAAAGTGGTGTTTCATAAACTTAGTCATTGTGTAGTAGACTTTAATGACACTAATATCTGCACACGTAGTGTACCAACATTCTGGCATCCTTACTATGGCCATTAGATGGCCAGAATGACTAGAATAACTAATACATAAGTACCGACCCTGCGCATGAGTCAGTGCCAACCCTGTATGAGCCAGTACTGACCCTGTAAAATGCAGAACTTTTTGTTAGATTAATTAGGGTTGTAATGTGACGTCTACGTACCCATCTTCTTATGGAAGAAAAAAAGAATATTTACTGTAAAGCGCTGAGTTATGCGTCTGAAAAGAGGGTTCAATACTAGTCGTGGAGTAGATACCACTTCTCCACTTTTGCCTTTGTGTAGTGCCCACGGGTTGTTGTCTTGATGTTAAAGACAACCGGTGACAGTATACTGTCAGATGGCTACTGAACTATGCTATTGGTTCTACGCCCCAAAAATATACTACAATTGTTTAGTCTGAGAGAAAAAGAGAATTCTCAGCATGAAATACTAAGTGAGATTCTCACTGTGATGCAACAACTTGCCTGTTCCTGAATAACTGTCGGTTGCTGATCAGCAATCTTGGGCTCATTGTTAGATCCAATTGGCTTTGCAGGTTGCAGTTCTTGAATAACTGTTGCTTGATGATTAGCAACTTTAGTCGTATTTTTAGATCTTATAGGTCTTGCAGGTTGCAGTTTGGATGCCAAAGTCAATTTCAGACGGGTGAACTAAAAGAACAATGGTGTGCGCAGGAATATTTCATAGATAAATGATAATATGATACTTTGATATAGTTTCAGTTCTAGTTGTATGATTTCTAATGCTGCGGTGTAATACTTGTACTTACAAAACTTGCATGTATATCCTTCTTGTGTCTAACCAAATAGTGTTGTTGCAAACAATAATTAGCAGCTACCTTTGTGAACTCGGCCTCACAGCTGCCATAAGTGCAATAGAGCTTTTCACATAATGGTGGACATTTACCAAGAAACCTTTTTTGGCGGTCTTTAGTAGATCCACAATAGCTGCACTCATTTACAAAGGATGTAGCATCAGGGTGAGTGACTGACTGAATGTGGTTCAACATACTGCGCAGTGACATGGTTGAATATTTACATGACTTGCTCACTCGACAATGGTACTTGTGACACTGTGGGCATTTCCCTGTTGTTTTGCGACAGTCTCTTGGTGGTTTTACTTGATTGCATATACAGTCCTCAGGTGCTTTATCAGTGACCTACATTCAATGAAAGTTATGGTTCATGTAATACATAGGCAAAAGGAGACAGAGAGAAATCCTTTAACTGTTTCCAACAAAACCTTTCAAACAGCTTATGGTAGAGAACTATCTCAGTTTCAATCAGGAGGCAGAAAACTTATCTTTGATTAGAGATTTTAGTAGTTCCCTTTGAGCAACTAAATGTGGCACTTGGTGTTGGGTAGAAATCATTACCTAGCAAACAGGACCGGTTATTGCTTACTAAGACAGAATCATGCAAAACAAAGTAGTTTCCATCTTTTTCAACTTTTATGTCACACCATTGCATTCATTTCGTATTTATTACGTATAAAATTTACAAATGGACTCGTGCATGGGACTGACAAAGCAACTATGGATTTCATCAAACCCTATGAAAACTTATTGCAACCGGTTATTAGTTTATGCTCTCTACTTGACATTGGAGGCTCACACATTTTTCTTCCATGTTCGGTGGGTCGCTATCAAATGCCCAAGTAAATGATAAACTAACAACCAATTGAATTAGACTCAAGTAAACAATGAGTAGAAATTTGCCTTACTTCACCGTTGTCATAAACAGTCCTACTTCAATATCAGAATCCCATTTAAATTTCGTCTCAAATTGATAAATGATAATTACTGGATAATTAAAACTGATTTCTAGTGTCTGAAACTAGATTACTCATATTGTAATTTGCTTCTTCTTCGCAGCCTAAACCAGTTAGACTGACTTCATTACATAGTAGTACAATAGGAGCAGATGTGCATAAAATAATGTGCACTTATTTTAGGTTCCAGTAAAAGATGTGCCTCAATCATTCCCTTGTCAACACATGGTTTCTTATTACCGTTTTTATCCCTCCCCTTTGACACATTGTTGCTCACTAATACGCTCGGTTTACGCTAGTGCTATACAAAACACGGCAAAAAATTGCAACAACTACAGTTTGGTACTGGTCTGCACCAAAGTGCTGTTTGGACGGTTGGCTGTTGAGCGCATTAGTTCCGTATCCGTATTAAAACACCTTGGGCCCCGCTTCAGTTTTTAGACGATACGGAACCGGTATTGGTGCGAGCTTATCTAAACAGCTGGTGTTTTCACTGCGAACCACAGTGCTCACATTTGTATGGAGTGTGCATAGTGTACCAGCGTAATTGGCCCTATTCTTCAGTATAATAGGAGCAGATCTGCATCAACTAAATGTGAAACTTAGGATTGTGAGAAATTTGGTTAGAAATATGAAAGTTCAATAAATCAGAGCTCAAGATATGATTTGATGATCACACAGTCGAAAATAGTTGAAAATGTGGATATTTGAAATGGATGCAAGTATTTTTTGACTTAGTTTTGCATTAAGTTGTTCAGAAAGTAATAATTAAGTGTTGAAATGTAAAACAAATTGTGATGATGATTTTTTTTGTTAATTTGGCAAAAACGTGAATTTGCTTGTTTGTAATCTATTGCTACTACAAAACTTGGATTTGTTGAGTTAATATTGTGTATATGTTGGTAGTTAGAGTTTGATGTTAGTTCGTTTTATGACTTCTTGTTATTATATCTGGCTTTTCACATCGATTTGAAGCATGGTTTGAAGTATGGTTTTTTATCCTGGTTGATACATTTTGTTTGAATAATGGTTTAAGTATGAGGTTAATAATGAGTAAAACGTAACTTAATTTGTATGATTTATGCCAACTTAATGATTGTTGTTAGTTGTAAAGAATTTTTTAACTCTACACTTCTCTTGATTGTAGGGACATGTGTTTGAAGCTATTGCTTGCATCTATTTTGCTTGAAAGAACAAAATGTTATTATTAAGCACACTGATTTGGCTTGACGGATAAAAAAATGGTTAATTTTTAAGTAATAGTCATTGATACTTGGGTGTAAATGCGTGGTTCAAAGCAGCAACGCCATATCGTTGTAATAGATAAACAGTTCTTTAGGTATCTATCATATAGTTTATTTGTAACTAAGCTTTATATATCAATGGAAACAGTTGTCAACTTTTTATCGGTAGCTAAACTTAATGTAACATTGGAAAACAATTGCAAAAGGTTTTGAAAATGATCACCGAAAAAATTGGTAATTTATTGTAGACGGTAACAAGCTTTTGTTCGTTTTGAAACAAGTTCCTTTCCTAGGGAACCCTTTTTTTAATCCGCTAAAAGAAGTATACCTCTTAATTTTTTTATTTTTTCCCTGGAACATTTCACATCATTATTTTTGTATGATGAACCCAATTTTCACTTGATCTCTTTCTACCGAAGTAATTTTTTGTAAATATTTATTGGTAAAATTAACTTTTGAGATCAAAAAGTGTTCTAGATGTCCCACTCATCAAGCAACTATTTCAAATCAGATACGCCCTAACCATTTTTTTAAATTGTTGAATAATAGTATTCTTTATTTTTTCTCAACAAAATTTTCAAACATGGAAATATTTATCAGAAGAGTCTTGTACTTAGTTTACAACAAAAAAGAATTTTTTTAATTGCAAACTAATCTGAAAAACTGTACATACTTGTATAAAAATAACAAAGTCAGTAATGGTAAAAATAATAATCGTTTTGCGGTAAAAAAGTTCATTTGTTAATTGGAATTTGTTATGATCCCAAGGTATTTAATAGTTCTCAAAAGTTTTAGGCATTATATCATGAATATTCCAGAAGTTGCAAATAGTAAAAAAGTTTAAAAAGCAAACATCTGGGAAAGTTGTGTGATATTAGGCGATCAAATTCTGGAGGTTATAAACAAATATATATGATATAAAGTGGAATAATCTGGAAAAACAAAGTTAAAAAACCACTCTAGAGATAGATACTGACAAGAAAATAGTCAAATACCCTTTTGTGACAGTACTTCATTTCCACAGATCTGTTTACATGTTGTTAAATGGTTGGTGGTACAGCCGTGGGAGATTCTATTGTGGAAATAAGTTTTTTCGATGGTTATTTTTTAATACATTATTATCGGTATTGTTTCGTACCTAAAACCTGTTTAATATTGCTTTGCTCAAATTTAGTTTACTCAAACAAAACAAAATAATGTAATAAAAGTTGTGCAAAACTCTTTTAGAATTGTCAAATCGCTTGATTTTTTACATGCAAAAACTTAGACTCATTTTCAAAACAAGTATAACGCTTAAGTGCAAGATGATGATTTAAATGCGGAAAATTAATGTAACAAAGCAAGTATTGATAGGAACACCAGTAATTAAAAAACATATCATATTTAATCATTGCAGAGTGCAATCCATGATTTTATCATTTTTGTTTGATTTGAATGATAAAAGAAACAGAACATTCGGAAAATCTCTTATCTTAGCCAATCATTTAAGAGCAATTTTTCCAATTTTGCATTTAAAATAATTTCACTGGTATATGCTAGAGTTACAAGGGGTTTGAAAAGTGATTATGCAAGAACCACTAGATCATGCATAGAAGGTGTGTGCAACTCAATTATTGATGTTGCTGATGCTGAATGTTTGTGAAGAACAGTTGCTTGATCACTATTTTGATTGTGAGTCATCATGGTGGTTCGCCAGCCTATTTTTGCATGCAGTTTTGTTTCTCCATTTCCGTATTAAAGACTTTACACTGGCAAAAAAATAATAGCCACTACCAGTTGATGGCACATCCAACTGTTTGAATCCATAACGTTTTAAAAGTTCACTTTTTGGAAATGTGCTGATGTGTGAAAATTACCTGAAGTTTTAATGCTCAATTTTTGTCAATGAGGTAAAAACAAATTTTCGCTAATTCACCACTTATTTTTTTCCACCAGTAAATAAAATTTGCATTTACGGTTGTAAATAAATGACGCTAATAAAGCAGATATTTCTTTTCGGTGATTATAATTTTGTTAATTAACAGACAAGAACTTGGGTTATAAGGTAATACATTTTAGCTAGTAATGTAACCACATACTCTTTGCTCTACTTTTTCAAAAGGTAATTAGACTTTTTGGAGGTTATGAATTAGTACCTTATCTTGTATTAATTTTGCTGGTTGGTAATATTCAAGTTACTTTAACTGTTGTTTCTTAAATGCCTGCACCCCTTACCGACAACTCAGTCAATAAAAAACCATTCTAGCGCTTTTTTGTAAAATGGCATGCATCTAAACATTTAAAAGACTCATTGCAACATTTTAAAAAAACAGCATTATACCACAGTGTTGTTGAAATGCTTCCTGTATATCTTGCCTATAGATTACACTAAAAGTAGATTTTACTTCAACAATTATGATATGTCTTAGGATATTGATTAAAACTTTTGAATTTTCCCTGGCGAGGCATCTTGCAAGAGTTTTCCCATTTTCAAATTTCTCTGACGAAAGCTCTCACGAGAATTTTCTGGACAATTTTCTGACGTTTCTATTAAAACTACAGAAAACATTTTTACATCATCATGTAAAGCAGAATCTCCTTTATCTTTTTGATTGTAGTTGAGGAAATTCTGTTAGTCTAAACAGAAATAGCTTCATGATATTCGCGCCATGTTCCTTTTCTAGGAAGATGTAATTTTTCTTGCTGAACTATTTTGAAATATATATTTTTGCCAAGAGCCTCAACAGATGAGATTTGTTTTGGTACATATAAATGATTAGATTATATTTATTTAAGCATGCTAGAATTGTTCAGAAGTGGAAACGCGACTAAGTAAGCTATATATTAATTATTTGGATGAAAACGATAATGTTAACTAGTAACTTTTAATTATTTTTTGTTTTCTTTCAAAGTGTTCATCATTATGGTCCCTTATATCAGAAAATACCGCAAAAAAATTCTCTATTCATTAGCGGAAAAATGATGGCAGTATATTGATTAGTGAAAAAATAATTGATATTATTCTTTAAAAATCTTCCGTGAATGTCTCAATGCAATTGCCAATTCTCATTGTCTTGTTCTGGACAGTGTTGATGCCCATTATTCTTAAAAATTACCTACCTATATGCGAAGTTTTAATTTTCTTGCCAGCTGAAGTATTAGTTTTTTGTTTTGAGCCTTACTTTTGATGATTTTTTAATGCCAATTTTGAAAAGTGTAAAAACGGTTTCTCATTACAAAAATATTTCTCCCATTCACCAGTACAGAGTCAGTTTTGATGAAAAATCGACATATAGAATAGGTTTGACAAACGCTATGAGTTTATTTTTAACTCCATGACAGGAACAGTTGATTTTTAATTTTTTTTTAAATTAGGATTTTATCTCAGAAAGACCTGAGACTGTAAAATGCACACAGGTATAAAGAAGATGAGATTGAAGGAGTTTTATCTTCTGACATAATTGAATCACCAAATGATGCCCCTAAAAGGTAAATGAAAAAGTTTTATGAAAGGAATGAGTAATTTATGAAATAAATCACGATAATCAACAGCAAGAGTCAGTCAAAAGCTATTTAGCATTCAATTTATAAATGATAGTTATCCAGGCCAAGCCAAGCATCCGGGCCAAGCCTGCATCCAGACCAAGCTAGTTTCCCAATTTCTTCTGCGCAAAACTATGTGTAAAAAAGAACATGTTCAATACTAGCAATGGAGTACTATGCCGAATGAAGCGTAGCACGATCCATAAATGTTTTCCTCCTGGCATATTCAAACATTGAATATTTTTTTCTAAGCACTGCTGTGCCAATTGTTGAGTGCACCAAGTTGTAGCAAACTTACAAAGCTAGCAGATCTTTTCTAAATCAAACGTTGTTCAATTTTTTTCTGAAGCATGAAATCTGTCTAATCTAGACAGGAGATGTTCAATAATAGGGATGTATTTCTTTTCTCATTTATATTCCTGTTAGGATTTATTTATGATAACATTATTTTTTCTCTGCTGGGCAAGTTAAAACAATGGTCTAATGCTCAGGTTCAGGTAGTGGGGTAGTGACAGCTTTTCTCAATCAATTACCGCAAATAATTGATTGCTAGTTGGAATTAAATACAAGTGTATGCTTGGGATTTATTGTTTAATTTGTTCCTATATGATCTCATTTTTTTTAAATGTATTCAAAAGATAACCAAATATTTCAATTTTGGAAAATCAAAAAATGACCTATCATTTTGAACTATTAAAAAGTAACATTATTTTTCTGTTTGTACAAACGGAACCTTATATATTTCTAGACACCATGACCATAGACTTTGAAAGTTGTCAATAGTTGTGTACTTTTAAGGTGAATGTGAAAGATGGTAGTTAATGTAAACTGCCTTTTCTGTTATCTTAGAAATAAATGTCACCAATGGTCGCAGAGATGGTATCCCTTGCATTTATTTCGATTGTATTTGCTTGAGGCGTCCTACTGAGAACTGCCAACGGTCCTCAGCCTATTTAGTTTTTCAGCGAATTTGATCAATTACCTTGAAACTCTAGCGACTCCTGGGGTATGTACTTTTATTTTTACTATCCCCCTTATTATCGTACGATACACACATATGTTGAAGAACTATTAGGTACTGAAAAATATCTGGAGTTTGATATCGAAAAAACCATAGGTATTCAAAACATTTGTTACACAATAATATCCTATCTATCTAAAATACCAGTGCCACGTGTTGATCAATAGATAAAGTAACAACTGATTATTTAGCAACTTAAATATACATCTTTTAGTTTGGTTGTTGTTTACAAGACAAACTCTGCCATTCATCTCATGTACTAGATATCATAAAGTTGACGTACCTACAAATCCATGTTTCCGAGGACCTGTGGAAGTATCAGGTCATGAATTACAAAGGGGTACTGTACTATGCTCTAACTCGGCTTGGATTTAGGTTGTCGTGCGCCCCTCGGATCATGACCTCAATTCTGAGTAAAGTACTGTCTCTGGATAACCGGATTCATCGAGCAATGGATTACTATTTTGATGATAGGGTTGTACATGAATCCAATGCTGACGCCGAAGAAGTGCGTAAGCATCGTGCAAAGTATGGGCTCAAATCTAAGGAGTCAGAAGACCTCAATTGAGGTCAGCTGTTGAGGGTTGTTTTAAAACAAGATGGTTGTGGGGAACTCCAGATGATGAGGGCTACTGCCCTGACTGAGCTTAGTGTAGAACCATCAAATTTGACTAAGCGAGAGTTGTTTTCTCTGTGTGACCGATTGGTCGGTCATTACCCGGTGGCTGGTTGGCTGTGTCTGCACTGTAGTTTCCTGAAGCCGCTAGGCTGTGGTGGAAATTGGGATAACCCTGTCGGGGAGATAGTGGGCAGACTAGCTGTTGAGCTTCTTGCCAGAGCTCAACGTGAGGACCCTGTGAGAGGGTGTTGGCATGTGGACCCCAGTGGGTCAGTGACGGTGTGGACCGACGCTAGCTCTGTGGGAATAGGCGTAGTGCTGAATGTCAGTGGCAATGTGATAGAGGATACATATCGCGGCTGCGTAAGGAGACCATTCACATATCAATGTTTCAGAGTTGGAGGTTGTAGCAAGAGGTGTTAACTTGGCAATCACATAGGGCTTTAAAACATTTGCACTAGCCGTCGACTCTCTTACGGTCGTTAGTTGGATGGGAAACACAGTTGATGCGCGCAGCAGTGTTAGGACAAAAAGCGCTTCAGAGATGCTTGTGAAGAGTCGTTTGGGGGTGATTCGTGAAATGATCACCGAGTTTGGTCTTAATATAACAGTTCGCTTTGTGCCAACAGCAGAAAACAAAGTTGACTGAATGACCAGGGTAAGCAGGCAATGGTTGGGTCACTGGGAAATAGATAGCACCAAAGCGCAGATAGCAGCAGCACTCTTTACAGGGGAGAGTGTGGAAAGATGCAATCTGGGCGGCGCACCTGCCTCACCTTTTGGGTGCAGACAGAACGCTCTATCTTGCTCGGCAAATTCGTAACAATTTGTTGAAAGAGCAGGTAAAACGTGAAGTAGCTGGATGTGAGGCATGTCAGCGGGTTGATCCTGCTTTGAAGTTTGAAAACGTTGTTCCAACAGAGAGCCACTCAGTTGAGGAGAACTGGTGCAGGGTTGCAATCGATGTTGCTCATTTTGATGGCAGATTGTATCTGTCGATGGTTGACTGTGGCCCATCGCGATTTGCTATCTGGCAATGCCTGCAGATAGAGTTTGCGGAAAATATTGTCGCGCAGTTGTGTAGTGTGGTGATTGAGCCAGAGCCATTCCATGATTTGCTTATGGACAACTCAATGGAGTTCAGGTCAGCGTCTGTTGGTGAATTTGATGATGAGTGGGGAATTTCTCTCAGATTTCCAGCTGCTTACGCCCAGAGTGGCAACGGAATTGCGGAGAGGAACCACATGACGATCAAGAGCATTGCAGAAAGAGGGGGATCACCCCTGAGCAGGCAACGTTTTGGTAAAATGTGACGCTGAAAAAGAATGCAGATGAGGGTCCAGTCCCCTCAAATGTTCTCTTCCGATACCCATGGTGGATGCTTTTTGACATCAACGCCCCCGAGGCCAACGTCTGTGGTGACAGCAACTTTGCTGTTGGTGATGAGGTATGGGTGAAGCCATCAGCTCCCTCGTGCACTAAACAGTGGGCCTTTGGTGAGATTACTGGGGTCATGTCTACGCACACAGTGTGTGCTAATGGAGTGCCACGGCATGTAAGGGACGCCAGGAAGCATCGACATGGTAGGAGCAGGTACCACGGCCCGCAAGTTGTTAGAGATCACCCGGAAGCCGTGACAGCTGGTGACAACAACGGGTGTGATCATCTAGGTGGGTTTACAGGGGGACTGCAGTGTGTGTCGCTGGAGGCACATAGGCATGATGAATTGGGTCCGCAAGCTGTTGAAGCAGTGCGTCCAGCTGCTGTCGCCTGTCAGGACATGGGTTAGGCGGACCAGCCCATGCCTGTGGCCGATGTTGACCAGCCCATGGGTGACGCAGAACGACCTGCAAAAGAAATGAAGGAGCTAGAGGCCATCCTGGGTGAAAATGTGGCCGGGGTAGATGAGCTGCCGGTACATCTGAAATGGTCGCAACGAGAGCGGCGACGGCCTGCTTATCCGTTGGACTATGTCTGTGGTCATGGTGTCTCCGGTATAGCTTCGAGAGAATCTGGGGGAGATGTGGGACATCCGTATATTTAGTCCAATGCCTTTGGAGGCGGGGCGCTTGCGCAAACTGCGTGCGCAGTGAGGTCAAGGACAAGGGTAGCTGTGAGGGATTCTTCCATTTGCCTGTTCAGTTCTTGATACAGCAAGTCACGTGTTTACTGCTACTGACATTATTATTATTTTCTCTCTTGTTTGTGTCCTGTGAGACTCGGTGTGGTTTGTGAGGCAACCCGAAGGTGGTGTTGGCCGCAACCAAGGGGAGGTGGAGGTTGCGGGGCAGCTTGGAGCTGCGTTTGTATTATTCTATCTTGACTTGAGATCAAGATTGCACGACACTAAATGCAACTAACTGGGATAAATAATTATAATTCAAACTGATGTGAAAAAACAGTAATAAAAATTCATACAACTAACTAAAGCCAAAATGTGACTACCAACACATACACAATACTAACTCAACAAACATAACTGTCAAATGCGCTGTATAAGCAATTTATAACAGTTTTTTCACATCTTCATAGAACTAACAAAATTAATCATTTTCAGAACTCTTTTACATTTAAACACCTGATTATTACTTTCTTAACAATTTGATACAAAACTAACTCAAATAGTACTTGTATCCATTTCAAAAACTTACATTTGCAGTTATTTCCGACTATAGTATCATCATATCATATCTTATGTTTCCATTCTACAACTTTTCACACTTCTAACAACATGCCTCACATTTCTGAGTTTCACATTTAGTTGATGCAGATCTGCTCTAAAGGCCTGGCTACACGATCGCATATTTGGTGCGTTATGCGTTGTGCAGTGTCAACGCACTAAAAGGGTCAGTGCTACACGAACGCAAGTTCTGTGCATTGAACTACGTTGCGTTGAGGAGTTGTATTATCTTAGCTGAAGTAATAACCAATAGTAGTAGTGTAGCTAGTTAGCCGCGGACTTGTTAGTAGTTTTAATTACTAGCGGTTGAATCAAAATCACTGAAGCGCGCCTAGCTGGATTCACTGTAGACTGCTTTAGCCAATCACAATCAATATTGCACGGCCCATCGGACAAAGCACAACGCATAATTTAAACTTGTTAAAAGTTTGCAGATCGGACGAAACTGAGGGCAATTAGCAAAATGCGTTGACCTTTCGGAACTCTTGTGCGATAACGCACGGAATTTGCGATCTTGTAGCCAGGCCTTAATTACACTAAAAAATAGTAGAGCGGAACAATTTGCCAGAAGAAAAGGAAATAAAAAAGGTATCAAAAAAACATGAGTTGACAAGGGAAAATTTAGGGATATCTAGTACATTAACCTCAAAAAGGTGCAAATTTTGGATGCAGATCTGCTCTTGTGATACTACTTATATAATTTTCCATCAAACTGGGCTATGGTGCCATTGTTCCCCATATATTACCCTGCCAATCACACTAGTAGTTTTTTGAAACAGGATATTGACTTCACCTCATCGACCTAAATGCCTTCCAAGATTGACCAGTTGGCATTTTGTCTTTGGATTGGTACTAGGCAACCGAAGATGTACAAAAATGGCGCCAGAACTGACATCAACTTCAAGACATCATGAATGTCTCTCTAAATGGTGTTTTAAAAATGACAAAAACAAGTGGGAAAACAGAGTTCACTGATTATAAAGAAATAAAGATAGATGAATAACTCACTTGTCCTGAAAGACGAATGTGCTTTCTAGAAAATAAGTGAAATTCTATGCTTCTGGCATTAGTGAAATCAATCACTCTGTTGCAGGAAGAACAGATCATTTGGTCTTCTTTGGTATGAAATGTTCCCTTAGGATACATTTCTGCTCTAATCTCAGCAGTTATTTGCATATGTCTTCTTTGAGATACCGGTGAGATCTCTCTCGACATCTTCAACAGAAATTTAATTAGATACTAGGTTCAGCAAAATGAACCAACTGTCTTTTCTTTGCAAGCCATAAACAAATTTTCGGTCTATTTACAGGTACTATATATCTGGCTCAGTAACGGAAAGAAGGATGATACAAACCTAACACCTACACAAATCAGATGACCTCTAGGGTAACTGCAAATGCTGCAATACCATTTATCAACATTAACATTCTCAACAAAAAATCTTTTTTATCTGCCGCTTTAAGCATACTATTGAAAAAGTTACCAATTGTAATCTAAAACAGTAGAGTTAACACCCCTCAAGATTTTAAAAGGAAAGTAAAGTAATAAATGTAATGGTGGATGTTGGTTAATGAGTTGAACAGATACTTGAGCCTCGGAAGGATGATCATGGATGGAAAGAAATGGTAGTCGGATAAGAGATTACCAGAGAGGGACAGATGGGTTCCCCCATGCCTGACTCTACTATGACTGTACAGTGAAGTCACAACTTGCATCATGAGATGTGCCAGAGTGTACAGGATTTTGTGGAGCTAGCAATGGACCACTTTGTTATATCATAACCTTGTGGGTGGCCTCAGCATAGTCAAAGAAAATTATAAGTAGTAGTGTATGAGCAGATCTCACTGATTTTTGGATCATTTTTGTGAGGTTAATCTCCAAGATGTGCTGCAATTGTTGTTGCCTGATGACATATGATCGTTCATAACTATTTTTCCCTTTCTCACTCTGCACACATGTTCCTCTGTCTATTATTTTTTAGTAATATATTAGCAGTTCAAGCCAGCGGGGTATTGATCGGGGGTGTGATCGGGGTAGTGATCCGAGATGTTCACGTTCACCCTACATCATTATTTATGTTACTACGGTTTTTACATTGTATAAAAATGAAGCGCTGAATGATTGTATTGCTATTGAAAGCTAAGATGTCAACAGAGGAAGATGTTGAGATGAGACCGATGAATGACACTGATACTGTCGATGGTACTATGAGTGATATACTGGATGTTTTACCGAGTATGAAGCGTAAAACCTTGATAGTTATGATGACTTTGGTATTTGTCGTAGGACTTTCTACTTTTGGAGGTGTTATTGAGTTTAGTATGTATGAAAATGCTATGGAGGAAATACAAAAAGTGAGAAACTCTCCTGTTGGAATCATAAATGAAACTACTGTTGGAGGACAAACATCTTTTTATGATGAATGGGAAGCCTGAAGATTATGACCCGAGGATGCGTTCTCCTTTTATGGCGATGATTGCAGGACCAACTGGATCTGGGAAGACGCAAGCGATTTTACGAACTATTGAAGCTAGTCAAACTATAGCTCATCCTCCACCGATAGAAAATCACTACTGTTATGGAGCCTATCAAAAAGCCGTTGATGATGTATCAGGAGTGATTTTCCATGAAGGAATGATAGATATAACAGTGAGTTTCCCCAGAGATGGTCAAAACCGATGGTTGATAAATGATGACTTTATGGATGAGGTTACCAGTAAAGCTGATGCCAATGCTCTGTATACAAAACATAGCCAATATTTGAAAATAAGTGTCTTTTTATTGTTCAGAATCTGTTTTCAAAAGGAAATTGTACAATTTCCTTCAATAGTCATTATTTTTTTCTTTTTTAAAAACCCTAGAGATGCTTCTTCGATTACTTATTTGGCTCGTCAATGTTTTCCCTCAAGAGTAAAATATGTACAAGAGGCTTTTGAAGACGCGACAAAAGAATGTATACTCTTGTATACGAATACACACAATTCAGCAAACGAATGATCAACACAGAATATTGGGAAAGTTTACATCGGATCTCCCTG
This sequence comes from Cryptosula pallasiana, assembly GCA_945261195.1. Lineage (NCBI taxonomy): Eukaryota > Metazoa > Bryozoa > Gymnolaemata > Cheilostomatida > Cryptosulidae > Cryptosula > Cryptosula pallasiana. Next base: position 57,113,718 of record OX183131.1, on the reverse strand, counting down.
TGATATTATATGTACTCAAGTAAAAGCGTATAAATACAATTACTATTTGTTTCACCTAACACATATTTTGTTATTCAACGACGTAACACGAAAGCATTGCAATGACTAAAGCTTTGGAGAAAAAGCTAAAAAGAAATGCTGCTGTGTTGGTATCGCTCAACAATGCAACCTTTGCTATTCAAAAGTCTGTTATAGCTAAAGCCAAAAAGGAGCTTATTATGACTCTAACGGAATGCGCTAAAGCTATTATAAATGGAAAGATACTGTTTAAACTTCTCAGTATTATCAGTTGCAGCAAAACACGAGGCGCATTAGCGCCTTAGTTAGAAAAACAATGTTAGATGATAAGAAAGCTGTATTGCAAAAATGATGACTTCTAGCTTCTCTACTAAGACCTATGATCAGTACTGTAGTTCCCGGAATACTGAAAAGTGTAATAGGAGGAATAGGAGTAGTAATATATGAGCAGATCTCCCTACCAAGTGTTTTTTTGTGGTTCTGGTCTTGGGGGTTATGCAATGGGTTACGACGTTGGATGAATTCGCCGAGTTTATATTGTATTTCATTTGAGGGGTACTTGAGTGGCATTTGAGTGGCATTTAAGTGGCATTTGAGTTTTGATTATTTTTTTACTTAATTTGAACTCATATGGCAGCTAGATTTTGAAAATAGGGCATTTAAGTTTTGATAATTTTTTACATAATTCGAACTCATATGGCATCTTGAGAGAGAGGAGAGAGAAGAGAGAGAGGAGAGAGGAGATAGGAGTTTTATCTACATTGAATAAATATATTGATCAAAAATGAAACATTATAAGATGATATACGTTGATTACATAATAAGTAGGGAAAATCTTCCTATATAATATAGCTGGAGTCAGTAAATACTAAGTAATACATAGCACTACAACCTGTAACGAAAATCAATACATACATACATACATATGGTATCTTGAGAGAAAGAAAGAGATAGAGGAGAGAGGGAGAGAGAGGAGAGAGGGAGAGAGAGAGGAGAGGGAGATTCTTTAGTTTTCTATACATTCCTATATATATATATATATATATATGGTTAATTATGTACATATTTATGGATATATTTATATCTACATAGAGAGAGGAGATATATCTACATTGAATAAATATATTGATCAAAAATGAAACATTATCTGATTATATACCTGATTACATATTAAGTAGGGAAAATCTTCCTATATAATATAGCTAGAGTCAGTAAATACTAAGTAATACAAAGCACCACAACTCGTAATGACAATCAATGCATACATACATACATATGGTATCATGGGAGAAAGAAAGAGAGAGAGGAGAGAGAGAGGAGAGAGATTTTTTAGTTTTCTATACATTCATGTATATATGGTTAATTATGTACATATTTATGAGTATATTTATATCTACATAGAGAGATGAGAGAGGAGATATATCTAAATTGAATAAATATATTGATCGAAAATGAATCATTGTATGATTATATACATTTATTACATAATAAGTAGGGAAAATCTTCCTATATAATATAGCTAGAGTCAGTAAATACGCACATGTCCATATTCATGTATATGTGCATAAATGGACATGAATAGGTACATGTCCATATTCATGTCCATATTCATGTCCATATTCATGTCCATATTCATGTCCATATTCATGTCCATTTATGTACATGTCCATATTCATGTCCATTTATGTACATACCTATGTTCATATTTATGTACATGCGCATGTCCAAATTCATGTCCATATTAACATTTTATAGCTATGTACAGAGGAGAGAGAAGAGAGGAGAGAGAGAGAGATTTTTTAGTTTTTTATACAACCATGTATATATGGATAATTATGTACATATTTACGGATATATTTATATCTAGAATGAATAATATACATTTATGACATAATAACTATATTGAATGCTATAAAATATGTTGAAAAATCACCAAATTAGTCCTCTAGATGGTTAAAATTTACAGTATTTGGGAAATAACTGCAAGAGAGGAGAGAGGAGTATTTGGTAGAGGATAGAGGAGGCTTCAAAAAAGAGCTACAAAAAACTAATCAGTACACAACTCAGTTTATTAGGTAGTAGCGCTTCAAGGAGGTACAAACACTGATTGCTGACAAGCAGCAAATTTTAATGCAGATTGGGAGAGGAAGCTTTTTTTAGACCCTATAATCATCCTGATTGCACAGGTTTTAATATCAATACAAAATGAATCTTCCACCTTTAAAATATGATGAATGTTATTTTGCTATACCAGAAGAGGAGTATCATAGTTTGATGGAAAAGATCAGTGGGGCTAAATCAACCGACCAAGACAAGTTTGCGTCATCATTGTATGACAACCCGACAAAAGACAAAATGGTGAGAGATATCGAGAAAATCCAGAATATTTTGGTTGAAGCGAATGAAATAGTAATGGGAATCAAAAACGAGTTGCTTGAGCGCAAAAAGACAAATGAAAATGTTCAAAGCACAAAAACCTATCGGAGTGATGTTGGAAAGATTAGGGGAGAGTACAAGCAACCAAAGAGCTGGAGCTCTGCTAAAACACCAAAGCTCTCATCATCATCGTTTGATAGAAACACAATTGATGATGATAGCAATAGAGATTCGGAGAGAATGATGCAACAATTAGAAGAGTTTAAAAAGAAAGTATTTGACATGACAGCTAGTAAAGACAATCAAGCGTTAGGTGTAAAAATATTGTATCAATTAAGAGATTCTGGAAAATACAATCCGGATACTGACAGGATAAAACTCAAGGGAAGATGGCTTAGCGCTAAGCTATCAAAGAATTTGTTGCAAGATGTACTAACTGATAAAGACTCAATAAGATCAACAAAAGATAACTACAGTAGATTTAAAAGTCTGCTCACCACTCAAGGAATCACAACTGTCAGGAGATCCTCATGAAAAACTTATTTTAGCTACCTAGTTGTTAATTCAAACATCTTAGCAACAACTTATTAGCTCAAACATGGCTTTGTTATACTCAATCCTTTATCCAACACCTACAATAATTCTTAGTAATAGTAGTGTAATGAGACTGAGTAATAATCTACACACACCTTGTTCACTCTGTATGCTGTAGCACATGTTTTTCCTTTAGTTATCTGCAGTTACTTCAATTGGATCTTATCCAGATGTTTTATAGTCTTTGCTGCTACTGCGTTTTGTCTCAAACAAGAGTCCAAAGTAGGCATTGTGTCTACAAAATACAAAAAAATTGATTGTTACAATTGTTTCATTTATTTTCATTGGTTTTATCTTCATATACTCTAGTTGAGGTTCGATTATTTTAAACATAAATAATTAACACCAAAATGATTGGAATCGTAGTAATATTTTTTAAATACAACATTGCTTTGCAATGACTATTAATGAAAGCGATTATGAAATTTTGATGAGTAACTAAGTAATCTAGTAATAAAAACTGATTGAAATCACGGTAATATTTGTTAATAGATACTCGCGTCATGTTTTATCAATGAAAAAATCAAGCGATTTTCAAATGTTTACGAGTAACTAAGCGATTCGGTAAAAAAAACTAGGGATGTTGATGAGTAACTAAGTAATCTAGTAAGGAAAACTGATCGAAATCACGGTAATATTTGTTAATAGATACTTGCGACAGGTTTTATCAACGAAAAAGTCAAGCGATTTTCAAATGTTTACGAGTAACTAAGCGATTCAGTAGAAAAAACTAACAGAAATCACGCGATATCCGTTTTTGAAATATTTACGATAAACCAAATTGGGACATTGCTGTTATCAACCAAAAGATCAAGCCAGTATCAAATGTTTACGAGTAACTAAGTGATTCAGTTGGCAAAAACCGATTGAGATCATGTGACATCCGTTACAAATATTTACGTCAAGTTAGCAACGAAAAAAACAAAATATTTCTTAGAATATTCGCTATAGCAAGTTACGATAATTTTGTACTCGCTCTAAAGGTAAAGGTTTTCAGTCCATTTTTGGTCAGACCAAAATTTATGCGAGACGTTTTAGGCATTATTTCAGTCAACGTAATGTTACCAGTTCATTTTCACAAGTTTTTATTATTTATTTTAAAAATAAATAATTAGAGCTTTCTACTGGTGTTAAATTATTATTGATTGTTTTTTACCTTATCACCACTTAGAGCCAGATGATTTAATTAACTAAAGACAAATAATTATTTTAGCGTTTCTTACCTTGATGCTCTCCTAGTAGCTGTAGTAGATGATGCTTCTCCGCTTGCTGTTGAAGAACTGGATGCTTTCTATGTGAAAACAGTGGCTCTTAAATAGCTAAAGTTGCACTGATTAAACCCTATGAATCAGCATTTTTTCCAATGCTTTCGCGGGAATAAAAACTGTTTATTCCCGCAAAAGCAACGGTTTCCATTCGCGTGAAAATAAATTATTTATTCCCGCGAAAGCAACGGTTTCTATTCGTGTGAAAATAAATTATTTATTCCCGCGAAAGCAACGGTTTGTATTCGCCTGAAAATAAAATGTTTATTCCCGCGAAAGCAACGGTTTCCATTCGTGTGAAAATAAATTATTTATTCCCGCGAAAGCAACGTTTTGTATTCGCCTGAAAATAAATTATTTATTCCCGCGAAAGCAACGGTTTGTATTTGCCTGAAAATAAAATGTTTATTCCCGCGAAAGCAACGGTTTGTATTCGCCTGAAAATAAATTATTTATTCCCGCGAAAGCAACGGTTTGTATTCGCCTGAAAATAAAATGTTTATTCCCGCAAAAGCAACGGTTTCCATTCGTGTGAAAATAAATAATTTATTCCCGCGAAAGCTTTGGTTTGTATTCGCAGGAAAATAAAATATTTATTCCCGCGAAAGCAACGGTTTCCATTCGCATGAAAATAAAGTATTGATTCCCGCGAAAGCTTTGGTTTGTATTCGCGGGAAAATAAAATATTTATTCCCGCAAAAGCAACGGTTTCCATTCGCGTGAAAATAAATTATTTATTCCCGCGAAAGCAACGGTTTGTATTTGCCTGAAAATAAAATGTTTATTCCCGCGAAAGCAACGGTTTGTATTCGTCTGAACATAAAATGTTTATTCCCGCGAAAGCAACGGTTTGTATTCGCCTGAAAAAAAAATTATTTATTCCCGCGAAAGCAACGGTTTGTATTCGCCTGAAAATAAAATGTTTATTCCCGCGAAAGCAACGGTTTCCATTCGTGTGAAAATAAATTATTTATTCCCGCGAAAGCAAGGGTTTGTATTCGCCTGAAAATAAATTATTTATTCCCGCGAAGGCAACGGTTTGTATTCGCCTGAAAATAAAATGTTTAGTCCCGCGAAAGCAACGGTTTCCATTCGTGTGAAAATAAATTATTTATTCCCGCGAAAGCAACGGTTTGTTTTCGCCTGAAAATAAATTATTTATTCCCGCGAAAGCAACGGTTTGTATTTGCCTGAAAATAAAATGTTTATTCCCGCGAAAGCAACGGTTTGTATTCGTCTGAACATAAAATGTTTATTCCCGCGAAAGCAACGATTTGTATTCGCCTGAAAATAAATTATTTATTCCCGCGAAAGCAATGGTTTGTATTCGCCTGAAAATAAAATGTTTATTCCCGCGAAAGCAACGGTTTCCATTCGCGTGAAAATAAAGTTTTTATTCCCGCGAAAGCAACAGTTTCCATTCGTGTAAAAATGAAATATTTATTCCCGCGAAAGCAACGGTTTGTATTCGCCTGAAAATAAATTATTTATTCCCGCGAAAACATTGGTTTGTATTTGTGTGAAAATAAAATTTGTATTCCCGCGAAAGCAACGGTTTCCATTCGCGTGAAAATAAACTATTTATTCCCGCGAAAACACTGTTTTTTATTCACGCGAAAAAACAGTTTATATTCCCGCGAAAGCATTGGAAAAAATGCTGATTCATAGGGTTTTATCAGTGCAACCTTAGCTATTTAAGAGCCACTGTTTTCACACAGAAAGCATCCAGTTCTTCAACAGCAAGCGGAGAAGCATCATCTACTACAGCTACTAGGAGACCATCAAGGTAAGAGATGTTAAAATAATTATTTGTCTTTAGTTAATTAAATCATCTGGCTCTAAGCGGTGATAAGGTAAAAACTAATCAATATCAATAATTATTTAACACTAGTAGAAAGCTCTAATTATTTATTTTTAAATTTTATGCTAGTTTGATACAAAACGCTGTATATAAAGCCAATGAAAATAAATGAATCAATTGTAACAATCAATTTTTTGTATTTTGTAGACACAATGTGTACTTTGGACTCTTGTTTGAGACGAAATGCATCAGTAGCAAAGACTATAAAATATCTGGTTAAGATCTACCAACAGCACACTTCTCCAACACAGCAAGAATTTCTTTCAAGATCTACCGCCTACTTAGATGATACCAAACCAATGAAGACTCAAACTACATGAGTTTTGAAAACCAATGAAGACTCAAACTACATGAATTTTGAAGACAGCATACTTCTCCAACACAGCAAGAATTCCTTTCAAGATCTACCACCTACTTAGATGATACCAAACCAATGAAGACTCAAACTACATGAGTTTTGAAAACCAATGAAGACTCAAACTACATGAATTTTGAAGACAGCATACTTCTCCAACACAGCAAGAATTCCTTTCAAGATCTACCACCTATTTAGATGATACCAAACCAATGAAGACTCAAACTACATGAGTTTTGAAGACAGCATACTTCTCCAACACAGCAAGAATTCCTTTCAAGATCTACCACCTATTTAGATGATGCCAAACCAATGAAGACTCAAACTACATCAATTTTGAAGACAGCACACTTCTCCAACACAGCAAGAATTCCTTTCAAGATCTACCACCTACTTAGATGATATCAAACCAATGAAGACTCAAACTACATGAGTTTTGAAAACCAATGAAGACTCAAACTACATGAATTTTGAAGACAGCATACTTCTCCAACACAGCAAGAATTCCTTTCAAGATCTACCCCCTACTTAGATGATACCAAACCAATGAAGACTCAAATTACATGAGTTTTGAAGACAGCATACTTCTCCAACACAACAAGAATTCCTTTCAAGATCTACCACCTACTTAGATGATGCCAAACCAATGAAGACTCAAACTACATCAATTTTGCAGACAGCACACTTCTCCAACACAGCAAGAATTCCTTTCAAGATCTACCACCTACCTAGATCATTTCAAACCAATGAAGACTCAAACTACATGAATTTTGAAGACAGCATACTTCTCCAACACAGCAAGAATTCCTTTCAAGATCTACCACCTACTTAGATGATACCAAACCAATGAAGACTCAAACTACATGAGTTTTGAAAACCAATGAAGACTCAAACTACATGAGTTTTGAAGACAGCATACTTCTCCAACACAGCAAGAATTCCTTTCAAGATCTACCACCTACTTAGATGATGCCAAACCAATGAAGACTCAAACTACATCAATTTTGAAGACAGCACACTTCTCCAACACAGCAAGAATTCCTTTCAAGATCTACCACCTACTTAGATCATATCAAACCAATGAAGACTCAAACTACATGAATTTTGAAGACAGCATACTTCTCCAACACAGCAAGAATTCCTTTCAAGATCTACCACCTACTTAGATGATACCAAACCAATGAAGACTCAAACTACATGAGCTTTGAAGACAGCATACTTCTCCAACACAGCAAGAATTCCTTTTAAGATCTACCACCTACTTAGATGATACCAAACCAATGAAGACTCAAACTACATCAATTTTGAAGACAGCACACTTCTCCAACACAGCAAGAATTCTTTTCAAGATCTACCACCTACTTAGATCATATCAAACCAATGAACACTCAAACTACATGAATTTTGAAGACAGCATACTTCTCCAACACAGCAAGAATTCCTTTCAAGATCTACCACCTACTTAGATGATACCAAACCAATGAAGACTCAAACTACATGAGTTTTGAAAACCAATGAAGACTCAAACTACATGAATTTTGAAGACAGCATACTTCTCCAACACAGCAAGAATTCCTTTCAAGATCTACCACCTACTTAGATGATACCAAACCAATGAAGACTCAAACTACATGAGTTTTGAAGACAGCATACTTCTCCAACACAGTAAGAATTCCTTTCAAGATCTACCACCTACTTAGATGATGCCAAACCAATAAAGACTCAAACTACATCAATTTTGAAGACAGCACACTTCTCCAACACAGCAAGAATTCCTTTCAAGATCTACCACCTACTTAGATCATATCAAACCAATGAAGACTCAAACTACATGAATTTTGAAGACAGCATACTTCTCCAACACAGCAAGAATTCCTTTCAAGATCTACCACCTACTTAGATGATACCAAACCAATGAAGACTCAAACTACATGAGTTTTGAAGATAGCATACTTTTCCAACACAGCAAGAATTCCTTTCAAGATCTACCACCTACTTAGATGATACCAAACCAATGAAGACTCAAACTACATGAGTTTTGAAGACAGCATACTTCTCCAACACAGCAAAAATTCCTTTCACAAGAATTCCTTTCAAGATCTACCACCTACTTAGATCATATCAAACCAATGAAGACTCAAACTACATGAATTTTGAAGACAGCATACTTCTCCAACACAGCAAGAATTCCTTTCAAGATCTACCTCCTACTTAGATGATACCAAACCAATGAAGACTCAAACTACATGAGTTTTGAAGACAGTATACTTCTCCAACACAGCAAAAATTCCTTTCAAGATCTACCACCTACTTAGATGATGGCAAACCAATGAAGACTCAAATAACATGGATTTTGAAGATAAGATGATAGCAAACCAATGAAGACTCAATGTTACACAACATTACTTTCTCTCCTGCTTAGATGATACCAAACCAATGAAGACTCAAACTACATGGATTCTACTTCGATGATGCTGAAAAAGAAAACTGTCCAGAACAAGAGCTCAAGAAGCTAATCTATAACTCAAGGCTATCATATCACTATAGGTGAGTTTTACTAATTTTTACCATAAATTAAACAAAATGCTAAATATACACATTTTACAAGTGAAAAAAGGACTTTTTTGGTGAAATTAGTGTATTTTTTACAACAAAATGCTGAATATATGCATTTTTCAGGGAAAAAAAGGACTTTTTTGGTGTGAATAGTGTATTTTTTTACAACAAAAATGCTGAACATATACATTTTCTAGGTGAAAAAAGGACTTTTTTGATGTAATTAGTGTATTTTTTACAACAAAATGCTGAATATATACATTTTCATGGTAATTGTTTTAGATAGATGAAAGAGAATCAAAAACACTTGGTGAAAATAATGCTCAAGAAAGAACAAGTTGAACAATGTAACTTGGTGAGTTATTTCCCTTTTCTAATAATGTAAACTATCCAATGTAACTAGAACTATAATTCAAATTCATGTAATTATTTTACATTTTCGCTTAATCATTCTATACTAATGCATAACTTTTTTATTTTAGTTCATTAAAAAATTAAAAGCACATAGAACAGAAGTCAATCCTTCCTAAGATATAACATCACTACATCAAAGACATCATTGTAAAGGAACAAACTATGCATTAACTGTTACTACTTTGTATTTATTACAAGTTGTAGTGCTTTGTATTACTTAGTATTTACTGACTCTAGCTATATTATATGGGGAGATTTTCCTTACTTATTATGTAATAAATGTATATAATCATATAATGATTCATTTTTAATCAATGTATTAATTCAATTTAAATATATCTCCTCTCTTCTCTCTCTCTATGTAGATATAAATATACCCATAAATATGCACATAATTGACCATATATACATTAATTGCTAGGAAACTAAAAGATTTCTCTCTCCTCTCTCTCTTTCTCTCTCAAGATACCGTATGTATGTATGTATGTATGTATGTATGTATGTATGTATGTATGTATGTATGTATGTATGTATGTATGTATGTATGTATGTATGTATGAATGCATTGATTGTCATTACAAGTTGTATTGCTTTGTATAACTTAGTATTTACTGACTCTAGCTATATTATATAGGAAGATTTTCCCTACTTATTATGTAATCAGGTATATAATCATATAATGTTTCATTTTTGATCAAAATATTTATTCAATGTAGATATATCTCCTCTCTCTATGTAGATATAAATATACCCATAAATACGTACATAATTAACCATATATACATGAATGTATAGAAAACTAAAAAATCTCTCTCTCTCTCCTCTCTCTCTCCCTCTCTCCTCCCTCTCTCTCCTCTATCTCTTTCTTTCTCTCAAGTATGTATATAGTTATGTAAAAAAATTATCAAAACTTGAATGCCATACATTCAAAATCTATATGTCATATAAGTTCAAATCAAGTAAAAAAATAATCAAAACTCAAATGCCACTTAAATGCCACTCAAATGCCATTCAAATGCCCCTCAAATAAAATACAATATAAACTCGGCGAATTCATTCAACGCCATAACCCATTGCCCCACTCCAAGATCAGATCCACAAAAAAACACTTGGTAGGGAGATCTGCTCATATATTACTACTAATAGGAGGACTAGGGGGACAAAGATGAATCTCTCAACACGAATGATGCGGAATAGAATGGCTATTTTAGCTCTGGATGATTTGAGTCAGAGAGGAAAAATTGCTATTGTTGAAAAGGCCAACTCGGATCCGTTTCAATCATTGATAGAAAGTGTTAAAAATATTATATTAGATAATAGACCTCATGATTCTGAACAGTTTATTGAGTTGCAGAATTACAAGAAGGAACTATGTAAACTAACTGCTAAAGGAACAGTTAATGATGAGCGTAAAATTTTGACTCACACTGGTAGAGTTAATCATTTGGAGGCTATTATAACTCCTATTGTATCTGTTTTATCATCAACAAAGCAATGAATCTTCCAACTTTAACATTCTCCAGACGCTTTTTTACGCTGTTTGAAAACGAATACAGTAGACTGATAGAAAAAACCGAGAATAAAAAAGTGATAGAGGAAAACAAGAACACGCCTCCGTTGTATTATAACCCCATGGAAGATATAACTGTGAGAGATATGAAGATAAAGCGAAATGCTCTACTGGATACAGCCCATGAGTCTGACTTATCCTTGTTAGCTGGTTGGCTGGAGTCCTATTAAGAAAGCAAAAATAGAACTTATATCTCGTTTGTCCAATAGCCCGAATATTGATGATAAGTCTGACACTACTCCACCAAATGACAATGAAAATGTCAGCGCATTAGAATCAATAAAAAAGAAACTGTTTGATAGCGAAGACTCAACCCTACTTGAAAATATGCTGATCGATGATGGAGAAAATGAATATGATTGTGAAAACGAACGTTTAAAAGACTTTGAAAAAAAGGTAGCTAGTTTAACAAGAAAAAAGGCTGACCAAACAATCGGTGTCAGAATGTTGACTAATATGAGTAAAATTGGTAGGTACGACTCGGATAAGAACAAGTTGAAAATCGGAAATAAATGGCTGAATCCTAGGACTTCCAAAACTTTGCTACGAGATGTTTTAACTGAAGGAGGTGGTGTAAAATCAGGAAAAACCAACTACAGTAAATTTAAAAGCTTGCTAGCGGATCAAGGAATCAAAACTGTCAGAAATCCCCGAGACAAACACTCCAGAAAAAAAAAACTTTGTCATCCCGGGTACTAATTCATGGACGTCGACATTCTAAGAGAACTGTATTACAATCCTGCATTACATATGTCTCTACGAGGAGCTACAGCCTTACTGAAAGCTAGTAAAAAATGGGAGGGAGAAAAAAAAATTGGTGAATGGTTGAGTGGAGAGGATGCGTACACACTACATAAAAAAGTCATGACCAAGTTTAAGGGTCGTCCTACAATTGTGGCTGGGATAGGAGAGCAGATTCACGTATAATTGATGGATGTTCGTTCTCGAAAAGAAGAAAACGATAACACAACATTTTTACTAACAGCTGTTGATTCTCTATCTAGAAAAGGTTGGGCTGTACCACACATCTCCAAATCCGGACATGTTGCAGCCAAAGGATTGAGAAGAATACTAGTAGTAATATATGAGCAGATCTCCCTACCAAGTGTTTTTTTGTGGGGTCATTATCTGGGGTTATGCAATGGGTTACGGCGTTGGATGAATTCGCCGAGTTTATATTGTATTTTACTTGAGGGGTACTTGAGTGGCATTTGAGTGGCATTTAAGTGGCATTTGAGTTTTGATTATTTTTTTACTTAATTTGAACTTATATGGTATATAGATTTTGAATGTATGGCATCTAAGTTATGATAATTTTTTACATAATTGTATACATAATTCTAACTCATAGGGTATATAGATTTTGAATGTATGACATTTAAGTTTTGATAAATTTTTTAATTCCTACTCATATGATATCTTGAGAGAGAGGAGAAAGGGAGGCATTAGTTATCTTTAGAGAGAGGAGAGAGAGAGGAGAGAGAGAGGAGAGAGGGACTACATCTACACTGAATAAATCCGATGATTAAAAATAAAACAATATGTGAATATATACATTTATTGTATAATAAGTAGGGATACATAAAGAGAACATATTAAATATTGTGAGCTTGAAATAGTTCCAATATCATTTCAAATGAAATAGCGGATGATGAGAGGTTTTCATCCATTTGTATGTATCTATTGTTGTACTGATGTTATAACTTAGGAAGGAAGACTTCTGCTCTATGTACTTTTGATTCCATAATGAACTAAAATAAAAAGTTATGTATTAGTATAGGATGATTAAACAAAAATGTAAAATAATTACATGAATTTGAATTATAGTTCTTTTCACATTGGTTAGTTAACATTATATAGTAAAGGGAAGTAACTCACCAAGTTATATTGTTCGGCTTGTTTTTTCTTGAGCATAATTTTCATCAAGTGTTTTTGATTCTCTCTCTTCTATCTAAAGCAAAACAAAAAAACAATTACTTAATATAAATAAATTCTATCTAATTGGAAGTATTACTTATATCAGTTAGTTTACATTAAATAAAAAACACTCACTAGGTTGTGTTGTCTGACTTGCTTTTCTTGAATATAGTTTTCACCAGGGGGTGTTGGTTCTCTCAAAGATGTAGAAGATGTGTTTCCCACTCCCATTGAAAGTACTAAGACCTTGTTCTCAAGAACCTCATCTGTAGTAAAGTACTTCATCTGGTTGGAATCATCAAGTTTGTTGGATAGGTTTTGAGCCGTTTCTATCGCTTGTAATGCTGTGAATGTGATTATATCATGTCGATGATAACCAAATCTACTAACTTCACGATTTCTTACAAGTATGACTCCTGTTCCAATTCGTTTGACATCGCTAGCATGTTTTTCAGGTATATATAGAACTCCCATCATCAAACCGTCGTATTGCAAACATCTGTAGTTTACCAGTAGCGCATCCATCACCACTTCTCCGTTAGGTAATGTTAACTGAGTTGATATTTGAGGAGATTCAAAACTGATTACACTTCCAACAGCAAATTGAGAGAGCGTTGCGATACGAACCATACTGATCAACTGACTAGGTGTTTTTTTTTTTATTAATCTACTTAGCTGTTTAGCTTCCTCAAGGGAAATATTGGATGGAAAGTTGATAGGGTGAAAGATTGGATGTTTGTCTGAATCGAATCCCATAAAAACCACCAGTTTTGGAACATCCGGTTGTGTTGGAGCTAATTTGTTGTAATCCTCATTTCTCACCATGGATCTCACTTGTCGCCTGTTGCCAAATGTTTCGACATTGTAGCGGATAATGCATAAGTTTTTATATACATCCTCAGCTGGTCTTTCGATGGAAATTATCTCGAGAAGTGATGGTGTTTGATTTAAGTGAAGTGGTTGAAACCTTCCAATCATTACTCTGTCATTGGTATCGCAAGAGTTGAGCAAACTAGCAGCATTTTTTGACAAGCAGGAAAGATGAGAAAGAGATGGTGCTTTCAAAGTCCAAGCATAGTCAATCGTTTTATTTCTATCCGAATCCCATGGCTTTGGTCGAACTGTTTTCAGTTTCCTTTTTATTATATGTGAATCGGGAGGGATATTTTCTTTATCATCGGAGTATGGTTCGAATGTTGAGAGAAATGAGGTATTAGGGTCTTCATTCATATTCAGAGCGTTCAGTGAAAAGTTGGAGCTGAAAAGAGAGTAAAAAAATATGTAACAGATGGTTGGAATTTTGAAAAATATTTGAAAAGAATAAACTACCTAGATATTTATAAAATAAACACATAATCAAAACCAAAAATAATTTTTCTGATGTGTTATGGTGAAACTATTTGATCTTTTCTTAATATGTTGGAACTGAAAAGAGAGTAAAAAATATGTAACAGATGGTTGGAATTTGAAAAATATTTGAAAAGAATAAACTAACTAGATATTTATAAAATAAACACATGATCAAAACCAAAATAATTTTTCTGATGCATTATGGTGAAACTATTTGATCTTTTATTAATAAGAACAAAATATTAAAACATAAAATTAACTTTTTGAAGTATTATAGCAAATCTAGTTGAAGTTTTCTATCAATATACGTTAAAGAATTATTTAGTGATTCTCACCTTATTGACCGAAAGTCTTTCTATAGTTTCAAGTAAATGTAGTAGTTGGTGTGTAGATGTTGCTTCCTTGCTAGCTATTGTAGAACTGGATGCTTTCTGTGTGAAAACACTGGTTCTTAAATAGCTAAAGCTGTACTAATTAACCCTATGAAACCTTCTATATAATATATCTACGACTCAGCAGTTTTTTCACGCGATATTCCCGCGAAAGCTTTGGTTTTTTATTCGCGTGAAAATTATTTTTTTTACTCCCGCGAAAGCAACGGTTTCATCCCTATTGAAATAATTGTTTTATTCCCGCGAAAGCATTGGTTTCTATCCGCGTGAAAATGAAATGTTTATTCCCGCGAAAGCAACTGTTTCCATTCGCGTGAAAATAAATTAGTTATTCCCGCGAAAACAACAATTTCTATTCGCGTGAAAACAAATTATTTATTCCCGCGAAAGCAAAAGTTTCCATTCGCGTGAAAATAAAGTATTGATTCCCGCGAAAGCTTTGGTTTGTATTCGCGAGAAAATAAAATTTCTATTCCCGCGAAAGCAACGGTTTTCATTCGCGTGAAAATAAAGTATTTATTCCCGCGAAAACATTGGTTTGTATTCGCGTGAAAATAAAATATTTATTCCCGCGAAAGCAACGGTTTCCATTCGCGTGAAAATAAAGTATTGATTCCCGCGAAAGCTTTGGTTTGTATTCGCGGGAAAATAAAATATTTATTCCCGCGAAAGCAACGGTTTCCATCCGTCTGAAAATAAATTATTTATTCCCGCGAAAACATTGGTTTGTATTCGCGTGAAAATAAAATATTTATTCCCGCGAAAGCAACGGTTTCCATTCGCGTGAAAAAAAAGTATTTATTCCCGCGAAAACATTGGTTTGTATTCGCGTGAAAATAAAATATTTATTCCCGCGAAAGCAACGGTTTCCATTCGCGTGAAAATAAAGTATTAATTCCCGCGAAAGCTTTGGTTTGTTTTCGCGGGAAAATAAAATATTTATTCCCGCGAAAGCAACGGTTTCCATTCGCGTGAAAATAAAGTATTGATTCCCGCGAAAGCTTTGGTTTGTATTCGCGGGAAAATAAAATTTCTATTCCCGCGAAAGCAACGGTTTCCATCCGTGTGAAAATAAATTATTTATTCCCGCGAAAACATTGGTTTGTATTCGCGTGAAAATAAAATATTTATTCCCGCGAAAGCAACGGTTTTCATTCGCGTGAAAATAAAGTATTTATTCCCGCGAAAACATTGGTTTGTATTCGCGTGAAAATAAAATATTTATTCCCGCGAAAGCAACGGTTTCCATTCGCGTGAAAATAAAGTATTAATTCCTGCGAAAGCTTTGGTTTGTTTTCGCGGGAAAATAAAATATTTATTCCCGCGAAAGCAACGGTTTCCATTCGCGTGAAAATAAAGTATTAATTCCCGCGAAAGCTTTGGTTTGTTTTCGCGGGAGAATAAAATATTTATTCCCGCGAAAGCAACGGTTTCCATTCGCGTGAAAATAAAGTATTGATTCCCGCGAAAACATTGGTTTGTACTCGCGTGAAAATAAAATATTTATTCCCGCGAAAGCAACGGTTTCCATTCGCGTGAAAATAAATTATTTATTCCCGCGAAAACATTGGTTTGTATTCGCGTGAAAATGAAATATTTATTCCCGCGAAAGCAACGGTTTCCATTCGCGTGAAAATAAAACATTGATTCCCGCGAAAGCATTGGTTTGTATTCGCGGGAAAATAAACTTTCTATTCCCGCGAAAGCAACGGTTTCCATTCATGTGAAAATAATGCTGATTCATAGCAGTGCAACTTAAGCTATATAAGAAGCACTGTTTTCATACAGAAAGCATTCACTTCATCGTTAGTAACTGAAGGAAGAAGATCTACTACATCATCATCTACTACAACCGTCCTTCTTCATCATTTGAGTTACATAGGAAACAGTTGAAGTTCAAACAAATATGTATATAATTCATCTAATTCAAAGAAAAACAAGTCTTTATTTGTGATGTAAGTATTTATAATTGGTTTTAATTGTAATCAATTTAAGCGTGAAGACATTTTCTGAACAAAAAACAAGATTATTCACTATTTAAGATATCAAAAAATGCTGTATGTAAGTTTTAATTATGTTTATTCTTATTATTTCAGGGCTTCAAAATGAAAAAAGTACTCCTTTTTCATCCGAATTTTATAGAAAGCAGCTCTCAAGTTCAAACTGCTAGGAATATCATTCATTTTAATTCAAAAGAAAGACAAGTCTTCATTTCTGATGTAAGTATTTACATTCTATTATAATAGTAATCAATTCAAGTATATTGAAAAAAAATTGAAACCTTAGTCTTTTTTCATTTTTTTGCTATAAAGCATTATCATTTTTTTTAGAATAACAACGAACTAGATCAAAAGGAAAGAACTTTCCAACAAAACTTCAACTTGAGTAATAACTGAAGCTACTACTTGTATTATATATAAATAATGTGTCGAGTAACAAACAACAGATATGTAGCAAACACTATTCATAATGAAAAAAAGGAAATGCGAAAAACTCGGAATTGCTTTGAAAATACTAAAGACTGCACCGAATGGATAGATGATAGTTTACTCGTTACTTCGTCGTTGTTTTTACAACGAAATTTTCCTGATACCACTGCAATCACTTATGTCGTCGCAACTTATCCGGATAATCACTGTAGTCTTTTGTCATTAAAATTACAAAAAACTATTGCGCAACTTTCCCCAGCGGACTTTTTCAAGTTCATTTACAATGAACTCTCTTTTTATGAAAGAGAGGCTTTAATGCTTGATGAAAGTTATCGAAGAAAATCATTTCTTACAAATTGGAGACGAGTAGGTAAACATTGTGGTGAAAACATGGCTGCAGCTGGTTTCTATAACCTTGAAAAAGACAACGCTGTTCGATGTGTTTTTTGCCAAGGGGTATTACTAAACTGGAAGGATGAAGATGAACATCCGATGAAAGAACACGCTAAAAGTTTTCCGTTTTGTCGATTTGTTAGAGGATTTAACACTCACAATCGTCTGTATAGACCTAGGAAACTACTTGCAGATGAAATGAAAAACATCTCAATTGTCAAAAGTTATACGATGGAAGAACAAAAGACCAGAAGAGGAGATTTAACTGCAGAAGTATTACCTCTAGGTATATCAATTGATCGTGCTGATACACCATGTTTTGCTACTGAAACATCTAGAGAAGACAGTTTCAAACAATGGAAGGGTAAAGTCTCCATGAAACTCCTTTCCAATGCAGGTTTCTACTATACTAAGTTCGGAGATAGTGTAAAATGCTTCTTTTGCTCAGGTGAACTTAAAGAATGGGAAGAGAGTGATCTACCGTGGGAGGAACACTGTCGATGGTTCCCAGACTGTTATTTTTTACTCGGGAGTAAAGGTGAAGAGTATGTTGAGGATGTTTACATGCGAACGGAAAAAGGCAAAAGGTGTAAGCGACGGGTTGAAAAATATCGAGAAAAAGTAAAACAAATAACACTCAACAATGACACCGAAGAAATGAAACTTATTTGCAAAAAACTAGGATACAGTCAAAACGATATCGAACAAGTTTTAGCGTTAAATGGAAAACCTTTTGAGCGAATAGGTTTTATGATTGACGCCTTACATATTTTTGAAAATGATTTTACAACTGTTGAGAATTCGTCAACACTGTTAAAAAATGATGCTAAATCAATTGATTCGTTAAAAAAAGATAAAGATCAGACTAAGCAAAGCAAACTCGCTCAATGTGTGTCTGAGACGCATGAAAAAAAAGTAATTGCAAATCATATCTCTCTTCCATGTGGTCATCTCATTTACTGTAGTGAGTGTAAGGAAAAAGCACTTACTGAATGCTCATCAGAAGTAAAACCTTGTCCAATCGATGGTTGTCAGATTGAAATTAAAGCATTTATGAAGATCTACATGAGCTAGCATAACAATTAACCTCAAAAAAAAGAAAAAGTAATGAATGATTAAATAGGTGTTTCAATTTGAAAACGTATCATTCGCGTTTTGTAATTTAACGGAATAACAACAAATATGTTACGTGTTGAAGACTTTGCTCATCAAGAAGCTTCCGATGCTATAGGACCTAGGACTTTTTTGGCTGAGGTTTCCGATGAAATGCTGAGGATTTATTTTACGGAGGAATGTGTATACTGTGTACTAGGAGGAAGTTTTTACAAGCAAGCAACCAATCTATCGCTACTAAACTGTTACTGTTCACACGTTGATGACAAATGTATCACTTGTAAAAGATATGCTGAAATGGTTGAAGGTGCTACACCTACCAAAAAAGAATTGGGTGATGCTATCGACTGGATTGATAGAAGACAAGTTTTGAAAAATGCTAAAATGGGTTTTTTGGTGCATGATGAATGGATTAATGCTTTTTTGGATCTTTCCACTGATGATTTGAAGTCTCCCTTTTTGTTAACAAATTTGAGAGCACGATTAAATCCCTACCTATTACCTACTAGTCAGAGCAAACTGGCTTATCAACGACTAAAGGATAAATTACTTGCGATAGCAGAAGGATATCCATACGCTCACACTCTTGATGAAAAAGAAGACTCAGTCAACCCGATAATAACTATTGATTCGACAAATATATCTGAAGACTCATAAAAGAACTGCTACAAAAAAAGTTGCTTCATTTATCTCTGAACTACAGCAGAAACATGAGTGGAAAAACTCAAGGATTCAAGTCAATTGGTACATTGGCTGATTTTGTTCCTAAGTTCATAAGGCCTCATTTTGAACACATTCCTTTAGAGCGTTCGAATCCTCTTTTTGTTCAACTCATCACCGAAGAAGTATTTTATTTTGTGTTAGGATTCAATCTAGTTCGTAAATCAATACAAAGCATGCTTTTGAGCTGTAATTGTATTTCAAGAGCAAATCCTCTCGAATGCTTAAACTGTTCTAGGAGCTTTGATCCAAAAGTATGCTGTCCGCAAGCCAAGTTGATAGATTTTGAAGATCTCAAAAGAGCGATCGAACTGATTGATATAAAGCAATGTTTGGAAGATGCTGAACTGGGTGATTTGATAGATATTTCGATTTTAAGAGGTTTGACTTCATTTCGCTGGACAGAAACACATATTCTTTTATCTCAATCTCGATTGGAACCATACTTACATTTTGGTAACCACTTTGATGAGATTGTTTCACATCTTTAAAATCGGTTGAGAGAGCTGAACAAGCCGCTAGCTGCTTACATATAAATACAAAAAAAAACCTCAAGAAAGAAAGTATTCAACTTTCAACACTGAAAGCGAAAACATTTTAAAAAATGAGCTGTGTATTTATCTTGCTACTGGCACTAACATTTCCCAATGTTAGTGGAGTATTCTATACCAACGAAATTGATGAATGTATAGCCGGAGCTATGGATAAAAATGATGTCTTGGTTTTTTCACCTTTCGAAAGGACTATACGATATAAAGATGAAAATGGAAAAAACTGTGTGCGACTCTACCCTCCCGACTTATTATATTGCGGTTT
Source organism: Cryptosula pallasiana (assembly GCA_945261195.1). Lineage (NCBI taxonomy): Eukaryota > Metazoa > Bryozoa > Gymnolaemata > Cheilostomatida > Cryptosulidae > Cryptosula > Cryptosula pallasiana. The sequence goes on along the minus strand of OX183131.1, from coordinate 57,093,579 downwards.
TTTCATCCCTCAAAGCGCTTCTTGGATCTGCAAGGACACAACTTCTACAGATTCTGTGCCTTGTGATACTACAATAAAATACGTTTTGAATCAAGCGGAATGTGAAATGGGTATTACAAATAATACGGAAGGACTTACTCAAAATACAAAAGTATATCGAAATGGGGGTTTATGTGCATTTCAATACAACAGCAGACGTATGATCTGTCCAATAAGAAGACAGTTTGAGGCGTTCAAATTTGCATGCATGCAATGCGCTCATTCCGATCATTCGATCAACAAGGAGCCTACAGATACCCTGACCTGCAATACACCAACAAAATACACTCTGAATCAGGAGCAATGCGCAATAGGGGTTAAAAATAATACGGAAGGTCTTACTCAAAATACAAAACTCTTTTGGAATGATGAATTATGTGTATTTGAATACAACACCTCACGTTTGATTTGTCCACCAACAGAAGAGTTTGAGACAGCCAACTTTGCATGTGTGGAATGCAATCGTTTGACCAACAAGGAGCCAAAAATAGCTACTATCATCACTAACATCAATGGTATTGAAGGTGTAAATTTGTCATTTTCGAGTTTTGAAAGTTTGAAGTCTGTTCAAAACAAGATTATCATCAGTATCACATGTCAAGGAGATACCAAAGACAAATGCAATCCCAAGGTTATATATATAGAGCTTTAGTTGAAGCATATTAACCAAAGACCACCGAAATGCAAGACAGTTAACTCTAGATGATGAAAGCATAAACTAGGTTAAAAGTCTCTCTCTCTGAATAAAAAAATGAGATATTGCATCTATCTCCTATTATTCCCAATCCTAAGCGGTTATTGTCTTGTAACAGAGATTGAACCATTCACTTTATCTCATAGAGCGTCTGGATGTTTTCAGGGAATTCTTAATATGGAAGCGGTTGATTCAGTAACTCGTATTTTAAGAAAAAACTTAAAATATCGTATGCTTAGACTCACATGTTTCATGGAACCTACTCACCTACGTAGAAGCTGTGACACTCATGATATGTGGCCTCAACACTACTTTGTTTGCAAAACCGCTGAAGCTTTAAATTACATCCGTTTATACGATGAGGGATTACTAACTACGACTCGAAGAACAACTTCAACAACCACTGCAACTCCACATACAACGACAAAAATCACCACAACTCCGCAGACAACAACGATGACAACCACTACAACTTCAACATCGACAAAAACTACAAACAAGCCAGTAGTTTCAGCTTTATCACCATCAATTCCATCTCTTCCACAAGCTCTGGGTTTAGTCGATTTAATTTTGGAACAGCCAAGCCCTACAAACTCTACTATATACAATTCTGAAGAAATCGAAACTACTACTGATTGTGTGTGTGATAGATACATCATATGCGAAAACAATTCAGTATCAATTACAAATTCAACACCGTCGATTTATAGAGTTTTTATTTATAATGATTTGGAGGGTTTTTCAAAACTTTCTCTGTCTATATCGGAAAATAGTAAACTTAAGCTTGAAGAAAATCTTCTCATCATCATTGAACCTGAATGTGATGATATTTCTTGTAAAGTCATCAAATACTTTACAAATTAAAAAGTTTTTATAGACTTTAACTCTATATATTCAACTTATTACACTCTATTATGATATCTATTTTATTACATTCTCCTGTTTTTGTAAATTTGCACAATTAGATGAAATTTAACCATTTAGAGAATGATTTCTTTTTGCTGCAGTTATTTCCCAAATACTGTAGATTTTAACCATCTAGAGGTCTAATTTGGTGATTTTCCAACATATTTTATAGCATTTAATATACTTATTATGTAATAAATGTATATTATTCAATGTAAATGTAAATATATCCATAAATATGTACATAATTATCCATATATACATAAATGTATAAAAAACTAAAAAAAATCTCTCTCCTCTCTCTCCTCTCTCTTCTCTCCTCTCTCATCTCTCCTCTCCCCTCTCTCCAAAGACTATGCATTGATTGTCATTACAAGTTGTAGTGCTCTGTATGACTACATTGTAAAGAAAAATACTATATATTGATTGTCATTACAAGTTGTAGTGCTCTGTACTACTTAGTGTTTACTAACTCTAGCTATATTATACAAGAATATTTTCCTACTTATTATGTAATAAATGTATATAATCACATATTGATTCATGATTGTCATTACAAGTTGTAGTGCTCTGTGCTACTTAGTATTTACTAACTCTAGCTATATTATACAAGAATATTTTCCTACTTATTATGTAATAAATGTGTATAATCATATATTGATTCAATGTAGTTATATCTCCTCATTCTTCTCTCCTCTCTCTCAAAATATCATATGAGTTTGAGTTATGTAAAATAATTATCAAAACTTGAATGCCATACATTCAAAATCTAGCTGCCATATGAGTTCAAATTAATTAAAAAAATAATCAAAACTCAAATGCCACTTAAATGCCATTCAAACGCCACTCAAGTACCCCTCAAGTAAAATACAATATAAACTCGGCGAATTCATCCAACGCCGTAACCCATTGTCTCAACCCCAAGGTCTAATCCACAAAAAAACACTTGGTAGGGAGATCTGCTCATATATTACTACTAATACTAGATGGGGAAACTATTAGGCTTTACAATCTGAGAAAGGTAAAGGGTTTGACAATGTTAATGTCAAGAGTCTGCTGGCGGAAAAAAAAATCAAACACTTTACAACCGAAAATGAGACGCTAAAGGCATCGATGGTGTAGCGTTTTAACAGAACTTTAAAAGAGAAGATTTACAGATATCTGACGTACAAAGATGATGACAGATACATTGGTGTTTTACCAGATATGGTTAGCACGTACAACAACACTGTTCACAGTGCTATCGGTATGAGACTGAGTGATGTGAATTTTCAAAATCAGGAACTTGTGTGGTATCGTGAGTATTAAGGAGGAGAACACAGTTTAACTAAAGAACCAAAGTTAAAGATTGGGGATTATGTGAGAATTAGTAAGGCAAGAGGAGCTGTTTGAATTGGATGATTGGGATTTTTATAATCACCGATGTGCTTATCAATAAAAAACCTGTTGTACATAGGGTAAAAACTTTGGCTGAGGAGATGATTGATGGTACCTTTTACGAAGAAGAGTTGCAAAAAGTAAGAAAACCTACGAGTTTCAGAATCGAAAAGATATTGAGAAGAAGAACGAGCAGAGGTAAAAGATAGATTCTGGTTAAGTGGTTGGGATATGGAGAAAAGTTCAACGAGTGGGTAGACAAATAGTTTTTAAGAAATGCAGCTTTGATACAAGCATCAAATGTTGGTAAAATGTCGATGGTGATAACTTCACCCTCGAACTCCAGCGCTGAAGATTTTCCTGATAACACCAATTTCGATTTTACAGTGAGACTATAAATATTTGGATATCATCGGTGGTAAATGGGAGATAGCTCTGCTAGATGTATATGATTTTAATAATTGGAAAAATGTTACCGAAGGGAAAATATATCTAGATAAGAATAATGTCTCTGGTAGAAGCGAAAAGTCCTTCTTCTTAGTTGGTAATGGAAGATATGACAGTGTGGAGGAGTTGGAGGAGGTTATACGAAAGAGAATGCGTGAAATGAGTTTAGACAAAAAGTTTGTCATCTCCTACAACAAGGTAACCAACACCAGTTTACTAACTAACAGCGATCCTGATACAACGGTGAGCTTTTCCAGAGACTTGGCATATATCTTTGGATTCGAACCGAGAGGAAAACTATGTATTCTTGTGGTAGGTACAATAATGTTACATCTACGGATATAAATTTCGGATTAACCTCTTTGTATGTCTATTCCAACATTGTTGATAACAGAATGGTAGGAGATACGGATGTACCTTTGCTAAGAGTGGTTCTGGCTCAAGGAAAGAAGAATAGTGTTGTGTATCAAGAATTTAAAAACCCGCACTATGTCAACGCTTTATCGCTGAATAGTGATCAGGTCCAAGTGCTTATAATGAGTGACGACGATGAGCGAATACCATTTGACGGCGGAAAGGTCGTGTTGACGGTTCACTTCAAAGAGAGAAAATCATTGTTAGTTTGGTACGATACATCCCCGAAGACTCCAAAGAGTTTTTTGATGAGTACTACAAAATGCAAGCTGGAAATGGAGTGTAAAACAGGCGACGGGTTATGCCTAATATGGGACGTAATGAACTCGGTAGTATTTTTTCAAGTATAGTCAAATCCGCGTCACCGTTGCTGAAAATAGGGTCAATAAGTGTGGGTAAGAGAGCACTCTCTGTAGGTATTAACGTAGATGAGATGTCATTGACGGTCATAGCTTTGCAGCATCGGCAAAGAAGAGAGGATTGGAAGAATTGAATGATCTTGGGTGAAATGTACTCGGTGCAGTTCGCCCAAATTGTGTGAAAAGGGGAAAAATGGGAACTGGAAAGAGGAAGAGAGGGAGTGGTAAGCATTCCATATTTCAATACCAGCAGAATCAAGTATAAGGAAATCAGAGCGTATTATTTATGTTCATTAAGCGATAACGCCTCGAGCAAACATCACTCGAAAAAGATGGTTAGTGTAAATGTAAAAACGGGTGACAAGTTGGATGGATCTTCCTACAAAATAAACCCTTTGTTGGATGTGTTTGCAACGGAACCAACAAATATATTGGTAGAGAGATCGGAATACGTTGTCGTCAGACCTGATGGGTTAGATCCTTATGGTAGTATGGAGTTAACTTTGTCAGGGAGTACTGAGCATTACACGGATCTTTACAATTCGATTGCGCAAGTCGAATCCACAGTTGTTTAAGATGATGGAACCAATATTGGTGGTACCGATGATAATGCGCCTGTGTGGATGGGGGATTCAACCCATACAATATTCAGCGAGTTGAAAATGTCGACAGAAGGAACTACTGTTGAATACGCTTAGAATTACGGTTTATGCTTCTACTTTTCGCAACTACTCAAAAACAGCGTAGATAGAAAGAAATATCAAGGCGGGATGGAGGTTTGGCTGTATGATGATGCAACTAGCAAAGATGCTGATAAGCAAAAAGCCGCGGACAAGAAAAAAGAGGAGAGCTCTAATCCGAGCCGAGAAGACAATAGAAAAAACCGGGAAACCTCATCTCTAGTTATTTCAGCAAAAATGGCTAATAATTCCCGGTCCTAGTAAGCAGTTGGAGTTTGAACGTGCTTCCAGCCAACTGGGCTTGTTTGCTACCAATGAGTCACTGGCAGGAGGAGCAAAGATTAGAATTGATAAATTAGAACTTCATCTTAGCAAAGTTAAAGTAAATCCTACGATACAGAGCTCTCAACTCAGTTTGGCATTGGAAGGTCACAACAACATTTATCCAGTTGATCGAAAAACGGGTAAAGCTATATGGAATCCGTGCTGGTGTTGCAAAGATTGACATCACTTTGGAAGAAAAAAAAAACAGAAACCCAAACAAATCTATTTCGGTTCGGTTGATCACAACGCTTTGAGCGGACGTATCGGCAAGAACCCTTATAGAATTCAACACGCCAATGTCGACAGTATTGTATTGAGAGTTGGTGATTGTCTAATTGGGAGGAGATTTGAGCCGGATTATGCTAGAGGAGTTTTTCGAAGGGAATATCATCAGTTACTACACGCTACCGGAACTTTGCTCGATGGTGACAGTCTTGGTATTACAAAGAACAATACCTTGATGGTATTACGCTTTACGGATTTGATTTGACTGGTGATTTCCTTACAGAAGGGTTTCTCTCTATGAAAAATGTCACAACGAATGTGGAAATTTACAACAGTACCAGCACAACTGAAGGTTTATCCCTGGTAGCCTAATTTGTAAAAGACAGTGTATTGGAGATGGATAGCATTCTTCAATTATCTATTGCGGGAGACGTAGTGCTCTAAACGGTGAGCTAGAGATGAATGCTATACAGATTCGTTCGATCTGATTTTCAGACGGTTTCTGTCGAAGTGTAGGGATTCACGTTGGAGCTAAAGATCAGTTTTGGAAGCAAATTTTGAATTTTTCAACAGGATGTTTCGTATTCAACACTCATTATTCTCACCAACCCGGAGAGCATCGGTTGGCTGTGTACGCTAATAATTCAGAAGTGGATTTTTGACTCACTAGGGTGTTCTGTTTCCTTCCACCCTAATTTAAGCAAATCACTAAGTATTCTCAGAGGATATGAAACAATACAAAGTGATGAAACGCAACTACAAAGCTTTTTGTCAACTGTATGCGGGGATTACTGCGTATACTTTTGTTTACTGAGAAGTAGAGGATGGAGTATGGATGAGATTGTTAGAAGTTTACGTGATTTAGGTGACAGTGAGATGCGAGATCACTCAATCTGAAGATTTATCATACAGACTTATCATAGCTACAAGTTTACACGAGACAATACACTGGAAGGAATAGATGGAGTACATATACAAGGAACCGATTTGCTAAGTAAATTGTTAAAATAATATACTATAATTAAATTCTATTTGTTATAGCAAATAAAACGTATGTCAAATACAAACTGACTCACTATTTGTACTTAATACTACAAAACCTACAAAACTATTTTTTTGTAATGTTTAAAGTTAATGTTGAGGAATTCATCTCTTGCAAGTCCCAAATAAGATTCTCTCATCTCTTCCTCAGGAAGCGCTGTTTAGATAGATCTAAAAGACATAGTAATTAATGACTCTATCATGCATAAATGTATGAAGTAATTTGGAAATTACTTTGGATCCTATGGTAAATAAAATAAAACCTACCACCATAGACGGTGAGATGCATCCTTTGTGTTATCGATTAGGGTGCCAATGTGCTGTCTCGGACAATTCTTTTTTTCATTCTAATCAAAGTAGGAGAGGAAGTTGTGTTGTTCCAAAGTATCGAACAGTTCGGATGCTTGAATGAAAGCTTCTAGGGCTGAAAGCAGAATGATGTCGTAGAAAATTGACTTTTCTGCGTTTTTTTTAGTCCTTTGAATATGATAACACCACTTTTTTTCGATACCACAGCTGAAGCTATTTGAGAGAGAATGTTGATATCTCCGATCAGTAGCTCTCGATTTACCATACATCTGTAATTAGTCACTACACTCTCAGCAGCCTTGTTCCAATGAGTATCACATTATCTTAGCATTCCAGGATTCTCAAAAGCTATAGCACTCCCTGGTGGAAAATCGTGCTGGTGAGCAACGTTGAAATAGGAGTGAATTTGACTCATACTCTTGCCTGATAATGAGTTGAATGGATCCTTTACCTTCAGATTACATCCATGACTGTCAGCGGAACGAAAAAGTGCATCTCCTGTCTTTCCTTCTCCCACATAGATTAAAACAATTGGACGTGTTTGCTTAGCTTCATTAACGATCAGTCCCACCTCAGTTAAAACATCACTCTTCATTCGAATTATCTTTTTATCCTTTGGATAGTTGTAGGTGATGGTACACTTTGATTCATCATGAAATTCAACGGATAACACCTAAATAACTGTTGGTATTGGTAGATCTCGGATTTACATAGAGTTTTCAAGTTTGTGTAGATGATCTGGAGACAGAGAATTTAACAACTCAGCACTCTTGTAGACAAGGGTGGTTATTTTGTTATCTCCAGCGTCTTGAAAGGGTATTCATGTGTGATGAAAAAGTGCATCGTCTCCAACACCCATCACAACCCGTTTCTTTGTAGTTTGAGACATAGTCGAAATCGTCTTTTGTCAAATCAACCAAAACCTGTTTCATTGCAGGTGTTCTGTTTGAAGACAGCTGGTTGGTAGGAGATGAGGGTGGAGTAAAATCTTGTTGGGATTCCAGTTCATCAATCACCAATTGACTTTCATTGTCTAGATTATTTTTTCTCTCCGGGATAATAAAGACAGGAGGAGAAAATGGTCTTAAAAGCGTTTGCTGAGATTCTGCTTCTACATTCATTGCTTGGTTTTTTTTCGTCTTGAGTGTTCATTCTGAAAATGATAAATTAAAGAAAATAAAAACTGCGGTTTAATTCTTCGTAATTCACTTAAAGTTACATAACACATAGAGCCTTGAGTTGGCTGTGTTAGCTTATAGAAATAATTATTGTTTTATTCTTACCTTAATAAAGAGAGAGCTCCTAGTAGTTGCAGTGGATGATGTAGTAGATATTGTTCCTTGAGTTACCGTTGTTGAACTGGATGCTTTGTGTGTAAAACCCTTGCTTCTTAAATAGCTAAACTTGCACCGATTGACACAGGTTGAGTCCAATGAAAAATGTTAAATCTCGTGTATAGGTTACCAATAAACTTTCCCGCAAATCAGGTTTTTTTTACTGAAAAAAAAACATGCTGTTTTCGCGCGATGAAAACTAATGCTTTTGCGGGAATGAAATATGTTTTTTCACGCGAATAAAACATGAGAAATAAACCCGATTTTTTCCACGGACAACGGTCTCTTTTTTCACGCGAATGAAACAATTTTTTCCGTATGAATGAAACAAATTTTTCACGCGAATAAAACACAATTTTTACTGGAATAAAACATCATGTTTTTAGGCGAAGAAAATCAATGCTTTAGCAGGAATAAAATAAATTTTTTCAGGCGGCTACAACCTGATAAACAAAAGCAATTTTTCCCACGAATAACGGTGAATGAAAGTTTATTTTAATACAAGAATGAAAACAGATCTTTCCGCGTGAATGGAAGGAATTTTTCACGCGGATAAGACATAAACTTCTTGCTGGAATAAAACACCATGTTTTCACGTGAAGAAACCAATGCTTTCAAAGGAATAAAAGAATTTTTTCACGCGAATACAGTATGAAAAATAAACCAGTTTTTCCCGCGAATAACGGTGAATAAAGTTTTCTTTTTTACGCCAGTGAAAACAAAGTTTTGTGCATGAATTGAAAAAATTTTTCACGCAAATAAGACATATATTTGTTACTGGAATAAATTATCATGTTTTCACGCCAAGAAAAACCAATGCTTTTGAGGAAATAAAATTGGTTTTCTCGCGCAAATAAAACATGAAAAAGTAAACCAGTTTTTCCTGCGAATAACAGTGAATAAAAGTTTTATTTTTACGCGAATAAAAACACATTTTTCTACGTGAATGAAACAAGTTTTTCACGCGGATAAAACATATTGTCTTACACGAATAGAACCTCACATTTTCACGCAAAGAAAACCAATGTTTTTGTGAGAACAAAATTAATTTTTTCATGCAACTAAAATATGAGAAATAAACCAATTTTTCCTGCAAATAACACGAAGAAAATCAACACTTTCGCGGGAATAAAACATGTTTTTCCACTCGAATAAAACCCAAAAAATCAACAGATTTTTTTATCCGCGAGTAACAGTAAATAAAAGCCCCTTTTTCATACGAATAACAACAATTTTTTCCACATGAATAAAACAAACAAAAAAGCATTTTTCTTAGCATAAAATAATTCCATTCTCTTTGTGAATTATCTATATGTGCTACGGAGGGTTTTCGCGTGAATAACACCATTACAAAAGGGTTTTTTCGTGAGCATTCTTATTGGATGTAAGCTAAATGAGTAGGCGTGACTTATAGTATTTAAGAACAGCTCTATCTGCATAGAAACCATTCTCTCCAGCAATAGCTTCTGAAGGATCAACTAGTACAGCATTCATTATACAGCTAACTGCGAACTTGTTGGTGATAAGGTAAGAATTAATAAAAAATACTATTCAGTAGAAGTTAAAAAGTAAAAAATTTGTAATTATTTTACATCAGTGTTTAATCATCTATCCTAATACATCGCTTTTTTATTTTAGTTCATTATGGAATCGAAACCAGCACGAGTAAAAGACTTCCTAACAGAAATCCATCATCATTCTATCAGATAATTTGTTATGGTGAAGGACGAGGCAATCTACCGACTTACATTTCAAGCCATAATATAGTACAGGAATTTGGGGGGTAGTGGTAGCTGTCACCTGTACAGCGGCCCACTTCCAGTGCGTGTGTAGTAGCAGTATTGCAAGCGCTTCTAGCTGGCCCCAAAGTCGGCAGGCTACTCTGTTTGAACACGATTTGCAGTGTTGTAAGTCCATAGACTGTACACAGTGAGGAGTTGTCTTAACTACCTTACTTTCCACTGAGTTCCTGCTCGGGCAGAATAGCTGCACTGGGTCGAACCAACAGGTTGAACAATCGTTCCAGTATCACACTCCCGAAGGTAGTGTGCAGTGTAAGTCTCTTGGACTGACCACTTTATACTGACTATTGTCCTTGCTGTTGGTCGACTTGTCCAAGTTGCCACTAATTAATTATTTGCTAAGTGTTTATGCTTGTCTTGTTTGCTTGCTTGTTTGTTCTTGTGCTTGCATCTAGTTACTTGTTCTTTATGTCTTTGCTGTGCAGAGAGAATCATGAAGAAGTGAGAGTGCCAGGTTAAATCTGATTTATTATTGAATTGCAGCAGTATAAATATACAGTAGGCGGGTATGATACAGGCAGCAGTAAAAGTGATACAAAAGACTAGGCCCCGCCTCCTGGCCCGATTGGCCCATAACATAAAGAGGCAGGCAAAACATTAATAACAAGGCTGACTTTAGATAAGCTTGACTGCACAGCAGCGCATGGTTGGCAATACAAGATAAAATAATAAAATAGGCAAAGTATACAATGTGAATTAAGAGTGAGTATATGGAATAGAATTCGGGAATATGATAATAGATGATAGAGTTTGGCACTGGCTTGTTTATACTGTCCAAGTGTGTGCTGGCTACATTTCCCAACAATATTATGCATAACACAACATCCGCTGAATCTAGCCGCATTAATGGGGAGGTTTCCCTTATTCAACATAGACCTTACACGAGTCATCAAGAAAATCCTATAGAGATAATTCGTACTATGACTGAAAACAATTTTAAAGCCGTTTTAAAAATGATGAAAACTGTAAATATAAACGATTATTTAAAAAAAACTTAAAGGAAAGGTATGGGATAAAACCGTAACTCAAAAAATTAATCAAAATGAAATGGACTGAAAAAAACCTTATATCAAATCTATCCAGATGTAGGCAAATACATAGAAATACAGGAATGTCTAGGTACCTCTATTTTTACATTCTAAATCACGCTCAAAGTTTTCATGGAATTTTGTAATACTTATCATATAATAAAGGTATACAATCATACAACGCTTCATTTTTATACAATGTAAAAACTGTAGTAATATAAATAATGATGTTGGGTGAACATCTCGGATCACTACCCCAATCACACCCCCCCAATCAATACCCCGCTGGCTTGAACTGCTCATATCTTACTAAAAGATAATAGGCAGAGGAGCATGTGTCAAGAGTGAGAAAGGGAAAAATAGTTATGACCGATCATATGTCATCAGGCAACAACAATTGCAGCACATCTTGGAGATTAACCTCACAAAAATGATCCAAAAATCAGGGAGATCTGCTCATGTATTACTACTACTATATGCACCAGGAGAAAACAAACAAAGCACGAATTAATTTATATCAATTCAATATGACTGCTGGAAAAAATTATTAATAGTGTTTGAGAACAAATGGAAAACTTTAACTCCGCTATGTATCAAAAGCGGCCAATAGAGTTTTTGCTACTGTTGTTCTGATTTTTCTCACCGTAATACGTTTCACATTGATGTATTTAGATAGGGGGTTTATGTCGACTCAATAGAGCACACTTTAAATAATAGAGGACATGACTATGAGACACCCTTATGACCATAGCCCTACCTACCCACCTATTTTATACATAAAGACAGGACTCACTGGAATTAGAGCCCAGGCTACCAAAGCTGATGCACCTTAGATGGAGACTGAGCTTCCCCTATACTTAATCAGATAGGACACCTCTACAGAAGCTGAACCATGTGCACCTAGTTTGATTGTTATGTTATGTTATTGGTAGAGTGTTTGCACCATGTTATATTATTGGTCAAGGCTTAGTAAGCAGATGGAAGTTTTCCACATCTAGTAAGGAGTAGAGCTTCTGTATTGTGTCAGAAGCTATTAGGATCTCCTACTGCTTTCCTACTGCTAGTTAGATTGTGCCATAAAGAAAGTGTTTTATGTTGGAGACTTTGTGTACTCTGCCTAAGTTGAAGAATCTTTTTCCTCTTGTTTAGGAACTGTGGTTGTCTTTGGTGGAGTACACACCTTAGAAGTTTGATAATTATATGGATTTGCAAACACAAAATGTGTTTAGTAGTGAAACTGCACTGTTTTGTCCTCAGCGGGTGGAAGCCACTACAGCCTGATAAGTCTAAGGGTCTACGACTACTCCATATGTCTCCATGGATGTGCAATGGTGTGTGTGTTTGTCTGTAGTTCCACTTTGTTAAGTGCGTAAATTGCTATAAAGTGAGCGAAAAAAAACAACTTGTGTAGAAACATTGTCTTGAATTAACCTAATGAGTTGTGGGGATTTAAATTTCCTATTCATTCTTAAATCGAAGAATTTAGTCTGTTTAGTATATTTTTAGAGTATTAACAATGAAGAAGGATACGTGCATTTTTGTATAATTAAAATGCCAAATTCAGTTGTGAGTTAGCCATACACACCTAAAGTACTGTTGCAAGATGGATGATAACTGCTTGTAGAAGCAGTGTATTGGAATCGGACCAATATTGTGTAGTGTGGAAGTTTACACTTCCATTTTTTCTCAATTTGCCGACATTGGTGGATTGAATAATCTCAGTCATGTGGGTGGAGATTAATCGCAAACAACAAAATTTTACCGATGCAGTCTACTCCCTACTAGTTACAAGGTACCAACCAATACTGTTTCTGCTGTTCAAAAGTTGCCGCGTCTTGCTCTATCACAAGCTATTGACCAGTCTTTTGATAAATCAAGTTGCCTGAGCTATTGAGAAGGCAGATTATCAGTAGTCTATTTAATACTCAGATGAAACCCAACGCCAGTGCAGTCGCCGTGAGACTAGATGACCTCACTAGTGTCGCTAATGCAGACAAACCTCTTCATGTTTTCTGTCTATGCAGTTGTATCAGTGAACAGACTTGAGGCGTTATGGCAGAGGTTTTCCTATCGATCGAATTATTAAGTATTTGTCCCTTTGTCAAGGAGAGAAAATTTTCGGCCAGTTCGTCCTCGACCTGACCTCAATTTGATTTTCGCTTGACTTGGATTTTCTTTCCATCAGATGTACCAACTACCTACCATATGTTATCAAAGCAACTGCCAAAACAAGATTTACAATAGTTCAATGAGCTTAAAGATATAAAAATAAAGATATGAAACATTCATGTAACAAGGCTCACACCCTACTAACAATGGTGAGCATTGAAATCCCATTCATACTGTCAAGTGGCAGTTAAGTACTACACTCGAATCGGCTCCACGTAAGCAGGTGTTTTTAAAAAGACCTTACAACCATTGGTCAAAGCTTTTACTTGACAGAACCTTTGGTCATTTATCTGTCAGAACACGCGTTCTCATGAGCTTAACTCTAGCATTGTCTACTCCTCTGCTTATGGAAAGTTGTGTACCCGAGTGGATACAACCATGTAGAGTTCAAAAAAACATCTAGATACTCTACAGAGTTGAAGTTTGGAACACCGGAAAGAAAGCAATGGGTATCAGACCCTGTTGGTTTCTATGCTCTAAAGTGGAAATGCACCAGTTGCAAATAATATCAATTATGAGTTAAGTTGAATTGGTAGAAAGAAAAATTATTGGGCCACTTCTGTGGGGAGGAAGTGGGGAAAATAGGGCGGGTGTGGGGATGGGGATCAGCAATGCAGGGAAGAAGAGAGGAGGACAGGAGCATAGGAAAAAGGAATGGGGTAACAAACCCGGAAACAGGTAACATAGGTTGATTAAAAGTAAATGGTCAAGCAAATTTGCATCAGAGCTTAAGTGCCGAAGTGGTTTAGTGATGGATAAAATTTGTATCCGTGGATTTTAGTAAACTTCTCAGCAATACTGATATGCCTTTATAATGTAGTTTCATTACAGCATTTTCCGTGAGACCTGCGCTGTGCCACACTTCATCTATACTAAACTCATCTGCAACACACTTCTTCTACCCTACCCTTGTTCCGCCCTACTCTTCTTCTACACCACACCTTTTATACACCACAATTTTTCTGCAACAAACTTTTCTACACTATACTTTTTCTGCACCACAGTTCGTCTACACACCATACTTCTGAATGATTCTGTTACACCACAATTATTCTGCACCATACTTCTTCTACATCTTATTTCTTTCTGCACCACACTTCTTCCACACCATAGTTCTTCTATACCATACTTCTTCTACACCATACTTCTTCTACACCATACTTCTTCTACACCACACTTCTTCTACATCATACTTCTTCTACACCACACTTCTTCTACATCACACTTCTTCTACACCATACTTCTTCTACATCATACTTCTTCTACATCACACTTCTTCTACACCATACTTCTTCTACACCATACTTCTTCTACACTACACTTCTTTTACACTACAGTTCTTCTACACCATACTTCGTATACATCATATTTGTTCAACACCACACTTTTTATACACCATATTTCTCATACACCATACTTGAACTGCACAAATTTTTTCACAGTACATCTTTTCTTAAACGCTCTCTCCCTCTTTGCCCACTTTAACATCTGGTTTGAAGTAAAAATTATTTTCCAATTCACTCGTTTTGGAGGCTGGAAACACAATGAAATTAAATTCTATGTTGTTCCCTACCATTTCATCTCCAGGATTCTTAGAAGAAAGTAAGGCAGCCTAAAATAAAAACAGGGCAGTTTAAGCATGACATAGAACAGTGTTTCTGCTGAATAATATTTTCCATGCACCATGTGAGTAGTTCTGGTTGGCAAATGGTATAAGGAGAACAGCAACAACTGTGTGTACATTGTTCAGACAAATTTATATCAAGAGTTCTAAAAGTGTTGACTTGGAAAAAAAGCCTGCAATAAACCAAACAAATTTTTCATTTCATGTATTGAGACTTCCTCTAGATTTCTAATAGTGAATGTTTTAAAAAGTTTTTGAACTGTGATCAGTTGTAACCTTTGAATTTGTGGTTTTGACACTAATGGTTATACCGTTGTCAAAGCTCATGCACCTGATACATCTCTATCATTTAGCGCTTATTATTGGGAGTTGGTGAAAATACCAAACTATTTATGTTGCTGCTCACCATAACAGCCCGTGTTGATTGTCACAACATGACTCCTTACCTCTTTATTTTTCAGATGTATTTTTGACAACAGATGCCTATCACAAAGGAATTTTCTTTGTTGACGTAAGAGTACATTACAAAATTTACATCTCATCTGGTTGCCGTATCTCACATATTCTCCGTTATACTGTGCTATTCTTTCGTCCAGAGAGACTTTAGTATTTCGGTTGATTCTGGATGTCGTTTCACCCTGTGAACAGAAAAGCATAGCAATGCATTCCTGCGACAGTGCGGAGGAATGCCTGCAACTCTTTAATGCAGGTAGGGGTTGACCAATACTGGACCACGGTTATCTTTTCCGCATATAGTGACAAAGTGGCCAATGTCTTGGGATTGTATCAGCTAACACTCGCTGGGCTTCAGTTTGTTGCCAACTGCCCTCCACTGCCCTATTGGCTGATATGCAAGCCAATGCAACTGAGCAATGGGAAAAGAGTGTGGCTGGAGCATCTACATCAGAAGTGGGGGGGGGGGAGGGATCAGTAAAACGACAATTGATACAGGGTTTAGAGCAAGTCCAGAAGACTACAAAACTCTTTGCTCATGTGATCCTTTACAGAACTAAATAAAAGTTCCTACTAGTAAACAACTTCTTTCACGTTAAATACTGTAGTGGATTTTGGGGGACCAACCAAATGTTAACGAACAGTCTCTGCCTTTTATAGGCATAGTAGGAGAAATCATATGCCCAAATAAGGGGCAACAAATCAACAGTGACAGGAAGTAATTGCATGAATAGAAAGGTACGTTATTATTATCATAATGCAGTATTGGCTAATGTAACGTTAAATGTGCAAGGTGCCCAGAAGCGAGAGGCGGAGCTTATCAGTCAATCATGCTGAATCATGATGGTGCAATAGGTTGCTCGAGTTCCTGGCTCTTACGGCTTGTGTTCCCTGTATTTGGTATTTCCCGTTGTTGGTAAGCTGCAAAGTTGGGCTCCTGCATCTTCTGTACCATTTTAGGTTCATGATCTACAGCCCTTCTTCCCTCACCGACCAAGCATAGGGTCGGTAGTGACACTGCAGGGCCGGTAATGCATGCTGCAGGGCCGGCAGTTAATGCTGCGGGGCCGGTAGTACCTCTGCAGGGCCGGTAGTGAATGCTGCAGGGCGGTGAGTGAATGCTGCAGGGCTGATAGTACATGCTGCAGGGCCGGTAGTGCTTTACTGGCTCACTTGCTTGTTTTCTGGCTGTGCCAGACTCAGTTTAGGCTTGCTTGACACCCAGAAAGTGTCAGGGGGATCTTGCGCACGGATAGTGGTCATAAAAATCCACCACAATGCAAACACTTTTTATTTCCATCATTAACAGACTTCAGCTGAAATCTTTGTTATATGTTGAAGAAAAGCTTTACCGAAGAACTATGCTAACAGAGGTTTCCTTTATCCTCCCAAACTAGTATTCTCCAATTGGTTGATCCACACGAAGATAATTAAAAGTACTAATTAACCAGAATTTAGGTGGATAAAATATTAACAGGGGATGTCAAACATTAAGTAAAACAGATAGATGTAGTGTAGCCCGGAATTGTAACCCTGTTTGCAATTGGTGTGCAAAAAGTAGAAATAAAAACACCCATTTTTTGGTAGTGGCCAAAATAACTTGGTGATTAACTCAGCCATTGTTGCCTCATTCACTAGCAGTTGATCTTTGACTGACACTGAAGCAATTATTATGAAGAATTTAGGAATGCATAGCTGCAACAGCATTGAGAAGCTCAAGTATTTTTGCAATATATTCCAAAAATACTTGAAAGATAGGGCTGATTATAATAAGACACTCATGAAGCTGCGGTTTCACCGCTTAAACCAATTTCAATGGCTATCTGGCTGCAAAGTCTGTTTTTAATAGGCTTTAGCTATCTAGTCATTGCGATTGTTTGAATACTGTGTCATGTGCAGAAAAATCCATTCAGGGGGTTTTTGCTTTGTTTTAGATAGTGCAAAACCGTTGCGGTCGCCCTGTAGTATGAACAATAGCACTGTTATAAAAATTTGTCCCGGAAAATTCGTGATTTTTTTCAAGTTGAAAAAATCATGTTGTTTTTCATATCTTTCAAACTAAAGCTCACAGAGACACAAATTCAATTGCAATAGCTAGAGTATTCTACCGCGCAGAGATGTGACTATGAACATTTTCCTCATTCCAGTCATAGACTTAGGAAAATGCCTTTAAATTTTTGACTTTTTATCTAAAATCTACCAGGTCCCTGAAGGGCATCAACATATTGTTATAGGACTATAAAATAGACTGAGGAGTTAGGATTTGAATGGTGTATTATTATTGGAGTGTGTTCAATGTATTTTGATAATATGAAGGTTTTTCAAAAAGACGCCCCAACTAAAACTATTTTTCATCCCAGCCAAATATAAATTAGCCTAACCACAACCATTGTAAACGCATCGCGGGCTTATCATGTGCGCCGCGTGTTTTAAGTAAATAATGGGTTTACAGCAAATGCTACGGTTAATGATGGTTAGTAGTCATTAGTACCGCGGCTATTTATTTGTCATCATTAGCGTTTTAATTTATTCTGGCTCATAATTAATCTAATATTATATCTGTTAATCAAAAAAAAACATCATTGAATGATAACAGCTAGTGGTAATAAATATGATATAGCAAAAATGCAAGGTATTCAATAACCATTAGTTTTAATAATTATTTATTAATTAATTATTAAAATTTTATATTAAATTCATTTATTATTATTTATGATTATTAAATTAATTACAAGATTTCTGATGATGGCACCTGTCTTTATCAACTGAGATACAGAACTTGTTGTTTTTTGTGTAGTCCAGCTACTTCTACAAAATAACGTTATACAGCCAATGCAAAGCATTTATAATTGTTACATATACATTGTATAATTATTGAGGCGTACGCATGATATATATATATATATATATATATATATATATATATATAACACGCGTCGCTTCATGCGTGCATCAACACTAATTGCCTGGCAAAAAGACATTTACCATGCATTTCTTTTTTACTTAAAAGTACATTTGGTAAAACTTGTTTTAACATTTAACTATTGAGGTGACAATAGCATATTTGGTCTCATTGTATCCACAACATATTTTTCTACCCACTGAAACTATTTAAAAAAATTTCAGAAAAATTTGACAAAACTTTTTGCACTATCTATTTGTTTCTATCCGTGAGCCTAACAATCAGCATGTAAGTTGTTGAGTGAATTTGGTATTAACAAAGTTACCAGTGGCCCTTAATATTCTTGTCAATAGATAAAGGTGAAGCACAAAATAATTAATTATATGTTGGTATATAAAATAATAAATTATCTTCAATAATATTAATATTCAATTACAATTATGTCACGAACAACAATAAAGACTAATAGTCAATAAGTAAATTTGACAAACGAGCTCTGTGTTAAATAGATAAAGATCTGCACTCACCAGTAGAAACGAAGGTATTTTAAGGAATAGCTAAAGATAATGTCACTGAAGATTGAACACAGGTACTTCGTTATGTGAACCCAACACTCAGCCCACTAAACATCTTGATTTCCCTTGATAATTGGTTTTCAAAATCCGATAAAATACAGCTAATTGCATCACAATAAATACACATTTGTAAAAGTGTACTTCATTTGAAAAAGTCGCTGAAAGTCAAACCCAGCACTTTTTAACAACAGGTCACATAGCTCACAATTAGGCCATCAATACTTAGTTGTGTATATAGTGACATAGGTGATCTGCTGCTTTTCATTAAAAAAAACCCATTTGTTCAAGAGCCTTTGTTTCCTTTGTTTTCCTTCATCATCTACTTTGAAAACAAGGTAGACAATGCTAATCACAAGGTCTGTGAATAAAAACACAATTGCAAGGTGTTATTTATGTCAACACAGTTTTCACCCCAGGTAATTGAAGCCAGGCCCTGTCTACATCAAGTCCCACACTTGACCATTGAACTACCAAGCCAAATAGCAGGATCAATAACTATTTGAGTGCAAATTCGAAACTGCAGATCAGCTGATTTTGTACATAAAAAACCTATTTTCAAGTGCCGGAATACTTTTTTGACTTATGGCCCCCAAGAAAGATCTTTCACAACTACCATTGACCTCATGCTAATAGGTTCATCTTAAAAGCACACACTCTCCTCTCACCATAAACTATGTATGGCTTATTTTATTTAGATACAAGTAAGTTTTTGCTTGAAAAATATTTTCGTAATCGGTGATCGACACCAACACATTTGAGCAGCAGATCAGAGAATTGAAGTGAAACAACCGCATCGATGTATTAATAGATCATAAAATAGGCTACGTTAATGCTGATTTTAATGGTGTGCACTGTTGAAGTTTTCTACTAGCTCACAGACTTGGAGAGCTACTTGAAAATGCTACATCATTCTGACAGTTGTGTAGTATTACGCATAACAATGGTTAGGTTGCAACTAAAACAATGTTCAGTTACCTTACATAGGATTTTGTGAAGGCTTTTGCTGTGACATTACTGAACAGCCACTAGAGAGAGTATACCCTGTGCTAAACTGCAGACAACTAACAAAGTTGTCGTGCTAATAACACACTGTGACACACAGTAGCAACTATACTAAGCTGTACCGGGTAGAGAGCGCTACTGTAAAACAGTAGTGATGGCTCCTCTATTAACTAACTGTGTATAAAGATACACAGCGTTCTGTCGTGTACGGAAAAACCAACAAGTAAGCTGGCAACCTGCCGAACCTAATACGAGAAGGGTAAATTACAAATACTTTATTGCTTGTACAATACAAAAACTTGCAGGAGCAGTATCCTTCACAAGTGCACAAACAGGTCTGCCCACTAAATACCACTAATTATATGGAATCATGCAGTTGAAACTACAGTTGAAACTAAGAGCAGATGATTGGTCCTCCATTAAGCTGGTACAGTATAACATAAACAGGCTGGCACATTGTGAACTGGCTAACTGCCAACATTTGAATAGACAGACACATGACATCATGGAAAGTTACAACAAGAGTTAGATATAGCAATAGCTCATTTAAAGGACAAGATTCGTCTACTCAGCTACTAGTAGCATAGGTACGCCTTGACTCATCTGCTTCCTGCAGCTCGCCTGCTGCAACTTGTAGTGCGATCAACCAAGAAAGCTTAGACTTGCTCAGCTATGGCATTCCAGCGACTCACCACTTGTCGTCAACAGCATACTAGTCACTTGTGGTCAACAGCATACTAATCACTTGTGGTCAACAGCATACTAGTCACTTGTGGTCAACAGCATACTAGTCGCTTGTGGTCAACAGCATACTAGTCACTTGTGGTCAACAGCATACTAATCACTTGTGGTCAACAGCATACTAGTCACTTGTGGTCAACAGCATACTAATCACTTGTGGTCAACAGCATACTAGTCACTTGTGGTCAACAGCATACTAATCACTTGTGGTCAACAGCATACTAGTCACTTGTGGTCAACAGCATACTAATCACTTGTGGTCAACAGCATACTAGTCACTTGTGGTCAACAACATACTAGTCGCTTGTGGTCAACAGCATACTAGTCACTTGTGGTCAACAGCATACTAGTCACTTGTGGTCAACAGCATACTAGTCACTTGTGGTCAACAGCATACTAGTCACTTGTGGTCAACAGCATACTAGTCACTTGTGGTCAACAACATACTAGTCGCTTGTGGTCAACAGCATACTAGTCGCTTGTGGTCAACAACATACTAGTCGCTTACACAACTTACTAACATAGTAACCAGTATGCAACTAATCAACACAACAGCCAAGGTATGTGAATCCCATTACAAATTATTAGGACTGGCCGTCCAGGGTGGACACCTAAGGATAGTTAGTTATAAAATCAGTTGTTCAACAGAGTTTGCTCAGTTCTTGCTCTATGTGGTAGTTTTTCGCCTCTGGCAAGATCCTAGTGAGATCCGATAACCTCGTAACTAATAATAATCTATAATATATTTTGTAGCCAAAGATTGTAACTAATAACATTACAAATTCTCTGCTAACATTTCAGCTGCAATCAGCTTCAAGGACCATTGTTTTATTGTAAGCTACAGTAATCGGCAAACACCAAGCTGAGCAACGGTATGGCCATTAGTAAGTCACCAATGCCAAGCTAGCATATCGCTTGCTTGCTTCGTAATATTGGTCATTAGATCTTGATCAAGTCAACCTATGACCAGTTCTTCACAAACTGGTTACTTTGGCTTCTTCAATGTAGATTATGACATAGAATCACACATAGGAGGTAGTAGTAGTAGTTGAATGAATACTATTGAGTTGATGACATTTTTTCATTACAATGAAAAGATTTATGTAGGAAAACTTGAGAAATGTAGAATGTTCTTGCCACTTTTATTTTTTGCATTAAAATGAAAAAATAGTCAGAGGTATTATAGCAGCTCTTAAAATGAATGTCGAATGACCTGAAATGAAAGAACGAAAGTGCTGTGATAAAAACTGATATTCCAATTTTCTGTCTTCTAAGAAGTCAGCATTTGTTTCCAGCTACATCAAAAAATATGGTTTTAAAAATGACGGCCTTTCCCAATTTTATGGGATAGCAAAGAATTTTGTGCTTGAGATCTAGTCTTTCATGTAGGCCAAAAATATCAGTATCAAGAACAATTTGCTTACAGAATTGACAAACACGTCATAATTTCATAATGGACAAATGTTCATCATTTTCAATGTAAGTATGCCTTATTTGATTAATTTGCTTCCAAAACATGAGTGAAAAAAATAACTAACATCAGTGAGCATTTGCATAGTGAAAAACATCTCAAGAATCTAAATACCAGAAAGTCCAACAACTCTGAGGATTTTCGCTCTTGGATCTCTAAGGCAGCTGTTGAGGATCTCTGCATACCGATTACTGACATTATAAATACCATGCTTGAGACCAACACCTAGCCAGCAGTATGGAAGAAAGCAGAGATATGACCCATAAAAAGGTGAAAAATCCGTCAAGTCTAGGGCAGTACAGACCAATTTCTCTACTCTATCATATAGGGAAGATAGCCGAGGAAGTCATACTGAAGCTACTGAATTCAAATGCCAAGAACAAGCTAGTCATAAACAAAGTATGCATATCAGAAAATTCTCTCAACCACAGATGCCTTACTCCATGCTGTACATGACTGGTGCACAGATCTCGATAGCCAAAAGACAAGCGATGTTACAACAGCATTCATAGGCATGTTGAAGGCTTTTGACCGTCTTGAACCAAACCTGCTCATCAAAAAGCTGAATAAGCTAGATGTACGTCCTGGACTTATCACACTGATAGATGATTTCCTTAGTGCCAGGCAGTGCAGAGTCAAGGTGGTTTAGCAGTCTGAGCACAAACAAATATCAATGGGTACACCCCAGGGCACAAAACTAGGACATTGGCTATGGTTAACATACATCAACGATCTCACTGTGAACGCATAATGTCAAATGATCAAATAAGCTGATGATCCGACCCTATATAGATCATTTTCTAAACCTGATCGCAGCAAAAAAACCTGCTTCCAAGCTGCACTAGATAAAATCTCCAAATGGGCTGTTGATAATAATACGCTTATCAATGCCTCCAAGACCAAAAACCCCCACCTATCACCCTCCAAACCTAAGTATACTCCCTCCTTCAAAATGGATGGACAAGTTCTAGAAGTCTCACCTACCGCTAGTTGCTCGGTGTTACAGTAGACCAGAGCATCACTTTCTCCAATCACATTGAAGGCGTATGCAGCCAGATGGCCAGCCAACTGTATGATATGAGAGAACTCAAAAGATTGGGTCTAAACAGTGAAGGCCTCAAACTGTATTATACAGGTATTATACGATCTGTTTTGACTTATGCGTGTCAGATGTGGAGTGGTCCTGTCACTGATCGTTCCATGGAGATGCTAATTCAGATTGAGAGACTTGAAATGAGAGTTATAAATAGTAACTGAAGCCACCAGAAACTACCATAAAGTACAATTTATTGCAATTATTTCCCAAATACTGTAAATTTTAACCATCTAGAGGACTAATTTGGTGATTTTCCAAAATATTTTATAACATTCAATATACTTATTATGTAAGAAATGTATATAATCATACATCGATTGATTTTTATTCAATGTAAACATAAATATAGTCATAAATATGTACATAGTTATACATATATTACATGAGTAGATATATACAAATAGATGAATGCCTAGCTTCATATATTTTTTCATTCGAGGTCATGTTGAAAGTTTTCCAAAATATTTTATAGTATTTGCATTCAATATACTTGTTATATAATAAATGTATATAATCATACATCGTTTCATTTTTATTCAATCTAAACATAAATATAGCCATAAATATGTACATAGTTATACATATATACATGAATGTATAAAAAGTAAAAAAAGTTATTTACACTCAAGATGCCACCAGAGATCGAATTATGGAAAAAATTATCAAAAATTAAATGCCATAAAGCATTAACTCAGCTGCTCTAATCAACGCCGTAACCCATTGCATAAATCCAGGAGTTATCCCACACAAAAAACACTTGGTAGAGAGATGTGCTCATATATTACTACTCTCATTGTTGTTTTTTATTCCAAACACTGCATGGAATTTGGACAATCAGAGTTTATAATTGCGACTGAAAAATGTTCTGCATCCTCAACAAAGCCATCCCCAATCACAACAGAAACACCATTCAGAATAGGTTTGGCTGGGGGTGGTAATAGCTTAAGATGTGCATTGGGTGTGTTGGATGGCAGTGATACAATACTCCAGTGTATTCAAACCCTCTATAGTGAAACTTTGTGCCGGGTGAGGCAAACTTTGCTATATGTACAGTCAAAGATACATCACTCTCATTACCAGTAACCTCAGCATGCAAAGTTGTCACAACAACGTACTTGGTTGGCGTGTCCCTCTCACATTTTATCTGGAATGTTTTGTTGCCTAAGAAAAATCTCATACTTTTGACAGTCATGACTTTTTATTATTTTTCTAGCAACTCAACCTCTATTCAATTTTGGGCATAAATTATGGTCTAGTCTATCAATGCCATATTGCATAGAGAAATGTAGTCCAAACTGAAAAAAACATATTCGGCTAAATTATGGGTGGGAGGCAAGGGAAAGCTGACACCCGGTAGTAGTAATAAAAGAGCAGATCTCTGTCATGGAGTCTAAGGAGGAGAAGGCTTTTCTGGTTCCAGGTATGCCCCAGTTACCACGAGAACCTGTGAGGTACCTTTTTATGTGCACCAGTTGTTTAGAATGTATGGAATTTACAGTGTAGAATGTAGATTTAAAAGATGGTTTGTATGTGATGTGGTGTGTTGGAGGCTCTCTTGGTGCATTGGTTCGCTGAGGTGTCTTTTTGTGTGCACCAGGTGTTTAAAACCGTTTGTGTTGGGTGAGGGGCTTTTTTGTGTGCACCAGGTTTTTAGTTTTTTGTGTTGTATTTGCTGCGCAGGGGGTTTCTATGGTGATTTTTTATGTTGATTCAGATTATGAAGTTGACTGGTTTATACTGAGTTTTGTATTGTGAGTTTGATTGTTGGACTAACATTGTATGGTTATTGGTATAGTTTTATTACAAAAAGAACTTAACCTGTTTCCATGCATAATCATTGCCATGGATACTTAATGAATGAATATTGAACAGTTCCATTATAATATTGAAAGAATGTACAGAAGTATTTATCTCATAAAGATAATATAGTTCGGACAAAAAAACTGAGTTTAGATAGTATTACAGTTTGATTTTTTTTGTAGAAGTTTGTACCCTGTGATGAGTCCTCGGTCTATAAGTTCTCTTTCTTATTTGAGCGTGATCGGGAGTGTTATCGATAAAAACTGGTGTATTTACCCAATTTTGTTGACTTTTTTGTTGTAATTGAGAGACAAGTTTTTTGAATCTCCGTTGCTGGATCATTCTTTAAGAGCTTTAGTGTTAGAAGAGCTTCATATCAAAAACCCTTTAGCTGCTGCGTCCAGTTTTTGTTGATGATTCTAACATTGTTTGCGAAAATCTGTATTGTTTCTTCAATTTTTGTATTACATAAGTTTTGCAGAAGGAATAAGTCTTTTTCAGATAGAGGTTTAGATTCAGTTTCTGCTACGTTGATGTCATCTGTTTGCATTTTTATGAGTAGTTCTAGAAAAAAAAAGCAGAAAACTTGCTCATTACTATTACCATACAGTGTAAAGATATAGCATACGGTATTAGCAAACTTTTTGAGTGAATATTGTCTGATTACGATAAATAATACATGATTAAAGCTATGCTTTATTTAGTTTCGCATCCCATAGTAACATATAATACTTTTCGCGCGACGAATCTTTTTTGTACATATATATATTCAAGAGGTTTTGTACGAATAGAGTATTTTTTCGCGCAAACAAAACAGAATTTTTTAGGTGAAAAAAAAGTTTTCCGCAGGAAAATTGTCTTTTATATTCACACAGCAAAAGCACACATTATTTTTTTGATAAAAAACAGTTATCGCCCTGAAAAAGACATTTTAATTAAGCAAAAAAGACATTTTTTCCCGCAAAGAAAACCATCGTTTTTTTGCAAAAAAACACACTTTTTGTGCTAAAAAAAACAACATATTTTGGTGCAAAAAGTGTGTGTTTCCTTTGCCCGAAGAAAGCACAACAAATTTTTTGTGATAAAACAATGGTTGTCGCGCATAAAAAGCGTTGTTTAGCGCGGGAAAAAAACATTTTATTCGCATGAAAAAAGACATTTTCTTGCACAAAAAACGCATGTCTCTCGCGCAAAATGAACGCATAATTGGGTGCAAAAAGTACACATTTTTCTCAGAAAAAATTCAATATTTTGCGCAAAAAAACCACATTTTCTGTTGCAAGAAAACGCAAACTTTAGGTAAAAAAAAATTTTCGCGCATAAGAAATTATTTTTGTGCAGAAAAAAGATATATATCATAAAGGGGTTTTGGAAAAATTACCGTATTTTGCGCAAAGAAGTTTCAATGTTTCGTGATGGAAAAATATTTTTTTCTGTTAAAAAAACTTACAACTTTTGCTCAAAAAATAATCCTGTTTTTTGTGAAAAAGACATAATTTTCGTGCAGAAAAAACATCATTTTTCACGTTTATATTAAAAATCAAACAATAAGATCAGATTTTAATAAAATGAATACATTGATATATAAGTATATATAGTAACAAAACATTCTCAGTGTGCACATATCAGATACATAAATAAGCCAATGTAGGTGCAAACAACCAAAACAAACACTAGGTATGCCGCATATAGCATGTTTATCTACACTAGCTAATAAACAAATAAAATCAACTGGTAAATCAGGGATAAGATATAACCAGCTAATAATTTAAAACACTGCGTTGGTTGTACATGATATATAATCACATAAAAAGCTTTGTGGTGACATATTATAAAACAAAGAACATATATAAAGTCTATCCCAGAAGAATGATAATAATAATAATAATAATAAATATATATAATCAAATAACTTAAAAATTTCCTAACAAAGCAGTTAAAACAAAAATTTCTTCCTGACAAAACTCCGGATTATCTTTCATTTTTCTTCTAACATCAAATAATTTCATCTTAATAGAGCTATTAAATCCTGTTTTTTAATTCCTATTTGTACATCTAAAATTCTTTTGACTGAGCTTAAATCAATTTTTTGACTATGCTGACTATCATTATTTGATTTCGAATCATCTTCTTCAGAGTCTAAAGATACAAGAGCTTTAGGTTTATCTAAATTTTCCATTGTTTTTTATTCTGTCTCGCAAGTAAAGTTCTTAGATCTCCAACGAATGTTTTTTTTTAGCTACTGTCAACCATTCATCCCCTAATTCAAAATCTAAAACAACATTTTCTGGAAAACATTCTTCTATTAGATAGATATGAACTAACGAAAAAATTTTGAAAAAGTGATATCCTTTACTAAATCAAGATACTGTGGGAGATTTGTGTAACATCAGTGACCCCAGCCCCTTCCTTCCCCCTCAACCCCCCCCCCTACCCTGCACCCTTGCCACCCCAGAAGAGTGTAATAGAACCCATTCCCCTTGCACAGCTTAGGTGTTTGTATGGATGCTTCTAGATCAAGCTGTGCAACTACTAACTTATAATGCATGCCCAGCCACCCACTACACTGATGAGTCATTCGGAGATTCACTCGGTCATATATGGCCACCATTCGGAGATTAGCCGGGCATATATGGCCGCCAAAGGATAAGCCTGAGTGAACAAGGAATCTAAACAGCCTAATGGAGCTATACAAGAAGAGGAGTAGCAAAGTAGGAACTAAGCTTACAGAGGAGGAGCCTAGGAGCTAACAAGACAATCAACCTTGTTTACTGTTTATTTATGTATTAGTTAGGATGATTTGTTAATAACTTGTAAGCAATTATTGTATTGGTTTACCCTAATAAGGAAGTGTGCCTTCCTGGTCTCTCCTATAAAAGGAATTGTTGGAGATCAGGAGGGCAGAAGTTATTGTGGATTATTGTGGAGTCATTATGTATGACTTGCAGTAATCATTGTATCTTGCTAAATAGAATGTTAATAATAAAGTATCATTATTAACAAGGAACACTCTTGTCGATTGTCTGGACATTATTAGCATAATCAAGGAGTACATGGAAGCCGTTGTGTCGGTGGTGTAACTAACGATAGAAAAACACTACAATACTTCTTATTAATAAACAGAATAAAATTATTATAGCTAACGAGATCAAAAACCAAAATTGTTTTTCGTTTAAAAATACATTTATGTCATGGGATACTTAGTAAAGTTGTGTCTGATTTTTCACCTAAACAATACAAAGTAAACCAATGGATAAGACTCCACCAGGTTCGTTTACGTTAGTTAGTTATGTTTCATCATTTTCCTCCTAAAATCATTATGAAATGATGCACCGGAGAGAATTCCACTGGAGAAAATTGTTCTAAAAAAATGCAAAAAGAAAAATTTACAAGGTTATTCATTCAGTGATTAAAATAAAACTCTAAAATTTACCATACTTATAGAAAAATGATCTCATCAATTTCTCTGTTCGACAAACAGGCATATTTGTTGACAACGAGACTCGTGTTCGCCTTCCGGTCTTATAATTATTACCTCTCTGAGCGGATGACCAGGGTTATTATCGATCTTGCTCATCAGCCTTCTGCTAATGTCATCTATGAATGATACCACAGGCTGTAGATTATGATTACTGATTGCCTCATTATAGCTGATATCAGGGTTCACGATCTTTAATGCACGACGCTTGATCTGAGTGATGCGTTGCTGATGACGATCACTGATACTAGTACCCCATACTGGACAGGCGTAGGTGAGAACCGAGCGTATATTTGCGATGTAATATAGGAGAAGGCCTGATGAGTTGCGACCGAGTCTCTTTAGTTCCCTCATGGCATATAGGCGACTAGTGGGGCTATTGCACATGTTGTCGATGTGATGCAAGAAGGTAAGCCTACTGTCAATGGTAACTCCCAGTCGTTTGGCAATTGTACAGCTTGCTAGCAAGTGACCATCCATGTAAATTTGCGGAATATATTTAGGCTCGGATAGGGTGAGATGAAGAAGTTTGGTCTTGGACGCATTCACCAGCATGTTGTTTTCTGAGGCCCAGTCGGTGATGTGATTGAGTTCGTCTTGGAGGCATGCTATGTTTGATTGATCTTTCTTCTTGAAACATGAGTATAGAGTCAGATCATCGGCATACTTGACTAGCTTACATTTATCAGAGGAGACCCTCAAATCATCCATATAAACTAGCCACAACCACGGACCGAGTTTGGTTCCCTGTGGAGCTCCCATTGTAATAGTAGAATACGTAGATTGTTCCTGCTTGAACTTCACGCAGCTACGACGGTCAGATAGGAAGTTGTCTATCAGATGGATGAGACCAGGATTGGTATCAAGTGCCTGAAGCTTCTCGATCAATAGATTCGGGTCCATTCGATCAAAAGCTTTTGACATGTTTATGAATGCAGCAGTAATGTGGCTGGTATGGCGGCCATCCAGGCTCTTGCACCAGTCATGCGTTGCATGTAGTAGGGCATCCGTTGTTGTGACAGACTTCAGATATGCATATTGGTTGGTTTGGAGCTTGTGGCCGATATTTGACCTCAAACGCTGAAGGATAACGTCATCTTCAGTGTTAACTTTCTTACCACAAAACATACACGAAATAGTGTCACCTCTTTTCAGAAGCTTTGAGCAGTAGCCTATGGGCATTATTGTAAGCACTGAAAAGGAGCACTCAACTTCTTTGCTATCTGTATCAACAAAAAAAGAAAAATTCATGTTTTACAAACGGACAGACAGTATTATTGAAAACGATTAGAAAATTATTTTTTGTATACATTTACAAGTAGGACTTACATTTGAAGGACTCTCTGCTCCTATTCAGCTTCTGTTCTTCAACTATTCCTTCTTTGTACGGCTTTAACAAAAGGCTTTGAGGCTGAACTGAAATAGAAAATACAAGTGGTAATATCTACTTCAAATTTATCAAATTAATCAAGTATGTAGGAGAATACTTTTTATTTTACTTACATTTGAATCTATGACGATGATAAAAAATACAATTGTCGTCTACCTCTACGAACTGGCTAACTGCTATAAATCTTTTGTTTTCTGTTTCCACAAAATAATAGTTCGCGTATACAATAAGTTCCTTGCTATTTTACTTACAGTCAAATTTATGTGGTAAGAAAATTCTCGAGATACTCACTGAAAGCAATATATTGCTTTTTTTTGTTTCTACAAAATAATACTATAACTTTATTAACTTATAACTATTGTTCACTTTGTACATTAAAGTATAAACTCGCTCACAATTTCTGTATACAAAGCAAACTTGCTTTTGGTTCTCACTTTTTCACTCTCCGCTTCATTTTCCCTGTCACTGTTATTTTTTTTTGATACAATCATCTTTGGTTTTGAGTGCTTCTTCATCTTTAGAGCTTGATAAAATATTGAGCCAAAATAAGATTTAATTATAAGTTTCAGGCTAAGCAGATGAGCAAAATAATGATGGGAGTTTCAATATTATACTTACATATTGCTAAGATCTAACTCACTGACATCAAATAAATCGAAGTCATCCCAGGTTTTACATCTGTAATATTAATATTTATATATACAAAAGCATATGCATGTGATAGATTCAACTTTGTAAAAAAATAGTGTAAAATAACGTACTCATTTGCTGATCCAAAATAGTTACTTGCCATTCTTTTTCGGTCAAATACTGATTTTGGAATTGCTGAGAAGAAACTGTTGGTATTTGGTAAAAGTTTTTTTCTTTTACATACAAAAATCTAGACCTATCACTCAAAGAGCTAATCCATACTAATTGACTGCTATTTGGCTTACAAATTGAGCAGTATTAGGAGTGGAAATTAAGTGGGATTTAAGATGGGAATTAAGCGGGTGTATCTTTACCAATAATATCCTGTGCAATCTTTTTTATCCACAAAATCTCTACTTAGCTTAATTTAATAAATTATCAGAACTGATTTTTGTGCAAGCGTCATACATACTGGAATTACTAATTAAGCCAGTGTTTTACCTGTTCAGTTAATCCTTACAGTTTACACTCCACTATTGTAAAGTTTTCGATTCCAGAGTAAGTGCTAATGAATAGAACTATATCAGAGCTGTTAGTATTTTACCCAATAAAACATATGTGTTACATGCTACAGTATACGATTAAAAAGTTTTTCGATTCCAGGATACATACTAAATTACCATGTAACTTTATGTTAAAATACATGGAGCTATGCGGATAGATAAGAATGAGTTTTGTTAGTGTTGCTGGACTGTTGTGAAATTTTCAATTTCAGGTTACCTACTAAGCCATAAGATTATCTTAAAACAACTGAAAGTATATGTTACACATGTATTACAGCCTCCTGTTCTTAATTTTTTTTTATTCCTGGATATATACTAAATTAGCTTGTAGCTTCATATTGAAAAACGAACAGGAATTTGTAAAGTAACTATTGTACTCTCAACTCATGCTAACGCCATGCAGCAGCTTATAAGTCATCGAGTATTTACAAGCTTTTTAAGTCAGGCTGACAAGCAAGCGGATAAGACAGCATTTTGTTAACATTTCATTACATAGATGTATTTGAAAGTCTATCAGCTCTAAAATTACTATTTGCTTTAAAACTTGTGGCAAACATGTTATATAAAAATAAAAAGAGTGAATAAAAAAATTACACTTGGAAGTTATTTAGAATGTAAATTAATGAACAATTTATGGGTAAGTTTTAAAGGGAGTAACTGATTGAATGCGTATTCACCAACAATTTCCTTAGTGTGTAACAGATGAATCATTTATGAGTGCATTTAAAATGCAGAAATTGAAAAATGTGCGCTCACCAATATTATACCTGTATCGTCTTTTCTATTCAAAGTCAGACAAGCATATTAATACTTACTTTTCCTTTAATTTTCAGCTTACAACTTTCAGTGCATAAACATGACTAATCAATGAATATAAAATCTAGTGTATTCCCAACATAGATACATAACAATGCTTGTATTTGTATTTTGTAAATCATAAAACATAACCAAAAAATTTTGATTCTAAAAAACTCATAAACTGTAGTGTTATTTGCTTATTTTCTATCCTAATATCCCATTTACACTTAAAAAGTTGACTCGAATTCAGAATAAGTAGTTTATCCTGCATTATTCAATGAGCATCTCTGCAAAAATTTTCCATTGCACACATGTATTGTCATTCGCGTGTTCAACTGTGTTTGTAAAGTTGATTTTGTAAACCTGGAATGCGTAGTGAATAGACGTCTGTTCCTTCTAAAACATGCATGAAGTTAGCAAACAGACGTCTGTATCATTTAATGAATGTTGACGTATGATTAATTATTTTTCTAAAGCCACATTGCAGTCGATGATTAACTACCCTTGTAACAGCGTAATCAAAAAGGGATTGCATAAACTTGGTTGATTTGAAAACGGCATACGAACTTCATGTCGACTACGATAATGCCTGAAAATAGTACGTGTAAAATTTGGTCCGATTAAAAACGCAATAGTACCATTAAGTCGACTACAAAATATCGTAAACTTGTTTAGCGGACATTTTTAAAGTTTCCAATTGGTTTTCCTGGTTGAATGAAGCAAAACATTGCAAGTTTGTTGAGCGGGCACTCGGAAGTTTTCCAATTGTTTTTTCTTGTTGAATCTCTCAGTTAATTGTAAACATTTGACAATTGCTTTAGTCGATACTCGTTATGATCTATCATTGTGAATAATAATAATATAGTTGTAAATAAATAATATAGTAGATGATAAATCAACGCAAGTTTCAGCCATAAAAAGCTTACTCCTTATGCAATAAAAAGTTTAAAAGCAGAATACAAACTTTCACAAGCAATTAATGTTAGTACCATCATCAACATTTAGAGACAATAGCTGAAGAGTTTTCGTTAGGAAACTCTGCTACCAGTAAAACTCTTAAAGGGCTTAGGACGGGTATTTCAAGACGCACTTTGTGTGTAGAGTTGTTTTTGCATAAAGCATTGTAAAATTGTTGAGAAAACTCACTTGTGGCAACAAAACACCAATAGGACTATCTGCATTATGATATTATATAGTAAATTACAGCAAGTAGTTTGTATCATTTTTGTTCCAAACTACGTTTTGAAAATCTTAATTATTATTATTTAGTGCTTTCTAAGTTTTTTTTTGGAAAGATAGCCGGTATTTCAGATTTAGTTATTATCATTGTTGTGAAAAAAACAACGCCGGAAATATGATTTCGGCAATGGTTTTTTCACCTAGTATTATTATGAAAGTATACCAATGTTATTGCTTGATTAATTTTTCACATGAAATTTATAATTTTGATAAAAAAATTTCATTATTTCTTTTGATTTTGTTGACAAACACTATCACGTGAACGCCAGTGTATACATAATAGCGAGCTTGCCATAGATAGAACAAATTGCTGACTTGAGAAAAACAGCTCCAAAAAAATTAAAATTTGTTGCAGTATCATTTTTTGCAATGAAAAGAGTCTTCGCACAAAACTAATATTTAGGACGCCTTATTTCTATGCGAACAAGCCAAATTTTTGAAAACTCGCTTTATAGCTCTATATAGCTTGGTGCGTTTTTGGGAAAAAAGGCGTTTTGGCAAATGCTGACTGTGCCTATAGGAATCGTCTTACTGGTGCGAGGGCAACTCCAGATAATTTTTCTGAACACATTTCAACCTCAGAAAGTTTAAATTAAATCAAACCCTCTTCAAATTAGGCGTCATAGGCCCTTTAATAAATGATATCGCAGCAGAGATGAAAGAATTACGGACTCAATTACTACAGCAATGTCAACAAAATTCACCAAATACACCTATTTTTATCAATAACGCCATAAGTAGGTATGTACATGTACATAGCTAGCTATACAATGTTTGATACGAACATGATTTTTAACCCAAGCTATTTTATCTTTATGAGATAAATACTTCTGTACATTCTGTCAAAATTATAATAGAACTATCCAATACCCCTTCAATACGTGTCTATGAATGTGATTATGTATGGACACAGCTTAAATTTTCTTGTAATAAAACTATACCAATAACTATACAATTTTAATCCAACAATCAAACTGACAATACAAAACTCGATATAAACCAGTCAACCTCATAATCTAAATCGACATAAGAAATCACAATATAAACCCACTGCGCAACAAATACAACACAAAATATTAAAACACCTGGTGCGCACACAAAAGTCCCTCACCCGACACAAATAATTCTAAACACTTCATGCACACAAAAAGGCACCTGAGCCACCCATTGAACTAGGAGAACCTCCAACACACCACGTAACACACAAACCATCGTCTAAATCTACATTCCACACCCTACATTCCATACATTCTAAACAACTGGTGCACACAAAAAGGTACCTCACAGGTTCTCCTGGTAACTAGGGCATACTTTAAGTAGACCTGGAACCAAAAGAATTTTCTCCTCCTTAGACTCCATGGCAGAGATCTGCTCCCTTATTACTACTGCCATGTGTCAGCTTTGCCTTGCCCACTGGAATGGGAGCTGGCTGGCCGGGTGACAGCTTGTTATTAGTCACTGTGTATTAACTTTCCGCAATGTTTGACTGGGAGACAACTGATTGCACAATTAACTGGAGGTGCCAGCTCCTGATTGAGCAATTGCAGTTTACGCCAGTGCGTGTCAGTGAAGGAGAAGAAGGGACTTCCTCTAGACTAGTGAAGACTACCAACTCCTGATTGGCCAGCTCAGGTTATTTAAGCAAATGTTGCCTTAATTTCTTACTGACTCATACTTATCTAACTGTCATTTCTCCAGTTTACTGCTATCCAATTGTATGCAAGTGTTTTTCAGCTGGTGATTTGCATATTATAGAATTCCCTACCCTATAAATTATAGCTGAAATGTGTATCCTATCTCTGAACTGTTTAGGCGTTAGTATGGAGCAGTTGTTTGCCATACTGCTGCAATGGTCTTGTGAACCTTAGTGATAAGGATATATAGGGAATAGACTATATATACAGGTAGTGATATTTCAACTCAAACTAGTCAGTTTGGCAGGTTGCCTTTATAATTATTCTGTGAGATCCAGTTTGGATTGTGCTCAGTACTCGGTACACTTTAGCTGATAACAGAATGGACACTGTTTTCAACAAACCTATTTGCTGTTAGGATCCGACTCAGATTTTAATTCTATCAGTGCGGGACTGTGTTATAGTAGTCAGCAGTAAATATTCTGCTGTCAGTGTTATTTCTTTAGTAGTCTTTGGTAAATGTCAGCACTGAAATGTTTTAAAATACTATGGAAGCAAAATATCACCGAAACTCAACAGGGCGAAAAAACTCAGTCCTAATATATGATTTTTTCCAACGAACCATCTCTCAAAGTGAAGACTTTTGAGATGAGACTCCATTATCTCAAACCTTTTTTAAAACTGTCCTTGAGCGCTTTCAAATACGGGGAGCATTCTCACCTTAAGAACTTTGGTACTTTCACCGAACTCTTTGCTAACACCATCATCTCCAACATCATCATAGTTGTCAATATCACGATTGTTGGCATCACCATCACAATTAACATGATCATCATTATCCCAATTTTCCTCATCATCGTCGTCATTGTGATCATCTTTATCATCGTCCATAGAGTCGAAATTATCTCCAGCTCCAAAGTCAAAATTTTCTGGCTTGGTGTCACTCAACGAAGACTCTTCACCTTTGACCTTTTTGAAAAAGACTCAACTTTAGCTATTTGTTATTTTATAATGATAAGTGGTCTCCATAGTCCCATAAAACAGACCAACCTGATAACAAAATTCTTTTAAAGTCCATCAGCAAATACTCTTATTAAATTATATGTTTCAAACTTCCACTTATCTGTCAAAAATGCTTAGTTCAATAACAGTGGAAGAGATCAATCTTCTCTTCCTTATGCAAAGAAATTGTTAGCGTACGCACCCATCCACCCTTGCTGTTTATCCATGTACTGACGGTCTTGCCAGACTTGTCTGTAGCTGTATGACTGAAAAACTCTGCTATATGGTTTACCAGAATCAAATGTGCATCATCAAATGCTATAATAGCTGCTGTAAGCTCCAGAACCTGTTTAGAAAAGTTTTGATGAATGAGCTGATCTGGTTTCAAATCGCAGAAGGAATTGAAACTGTTCATGTTTCACCTAAACGTTAAAACTGCTCCTATTTTATGTTCTGTACTGAAGAGCTTGTGCGAATTGACTGAGAACAAAAAACATTTCTCACTTACCGCTGCTATCTTTGGCCATGTTATCTGTTGGCTAATGAACGTTTGTTCAAATATTTGGTTCAAAACAGATCGCACCTTTTCCCTTGGCAGCCTCGCACAGTGATTGGCAGCCTTTAGTATAAAGCTGATATCGTCTGAATGTAACCCACTCAATACTGTAAAACAAGGTAAAAGATACTAACTGATTTTTGTATGCGTAACCAACATCTACACAGCCACACAATTAACTAAAGAGTTGCCTGCACAGGCGCCCCATTGGAAGGCCTCCGGTATGTGTGCGGCCAATGACTCTGCACATCAGGGGGTTTGTTTGTGAGTGCAACTAACATGTTGATTTATCCCTGACGCCGACAGCACACCTGATCACTCAGTTTGGTTCAAAATATTTTTATTCACTCATGTAGTTTAATTAATTACACCACATAGCTGCTAGAATGAATGCAAACACCAATGTTTGTAAATACAATATTGTTGGTTTTTACTTCAAAATAAAAAAATTGGATCTT
This sequence comes from Cryptosula pallasiana, assembly GCA_945261195.1. Classification (NCBI taxonomy): domain Eukaryota; kingdom Metazoa; phylum Bryozoa; class Gymnolaemata; order Cheilostomatida; family Cryptosulidae; genus Cryptosula; species Cryptosula pallasiana. The sequence continues at coordinate 57,057,019 of OX183131.1, read as the reverse complement.
TTAAGCCTGGTTCACATTGTCAGTGATGCATCAGGGACTGTCAGTGACTAGTGTCACTGATCATCACTGATGCATAACAGAAATGATGTTCACATTATCCTAATTCAACGCCGAATGCAGGCGACTGACAATCGGGAGCAGTCAGTGATGCTATCACTGACAACACCGCATTCACAATAAGCTCGACCTATAAACCACAACAACCAATAGAACGCAGTTGAGTGGTAGCGACTAGCAGTCAGTGATTAGCCGTGATATAGCAGCAATTTCAACTGGTATATTTATAAATAATAAAAAAACTATAGTACAATTTAAGCTCAATATTATTTATTGCTTATTTGGTACAGCAATAATAAAATATGTGGATAAATTGTTTTAGTTTAAAGTCGCACAGTGATTGGTGATAGTCACAGATATATTTCTGGCAAATGTGGTAAAAGCTGAATTAAGTGGAGCACAGAGATCATCATGATGATATATAAACTCGTTGATTAGGCCAATTCTCTTCACCACCTAAAACCAAAATAATGATTAATAACATTGACTGAAGTGAGTGTTAAACTACTTATTAATAATAATATTTATTATTATTACAATAATAATATAATAAATAATGTTGTTTTTTGTACTTATTTTTTATTATTTTCTCAACAAGTTTCAAAGATAATGAATTTTAAATGTTAAAAAAATTACAATTGGGTGTCATCATTATTTATGCGCTGCACTCAGTTGATAGCACTTATTATAATTTATTATTTATCATGATAATTAATTATTATTATAATAATAATTATTATTATTAATTACATCATTCATTTTATTTTTTATTAGTAGTTATAATAATTAGTACTAATTAACAATAATGATGATAATAAAAAACAGATAACAGTTACAGTCAATTCAATCAATAAATAAATCGGCAGCAAAAAGAATAAAAAATGGCAAACAACAAGTAATAATTATTATTTATTAATAATAATAATAAATAAATATTAAATAATTATTATTAATTATAATTATTATTACTTCTTTATTTAGGTTTATTATTTTTTTGAATTAAGATCAATCTAATCTGACATCTCTTACCTGACAATTGTGTGTAGATATTATCTTCATTTAGAGTCTCAACTAATTTTCTCTTTAAATATTATAATTTGTGAAAACAAACCAATAAAAAGTCAATGACGGATTATTATTTTATTTATTATCTGTCGTTGGGTGATGAGTGGAAGGTTATGACAATTAGAGCGGTTAAATTTTTATAGGTCAACTCAGACCTATCGCTGACAAACGGAGTTCATTGGTTCACATTGCAATAATGGATCGCCGTAATTCACCGATGTCGGGAAAGTTTGACACTGCCAAACTTTCCCGATGGATGGGCGGGAAAGTTTGACACTGCCAAACTTTCCCGATGGAGCGGCGTTATGGCGGCGACAACGGTATTGCATGTTTACATTATCGGCGATAAGACAATTCCCACTATCGCCGTAGCAATCGGTGACAATGTGAACCAGGCTTTAGAACTTGTGTGTCTTTGCTTTGCACCAAAACTACTTGGAGATAGTGCTATTGTTGCCAAGAAATTTTAATCTTGCAAATCTATATCGATTACCTCATGAAATGATTATCATTGATAACTGTAACCTTTCTTTAGTAGAATATAAGTAACAGCTAATTAATTACGGAGTACATTATTCAAATAAATGCAGAGAGTAACACTATCCTGATGATTCAATAATAAACAATACCAAATAATATTTAAAAACTATGTTTTTTAATGTTGAAAAAACAAACATACATGACAGTGAATGTAATTTTCATAAATTTTATTGTTATATAATCAAAGAGAATATACTACCATATTTGCATCAAGAAGCAAATAATTTGTTTTCGGAAATGAAACAGGCATAAACCAGCGCTTTACGCTGTATGATTGGCTAGTTCAATAGCAGCTCACTAATGTGCCCTGGTACATCAGCCCTCTACATCAGATTGTGTAGCCACCTGCACATCCTTACAATCCATCAGATAGGTAAATTTGGATCCAAAGTCAGTGCAGGGTAGCCACTCCTTAAAAGTGAGCTCAATACATTTTTACTTATCTAAATATGAAAAACAAAAACATACGAGCCAAAACGAGGTTTCGCAGAAGTACTGCTGTGTGTTATATTATTGGTGACACTGTAGTGAATTTTAAGGGGTCCAATACTTATACACTCAAAAACTGTCACAAGAAAAGCCTCTGTCTGCCAACTCAACAAGACAGTTAGCCTCTTAGGGCCTGAAAACACCAGTCAACCTTTTACCAGAGGTGGCACTCTGCCGGGATGGCAGTACAACAATCTCCAAGGATTGAACTCTTCTCCTACCACTGTGGTGAGCCCTCGACTCAAACATACAATACAGTGCTTTCGAGTAATATATTACATTTATTACTTCTAGAACAAATAGTGGCATCAATATAGCAAGGCTGAAGGCATGTTTCAAAAGCAAAAAGTTAAATACAAGGAAAGAGCGGAAAGCTCTGCCATTTTCAGGCAGAGTTACAGGAAGTGACACAAAGTACTTGGCCTGGTTGAGCATGCACTCCAATCACATACAAGAGTATTACACTAATCAATATAATTGACACAAATAATTACCGACGGGATAACCAATTACTAGCCAGTATAATAATTTAAGAGGACTGGTACCCATAAGTTACTGTTCACCCAGCCAGTAACACAGCTTCAGTTCTGAAATCTTGACATATGGCGGTGGTAACAGTCTATATATGGGTAGGCTAAGTTTTTTCTCTCAGGCTTTGGCATATGTCTTGCTACAAGCCCATTTTAGCCACCAAAGGCAGTTGAAGTAATGGTACTGTACAGGCATTGCTACATTAGTACGATATTGCTTGCGAGAACCAATAGGTAGGGTGCAATTGATGCCAGTCTTGTTAAACTGCTTTAATGAAGCATGCCTGACGTCTGCAGGCCATCAGGAGGACCTTATGAAGTTGACCTTGCTAAGTAGTGACAACTTGTGGTGACTGGTTAAATCCATCAAGCTTTTGTCTAATAATTTTTTGTAAGTGGGACTGCTGCTTATATTCTCAGTGACTTTAAAAAAACTTGGTTATAAAATAATAGTATAGTTGCTACAAATTCGAGTGTTATCAATAATGTTACTCACGATCCAGCAAATATGTATAGTCATGGCTATTTTTATTCTTGAATTATCAGCATAACCCATCATATTCAATCACGCTGCCCTGTTTTATTCTCAAACTGTGTCACCCCAAATCAATCCCTCCTCGCCCACGCAACTCGGCGTGTCACAGTCTACCCTGCTCCGATGTAGCCTCTCCATCTCTCCAACTCTTGCTTGGTTTCCCTCTTTTCCTGTTTATCTTACAATATGGCAGATGAAGAGAATGCGCTGGCTCATCGAGGTCAACACTGAGACAATCAACTTGTAAAAGAGTTGTTATAAAATAATTTTGTTACAAATGAGTACCAGAAAAAAATAACTTGGGTCATTAACTTTCATAGACTTTTTTTATTATTTGACATATCAACGATTTTGACCTAGCAAAATTTGGCTACTTTTGAATTATCTCCATTTAAATTACTGAAAATAAAATATTATGTCCTTAAGTACTGTGGTTTCAGAAAAAGTTGACATAGTTGAAGTCCATGCAACATTTATTAACTTGGTACAATAGAATGTTTTTATTTCTCTTAGCTTAGAATAGTTTGGGCATCTGATCCAATTTGATAATTGAATTATAATATCACGTCAGCAAAAGGTAACTGACTTCCTATAATATTGTAACGGTTTTCTGCGTATAATGCGATAAATACTGCCACAGGTGCTGCAAGAAGCTTTTGATTGTGCCTACTCTGTGCTTTTGTGGTAGCGTGGCTACAGAGTGCAAGGTTTAGTATCTCTCTGTATGAGACGAGATAAAATGCTGCTTATCAGCTGTCACAACGATAGTTGGCAACCGGCCAAACTGATCTCAATTGATTGAAAGTGTGAACAAAGACTTTATTCCTCACAATTCTTTAGTACGCACAAAATTGCTATTAGAGGTAATTGCAAAAGTAGTAGTAATGGCTCTGAAATACTGTTGCCTGTGCTGGTAGGTAGGCATCTTATGGCATAGTCTTGAGCTGGTGTGGATTAATACCAGAGTCCAAGCGTCTTCTGTACACTTGTGGGATCTTCTCTGTGGTAGTGTGAACCTCTCTCAGCTGTCTTGCTAACGCTAAGCAGGCACAAGTCCTAGGCGGTCTCTTACAATATAATGTCTGAGCACTACTGCTAACTAAATAATACTGGCCGGCTGGGCTACATGCAAGTGCTTAAATATGAGCAACAAAATCACAAAAGTGTATAAATGTATGATTGGCTAGTAAAGAGTAAACAAAGCAGCATGGGCCTCACTCATGCCAGATATAAATAACTAAAAAAGGCGGGAATGTCTTTCCTGAAGGCTTGAAGCTATTGCTATAGTGCAACTGCACTGCTGTGGGCGCTCAAGCGTATGAGTCAGTCTTGAATAATAGTTGATTAAATAGTGGATTAAATAAGTGTAGCACCGGCTGCGGATTGATGGCAACACTGTGCATTTTCATTGCAATATTTCTCTCCCTACAACACTGGAACAGATTTGACTCCGCAAGTATATCCAGTTTGAAAAAGACCGGAAAGTTCAAATTTTCCCATGAACTATACTGGTCCTTTGCACTGTTTGTACAGTAATTTAATTTCTCTCAGCATCTTGTTTTAGGCACCAATACCTATGGTCAAGGGCAGTAAGACATAAATACACAGATAGAAAGTTACATTAACACACAGACATGTTGGTTTTTTTCACCTTTGCATACATGGGCTTTAAAATATTGATGCAGAAACGTATTTCATCAAGCATGAGAACAGAGCTCTATTATACCCTTCAAATCGTGATTCAAATAAAGAAAGTAAAAATTTTTGATAACCAAAAAAACTGTTCCATCATATTGATGCACTTTCTGGCAAGCAAAGAATAACAATGGAAGTTTAATGACACAAACTAACTCTAATGAATAAACATCAGAGTTAGTTGACTAAGATTAGTACAGCGAGTGGATAGACAAGGAAAACTTTAATTTGTATTCTATCTAAATGAGCCGCAGTTTTAGCTCTAAACCATTCATAAGTTGATTCCTTTAAGTAAAAAAGTGACTGTATGTTTTGTATTCCAGTTAATTACTGTAACTCTTGTAATTATCAAAACTCAACCGAAAGGAACTAAAACTATATAAATAGTATGATTCATATTTCAGTCTCATTAGCTGTTGACTCACCTATATTAGTCAGGGCTGTACAGAGCACAACTTCTAAATTAGAGGGTAAACATATTCTCTCCTGTAGGAACTTGTCAAACAAGTATTTGTTTCTGCTGTAGCAGCTCTGTGAGTAGATAGCGGCTGTTCGTAACCTGTAGATGAACTCAATATCATTCATCATGTACAACAAATACGTTAGTTGTAGTCAGATGCTCTGGGTAGATAGTTGTATGAGTTTTTACGAGAATGTGGATGTATAAGAATTGACAACTCTCAGTTGAACTGGTGCTCTTGCTCAGCCAAAGAGTTCCTCTTGGAAGGAAGAAATTTGGGTTAAAGTCCCTGTGGTGACTTCGTTCATGCTTACGAGCGATGGGAATAGATGAACATCAGACGGTGCCATGCAAAGCATTTATTCGTTGATGCACTGTTTGCTTCTTGAAAATGCCATGAGCCAATGTACATTGCAAAAAAGTAGTTTATATTCCTTTTGCAGCTTTCATTTGGGTTGGAGAAAGAAACTAATAAGTTTCGACTTCAAGCCTGGTGTATAGTGATGGCCTGTCCTTTCATGTTTATTGACCAATATTGATTTGTTTGATATGTGCCAGGAATAGAAATAATTTGGTATCGAAAAAGTGAATTTCATCTATATAGTGATTTGCATTTGCAGGTGAAAATCGGAGTATGTTAAAGGATAACAGGGCAAAACTGTTTTTATTGAAAATGGAACCCAGAAGTTAGTAGTTGTGAAATATAACCCTCAACCCCCACCCAATCAACTTTCTTTAGACAGGAGGAATAAATACATGTATACCATCATAATGTTTATTACGTAGGTCCTGTACAAAATCACAATCAACTTATTGAAAAAAATCTTCCATGCACAAACCCGAAACAGAAATCAATTGCATATAACTGGTTTTACCATTGACTGATCAAAAATGGCGCCAAACATCTCATACTCACCTGAGTACATATTGACAACTGTTGATCAATATTATGTTCAAAAACGGAGGTTTTCAAAAAACCTTGATGTTTTTTTTTTTATTTAGGGCCTCCCAGGTAAACGCATTTCAGCTAAAAAGAATGGATGAAAGTGGTATTGAGCATCCTACCTGAGGCAGAAATCACCTAGATGAGGGTGCGAGCCGAGCTCCTGAAGAGAGAGAGGTAGTTACGCTGAAGTATGCCCTTCAAACAGTACGGGGCCAACTATTTTCCGGCAAATGTTCGTTCACCCCTTTGTCAGTCACACTAGTTGTGCCTCGTTGATAGCAACACGGGTTGTGTGCAACCCCTTTCTCCCCCTTTTTAGTCAGTCCCATGGGGGTGTGTGCAACTTTACCCTGTCCCCTTTATCGGCCCTCTACCAATCATGCCGGGCATGAGCCCCCTCCCCAAGATGCACATGGTCTTGTGTAAGGGGTTGGGCGGGTTTACCTACACCGCTCTTCAGTTATCCACATGTCTTTTGTGTGTGGTATTTTGAGCTGGGTGTATTGTTTTACACGTTCCTCTCCTTGACCACATACTTACATGTAGTCGACAGTCTTCTAAGGAGGCTCGCATTACCTATCCTATTCGGCCCTCTATGATCAGCGGCCTCCCTATGACTGGTTACCTAGTAGTACTGCTGTACTTATAGTTGAGGCGGTCTATGTAATGGATTTTACATAGACTGGCTACTGCATTACTTAACTACTAGGTTAGTAAGCGATGCCTGCAGCTAGTATGTTGTTGACCACAGGCGGTGAGTCACTGGAATTCGCTAGCTGAACAAGTTTGAGCTTTTGTGGTTGATAGCACTGTTGGCTGCAGCGAGGAAGATTTCAAGCTAGGGAATTCCCCTTTCCACTCATCAGTAACTTTCCACATTATTAAGCATTTAGTATACTTGATATTTTTTTGTGTAGTGTCTGTTTATTGCTATTTTTATGCTTACTCGTGTATGTATGGCCTGATGTTTTGTAGCCAATCAGGCGCCTGTTCTTTCAACTAGCCTATTTACATATGTTATTTTTATAAATTCATAGACAATAGCCCAGAAAGGCAGAGTAGATTGTGAGCTTGGACAGGGAGCATCTAGACATGTTTTTGCATTTTGAGATATATAAAGTATTCACAATTCCCACTCTGCGTGTTTAGTCTGACAGGTTGCATGATATTAAGAGTATTCGCGACCTCTGTTCGCCGAACACATTGCAATAAAAATAATCAGACCGGCAATAAATTTAATCAATAAATAATCATTTTGTTCGGAACTCGTGGGTCAACAAAAAGTAGCTCACTGAATAAAAAAAATAATCATCAAGTATTTATTTGTATTGTTCGTAGGTCGCGAATGAAACTGAACACCATAGACCTATAACCCCCCTATAGGTTAGGGTTATAGGTCTATGCTGAACACTAAATAAATAATAATGAGCGAGTTGATTTTTTTCATTTTCATAGACCGGTTTTATATCCTTGAAAAATAAATCAAAATAATGTAAGCGTTCAAGATTTACTAAATTAAAGGGCAGCTTGACAAACTATTCCAGTATGTAGCAGTTCAAATTTTATTGTTTTCATGATTATTTTGAAAATTGGGAGTTATCTTCTTTATGATTTGTTCGGTAAACTATAACATTTCATTGAATATTATGTTGTTCTAAACTAATGTTCCGTTGCATTTGCGACATATTAAACTACGGACACCTATCATTTTTTGTATTTTGTTCGACGAACAGGTCGCGAATACTCTTAATCTTAGTTCATCTGGACACAGCAGAACCTGGAGCTATCTCTATACACAGATAGCTGCTAGAAGAGCCATCACTGTCTACAGTAGCGAGTATTGTTGTCTTGCTTATATGGTACACTTGCTTTAGCAGCTGTTCTGTGAATGCGCGATGAAATCATTTACGATTTGAAATATAACATATCTAGGTAATGCATGCAATATAAAAGATAACTCACCGGTGTAAAGTGTACAGCTTTATAACATCTCCGGTGATTGTGCTAAAAGATGATTTGTTAATGGATCCAGCCTGCTGCATCTCAGTCATTCTCTATACTTTTGTTTCCTTCGAAACTTTGTTACAGGGCATTATCAAACTTCATTGGACCATAATTGTTCGATGTAAACTTAGTATGTAATGTACTGTACCTGGTTAGGAATTCAAACAATGCCATTTTTCTTTTGTTGGCCATTAAGAAGCCTCACACGTGTTTTCAGTAAATAACTAGTGGTTTCAGTTTTACTCCTTAGCATTAGCTTGTCAGACGGTCAAAATTGTGTTCGATTTTTTGTGAGTGGAGATTTTATTGTAAAAAGTGCTGGAGTTGTCTTCTTTGCTTGTTGATCACAGCCAAAACATTCAAAGAACTTGCATAAGTATGTTTTATACATCCTTGAACAAAATTGAAAACTCACTAATTATTGTTAAAATGAAGGGCGATGAATGAGACGATATGCATAACCAAAGAAAATTTCATGACATAAAATCTCCAAATGAGGTGAACGAAACGTCCCTCCTTGTAACATGTGTTCAAACAACTAAAGACATGTAATCAAATTCTTAGTATTTATCGGAAAAAGTTTAGCTCAAAAGTTTCAAGTATGAGAACCAGTGAGTTAAACAGAAAAGTTTCAAAACAGAAAAAAATAGAGACTCTATAACAAGAGATGGAATGATTCAGATCAACTAATGACTCAACTACTATCACACTAAGTTTCTAGGATGTTCTGAGAGCTGAACCTACTAGCGGGGTGGAGTGGTGATGTTTTAAGCCATAATAGTGTTGGAGCTTTTGGTGATAGAAGACCATCCAGGCCCCTGCCCCACTTTGTCCTTGCTTTAGATTTCCTCCTCCACCCTTTCCTCTACCCCTCATTGTCAGTTTCATGTTAATTTGAGAGTACACCTTTAGAGCAAAAAACAAAACACATGGAATGTAAAGAACAACAAATCAGAAAGTGAAAAATTTCCGAGTAAGAAAAAACGACTGAATAAAGCTTGATGATGAGGCCCAAGCGTGCAATAGCACTGAAGCTAGTCGAGGCGCTGGGCCTGGATAAGTCATTTACTGTTGTTTCTCCCAACCCTAAACCCTTAGCAGGTGTTCCTTGACATCACTCTTAATTTTCTCCTAGCTAGAAGTTCTGCGCAAATTCGCTGCTAAGTTTTTCCAATATGATGATCGCCGATACTCAACCTTCCTTTGACCTGCAGCGGAGCTAGATTTGGGCAGAAGTAAATTTATTAATGAAGATCTTGTTCATACTTACTGACACTTTTGATTGATTTGTAAAACTTTTTATGGGCCATTAGCAAAATTTGCAACAGTAAATCTTGTCTATTGGTAGAAATTTGAACTTAGTAAACAAAGGTAGAGATGGGGTCAAATGTGGTTTTTGGAATATGTTTCTCAAGAGTCGTTTTTGGGCGATTAAGACTTGGTTGATGTGGCATGCTGGAGCATTGCCCCAGGCTTTAAAGCAATAACTGATTTTAGAACGAATGAATGCATTATAGATCAGTTTCAGAGAAGATATCCCTAAAAATTTTGCACATTTGCAAAATAATGTTGAAGAACGGCTAATTTGTTTGTTTACATGGTTAGTTTGAACTTTCCATGACAGACTTTTATCAGGGTGGATGCCCAAAAATTTAACGGAATCAACCTCCATAACTTCCTTTCCACAAAAGCGTATAGGTTTTTCAAGCTGAAAGTTGTTCTGCCAGTTCTTCATTCCAATAAAAAGGGTTTTTCCATATTTATTGTTAGCTTGTGCCGTTTAGCACCGATTTTGCACCTTCGCTAATTCAAAATTCACAGTTTCCACTTCATAATTTAGTACCTTTGATTCATAAAACAAGTATGTATCATCGCCATACAAAATTGAGTCCATTTTTACAGTTGTTAAGGCTCGGTCATTTATATAGATTAAAAAAAGAGTTGGTCCGAGAATGGAGCCCTGGGGAACTCCGCATGTCATATAGGAATAATCTGAAAACTATTTTCAGTAATGGTAGCCTGTTTCGACCAGTTAAGTAGTTTGAAATCCAACTTTTAAGCTCTCCTGTAAAACTCATTAGATGAAGCTTAGTAAAAATGATGTTGTGATTGATGGTATCAAATGCCTTACTAAAATCAAGGAAAATTCCTAGGGTAGTTTTTCCTTCATCCATTGCACTCAAAGCTTTGTTAGTTAGGTTAGATAATGCCTGCCCTGTATTCATGTTTTTACGAAACCCATACTGTTTTGGTGTTAAAATTGAATTGCCCTCTAAATAATTTATTGTTTGCAAATTTGCTGCTCTTTCAAATATCTCACTAAACACTGGCAATCTTGAGATAGGTCTGCAATTTGACACAGTTTTAGTGGAGCCTTTTTTTAAGCAATGGTTTAACTTTGACTATCTTTAAGACGTCAGGAAATTTGTTTACACAGAAGCTGGCGTTTACTATGAAAGCTAGAGGATAAGTAATAATAGGTGCAGCAGTTTTAATTAATTTAGCTGGAATTTGATCAATACCAGTAGCTTTCGATGTATTTAACGGTTCAAGTAACAACTCAATATTTAACCCATCAATCTCTTTGAAATTGAAGCATGTTTCTGAGTGTAATGCATAAGGATTTTCCATATATTCCTGGCTATCAGAATTGTTTAAAGCGTTAGCTAGCGATGCTCCCACAGATGTAAAATGTTTGTTGAAAGTATTTGCAATATCTGTAACGTCAGTTTTTTCCAAATTTTCAGCATTAAGAGATTTGGGAGAAGTTTATGTGCATAACTCTTTTCCAAGATTTTGATTGATAATACCTCAGCATTTTTTAGAGTCTGAAGTTGTTTCTCGTATTTTATTGAAATAGTTTGTTTTAGCGATCCTCAATTCATTGGTAATTGCATTACAAACCTTTTTATATCGAGCTTTCAAATTCGAATTGAGGAGAGAATTTATACACCATTTATATAAAAGTAATATTTTTTTGCGGATTTTCTGAAGTAATTGAGAAGTGATTCAACGTTTTTTTATTTGTTGCATTTGATCCTGGACAGCAAGTTGTTTAAAAGGAACATGTTTGTCACATAGTTTAGTGAAATGTGCAGGACATGGATAGGAGTATAAATGGACATGGACATGGTTATGGACAAGTACATGAACATGGACATGTACGTATGTATAGATGGGCATGTTCATGAATGTGATCATAAATGGACAGACATAGACATGGACGTGTTGATGTACAAAAACCTCTTCATCTCTATCGTTAATAAGCTATCAAAACTTTGTTTCGTAGAAATTATTTGCAACATTAGAACTTTTATGTTACACTACAAATAAATTTCACTAGACTCGCAACTGAGCAATACAGATGCATAAAAACGAACAGAGGCTGTAAATCAAAGGTTAGCTCCAGAGGGTCACTCTGAATTGGATTGCCAAATAACATAAGTGACCTGATCTGCTCATCTCAGACTTAGTGATTCAGGAGAGGGATAAGTTCATGTGCCAAAGGTAGGAAAAGAGATAGAAAATGACAACAGCAACAATAGCGTAGTTGTCTTCATTCGTTTACATTAATAAGTCATACAAGAAATACTGATGTAGAGTGAGCATTTCGGATCGCACCCCCGATAAAAACCCAGGTGGATTGAACTGTTCCTATCATACTACCAGCACTTACCATTTATGGCAACTACACTAAGCTTCAGTACGATGTTATTTACTAAAATAAGTATTAAATTGAGTAAACACGCATCTTATTTGTCATTTCTCTGACTCTAACATTATATCAGCCTGAACATAACAAGCATAGATAATAAAAAAACGTTTTGCACTTCAAGTTCCAACAATGTTCAAAGCCCTTTAATACTGATACATGGCATTGCACATAGCACTGTTTTGCGCTAGAATATTGTGTTTCAAATTTTGGAAGTGTGACATTTTGTTATTATCAAACAAAAAAGTCAACAAACACCACTCTGGATTTGAACCACGATAAAATAGCTTCTGCTATCTGTAAATGAATTTTTCCGAAAACCAGTAAGCTGTCTTTCAATTGGTAGTTTTGTACCTGTTCGATGTCGGGTTTGTGTGTTACAGGAACTTCAAGGTTATAACATAGGTTCTATCAGCATTGGCTTAACCAAGGAATAGGATTACAGGAACTTAGGTGAATTGGAGAAGATTCGGATGACTGTCATCCAGATAATAACGCTCTTCTTGAGTTACAGTTTACTTGTGAGTGGACGTGTTTTCTTGTTTCTCTTACAAGCCCTTCATCTACCAGTACCAAGGCATTTGTAAATAGCCTGGACACTACATAAATGCTAAAGTAAACAGCATGGACACTACATAACTGCTCGTCTGCATCTGGTTGAGCTTCTAAATAATGCTGCATCATTTCAAGCTTTGCTTTAAACACACAAATTGATGGTAGTTAGGTTTCTTAACTGTCATCGCCAGTACTCATCATTGCCACCTTCTTGGAATTTGAAAGTTTCACCAGAGTTAAACTGGCACACAGCTTGCAGAACAACCAGAACTTGCAAAAAAATGTGTATGATTAAGAAACGTTGCTATAAATGTCGATGTTTGAAAAGTTTCATGCCACACCATTGCTTTTCACTTGCTGTTTTTTATGTACCTTCATGGGTAATGGCATCAGTGGTCTACAAAATATCATCAACATTCAAAAGGTTTTCTGCTGAAACTTCAGCAATGGGTTGGTTTCACAGTTTGCTGACGGAGGCTCAACCTATAGATTCTGCTGTCTGATAATTTTTGAAAGGATGTCTAACACGGTTTGCCTTATACTGGGAGGAAATAGAATTCCATGCAGATACATGAGAATTTAGGCCTGTAAAATTTTCTTGGAGTCATTAGAAACTTTAGTTTTCAGGAAAGCCACGGTTTTCTCAAGACTGTTTGTAATGATAACATAACTTGAGGTTTCTGATGATTAACTGGTTTAATGGCTGGAGCACATTGATAACATTGGAAGGAAGAAAATTTTATTTGACTGCTTGCAGACAAAAACTTTTTAAGTGAACTGGATAGATGTCGATAGATGTCAACCAACACCAATAGCCTATTTTGAGTCGACCCTCAAACCACTATGCTGAGAAAAATAAATATTCATATAACTGTATTTCATTGGAATAACTTGATATAAATTTCAACCACAGATGAGTATGAAACTAATTGATTTTTTGATAATGTAGGTGAACAAAATCTCAGAAAGTCACAATTTGCAAATACAAGATGGTAATTTAATTGTTTCATTGTTACATATGGCTAAACTGCTATGCTTAGGCAAGTGAAAACTGCTTTAAAAAGAGTGTGTTTGACAAGTTTGATGGTCAGTAAAGTTCAACTAAGTTTGCTGTCCTCAAATAGGAGAAATATGTAAATTTGCTATTTATTCCAATAATGTAGGCCGAGTTGAACCACAAAAGTAACATTTTGCTAATACCAGACTTTTGAGTGGCAAACATATAAGCAACTCTATGTTTGCTTATGACATTAGTTACTTCCATACATAGCACCTTTCTTTTATGAAGTTTTTTGCAAGTTACTTGTCCAAAATGTGACAACAATGTGCATGCGCTACGAAATCAACAAAATAAGGTGGGGTTGAGCAAGACAATGTGTGATGGGTGGAACGGGGTATGCAAACAGCCAGATTTTTTTTTTTAGGGGGGAGGGGGGTGGGGTTGGTGGGAGAATGAACTGGACAAGAGTAGAGCCTGCCCACATAATGATATTTGATTATGAGGGATTACACAGCTATTTACATGTAAATCAAATGTAAAGCAAATTAAGCCATGGCCAATGTAAGTCTTTTCACAGAAAAAAATTGCCCATAATTATGTTGGGGAATGCACTCAGTCGACCCAGTGACAAGTCGACTCCTTTACTATCTATTTACCTTGGTTCGAACTTTATTATTATTCTTATCATACACTGTTTGTACATTTTTGCCTGTAAACTTGTACATGTGCTCGATGCAGTCAACCATACCGCTGAGGGACAGCCCAATTCTATCTTAGACATTCTATTTGTACATTTTAACCAATCAGATGGACAGGCGTGGCCTGCCTTTGTTAACCCTGCTGTTTGCCAAACATTATGTAATCTTTTGTGTATAAATATCCATGTCTAAATGTAATAAAATCAGAGTTAACCTGACACTCTCACTGCTTGATTGAATCTCTTTACACAGCACAGCACACATACAAAGAACAGATAGCAAGCTAAGCATAGCAAACAAGTAACTTCACATAAAGACTGCAATAACGAGCAAAAGCACAAGCAAGCAACTACATGCACATAATAATTAAATCAATAAAGCGGCTACTTAGACAAGTTGGCTAGCAGCAAGAAGAATAGTCAGTAGAAAGTGTTCAGTCTAATCGACTTACACTGCATACGACCTACGGGTGTGTGATACTGGAACGATTGTTCAACCTGTTAGTGCAACTCGACGCAGCTATTCTGCCGAATAACAAATCAGTGGAAAGTGAGGTAGTTGTGACAACTCCTCACTGTGTATAGCTTACCGGCTTGCAACGCTTCAAATCTTGCTCAACCAGTTTAGATTGCTGACCTTGGGCCTGCTGGAGTCAGACGCTGCACTGCCTGCAAACCACTTACTAGCGTGGGCCGCTGTACAGGTGACAGCTACCACAACACCACAAATTCCTGGACAATTATCAAAAATATTCCGAAATTGAAAACAGGAAATGATGGGTCAAGGATATTTGGAACTGTTTCCGTTTAGAAGGTCGTACAGTCTTCAAACAAAAACCAGAAAATAGGCAATTTTATGCTCTACACGATGGTATAAAAATTATTTATGTCAATTCACACAAACTTTTGCAATCCTTTTCGAAAATGGGACGATTTTTGCTACGAACATTGCTCGTAGAAGATGAATTGGACGGATAACTCCACTACGAACATTGCTCGTAATGGAATTTGAAAAGGTCAACTGGTTTGTAGATCGCTCCACATCAATGTTCAAGCATACATACATAACTCTCTTACTTTTGTTTGACATACAATTATGTTCATGTTGGTGAAACAGACAAATTCTTATGTTTTATTACTGTTCTTGTTGTTCAACAAGTGGAAAATTGATAATTGCTAATGTATTGGTATGGCGGAGTAACACAGTGTCTTTTAACTTAATGGAAACATGTTGAGTGTTCTCTAAAGACTCAAGTACATGTACATTGTACTATCCGTAGCCACTCAATACACCTTTATACACGACGGCAGATTTCCTGATTAGTACGTAAAAGACAAGTTAGTGGAGAAAGCTCCGAAATAAAAAAAAATACCAAGCAACTTGGTTTTTGCTATTAGAAACCTCGTTGTGCATTGAAGTAGTTTGGCTCATAACTATTTTATACAAAAACATAATTCATTGCGTTTCATAAAAAGCTTACCATAAAACACCATGAGTGGCAATACGAAAACCTGCTGGGCTGAAAATTTCTTGATTAATTACTTATTCAAAAGCTAAAGTGAGTTTCAGTGAAAACTTTGAGGGCCAACTCCACAAAGAAAGATAACAGCACTAAGGTTATTGTAGGTATTATTGATTGAGAAGCCAAATGCTTCGGTGGAACCATTGGTGCCAGAAGAACTTGGTTTCAACATAATGGCTATATGCTTATATGGCAAGAGCATAATTCATGCATGTACAACTAATAGTATTCCTATTTTACATTGCCCCAAAATGGAAGTAGTAAAAGGAAGTCAAAAATCATTTGTGAAATGTTGTGTAGTATTGTAGTAGACTTCCACCTCATATTACTGACGCAACGGCATCCACTCAAACCAGACACCAACTACTTCTTCGTGGTCCATGACCCTGACAAAATACACAGCGTTTATCTCAATAAACTATTTAATTAACTACATGTAATTCTGTTTAGCAATATAATATGATTACCTAACACAATCCACAAGACTTCCGCCTTCTCTCATGTACAACAGCTCATTTTATTGGAGAAAACCGGAAAAATCACTCCCTTATTAAGAGTGAGCCAATAACAAACAACAATAAAAAAAACATGTACAAATAAAAAACTATGAAAAATAATAATAACTTGGTAGACCAATTAGAGAAGCAGACACATGGCAAAATGGCTACAGGCTCCTTTCCCGATCATTTTATGTGGTGTTGAAAATCTTCCACTTCTTATAAGGTATCCACACTTCCTAGTCTCTGCTCCCATCAGTTTTATTGCTTCAGTATCTTTAAGGGAAGGGTTTCCAGTTCCTGGGGTCCCAGGCTACCTTTAGCAGCCGTCTTTATTGGCTGGCCCGAGGTACTGACCCGAGTTGACCCGGAGTAGGTTCTCTATGATATACGTGTATATTATGTACAACACAGGGTCTATAAAGGCCTGGGTAAACCCAGGGTAGCCGGTCTCCCTAAAACTGGGATAATAAATATATATGATAAAGGGGAACACTCCGGATCTCCTCGACACTTCTGTCGCTGGTAGGGCAAAGGATGTAGGGGGTTTAGGGTGGTAGAAGAAGGGGAGAATGGCCTAACTTGTCTAATTATCAGGAAAAACCTCCCACAGTATAAACAAAAAAATGAAACAAAAAACAGGCATGAATATTTTCAACAACGAAACTTTGCAATTTATTGGTAACAAGAAAGCTGAGTTTGAAGAACTTTAAAGCTTTATTGATTGACAAAATTGCAAATCGAACGCAAGTCTATCAAAGACGTCACGTCAGTGATATAGGTCTAGCCTTAGTATCCAGTTGTTTGAGAAGCTTCGTCACTTTCTGTATCACAATCCATTGGATCTTTTTCCTGGAATAAAGTTACTTCATTATTGGATCATGTGCATGAAAGAGTAGATACCACATTCTAGCATCCCAGCATTGAACAATGTTTTGCTGAATTTTTGAATATTCAAGTCCTAAGCAGCAGATTGATGTATTGACCAACCCTGTAGTCATACTCAGTGCTGATCTACAAGCCTGCAAATAACCCCCTTCCTGAAATTCTCGCCAGGTTTTACACTGCTTCAAACTGACGTCATCCTTGGATATTGTAGTGGATTTTCATATCACTTACATCCACTCTATACATTACATTACTCTATACACATTCTGGCATCCTCAGTATAGCCATTAGATGGCCAGAATGACTGTAATCAACAATACCGATTGACCGACCCTGCGTATGAGTCAGTTCCGACCCTGTATGGAGCAGTACCGAGCTCACCGGGCTGGCATGAAGTGAGTCATTGTAGACTATGGACCAGAAAGTAGCATGAGGGAAGCAGAGATCCATCTACCATATATAACCACCTCTAAATCTGAGGAAACACAGAGGTACAGAGGCTAGAAAAGCTGAGAGGACTTAAGACAGGAAGCAGAGAGGACTGTGATTGGTGCAATAGCATATGAGTCCACCTACCACTACAGGGTGCCATTCACCTTTAGCCCCATACACCTTATCCCATTTGCTATCTATTTATATCACTGTATTCATTCGTTCGTTGTGTAAACTTGTTATGTGATTGGATAGAATGCTTAATCACTTCCTGTGAATCGCCTGTAAAAGGCAGATTTTTGGCTCTAATAAGTCAGTGGTTAATGTGCTTTTTACTACCTTCTTTATTCTGGATGAATAAATGCATACTGTAGATACTTAACAGCACTAAGATATGCAACTGAGCCGAATGCTCCTTTCTGGTTGTAGAGTTGGATATACTCTATCACTCACCTTCTCGGTATTATACCAACCTGTTGTTGTAGCAGGTTAAACTAACAACTGGTGGCAGCTTGCTACCAACTTTAGCTAGTGGGTTTCAGCCCCTTAAGTCTGCTACAATATTTACTTCTTTGCTGCACAGTGTTTATTTGGCCAATCAGATACCACACTTCAGTTTTATTATTATTCCATTAATTATTATTCTACTGTCCATTCATGTTTGAATACCATTTATTGTTCCCTTACTCACCAAAACAAGCACAATTTTTTTATCCTGTTGATGTAAAGAGCATATGATCCTTGTGATTGTGATCACATTGGACCACTTCACACATCCCGCAATGAATCGTATCTTGTTCCAATTCTACATATGAAATGTGCGTAATAAACAAGCATTGATTTTTTTTACCATGCGTGTGCAGTAATTGCATCTATTTTGAGACAAGATACTAATTCCCGTTTTATTCGTGCAGCATGCAAGTTCAAGCCACATGTAAAATGGCCCAGCATTAAATCTTAGAATCAATTTTCGATTGGGT
This sequence comes from Cryptosula pallasiana, assembly GCA_945261195.1. NCBI lineage: Eukaryota > Metazoa > Bryozoa > Gymnolaemata > Cheilostomatida > Cryptosulidae > Cryptosula > Cryptosula pallasiana. The sequence goes on along the minus strand of OX183131.1, from coordinate 57,038,414 downwards.
GTCTTCAAAAGGATTTTTTATTCCTGTTGCAACGGCCTTCAGTAGACCTAAGACTAAATGCATTGCCGAATCAGATTTAATTTTAAACGTAGGCAATATAACTTCACACATATAAAAAAAATTTGCTATTATTTAATATAATTGACCGCACCCACAATCCGAACCTGAGGTACATAGCAATCAATGTAAGTTATAATAAGCTAAATTTCAGCTGATGCGACGAGCTTTTGAGGCCAATGGCTTTTTGGCAGGCTTGTAAATTAGGACTGAATAGGCCTAGAGGGTTATTTAATACATCAATCTGCTGCTTAAGACTTGAATATTCAGAAATTAAACAACAAAGTAATCAGTGGTAGTATGTTTTAACCACTAATCTGTCATATCTGCGGCATCCACCCATTTTACTTTTTGAAATCTATTATATTCATTCCTTATCTATTTATATAGTGCTACCCTCTACTCCCTTTATTAACATTTCTACAGGGTAAAATCATTTCCTTGCAGCATCAATAATCTGCTGTGAAAGAGCAGCCACAAAACAAGATTGTCTGCACCATATAAACCTGCCCTTCAATGTAAACTTGTTTTATTCGTGAATCAATTTAGTGCTTTTGGAAACTTTCTAGGTTATAGCCAAACTTTCAGTCCCACCAGCAACTGCTGGGCACATCTCTAATACACCGCAATTATAGTAAATGCATCTGTAAAATTGCCTGACACCATGGAGACCTTGCCAACAGCCATGTACTCAATATAACTCGAAAGTGAAGTTTTTGTCCGCCATATTACTTATCAACGAAGCAATTGGTAATGGACCAACCTCTTTCTCGTGGTGCATCAAACACATTAGCCTCCGCAGTTCTGACTCCTAACAAGTACTTCCCCCAAAAGTGATCAGGTGCCTTGATGTAATTCAAGGCTATTGCAAAGGAATAACTTAACTTTTACAGCTATTGAAAGCTGCCGGCTAAGATATAAACTGAGTGTTTTCAAGCCATCTGCATTTATTTTATCACAAGAACAAACGCTGGCGAAATAAAGCACCAATGCAAATGTACAGAATCACTGAAAAGTCCAGCCTTTTATAGTGGGAGTTACCTGAAGTGGAGGGAATAATTGAGCAATAATACAATCCAATCACAGGTGTTACAGCCATAAGGGGTTTTAAAAGTAGCAAATACTGTATAAATGAAATGGTTAGATATATCTGGTGCCAAGAAGCATGGGACAGAGTCAGAGATCTCACAACCAATGACAATGATCTCTGGATGCCTCTATTCCTTTCTTTGGAGTATATGGTCTTTGGCTATTTTGATTTATGAAACCCGGACTTGTAATGATGAAACAAGTGCAGTCAAGCTCTGAAGGTTCACCACTACATTTTGGCTCTCAGGCTATGGTAAGCATCTTGTTTCCAGCCACAAGTGGCTCTCAAGGACCGGTAAAGTAAGTACACTGCGCTGGTCTATTTTTCTATCAACTAATAGCTCAAATGCAATACACACTTTTCTTGTTTTATTGCTTATATTGCTTGTTGTGTTGCCTGATGCTTGCAGACTATCACAAGAACCTTTGTACACAGAAACAATATCTGTGTGCCTGGTCAAATCCACCACAACTCTTTGGAAGAACTTCTTTGCTTTTATTTAAAAAAACAATATTACAGAATTAAAACACACCGAGCCCAGAATGCGCGTTGTCTTTCAATAGCAACAATGCTCCTAAAAGAGTTGTATCAAACATTCACATGAACCATCCTTAAATATTAGCAGCTTTCAAGGTACAAGTCTTAACTGCCAGCATCAGTTAGAGTGAACCACAAGTTAACATACATCATACGATAGAGGCTGCAGCCGCAGACCCTCTCTTAATCAGCCAGAAATACTGAACAAAGACAATAAGGATTGCTTGCTGTGATTGGTCATTTGAAACATGTGCTTTGGTTTACCTTTGGCTGTCTGAGATTTTGATGTAAATAACTTTGCATTGTATGTATTCAGTTGGATTATAGTGCTGTCAACTTGAACAGGATAACGATGAAAAGTTTTGGTTTCGATTACAGTTTTTTCGTTGTTTCTCTTGCATTAACAGCTCCTAAGTTTATTAACTGGCAAAAAATAATAATAGTAATGGTTCTAGGTGCCAACCCGAATGAATGCCCACTATCATGTGTGAAATTCAACGTGATTAACCTTCAGCCTTGGAAAATAGTGATTGAGCATACACAATGATTTACTTACATGTCTAGAGGTAAGCTCGTGTTTTCTGGATGTTAGATGTTGCTTAATCGCTGATGTGCTTAAGAAATTGACCACTTCATTACAGGAAGAGCACACCATCTCACCATCAACAACATGAAATGTTCCCTTAGGGTAGGATTCTGCTCTACTCGCTGCTGATATAGTTTTGGTTTTTCCTTGTTTGCTCTTTTTGACATTTTCTGAGCCCTTAAACAAAAACAATATTCTGCTGCATTAAACTTCTTTGAATGAGCATCTATAGATTTTTTTTCTCCCCATGATAAACGCAGTTATCGGAAACATGCTGATATATTTATTGTACGTGGCACGGCGAATGTTTGCTGCTATTGCAAAGAATTTTGGCTCGCTCCTTGACCATAATCACAGCTTCTGTAGTAGAGTTTACTATTCAACAGCAATTCATTGGTCAGCACCAGCTACGTCAATTCATAAACAATGCAACTAGTATTTTGAGATCAGATGTGCACCATATTTTTTGTTTTTTGAGAGGCATGCTAAGTATGTTCGTCCAGTTTGTCCCTTGTAGACACTTAGTTTCTCACTACTTACTTTTATCCGCTCTTCCACTGCTAGCATATTGATTCCGTTCTATACCATTTTTCTTTTTTTATTCAGCATTGTGAGAGTGTATCAGCACATTTTTGCTGCTTTTTCTTGCGATTTATGTCAGAGACCTGGTCACACTACCGATCAACTATGCAATTGGTACCATACAAACCCCTTGTCTCGAGGTACATCAAACACAGTGAGCCTCCAAATTTCTGATTACCAACAATTATTTCTCCCAAAAGTGATCAGATGCCTTGATGTAATTCAAGACTAAGGCAAGGAAAAAGCTTAAACTTTACAACTATTGAAAGCTCTCAGCAAACATATGAAGCTCAGTGCTTTCACGCCATCTGCAAATTTTGTTTTTTCATAAGAACAAGCAATGGCAGAATATAAAACCATACAATTGTACAGAAACAATAAAAAGCTCAACCTTTTATAGTGGGTGGTGTGGTGAGGTGGAGGAATTAATTTACCTAGTTACCAAACAATCCAATTGCAAGTATTACAATCATAAAGGGTAGTAATAGTAGTGAACAATTTATGAAGGCAATGGCGAAACAAATTTGGTACCAAGAAACATGGGGTGGAACTGGAGGTCTGAGAACCTATGGTAATAATCTCTGAATGGCTCTCTCACTTCTCTGGAGTTTATGGTCTTTTAAGATCTCAATTTTTAAAAACCCTGACTCATGAGGATGAGAAAAAGTGGAGTCAGGCTATCGAGGTTCCCGAGCTACATTGTGGCTCTTAGCCTATTGCGGGCATATTGCTATCGTCTAAAGATGGCTCCCAAAGACTGATCACTTAAAGTATACTGTGCCCGTCTCTTTCTCTTTTGACTAATAGCTCAATTGCAATGTGTACTTGTCTTGTTGTTTAGCTTAATTGCACTTGCCTGATGCATGCAGACTGTTAAAGGAACCTTTGCAAACAACCATAAGATACGTTTGTCTAAACAAATCCAACACAAATTTTGGGCAAACTTCTTTGCAATTAGAAAAAAACGATACAATGAAATAAAACATACTGGGTCAGGGAACAGAGATGTTGTTCAACAACAGCTACAATCTTAGAGCAGTTTGAACAAACATATACATGTTTAGATTTTTAACCTTGAACAGGTACAATTCTTAACCAAGGTACAATTCAAGGTACAATTCTTAACCAACAAACATCAAGTATAATAAACCCCAAGTAGATGTACATCAAAGGATAGGGGTTTCAACAACAGAGGTTATTTTACTTAGTAGGAATACTAAGCAAAGGTAGCCATGAAAAAGTATTCAGTGATTTTTGCTATCATTAATTGGAAACAAGAGCTTTGGTTTACACTTAGCTTCCTGCGATAGCGATATAAATACTTTTGATTGCATTGAATGTTCAGTCTGACTATTATGTTGTTAACACTGAACAGGATAGAGTTGATAAGCTTCAGTTTTGATCAGAGTTATTCCTTTGTTTCTTTTGCATCAGCAGCTCCTTAGCTTATAAATTGTTGAAAATTTTAACGGAAATGGGTAGAGATGCCGACCCAAATGAATGCTCACTATCACGAGTGAACATTCAGCCTGAGAAATATACAATGATTTACTCACATGTCTAGAGGTAAGCTTGTGTCTTCTGGATTTTAGATGACGGTTTATCACTGATGAGCTTGAGAAATTGACCACTTCAATACAGGAAGAGCACATCATTTCACCATCAACAACATAAAATGTTCCCTCGGGGTAGGATTCTGCTCTACTCTCTACTGTTACCCTTTTGGGCTTTCTCCGCTTTGGCTTTGATATAATCTCTGAGCCCTTGAACAATAACCATTGTCTGCTACATTACAGTTCTTTGACAAGAATTTAGACATTTTTCACGAGTAGTGACATAGAATAAATTCAAACCCCGTTTCAGCATTTTTTTAGGTGCAGGTCAAAGCTACCCTCCAATTCACATCCCTTTTAACAGGCACCATATTTTTATTGCTACCATCTTTGACACAGGAGTTTCTTGGTCTGTTGATTTTTGGTGTTATAGGTAAAATTCAACCCCTTGTCTTTTTCAGGTGCATGCCACAGTTTTGTCTTCAATTTTATCTTCAATTGGTACATGATCTTTTGATTTCTATCATAGATCATATGCTTATTAATTCTCAATTTAAACTCTTGTTTTGATATATACATGATGGCTTGATAGTTGTATTCATTTTGTTTGTCTATCAGAACAGATAAACATTTATTTCCTTCCTTTCTGCCAGTCCTTGTTGACAGTCTAGTTTCTGATAATATCTGCGGAGCTGGTGGATTTCTGAAGAATGTAACACTAAAAATGCGCATTCAGTTTGTTTTCAAAGAAAGTTTGTTATGGCAGCGATGAGCCATATTCATTTAAAACACAACAAAACCCCTTAGGGTGTTTTGAATGACTATGATTGATGAGCAAGTGTAGTTAAAGTGTTTTGCCTACTCAAAAAATAAGAACTCCACTCATTTTGTAAGAAAAAAATACCTTTGACACAGCTGATGATGTGAAAATGCAAATGAAGCAGTTTTAAAAGTTTTATCCGTTTGGGTGTTTTGATTGCTCAGGGCAAAAAAGTTGTTGTATAAATGCTTATAATGGTGTTTGTGAATAAAAAAAGTTGGTCATCATCGATCAGTGGGGACGATATAACAGACAACAATAAACTTCAGTGGAAACATGAGGTTTCCTACTACAAATCTAATTCTCAATCTTGACAAACGTTCACACATAAATTGTGCTTGATACTTTGTACCTTGTTTCCTGGTACATGGGACTTCATAACCTTTGACACGTTTCCATCCTACCTTCTAACTTGAAAAGAATTTATTAGTTTTAAGTAACCAGGTCTTAGTTTGGGAGGTATCAGTTGGAAAACCACAAAGTAACAATTCACAAGTTACTAAACTTATTTTTTCACTCTGATTTGAACTTTTACAAACTTATTAGTCTCGAGTTTACAATTTTAAGTTTACATACTCTTAATTTCGGAGTTATTATTAGTTTGAAACTTACACTGTATTTCATTTGTGTTATCAACACGGTCAAAATCTTTTCACGTTTCCATTTCCAATTGATGAACCCAAGTCAGCTACAATTGAGTCCAAGAAAGTTGTTTTTTTGCACAAAGAATGTTGTTTTTTAAGATAATTTGTGGTAGATTTTGGTGAAAGATAATAGTGAACGGGGCGTTTGCTACACCACTTCTCCACTCATTGCGCTGGCAATGCGCCTACAGCCATCAGTAAGATGCTGTGCAGGTAGCAAAGCCATACTGTGCCGGTAGTACAGTACACAGGGCCGATACCGGGCCGGTATTGACCTCTACAGGGTCGATAGTGAACTCTGCAGGGCCGGTATGCTGGCACAGAGCCGGTACAAGATGGCCGCCATAGCTGAGGAACTTCGAAATTAGCCAGGACTTACCACCAAGCCAGGAACTGAAGCTACCTACCGTAACATCTGCGGTAACCAGGACCACAAGCTACCTGGAGCCTTGAGACCCTATAGGACAGCCTGATTGGCCAGCAGGAGATAGGACTCAGCTCTTAGCCATTTGGCACCTCCCTTATTTAATCCCTATTATTTACCTGATTGGTTGACTACTTATATGAGCATTTACATTGGTCCAATTACTTCCTGTACTATTACTGTTATATGTTTGATACCTGTGAGCTCTCCTATAAAAGGAGAGACATTTTATATATTCATTGCATTCTTTCTCACTGCCACCTAGAGGAATAATTATCCTCTAACATGTTGCCTTTGAGAATAAAGCCACTTATACAAGCAATACGCTGTACTGTTTGTCTGAGCCATGGGCTCTTGCCTTACCGGGTAACTCGGTTACCCTGCACAGTTGTCACTGTCATTCAGCACTGTGTCCCCTTTGGAGAGAGGTACAATACTCGAGACTAGTGGATGTCCGTGATAACAGACCGGAATCCATTACAATATATAAAAACATTCGCGCGAACAATTTTTTTTTATCTTGCAAAAAGTCTTCAAATACATAATGAAGGGGTTTTCAAGTGAAAAAAGCTGTTTTTCTGCCCGGAGAGTTTTGTTTTTTGCAGACAAAAAACTGTTGTTTTTTTCGCTAGAAAAATGTTGTTTTTCGGGTGAAAATCCCTTTATGAAATATGAAAATTTTCACGCGGATCGTGTTTTTTTTCATCGCGCAAAAACTTCATATACAACGTAAAGGGAGTTTTGCTTGAAGAAAGTTGTTTTATTCTCGGGAAGAACGTCTTTTTTTGCAGACAAAGAACGTTAATTTTTTGCGATAAGAATGTTGGTTTCTTGCAAATACCCTTCTATAATAAAAATGCCGATTTTCGCACGAGTAAATATTTTTTCTTGCGCGACTTCATATATATTACAAAGGGATTTTCGCGCAAGGTCAGCTAGTGCAACTTTAGCTATTTAAAAGCTACTGTTTTCACACAGATAGCATCTACTACAACAACAGCTATTGAAGGAACAGCATCTACCATAACTACTAGGAGGAACTTTAGTATCACGGTACGAACTAACAAATAATTAATTAACACTAGTTGAAAAACTCAGCTAATTGCTCTCTAAAAAAAATGTACTCATAAACCTATGTAGTTTGCTCTCATAACTACATAGTTTTAGTTGCTTACAAAATTAGCTTTTGGATAAAGAGATAACAACTGATCTCTAATTACTTATTATCTCCTGTATTTATGTAGGTGTTTAGCTTTAAAAAAATATACTTGTTTATTTTACAGTTTCAAAGATTTGATGTCTTTATGATCAAAAACTGTCTAATCCTTACTTATCCAAAAATTATCAAGGTTGCAATGTTATGTAAGTTTTAAAACTGTTTGTTTATAGTCTGGTAATAGATATCATTTATGTTGTCGTAAACCACAGACACAAACTTAAGTAGCACGTTTTATTATTTTTTTTTAGGATTTCAATGAGAATTAGCTTCCTCTCCAGCAGGAATCCGCAGGATTCTGCTTATATTCAAACAACTATACACAAAATTCATCTAAATCAAAAGAAGAGTTTTTTTATAACGTAAGTGTTCATAAACATATTAATTGTAATTTTTTCAAATGTCTATCAAAAAACTTAAAGTTAAGTAGTTTTTTTTGTTTCTTTATTCTTGCTTTATATCATTATTTTTTTTTTATTTTAGATTATGAGTTATTGAAGATGAGAGGAGAAGTTCAAGTGTCAACAAAGGTTCATTTTTGAGCAATAACTGAGAAGTTACAACTTGTTGTTTTGTACACAGCTAAAAAACAAGTCACTGTTGTATAGAAATCATGTGTCGTGCATCGAACAGCAAGCATGCAGTGAATGCCATCCACGATGAAAAGTTAGATGAAAAATAAAGTCAAAACGGTTTTGAAAATACTGGGATTCCTATTGGATGGAAAGACAATGCTTTACTCGACACCAACTCGTTGTTTTTACAACGCTCTTTTCCCAACATTAATGCATTAATTTATGTCGTTGCAACATATCCGGACATTCACTGTAGTCTATTGACATTAAAAGTACGAAGAACTATTGCGGAGCTTTCCCCCAAAGGACTTTATGAAGATCATTTACGATGAGCTCTCTTTTTTTAAAAAGATATTTTGATGCTTGATGAGAATTATCAAAGAAAGTCATTTTTTACAAACTGGAGTCATGTAAGTAGACACTCAGGTGAAAACATGGCAATGGCTGGGTTTTACAATCCGGAAAAGGCAATAGTGTTCAGTGCGCTTTCTGAACATGAATATTACTGAAATGGAAGAACCTTTAGCTTCATATAACATTATGCTAACAACTTCCTGCCAGTTACTTATAAATGGGCTGGAATTGTATATACTCATTGCATTTATTCACTCATGTCTTGCCAATCACCCAAATGGATAGCCATCCTAGCACTTTGGTATTGATGAAGAAAGCCACTTTTCAAACCACACTCTGTTTAGTTTGTCTGAGTTGTGGGGTCTGTGTTTACCAGGTGATCTGGCAGTACTAAGCGTAGTTGTCACTGTCGTAAGGCACAGTGTCCCATCTGGAGAGAAGTACAATATTTGAGGCTAGTGTTCTTTGTAGAAAAAAAAACCAAAATCCATTACATTGGTGGCAGCGGTGGGATAAATGCTACTTTCCCATGCTGTCCTCTTTTATGCTACTATCTGGTGCTGTGAAGGCACTGCAGGCCAGTTACCATTTAGAATTAATCCAAGGGGTGTAGATCTGAGGGAATTATTGACAAAGTATGCCACCGGACTTGTTTGCAGGCTCGTTGAGTTTTCGCAGCTATCCCGGCCCATTATACCAAAACTGCAAGCTGTCTGTTTCAACTGTAGAGCTTGTTCCGCTCACAGCACTGCAGTACATGTGTTTACTATATTCCCTACAAGCTCGTTGAGTTCACTTGGCCCTGCAGTAGTGATATCGATACTGTACCAGAGGTAGACTGAGAGTAAAAGAATTGTTGTACACAATCACATCGAGCTTGACCCGGCACAGCAAGCAGATTGCAAACCATTGACATTAGCTACATATAGTTTAGAGAGCTATCTAGCTAGTAGCCCTGTCTTAAGCTCTGTGGAGAACTAGCCACACTGACTGTTTGGACATTGAGTTTACTCCGCCTGCTCAACTACCAAAAGATACTTCAGTTTCGCATGTGGATCAGTGGGTAACACTGACCCTGACAATGTATATTCATACAGTGTCCCTTCACTATTGTCTGCAGGCTCGTGGAGACTGCTCCACCCTGAAGCAGTGTACTAAAGTTTTGTAACGGTCGTTACAGCTACAGGTTGCCTGATAATGTCACAGTATCCACTATACTGGCCTCTAGATTTGCTAGAGCCACTGAAATTACTGATCTTGGCCCAGAATCCAGTTGCACCGACCACTTCTTAGATTAGAATTGAGATTACTCCTTCATCTGCAACGAATGGTTAACCAGAGAGCATGCAGTGCCGTTAGAGCACCTGCGGGCAACCCAGAGGTTTCAGCAATAGACAGAATGACCAAAGCATTGCAAGCCATCATCAGGCCTAACCAAGGCAATGCACCAGCTATTTTCAAAGCGCCAATGTTTTACGTGAAGGAGACGTTTAATACTTCAATAATAGAATCATAGAAGTAACAGAGAGAGATAAATGAGTGGCTTGAGAATACGGCTATGCTACACTTAAGAGATGCACTAAAAGGTGGAGCTTTAGACTGTGAAAAACCTCTGCATCTGCAGGGTATTTTCACTGGCTTACAAGCACATTTTGGTCTGACACCAAGGGAAGCTATGTCCCGGCTCACCAGCCTGCACAGGCAGCAAAAAACACTGATCCAGGAACAAGCTAATTAGGTAGAGCATTTAGTATAAATTGCTCATGCCAACCTTCCTCATAGACCCATGCAGTGGATGATGCTGGATATGTTTAGTACTGCTGTTGGAAATGCTCATCTGCAAAGACATTTGTTGGCCATGCAGCCAACTTAGCTGATGCAGTCCAGGCTGGCAAAAAATACCTGCAGACTGAATCACCGTTTGAACAGCGCCAGGCTCATGTATGCATGGTAGAAAAGGAAACCAACGATAAGGAGGAGTGGACAGGAACTGCTGCCAGGAGTTCACCTCAGTGTGTCTCGGCTGCAACCCCAGTACAGAGGATAACCACACTCCGACACCTACCACCCCAGATACTGTTGCAGCTATCATGGACAGTTTGAAGACGTTGAATGGATAAATTACGCCCCTGATGGCAACCAGAAAGACTGTCCCACCACCACTGATGGACACAGTGACCACACCGGGGTGATGGGGTAGTGGTCTGCCAGGTCACAAGATAGGTACCTGTCCTCTAGCTGAAAGCACAGCTAGATTCCCAGATACCCCTAGAAAGATGGGAAACGGCCGAGGTCCGCAATAGCGATACTGGCAGCTGATAGCAGACAGTCAAGCTGGACACCCCCCAGACCCCCTTCTGGTCTTTCAACTCCATTGAGAGGAAAACTCCCCAGGAGAATGCAAACAACAAAAACAAAGATGGAGCAACCTTACCAGGCCAGCTACTTCCTAGTTGGGCTATTTGCCGGTAGGTCAGCTGCCTTGCTGATTGATACCGTTTGTACTACCAACCTGCTGTCTAGACACACTTAACCGGCAGCTACCACAGCCTGTGAAGAATGCGCTACAAAACAACGAGTTCCATGGTCTGATGGCAGACAAGTCCAGGATCCCATTCTATGGCACAGTGCTGGTCAACTTGCACTTAGGTGAATTCTGGGTGAGCTTAAACTTCGTGATCAGCAATATCAACAAAGATGCCCTTATTGGCAAACCGTTCCTCACCGTACACAAATGCGCTCTGCGATTTCAACATTCCAAGGTAATCATATGAGGGCAGGAGTTTCTGTGCACAGATATGCATGAGCGACAGCTGAAATAAAGCATCGGACTGGTGCGTGCAGAGCCGGAAAAGAACCTCTTTTTGCCAAAGAAGAAGAGATACGCCCCTTTGAGACAGATACAGCCCACATACGAACAACCATTATGAAAAAAACCAAATGAAAACTCATCAAGCTGTGGAGAGTACTCAACCACAAGCCTACAGCAAGAAGTTTCAGTCAGATCGGACTAAAACTGTGGACGACAGAGGCAAAACAGTGTTTCCCCCACGCTGGCTACCCCATTGCGATGGAGAGAGGGAAACCCTGCTGCTGGAGCAAGGTAGCCGCCCTTCAGTCTTCCAATTTCGCCAAAAAGTGCAAAAAAGAGCTAGAAATCACAGTGTAGAGGCATTCTACAAAATCACTCAACTGTGCCCAAACAGAAATTCTCACAACCAGTCTAGTGGAAAAACTTGTTGTAGAGTTGGAGATACTCTATCACTCACCTTCTCGGTATTATACCGACCTGTTGTTGCAGCAGATGAAACAAACAACTGGTGGCAGCTTGCTACCAACCTTAACTAATGGGTTTCAACCCCCAAAATCTGCTACAATATTTACTTCCTTGCTGCAGAGTGTTTATTTGGCTAATCAGATACCGCTCTTTATTTTTATTATTATTTTATTAATTATTATTCTGCTGTCCAATCACGTTTGAATGCAAATTATTGTTCCCTTACTCACCAAAACAAGCACAATTTTTTTATCCTGTTGATGTAAAGAGTATATGATCCTTGTGATTGTGATCACATTGGACCACTTCACACATCCCGCAATGAATCGTATCTTGTTCCAATTCTACATATGAAATTTGCGTAATAAACAAGCGTTGATTTTGTTTACCATGCGTGTGCACTAACTGCATCTATTTTGAGAGAAGCTACTAATTCCAATTTTATGCGTGCAGCATGCAAATTCAAGCCACATGAAAAATGGCTTGCAACGGTGAAACCCAACATTAAATCTTAGAATCAACTTTCGATGGGGTGTCTTCGTAAGGATTTCTTATTCCTGTTGGAATGGCCTTCAGTAGACCTAAGACTAAATGCATTGCCCATTCAGATTTAATTTTAAGCGCAGGCAATATAACTTCATACATATAAAAATTCGCTGTAATTTATTGTAATTGACCACACCCAAAATCCGAACCTGAGGTACACCGCAATCAATGTAAGTTATAATAAGCTAAATTTCAGCTGATGCGACGAGCTTTTGAGGCCAATGGCTTTTTGGCAGGCTTGTAAATTAGGACTGAATAGGCCTAGGGGGTTATTTAATACATCAATCTGCTGTTTAGGATTTTAATATTCAGAAATTAAACAATAAAGTAATCAGTGCCAGTATGTTTTAACTACTAATCTTTCATATCTACTGCATCCACCCATTGTACTTTTTGAAATCTATTATACTCATTCCTTGTCTATTTATATAGTGCTGCCCTCTACCCCCTTTATTAACCTTTCTACAGGCTAAAGTCATTTCCTTACAGCATCAATCATCTGCTGTGAAAGAGCAGCCACAAAGCAGGATTTTTTGCCCCATCTAAACCTGCCCTCCAATGTAAACTTGTTTTATTCGTGAATCAATTTAGTGCTATTGGAAACTTCTAGGTTACAGCCAATCTTTCAGTCCCACCAGCAACTGTTGGGTCATCTCTAATGCACCGCAATTAGAGTAAATGCATCTGTGAAATTGCCTGACACCATGGAGACCTTGCCAACAGCCATGTACTCAATATCAATCTGAAGTGAAGTTTTTGTCTGTCATACTACTTATCAACGAAGCAATTTGTAATGGACCAACCTCTTTCTCGTGGTGCATCAAACAGATTAGTCTCCGCAGTTCTGACTCCTAACAAGTACTTCCCCCAAAAGTGATCAGGTGCCTTTATGTAATTCAACACTATTGCAAGGGAATAACTTAACTTTTACAGCTATTGAAAGCTGCCGGCTAAGATATAAACTGAGTGTTTTCAAGCCATCCGCATTTATTTTATCACAAGAACAAAAGCGCGCGAAATAAAGCACCAATGCAAATGTACAGAATCACTGAAAAGTCCAGCCTTTTATAGTGAGAGTTACATGAAGTGGAGGAAATAATTGAGCAATAATACAATCCAATCCCAGGAGTTACAACCATAAAGGGTTTTAAACGTGGCAAATACTGTATAGATGAAATGGTTAGATATATCTGGTGCCAAGAAGCATGAGACAGAGTCAGAGATCTCACAACCAATGACAATGATCTTTGGGTGTCTCTATTCCTTCTTTGGAGTTTATGGTGTTTGGCTATCTTGATTTATGAAACCCGGACTTGTAATGATGAAACCAGTGCAGTCCAGCTCTGGAGGTTCACCGTTACATGTTGGCTCGCAGGCTATGGCAAGCATCTTGTTTCCAGCCAAAAGTGGCTCTCAAGGACCGGTAAATTAAGTACACTGTGCCTGTCTATTTTTCTATCAACTAATAGCTCAAATGCAATACACACTTTTTTTGTTTTATTGCTTGTATTGCTTGTTGTGTTGCCTGATGCTTGCAGACTATCACAAGAACCTTGGTACACAGAAACAATATCTGTGTGTCTGGTCAAATCCACCACAACTCTTTGGATGAACTTCTTTGCATTTATATTAAAAAAAAACAATACTTCAGAAATAAAACACACTGAGCCCAGAATGCGCTTTGTCTTTCAACAGCAACAATGCTCCTAGAAGAGTTCTAACAAACATGCACATGAACCTTCCTTAAATATTAGCAGCTTTCAAGGTACAAGTTTTAACTGTCAGCATCAGTTAGAGTGAACCTCAAGTTAACATACTGCAGTGGATTGTGAGGGCTGTAAACCCACTAACTGAGGTTGGTAGCTTGCTGCCACCAGTTGTTATTTTTACCTGCTACAACAGCAGGATCGGTAGTGTACCGAAGATAAATTGGATAGAGTATCCCAACTCTACAACCGGTAAGGAGCCCTTGGCTCAGACACATAAATCAGAGCTTTTGAGTAACTATGCATTTATTCCTCCTGAATAAAACAAGTTGGTAAAAGGTACATTACAACTGAACATAAAAAGCACAAGCTCTGCCTTTTATAGGCATTTCACAGGAAGCAATCATTAGACATAACCAATCACATGAGAATAAGGCATAATAAACAAATGAACAATCTTATATAAATAAGTAGCAAATCAGGTGGCTAGAATAGGTACGGTGCCAACAAAGATAGGTGTAGTCATTAGGTAAGTGACGAATCACGGTCCTAGGCACTTCCTGTCCTGGGTGTCCTGCCTCTGCAGCCTTCGTTCTTGTCTCTCCATCTAGGTTAGGGGTGGTTATATCCCAGATACGCCTTCCTGACTCTTCCAGAATACTTTGTAGCTCTCAGTCTATGCTGAGTCATTTCAAGGTCGGTAATGAGTCAAACCGGGTAGGTATAGCTTGCTAAGGGTCAGCATTGCCCTATACAGGGTTGGTACTGGTTTAGACCCGGGGTCGGTCAATCCTGCATGGTTGATTGTGACAGTTCTCACTATCTAGCGGTTAGTATAAGGTGCTAGAGTTTGTAACAGCAGTGTGCGCAGAAGTGTATGACATTGAAATCCACAACAATACATCATACGATAGAGGCTGCAGCAGCAGAAACTCTCTTAGTCAGGCAGAAATACTGAACAAAGACAATAAGTATTGCTTGTTGTGATTGGTCATTGGAAACATGAGCTTTGCTTTTCCTTTGGCTGCCTGAGATTGTGATGTACATATTTTTGCATTGTATGTATTCAGTTGGATAATAGTGCTGTTAACTTGAACAGATAACGATGAAAAGTTTTGGTTTCAATCACAGTTATTTCGTTGTTTCTTTTGCATTAACAGCTCCTAAGTTTATTAACTGGCAGAAAAAATAATAATAGTAATGGTTCTACGTGCCAACCCAAATGAATGCACACTATCATGTGTGAAGTTTCAACGTGATTAACTTTTACCCTTGGAAAATAGTGATTAAGCACACACAATGAGTTACTCACTTGTCTAGAGGTAAGCTCGTGTTTTCTAGATTTTAGATGTTGCTTAATCGCTGATGTGTTTAAGAAATTGACCACTTCATCACAGGAAGAGCACACCATCTCACCATCAACAACATGAAATGTTCCCTTAGGGTAGGATTCTGCTCTACTCGCTGCTGATATAGTTTTGGTTTTTCCTTGTTTGCTCTTTTGGACATTTTCTGAGCCCTTAAACAAAAACAATGTTCTGCTGCATTAAACTTCTTTGAATGAGCATCTAGAGATTTTTTTTCTCCCCATGATAAATGCAGTTATAGGAAACATGCTGATGTATTAATTGTACGTGGCACGGCGAATGTTTGCGGCTATTGCAAAGGAGTTTTGCTTGCTTCTTGACCATAATCACAGCTTCTGTATTAGAGCTTACTATTCAACGGCAATTGATTGGTCAGCACCAGCTGCGTCAATTCATAAGCAATGCAACTAGTATTTTGAGATCAGATGTGCACCATATTTTTTATTTTTTGAGATGCATGCTACGTATGCTTTTCCATCTTGTCCGCTGTAGAGACTTGGTTTCTCACTACTTATTTTTATCCGCTCTTCCACTGCTAGCATATTGATTCCGTTCTATACCGTTTTTTCTTTTTTTTTATTCAGCATTGTGAGAGTGTATCAGCACCTTTTTGCTGCTTTTTCTTGCAATTTATGTCAGAGACCTGGTCACACTACCGATCAGCTATGCGATTGGTACCATACAAACCCCTTGTCTCAAGGTACATCAAACACAGTGAGCCTCCAAATTTCTGATTACTAACAATTATTTCTCCCAAAAGTGATCAGATGCCTTGATGTAATTCAAGACTAAGGCAAGGAAAAAGCTTAAACTTTACAACTATTGAAAGCTCTCAGCAAATATATGAAACTCAGTGCTTTCACGCCATCTGCAAGTTTTGTATTTTCATAAGAACAAGCAATGGCAGAATATAAAACCATACAATTGTACAGAAACAATAAAAAGCTCAACCTTTTATAGTGGGTGGTGTGGTGAGGTGGAGGAATTAATTTACCTAGTTACCAAACAATCCAATTGCAGGTATTACAATCATAAAGGGTAGTAATAGTAGTGAATAATTTATGAAGGCAATGGTTAAAAAAATTTGGTGCCAAGAAACATGGGGTGGAACTGGAGGTCTGAGAACCTATGGTAATAATCTCTGAATGGCTCTCTCACTTCTCTGGAGTTTATGGTCTTTTAAAATCTCGATTTTTGAAACCTTGACTCACGAGGATGATAAAAAGTGGAGTCAGGCTATCGAGGTTCCCGAGCTACATTTTGGCTCTTAGCCTATTGTGGGCATATTGCTACCGTCTAAAGTTGGCTCCCAAAGACTGATCACTTAAAGTATACTGTGCCTGTCTCTTTCTCTTTTGACTAATAGCTCAATTGCAATGTGTACTTTTCTTGCTGCTTAGCTTAATTGCACTTGCCTGATGCATGCAGACTGTTAAAGGAACCTTTGCAAACCACCATAAGATACGTGTGTCTAAACAAATCCAACACAAATTTTGGGCAAACTTCTTTGCAATTAGAAAAAAACGATACAATGAAATAAAACATACTGGGTCAGGGAACAGAGATGTTGTTCAACAACAGCTACAATCTTAGAGCAGTTTGAGCAAACATATACATGTTTAGATTTTTAACCTTGAACAGGTACAATTCTCAACCAAGGTACAATTCAAGGTACAATTCTTAACCAACAAACATCAAGTATAATAAACCCCAAGTAGATTTACATCAAAGGATAGGGGTTTCAACAACAGAGGTTATTTTATTTAGTAGGAATACTAAGCAAAAGTAGCCATAAAAAAGTATTCAGTGAGTTTTGCTATCATCAATTGGAAACAAGAGGTTTGGTTTACTCTTAGCTTCCTGCGATAGCAATATAAATACTTTTGGTTGCATTGAATGTTCAGTCTGACTATTATGTTGTTAAAACTGAACGGGATACAGTTGATAAGCTTCAGTTTTGATCAGAGTTATTCCTTTGTTTCTTTTGCATCAGCAGCTACTAAGTTTATCAATTGTTGAAAACTTTTAACAAAAATGGGTAAAAGTGCAACCCAAATGAATGCTCACTATCACGAGTGAACATTCAGCCTGAAAAATATACAATGATTTACTCACATGTCTAGAGGTAAGCTCGTGTTTTCTGGATTTTAGATGACGATTTATCACTGTTGTGTTTGAGAAATTGACCACTTCATGACAGGAAGAGCACATCATTTCACCATCAACAACATGAAATGTTCCCTCGGGGTAGGATTCTGCTCTACTCTCTACTGTCACCGTTTTTGGCCTTCTTCGCTTTGGCTTTGAGATAATCTCTGAGCCCTTGAACAATAACCATTGTTTGCTACATTACAGTTCTTTGAACAAGCATTTAGACAATTTTCACAAGTAGTGACATAGAATAAATTCAAACCCGGTTTTAGCATTTTTTTTAGGTGCAGGTCAAAGCTACCCTCCAATTCACATCCCTTTTAACAGGCGCCATATTTTTATTGCTACCATCTTTGACGCAGGAGTTTTTTGGTCTGTTGATTTTTGGTGTTATAGGTAAAATTCAACCCCTTGTCTTTTTCAGGTGCATGCCACAGTTTTGTCTTCAATTTTATCTTCAATTGGTACATGATCTGTTGATTTCTACCATAGATCACATGCTTATTAATTCTCAGTTTAAACTCTTGTTTTAATAGATACATGATGGCTTGATAGTTGTATTCATTTTGTTTGTCTATCAGAACAGATAAACATTTATTTCCTTCCTTTCTGCCAGTCCTTGTTGACAGTCTAGTTTCTGATAACGTCTGTGGAGCTGGTTGATTTCTGAAGAATGTAACACTAAAAATGTGCATTCAGTTTGTTTTGAAAGAAAGTTTGCTATGGCAGCGATGAGCCATATTACTTTAAAACACAACAAAACCCCTTAGGGTGTTTTGAATGACTATGATTGATGGTCAAGTGTAGTTAGAGTGTTTTGCGTGCTCCAAAAGTAAGAACTCTACTCATTTGGTGAGGAAAAAACCTTTGACACAGCTGATGATGTGAAAGTGCAAATGAAGCAGGTCTTGAAAGTTTTATCCGTTTGGGTGTTTTGATTGCTCAGGGCAAAAGAGTTGTTGTATAAATGCATGTGATGGTGTTTGTGAATATAAAAATTGATCATCATCGATCAGTGGGAACGATATAACAGACAACGATAACTTTTATCAGAAATATGAGGTTCATACTACAGATCTAATTCTCAATCTTGAACAACCTTGACATATAAATTGTGCTTGATACTTTGTACCTTGTTTCCTGGTACATGGGACTTTATAACCTTTGACCCTTTTTCATCCTACCTTCTCACCGAAATTGTTTTTATTGGTTTCAAGTAACGAGGTCATAATTTGTGAGGTATCAGTTGAAGACCAAGAAAAGGAACAGAAAATTAATGATTCAACTTTTGAAATACTTTGGAGAACATCAGCTCTAGGTATTATTGATGATAGCACACGTCAAACTTTCCATGGTGATAGCCAAAAATTTGGGTGCTATGAAAACCAAGCACGGAATGGGTAGAGCCATAGAGATTTAAAACGTAAAGCTCTGGGATGGAAGTTCAAGAGATCAAGCTGAGGTCCACCAAAATGAACATCATGGATCAGGAGCGTTGCAGTTGTTGGAAAAAGTTTGGAGACAATTAAGTTCGAGAGCAAAAATCAACTGAAGCGTAGGGTGTAAACTGGAAAATAAAAATAACAGTTAACTCCGATACATTGTACTTACTCAATACTGAACAAAAAAAGGTAAGTATTTAAAACTCGCTTCTATGCCAGATAATGGCAAAATATGGTATGTACAAGAAGACTTGCACAAAAAATTCTCATAAACGACACCACCTGTAATCTGAAAAAAATTCTACCAACAGACAGCACACTCACCCATTTACATATGCAACAGTCACTCACTGATAGTAGACATAGGGGTAGTAATGCAACATTAGCCCTGTTCCGCTAATTGCATTGGATAACCTCGGTATCAAAGGTGGCTCAGAAGAGCACAAGCGCCTGCGAACTCTGTGGTGTAACATAAACCAAGGTACTTGGACAAAGTATGGAAAGTTTACCAGAAGAGTGAATGACACCTGGACCACCATTTAATTAATCAATGAGTGGTTTATTTGGGCCTTACCTAATTGGGGGTGAAGTTCAGAAGAAGACATCAGGAAAAATCTATGGTTTTTTCCAGTGATCTCACGCCACTAGCAATCTATATAGAACTGGCATTCACACATGGTACAGAATCTTTCCTGATGGCACTCTGTAGGCTAATTAAGATTTGATAGCGGCTTGAAACAACTTTTGCTGATCTCGGATTACAATTAGTAGGTGCTCACAAGAGTTATGATTCATTTGGAAAGAGATGTAGGAAGAATCCATCTTGAAGCTTTCTCCAGAGATCAAAACCAAATGGCGATTTAGATTTGCAGACTATCTATGGTGAAAAGGAGCTGCAGAAGCATTGATTAAGGCTCCCTAAAAGGCCATCAACCTCGTGATTTATGATCACAAGGTGCGCCCCACAGAGTTTCTAACTCTCTGCATGGAAATCACAAATATCATAAACGAGAGGCCATTATAAACTCTTCTTTCCTTTCATTCTAACAAAAACATCTTGAAACCAAATGTCCATCTAATCGGGAGGCCATTCATGTGCAACCCAAAAGGATTGAAACGTAAAAGTTCCAAGAGCTAAAATCAAGCTTATAAACTCAATATCGAACAAGTTTTGGGGTTTATGGACAAAAGTATATGCACCTACTTTTATAAAACGAGCAAATGGAAAATTACTAGGCATAACTTAAAACCAGGAGATATTAGTCTCCATGGCGACCTCTAATGCAATAAAAAATCAAAAATACATAGCTCGAGTTCAATATGTGTTTCCTGGTGCAATAGACTCGTTAGTTAATCTTCACTTTGCTACAAAAATCTTTGGATTGTTGAGCTGACTCATCAATAGAAAAGTAGTAAGAATGTAATGGAGTTTAGGAGTGTTAAGAGATTTTCGCTACTTGTCCCAGTTGATAAGGACACACAGTACATGGTGGAGCTCAAGAAAACCATAGGTTCAATTTAAGTTGGTCATGTCACATGCTCTCAATGTCATCTATCACCAACTGCATCAACCATTATTGCTTATTATAATTAATTCACTATTCTCACAAGCATAATCTGCTAAAAAGTGAAAATGTGAATATTTGGCTTACATAGCCCAAAACAAGTTTTTATTTTTTCATGTTATCAATACACTGGTGGCAGCTATTTCATGGAATATCCACATAATCCATTCTATGATATATTGGTAGTACCAGTACACAGTATGCCAGCTGAGAGTTTGCCGAATTTGTGATTCTGTATGGATTCAGACATGGAACTTGTAATAATAAGTACCATAGAGGTGATGGGGCTGCTGATAAAGGAGTGTAGACTATCAAAAGAATGCTCGCCAAAGAAGAGAATCTGTATTGTTGGCTTATTGCTGCTCACCCCGATTTGGACTTTATTCACCTGCTGAAATGCTCATGGGTAGAAAGCTGAGAAAAACAGTTATAACACATCCAGATGATATTCTACCCAAACTCTCAGTGCATGAACGCTTCATGTCTTCGAATGATCAATACAAAGCTCGCATGAAAAACAACCAGGAAAAGAACAGTAAAATCAAAGCTCTCCCAGCTGTGGAGACCGAGGATGATGCTTGGATTAGTTACAAACGGCAAAGATGGACTGTCGAATCTTCAGATGGTATCAGTAGGAAAGCAGTTGTTAACGCTGAAACCAGTACGCTAGTGTGAAACAGATCTGACATAGTCAGTATATGCTCAAAAGCACCTGCTCGCAGATCGCAAAGAATCAAACCCACTAGTCTGTGAAGGCGCAGTTGAAAATTGAGGAGGTCTGTGGCATTGGTAGGTTGGCGCAAAGATAATAAGCTTCGGATGGTTACTGACTATTGAATAAATTCAGAGGACAATCTCCCTTTGTTACGTTTTAGTTAGTATTTCTACTAAGTGAAAGAAGATGTTTCGTTTCATTTTTTTGCAAACACTGTTTAGACTATGCAAACACTTATTACTTTGTGTTTAAAGCTAGGAAGGGGATGCTGTAATTTTTACAAATGCTGGAGTTGTCCTCTCTTTTATATATACATGTATACATAGGAACTGCCTTTTTTTAATTGTTTTAACAACCAAAGTTTTGCACTGTTGTGTGTGATGCCACGCTGGACGCAGTTGACCTGTTTTTGATAAATAAACAGCTCATGCTTTGACAATCTATAGCATATCGCAATAACATCACCAAACTGACAGTCTATATGATGATACAACAGGTTGGTGATTGCTTAGTGTGCATTAGGTGTGTCGGGTGGATGCGATAAAATACACCCGTGTGTTCAAACAAGTACAACCCTCTAGACTGAAACTTTGTGCCAGGTGAGGCAAACTTTGCTATATATACAGGCAACGATACATCACACTCCGTGCCAGTAACCTCCGCATGCAAAGCTGTTGTCACAATAACATACTTGGTTGGCGCGTCCCTCTCACATTTTATCTGGAATGTTTTGTTGCCTCAGGGAAATCTCATACTTTTGATCGTCATGACTTTTTATTATTTTCATGGCAACTCAACCTACAGCCAATTTGGGCATGAAGTATGGCTTAGTCTAAAACATTCCATATTCCAAAATATATAGTTTGAAGTAAAAAATAATACTGGGCTAACTTATGGGTGGGAGAGACAGGGAAGTAGACCAAAACCAGCATTTCTTATACTACTCACTGGAGTGTGGGCTTGCTGGCAGGGTGTCAGTTTGCTAGTAGTCACTGTGTATCAATTGTTAGCAATATTTGACAGGGAGACATCCAATTGCACAATTGATTGGAGGGGCCCGCTAGTGAATGAGCTCTGGCTGTCTGAGCAAACATTGTCAGTGGAGGAGAAGAAGCAACTTTCTCTAGCCTAGTGAAGATTACCTACTCCTGATTGGCCGGCTCGGAATATTTAAATGGGCAGTTGCATTAATTGCTTACTGACTGACACATTTATCTAACTTTAATTTATCCAGTTTATTGCTATCCAATTGTATGCAAGTGTTTTTCAGCTGGTGATTTGTATATTATAACATTCCCTACCCTATAAATATAGCTGAAATGTGTATGTTATCTCAGAACTGTTTAGGCGTTAGTATGGAGCAGTTGCTTGCCATTCTGCTGCATTGGTCTTGTGAACCTGAGTGATAAGGATATAAAGGGAATAAACTATATATACAGGTAGTGATATTTCAACTCAAACTAGTCAGTTTGGCAGGTTGCCCTTTATAATTATTCTGTGAGATCCAGTTTAGATTGTGCTCAGTACTCAGTACACTTTAGCTGATAACAGAATGGACACTGTTTTCAACAAACCTATTTGCTGTTAGGATCCGACTCAGATTTTAGTTCTATCAGTGCGGGACTGTGTTATAGTAGTCAGCAGTAAATATTCTGCTGTCAGTGTTATTTCTTTAGTACTCTTCGGTGAAGGTCGGCACTGAAATCTTTTAAAATACTATGGTAGCAAAATATCACCAAAAGTCAACAGAGCAAAAAAGAATAGTCATAATTTATGATTTTTTTCTGACGAACCGTGAAGACCTTTGAGTGAACACCTTTGAGATGAGACTCCATTTTCTCATATCTTTTTTCAGTGTATCATTGAGCACTTTCAAACACGGGGAGTATTCTCACCTCAAGAACTTTGGTACTTTCATCAAACTCTTTGCTAACACCATCATCATCTCCAGCATCACCATTGTTGTCAATATCATTATTGTTGTCACCACCATCACAATTAACATCGTCATCATAATCCTCATCATCGTCGTTATTGTGACCATCTTTATCATCATCCATAGAGTCGAAATCATCTCTACCTCCAGATTCAAAATTGTCTGGCTTGGTGTTACTCAACGAATACTCTTCACCTTTGACCTTTTTTAAGCAAACCCAACTTAAGCTATTATTTTTTAAATGATAAATGGTCTCAATAGTCTCATAAAACAGACCAATCTGATAACAAAACTCTTTTCAAAGCTCGAAAGCAAACGCTCATAATAAATTATATGTTTAAAACTTGCACATCTCTGCCAGAATTGCTTAGTTCAATATCATTGTAGTTAACATACGCACCCATCCACCCTTGCTCTCTATCCATGTACTGACAGTCTTGCCAGACTTGTCTGTAGCTGTATGACTGAAATGCTCTGTTATGTGGTTTACCAGAATCAAATGTGCATCGTCAAATGCTATTATAGCTGCAGTGAGTTCCAGAACCTGGTTAGAGAAGTTCTGATTGAGCTAAACTTGTTTCAGATCTCAGAAGGAATTGAAACTGTACAGATTTTGCCTAAATGTTGAAACTGCTCCTATTTCATGTTTTGTACAGAAGAGCTGGAGGGAGCTGACTGTCAATCTGAGAACAACTAAAATTTCTCACCTACCGCAGCTATCTTAGGCCATCTTATCTGTTGGCTAATGAATGTTTGCTCAAATATTCTGTCCAAAACAGATCGCACATTTTCCCTCGGCAACCTTGCACAGTGATTGGCAGCCTTTTGTATAAAGCTGATATCATCTGAATGAAGCTCACTCAATACTATAAAACAAGGTAAAACATACTGATTTTTTCATGCGTAACCAACTTCTACACAGCTACACAATTAACTAAGGAGGTGCCTGCACAGGCACTCCATTGGAAGGCCTCGGGTATGGGCACGGCAAACACCTCTGCACATCAGGGGGTTTGTTTGTTAGCGCAACCAACATGTTAATTTATCCCTGACGCCGAAGGCGCACCTGAGCACTCAGTTTGGTTAACTTCAAAATATTTTCATTCACTCGTGTAGTTTAATTATTTACAACACATTTCTGCTAGAATGAATTCAAACACCAATGTTTGTTGATATATTACTGTTGTTTTCTACTTCAAAATCCAAAGGAATTGGGTTTCTCAGAACTTGTGTGTCTCTGCTTTGCACCAAAACTACTTGGAGATAGTGCGGTTGTTGACAAGAAATTTTGGTCTAGCAAATCTATATCGATTAGCTCATTAAATAATTATCATTGACAACTATACCATTGTTTAAGTGTAATAATAATAGTTAATCAATTACCTAGTACACAAATCAAATAAATGCAGATAATAACATTATCCTGATGATTTAACAATCAACAAAACCAACTAATTTTTGAAAACTAGGTTTTTTAATGTTGAAACAACAAACATACATAACAGTGAATGTACTTATCAAGAGGCAAATAATTTCTTTATGGAAATGAAACAGGCATAAACCAGCGCTTTACGCTGTATGATTGGCTAGTTCAATAGCAGCTCACTGATGTGCCCTGGTACATCAGCCCTCTACATCGGATTGTGCAGCCACGTGCACATCCTTACAATCCATCAGATAGGTAAATTGGGATCCAAAGTCAGTGCAGGGTAGCCACTCCTTAAGAGTGAGCTCAGTGCCTTCTTACTTCTTTAAGTAGGAAAATATAAAAGCATACAAGCTAAAAGGAGGTTTTGCTGATCTACTGTTGTGCTTTGTTTTATTTGTGATACTGTGGCAGATTTTAAGGGGTCCAATGCTAACCCACTCAACAACTTTCACTGTACAAACCTCTGTCTGTCAACTCAACAAGACATTTAGCCTTCTAA
The DNA here is from genome assembly GCA_945261195.1 of Cryptosula pallasiana. NCBI lineage: Eukaryota > Metazoa > Bryozoa > Gymnolaemata > Cheilostomatida > Cryptosulidae > Cryptosula > Cryptosula pallasiana. The sequence goes on along the minus strand of OX183131.1, from coordinate 57,013,343 downwards.
AGCTTCACAACAACAGTCAACCTGTTCCCAGAGGGAGCCCTGTGCCAGGATGGCAATTAGTGAACTTCTCTTCTACAACTGTAGTGAGCCCTCGACTCAAACATACAACGCAGTGCTTTCGAGTAATATAATACATTTATTTTTTCTAGAACAAATATTGGCATCAATATAGCAAGGCTGAAGGTTATGTATCAAAAGCAAAAGGTTGAATACAAGAATGTCGTGGAAATTTCTCCCTGTTTTAGACAAAGTTACAGGAGCTGGCATGATGTAGTCGGCCTAGTTGCACCAGCACTCCAATCACACGCATAAATATTACAATTAAGTTAATAAATGTAATGTATAAAATCACTAACCAAGGAGATGACAGTACAATGATTGAAGAGACCTGGTGCCGAGAAGTAAGGGACTAAGTTGATGGTTCTTTCTGCCAGTAATAGTTGATGGATTCCCACTCTTAGAAATATTTGCTTTTTGCAGTCTCGGTTCCCAAAGTCTGGGGGATGACGACAGTCTGGATATTTGTCCCAGAAGTCCTTAGGCTGAGTTTTGTCTCTCAGGCTAAGGTGGGCATCTTGCTGCTACCCTCAGCTAGCTACCCAGGGCCAGTATAGTAATGACATTGGGTGGGGGGGGGCGGACATAGCTAATCAGCAATTCTTTAGCTTATGTACACCAATAGGTCGGGTGCAATTAATGCTGGTCCTGTTAAATTTCCTTAATGAGGCAAGCCTGATCATGCAGGCTATCAGGGGGTCTTGCTAAGTAGCGCTCACTTGCGGTGGCTGGTGAACTCCATCACAACATTGTCATATTTTTCTGAAAGTTTCACACTGTCAGTATTCTCATGGATATAAAAAAATCTGTTACAAAATACTAATATCAGTAACACACACTTTAGTGTTATCAATCTTATGGCTTATGGAAAAACAATAATGCATGGACCAAGCTGGTTTTATTCTTGGATTGTCAGCATTATCCGTCATACCAAAACATGCTGGCCTACTTTTTTTGGTCATGCTTTCCTCAATTTTACCCTACCTCGCCCAAGCAGCTCTGCTTCTCACTCTATCCATTGTCCCCCTGTACCCTCTCTATTTCTCTGTTTCCTGCTTAGTGTCTCTGCCATTCTGTTCAACTTGAAAGTTAATGCTGGAAAACAATGTGCTGGCTCATTCCAGTCAATAATAATTTGGACAACCAGTTTGTGTAAACCTTGTTATGAGTTAATGTTGTAACAGATGCATAATGGAAAAAATATAAAGTGCATCATCATGAAATTTCTCAACTAGTTGACATTCAAACCATTTAGCATCATCACACGGTGACTTCTTTTTTATTTAACATAACTTAAATTATAGAAAGAAAAATATCAGATATACAAGTGCTTCTTGTCTCAGTTGAACCCCATGCACCATGGATCACGTTGGTTAAATAGTTTTTCCTGTAAGTTCATTAGTTTGGGTATACGTGCCAAAGGTACTATGCTGAGATAACTGAGAACTACTGTACAAGCACGCAATGAACCAGTTTGGTACATGAAAAACTTGGTTTTCCGTGGTGCGTGTCGAGAAACATTACTGAAAGTCAGTTACCGATTGCTGGCACAAGATGGTGATTCAATTGTCAAACTGGATTATATGGCAGTAAAACATTAATACACCAGTAGACAGATACACAACTACGCAGACGTAATATTGTTTTTTGCCTTGGTATTCATGGACTGTACAGTATCGATAGCTAATCTTGCTCTATCTCAAGCCTCAGATTTGGTGTTCAACCAAAGATGGCTGTATTGTAAAGGAATTGAATAGAGCAGCCATGCGATGAGATAGTGTGCTACTGGCATAGTAGTTACACCTGAGCGAGCAGTGGTTTGCAAGTTATGGATAGACAAGATCAAGCTTGTACCAGTGGAATAGCACTGTACCTTACACAGATGAAACAGATGATTCAGGGACCCTTGCTGAGTAAAGATCAAAAGCTAGGAATGCTAGCTGTGGACCGATGGTTAACGTCATTGAGTAATGCTAATACTAGCACTTAAATATTTGGCGGTTAATTATTTCTCAATGTGCCAGGTACATATTTGATTTTTTTTATCTGATTAATCCACCCCTTTACGAAACATAGCTGTATTGGGCAAGCTGTTTGTCTAACCAATCATATCTTATTATTTTTAACTGTCGTCTTTTCTTATAAATAGTGAGGCAGTTCGCCCTACGCTCAGAGTTTGTTTAGCGTTGCTTGAGATAACATCTAGTGGCCCTGAAAAGAGCTAGCAATTTCTTGTAACCGACTTAGTGTTGCCTAAGTGTTCAAGTTCCCTGAACTGTTTTGTCCGGCAAGCTTTTGTTTCTAATAACAAATTATTAATCTGTAGCACATGTACTTAGTGAGGCCGGTTGCCTGTACCACTAAGTTTTCGCATACCTTACTAACCGGATCTGTCTTCTATACAGATCTCCCATAACAGAGAGAATATACTACCATCCGGTAGCGCCTGCTGTTTGTATTTATTACCTTCTTCAACAAAGAGCCTTTACTACCGTACTGGTAGCGCTTGATATTAACATTAACTTTCCCAGAGAGCCTACACTACCAGTCTATTTGCACTTTGCAACACTGTACTGCTATTAATCATACAGTACAGGCACCTGTCTAACAGTTGTCAGTGAAGATTGTTTTGAGACAACAAGAAAATCGTTTACAGTATTATAGTTTTTAATTTTGGCTTCAAATAACGGTAGTAATTTTTTGGGGTTGAAAAAACAAACTGTTCTATCATATTGTTAGTAACGGGAATGGATAGACAACTTAAACTTAAATTTACATTTTTTTTATCAAAATTATATGTAGTTTAGGATCTAAACTATTCATGAGTTGATTGCTTTGAGTAAAACAGTGGTTGTAAGTTTTCTATCTCAACTAAATACTTGAAATCTTAAAATTATAAAAACTCCAATAAAAAGAACTAAAACTTTATCAATAGTATTGTTTGTATTTCAGTCTCATTAGCTGTTGACTCACCTATATCAGTCAGAGCTGTACAGTGCACAGCTCCTAAACTAGAGGGTAAACATATTCTCTTCTGTAGGAACTTGTCAAACAGGTATTTCTTTCTGCTGTAGCAGCTCTGTGAGTAGACAGCTGCTGTTCGTAACCTGTAGATGCCCTCAATATCATACAACTTGTACAACTAATATGTTTGTGCTACTCAAATGTTTTGAGCAGTTAATTCTATAGGTTTATTCAAAGAGGTGGATATACGAGAATTGACAACTCTCAATTGTACAGGTTTATTTGTTCAAACAGAGCTTTCGTCTTGTAAACCAGAAACTTGGGTTTAAATCCCTGTAGGGGCTTTTTTCATGCTCTGATGCAATAAACAGATAAACATCAGACAAAGTCATATGAAGAATTTTAGTCATTGATACATTCTTGCTTCATGAAAATACCAGGCATCAATGTATTTTGTAGGAAGATAGTCTATGATGCTTTTCCAAATGACTCTGATCAAATGGCAACAATTAAGAGCTATGACTTGGGCGGGAAGAACAGAATTAATAACTTCTAACTTTAATCCTTGTCGTTGCCGATAAGCTGTCCTATTGTTTCCGAACGCAGTTGTTCATTTGGTGTATGTATGCCAGGGAAGAAAAGAAATTGGTAAGTGTATTGAAAACAAAACATTATCTAGATATTGATTTGTGTTTACAAGTAAAAAGAAGAGTAGTTTAAAAGACAATACAGCAAGTGTGCTTGCGGTAGGGATTGGACATAAGAATTTGAGGATGTGAAACCTAAGATGGACTCCCCACCCCATCAACTTCCTACAGTCAAGAAGAAACTTTAATATTGATGTACAACTTAATAAGTCATGAAATACATATTTGCAAGGCCATGTTATTGAAAAAAAATTGATCGAAAAATTGAAAACAAAAGGAGATTGCAGTCACTGACTTTACCATTGAGTGATAAAACAGTATGCCAAACGCACCAGAGTACAAATGGCCAGGCCTCACCTAATATCATCCTTTTCATTTGCGTTATACAACCTTCCTTCTGTCAAGACGATATCCTATGCTGGTCACGAGTAAACTTGCAGCAAGCATTGCGTTTTTTCTGTTTATTGATAATAACCCGGCAGCAATAGTGGCATTTGATATTGCCAAGGTTAGAAATAACATGAAAAGACTGGGTTTTGAATTCCATGTTTGAAGAAAGAACGAGTATAAATGTTCATATTTGAAACACTAAAACAGTATTTAGTGCGCACAACATAGTCCACACAGTGTCCGTAGCCATATTAAAGCACCTTCACAAATACTACGCATTTGGTCAACTTGAAATTGGTTGTGTGTGAATACTGTCCGGTTTTCTATCAGAGTTGTCTGTTCACACTACAACAAAAGCTGCATATCGTTTCATTTACAGTGCAGTGTGAACTGGGCCTTGAACAAAGCAGTGTAACTCTCTAATGGAAATGGGTATGCGGTAGATCTTGGTGTGAGGGGAAATGTAAAAGCGTGCTATTACACATGCATACCACATAAAGACCAATGCAAATGTGTATAAGAGGTAAAAACCGCCATTCAAACACAAAACATATTTCGGGGCGAATATGAAACTTACAAAGTCGGTAATGACTGTTACTGTGCTTTTAAGCATCATATATCGGGGCCACCAAAGATCGTCAATGTAGGTGAATAAATCAAATATAGCCTGAGGATACTTATTAACTTGTATTTAAGAGGTTACTACCCAGAAATATGTGAAACCATTGACTGCAAAACAAAGTGTAACCTTTAGACAATATATACAGTTAATATTGAATACTCACTTCAAATTCTGCCTCGTAGCAATTTGGCACAGTATTAATTGTTTTATGTAATCATTGTTGTAGTTTTTGATCAGCTGTTTGTAGTCTCTTTACTGTTATTGAATATTTACTTGATGTGCTGAAGTGCATGTTTTATCAGACAATCACCTAGTAAGGGTTCACCTTTTTGCCAACTGGTCTAATTAGAAGCTGGTTGAGCTATTGCTCTTTGCATTTATTCATTTAGTGTGCTGTTACATACATTTGGTGTGCTGATGCATACATTTAGTGTGCTGTTACATACATTTGGTGTGCTGTTACATACATTTGGTGTGCTGTTATATATGTTTAGTGTGCTGTTACATACATTTGGTTTGCTGCTACACACATTTGCAACTGTTTACGTGATTGCTAATGAATGTGTTTATTTAGTCTACTACACCAACTTATCTATCTGAGTCAAAGGCTCTGTAACTGTCATTAGATGCGGTGGGAACTAGCCAAGGCCACTGCTCATAGTGTGCCCTCTAGACATAAAAATATACTCCACATCAGTGGTATTTCATGGAAACCAGACCGAAATCAACTACTATAACACGCCTATGTGAGCCAAGCAATATAAATTATAACATACCTATATAAAGTGCACATTGTATACGACGACACACCTATGTAAAGTATACAATACATAAGATAGAATACATTAATAAAGTAAACACTATATAACATAACACACCTATATAAAGTATATACAACATGAAAGATAACATACCTATGTAAAGTTTACAATGTACAAGACAACATACCTGTGTAAAATGTACAACTTTATAACATCTCCGGTGATTGTGCTAAGAGGTGATCTGTTTTTAGATGCAGCCTGCTGCATTTCTCTCATTTCCTGTTACTTGTTTCCGTTAGAAGTTTGTTACTAGTGGTTGTCAAAATTTAGTAGACCATAATGTGAGCTCCTTTAAAGCAATGCACTTAGTTAAGAATTCAAGCAATGCCACTTTCTTTTGTTGGCCAGATTTATTTTTAGTAAATAACTAGTGGTTCAGTTTATACGCTTAATATGACCATGTCAGACAGAATGAGTTTGGCTTTTTGCAAGTGGAATTTTTTTTACCCAATGTTGAACTTTGTTTTTTTGCTTTTTGAAAACAGCCTAAACAACCGAAGAAATTGCTTGAGAGCATTTTGTACACCATTGAACAAAATTGTAAACCAGCTAAATATTGTTAAAATGAATTACTGATGAGTAACTGACATGCATAACCACTCAGTAATTTATGGTATCAAATCTCAAGATGCAAGTAAAACCTCCTATTCTCATAACATGTGTTCATACGCCTGAATATATGTAACCAAGTTTTTAGTACGGGTGGATAAAAGTTTACAGTTGACACTTGAACAACAACCCAAAAGGTAGCAGGATTGAGAGAAAAAGTAATACTGGCTGTGCAACAGTACACAACTGCGCAAAAAATATGACATCTATGTGTATAGAGAGAACCTTTTGAATCACTAAATGAAGAGAGTTTGAATGTTTTTTAATTAGGAGCTCCTACATGTAAACGCACATTTAAATATTCACTATTATAAAGTGGTGACGAGGCAAAGGGAGCAACAAATGGCTCAAGCTGCTTGCACCGCCGACAGCCATCTTGTAAGGTTGCATTGCTGAAAAATTAAAATGATTCTTCAATGAAAGTTGAAGGTTACAGCGTAATGCAAACAGCTCTATGCGCTCTTCTTGCTTTATCTACTATATGGTTACCCTTATTCAATGGCGTTCCGTAATCCAATTTCGAGAAGAAGTTTGGTAGCAAGCAAATGATTTTTTCGAGTAAAACAATCACTATTGTTTTAATTTTTGCCAAGGGGATCGTACAACAAGGAAATGAGATTTTATGTTAGGAAATGATTGTAATCTGTAAACAGAAAAACTGGAAAAATTAAATGTTGCTTATCGGAAAATTGCACTGAATTAGGTATATTATTCAATCGTATAAACATGAGTTGGGAGATATATAGTAGCAAAATATGACTCAGGCTGCAGCTAGATAGTTAACAAACATGATAGAAAAGGAGCTTCTACAATCTAATAAATGAATATTTCCGAAAACCCGTAAGCTGTCTTCCAGTAGGTGGTTTTCTGCCTCTGATTAAGCTTCTAAATAATGCTACATCATGTCAACACTTGATTTAAACTTCTAATTGGATGGTAGTTACATTTCTTGACTATTATCATTAGTACTCAATATTGCCACCGTCTTGAAGATTAACACTGGTATCAGAGTTGGACTGGAGCACAGCTTGTGAAATATACGCAACATGTAAACAATCACATGATTGAGAAATGTTGCTATACTTTGGGATTCTTTAAAGTTTCATTTCACACCATGTTTTTTACCTGCAGTTTTTTATTTATTTCCATCAATCATTCCGTTAGCGGTCTCCAAAGCATCATCATAATTCAAAGGTTGTTTGGCTAAAACATCAGCTATGGCTCGGTTTTGCATTTTGCTGACAGTGGCTCAATCTATACATTCTGTTGTTGGCTCAGGTTTGAAAGCGTGCTGGAAAAGGTTCACACTACGTTGAGAAAAAATGGAACTCCATGCAGATATATGAGAATATAAGGCATGTTAATTGTACATGGAGTCATTAACAGCTTTACTTTCCACAAGATCCCCTTTTTATAAAGAAAGTTTTGGATCATATCGTAGCTTGAAGCTTATGATAATGCCCTGATTGGATGGCTGCAGCATGGTGATGACGTTATCAGGAAGAAATAAAATTTCATTAAAAGCTTGCAAACTCGCAATGTTTGAATGCACTGGATATTGATCTATCAAGAGCACAACTTATGAATTTTCGACTACATCAAAGTGTCAAGGTGCTTAGGGCACGATTCAAGTATAGTGCAAAATATAATGCCAAGTGTAGTGCAAACCAACTGGAAAGAATAGCATGTCTTTTAAAACATTTTGGCGTGCAGAGCAGGTTACTCTATTGCTAGTAATGAGAGCTTTTCCAAACACTAACATTAACTAACACTAACGGCAATCGATTACAATTTTTTGCTTGGAAGCCTATGATGAGACAGGTTAGATTTATCCATATGGTGCACATCATATGGTTTGGAAGTTTTTCTAAAAAGAAACTTGCAATTCTGTACTTTTTCATTAAACAAAACTTTTAAGGATGCCATTCCAGATACAATAGCATTTCGTTGATTAGCAACAGGAATTCAACTTAACCAACCAAATACCAACATAATTAATTTAGTGCCAATGAAAGACAGCTCATTAGGACAAGTGTAAGGTTTCGTACCAGTCAATAGATGCAGGGGTAAGGTGGAAGGGGAAAGGAAAGGCAGTTAGTGGTCGTCCTGAGTCAAGCGACAGGGGGTAGCCAACAGGAGAGAAGTGTAAGTGTGACTTATCTCCAAAATCTACCACAGTACCACGATCTATACAACTGGAAATTGCTTCCTCGCTTACCGCCGCCCCTCCCGTCGTCAAAACGGTAAATTTCAGTGTTCAGTTATATTGTGCTGCAGATGATAATTAAGTACCACCTGAAAAATCTGTAACCATGCAGCGTTCAAAGTGTACAGACTGTCAAGTAGAATTTTTTACACTTTTTTATCGATTTATCTTGCTCACCTCTGTAATGGAGTCCGGGCAGAGTTTTGTGTGGAGCCATTATTAAAGAAACCAGGAGCCCGCTTTCTACCAACAATACTATTAAAACGAAAGTGATTTCATTTTAACAATTATTAAAGAAACATTTTTTTATTCACGGCGGCTGATAAGTTTGGGATCTATAATACTGACGATGCGCCATCAACATAAATTGTAAAACTCCATCAGCACTGTGAAAGCAAACTATGATAATCATTCAATGGCGCGCTTTCATTAGTTTACATTGGCAAGCTCAATAAAACCCAAAATACGAAACTATGGTTCTACCCGTGAACATGCTATTTAATTATTTTTTTAAACTGAATGAATCATTTTTTTTCAAAAAAGAACTTCCAAAGGCTTTATTGATTCTTTGAACTTTCTCAACAAAATAACTTTTGGCATATTATTTGCTCAAGCTTCCTCACATCAGAATAATAGCTGAGCAAGTTGTGATTTCTAATGAAGTTCAACGATCGACTAAGCTACTTCCGGTTTCATCGCTAAAGTGAAACTACTCTGCCGGGACCCCATTATTGTGAATAGTGAGTTGTAGTGATTTTTTAAAGCGGCCTTTGAAGTTTTGTTAGGTCTAGAGATTAATTTTGTTCTAGTTATCAAAAGCTCCGGTGTTGAATTTAAGTGCTTGAACCTTGTTGCGAGTGTGTTTGATTGTTAGTGAGCTCATAGCTTACAATCTGCAGCTATAAACTTTCTTTTATTCATTAAAATTGAAAAAATTCAGGATATCAATGTTATGGCTTATTTGTAGCGAATTTTTACGTCCACTACCTTCCGCTAGTGGGTTGTGCTGGTAGACGCGCCAGCCACTTCAGGCTTGACAATCTACAGTCTGCCTCAACTCAGAGGTGACCTCGTGCCGGGATGGCACAAACAAAGTGTTGCAAAGTGAATGACCGACTTTAGCAATGGTAGCGAGCCCTCGGCTCAGACATACACTGTTCTGAAGTAGTGTATAAATATATCCTTTATTAATGGCAAAATACAAGGTGGCAAAACAAGACAAGTGAAAACACTCATGTCATACCAGTAAGTGCAATGAGTATCATAAAATATCTGCCTTTTATAGGCAGAGTTACAGTGGAAAGTTTCCAGCCATACACAGGAAGCATGGCAGGAAGTAATACAGTATATAACAGGCGGTAATGTTCAATAAGATAATGATAAGAAAGTTAAAGTGCACTGGCGCCCAGAAGTAAGGGGCGGAGTCTATGGTTAGCTTGGCCATTGATAGGTTAATATGGTGTCTAGGAGTTCTTTAGCCTTTGGTTCACATTTCTCTATATCTGAGGGCAGATAGCTTCGAGAGTCGAAGTCTGGAGGCACTTGAGCCAGATTTTGTCTCTCTGGCTATGGCGGCCATCTTGTTACCAACCCAGGGTAGCTAGGCAGGGTCGGGGTAGTAAATACTCGGGGCTGGGGTAGTAATATCCTGTGCCGGTATAAATAATTATTATTAATGATGGTTTGTTAGAGCAATATAATCACTGCAATAGATTACGGTCTTTGTCTATTGCATTCATTGGCCGTATGCCTGTGGTGGCCACCATCAGGGGGACCTCTGCGCAGTATTGGTCACTGTATGTAGCCAGTAAATTCTACTACATATTCAAGGGTAAGTGACTTGCTGTTAAATGGTTTTAAAAAAGAAAAGTAGAAAGTGGCACTGTCAAATTAGAGATGGTTATAATGATATTTGTGAAGTCTTTTTTTTGCTGGCTGATGTGGACTATCAAATTGAACTACCCAAGTTATTTAAATCGAAAAGAGGTGGCGTTCGGATAACATTTATTGGTCCTGAAAATTTCTGGGAAATGATGAAGTAATACTGTGGGTATTTTTTTAGATTTTCTGTTATTACTTACCAAATTAGTCTTAAAAAATTGAAAAACATAAACTTTCATATTTTTTTAAATATTAATCTAACCTTTTGCGCTATCAATAGTTATTCATCATCATTAATTAAGTTTCTGTGTGGATAGGAAGTCCAAAGGACTTCTCAAGACTTCAAGACCAATAGATGTCATCCCAGCACCAAAATGCTAAATAATAGTTAAAAAAACACAGAAATCTAATCATTTTAAGTTTAAAATTGAACATGGTGAGTTGTAGCACGACCTCCAACGCTGAAATCCTCAAGAGTTCTTCATGATTTTCCAAGAAACCCAGTACCGATAAATGCCAACAAACACCAGCAATCGGATTCGAGTCGACCCTTAAGTTGCTATGCTGAAAAAATTAGAAATTCATCTAACAGTATATTATTGGACTAACTTGATGTATGGTAGGAGTTTAAACAATCCAATTTGGTTTTTTCAGCCAAATATGCATAAAGAACTAACGTATTTTTTTGTTAATGTAAGAGGAGAAATATACTAGAAAGTCACAATTTGCTAAGACAAGATGATAATTAGAGTGTTTAATTGATACATACGTAAACTTATGGTTGTTATGAGAAATGTGGGCTGAGTTGAATCACGAAAGTCACTTTTTGATAACACCAGACTTTTGAGCGGCAAGTAAGTGAACAATTGTATGGTGACTTATGGCGACTACCATTTACTGCCAGAATGTGTACAATGGTATCATTCCTTGTAACTTATTGTCTCAAATGTGACAACAATATAGACGCTCAATATCTTCTTGTATATTTTTTAACATTGAACAGGTAGACAAAGGGTAATGAAAGGAAAATTAGAGAAGGTGGTGCAATGCATCAGTGGACTAGGGTGGGGTAAAGCAAAGTAGCTGGTGAGGGATGGAGTGGGGATGGGCAAAGGGCTAGACAGACGGGCGGGGGTAGGCTAGACAAGAACAGAGCCAGCCCACACAATGATACTTGACCACAAGGGACTATACTACTAGTCAAGTATAAGTTAAATGTAAAAAACAAGCTGAATCATGGTGAGTCATAGGTGAGAAAGAATAAGTTACCTTAACTAGCTGGTAGATTGCTTCACATAACTGTTCATACAAAACTCTTTAACTTCTATTTGACGTAAAATTACGCTCATGCTAGTGAAATAGACAACTGCTGATGTCCTATAAACACTTTTGTTGGTCAACGACTGTAAGGTTTACATCTCACAATGCAATAAAAACACCTCGTGGGGCAACACAGTGTTTTTGAAATTAATAAAAAAAATGTAGACTTTTCTCTGGAAACTCAAGTACATGTACATCCTACTATATGTGGCCGTACAATACACATTTATGCACAGTAGCGGGTTTCCTGATTAGTAGGTAAGAGGTAAGTTAGGGGAGAAAGCTCCGAAATAGAAAAATTACCAAGCAAAATTTCTTACCTGAAACTTCTTTGCGCATTGAAGTAGTTTGGTTTATAATTACTTTAAGCAAAACCAAGATTCAATGCGTTTCATGAAAAATTTACCATAAAATACCATGAGTGGCAATAAAAAACACTGCTGGACTGACTGTCTCTTCATTAAACTTTTACTTAAAACTAAATTGAACTTCTGTCAAAGTCAAAGTATTTCTACTTCACATTGTGCCAAAAAGAAAGTGGTGAAAGAAGTCAAAGACTTTTAGTAAAATGCTTTGTCAAAGACAAAAATAAAAAGAACAATCAGGAACATTTTGACAAACCAATCTTCGCAACTTATTGGCAACAGGAAACTGATTTTGAAAAAACTTGAAGCTTTATTACTTGCCAAAATCATAAATTAAACTGAGGTCTAGCAAACAATTCGTGTTAGTAGTATATGTCTAGCCTTTGTCTTCGGTTGTTTCATCACTCTCTGTATCGCATTCCGTAGGGTCTTTATACTGGAATGGAGTTAATTCATTATTAGAACACATGAATACCTGAGTACATACCTGAGTAGACACCAGAGTAGATACCTGAGTAGATACTAGAGAAATGACAGAGTAGATACTGGAGTAGTCACCAGTAGATAACAATATAATTGTGCTCGAGGTATAACTCTTGTTTTGCCAATTAGCTTCTTAGTTTTGCATATCTGCTGCATCCACTCTTTTTTGCTTCTTGAAATCTATTATATTCTTTCCTTATCTATTTATATAGTGCTACCCTCTACCCCCTGTATCACCCTTCCTACACGCTAAAGTCATTTCCTCACAGCATCAATCATCCGCTGTGAAAAACATGTAAACCTTCACCCCCAATTTATACCTGTTTCACTCTTCAGTTGAATTACTGCTCTTGAATTTTTTCCATGTCATCTAGAAAGTTTCGGTCACACCAGCAACTGCTGGGCTTATCTATTATGTTCTGCAGTTGCAACTTCTTCAGGAAAAGCACACTGTTGTTATTCATCTTCGAGAATTTTTGTTAGCCGGCCCAAGCGGGGGTTGTTCCTGCTGTCTGCTTATAATCTAATGTAAAGCTGGTTCCTTGCTTCTGCTACACTGTCAGCACAAACCTTTATTGGTCATACCATTTATCAACTGAGAATTTGGTATCGGACCAACCTCTTTTCGTGAGGTGCGTCAAACGCAGTTAGCCTCCACAGTTCTGACTTATAACAGTTACTTCTCCCCAGAAGTGTCCCAGTGCCATGATGTAACCCAAAACTATTACAAGGGAATAAATTACACCTTACAACTATTGAGAGCTCTCAGCAATGATATAAAACTCAGTGCTTTAGAACGAGCTGAATTATTTTATCACACAAATAAACAGTGGCAGAATATAAAAACCAAACCAATGCACAGGATCAATAAGAAGCAAAAACCTTTATAATGAGAGGTACATGAATTGAAGGTAATAGTTGACCTAGCTAGCATTAAATATATTAATAGTAGTGAACTATGTGTAAAGTAAATAGTTGTAGATATCCGGTGCCAAGAAGCTTGTGCGGAGTCAGATATCTCACAAACAGTGAGGATGATCTCTAGGTGTCTCTTTTCTTTCTCTGAAGTTTTATGATCTTTGGCTACCTTGATTTCTGAAACCCTGAATTCTGATGATGATAAAATAGCAAAGTCTGGATCCTGGGGACCCAGAGCAGCATTTTCACTCGTCGGCTATTGCAGTAACTTTAAGCATGAGCTTTGGGTTACAGTTAGCTGCCTGGGATTACAATATGAAAACTTTCCAGTTGCACTGAATGCGTAGTTTTTTTCTTGGGTTTTGAGCTTGAACTGTATAATTTCAAAAAAATTTCCTTTCTTCTAACAGTTATTCTTTTGCTTCTTTTGCACCAGGAACTCGCAAACTTATCAATTGGCAAAGACCGTTATCGGTTTTGGTTAAAGGTGCCAACCCAAGTTAGTGCTCATCGGCATGAGTAAACATTGGACAGGAAAAAATTTTAGTTTTGAGAAAAGATAGTTATTAGGCATACTCAATGATTTACTCACTTGTCCAGAGATAACGCTGTGTGCTCTAGATTTTAGATGGTTATTAATCACTGTCGTGTTTGAGAAATTGACCACTTCATTACAGGAAGAGCACATCATCTCACCATCAACAGCATGAAATGTTCCCTCTGGGTAGGATTCTGCTCTACTCTTTGCTGTTAACTTTTTGAGTCTTCGCTTTTTCTGTTTTGGGATGCTCTCTGAGCCCTTAAACAAAAAGTTTCCCCTACATCAAGGTTCTCCAAACAAGCATTTAGGCACCTCTTTCCTGCCCGTGAGAAACATCTTTATAGGACACATGCTGATGTATTGTACATGACATGGCAAAATTTTGTTGCTGTTGAAAATTATTTGTGCTTGAACCCTGACTTGAGTCACAGTTATTCCATGAGAAACTACTCTTCAACAGCAATTCATTGGTCAGTGCCAGCTGCGTCGATTAATAGACAGTATAGTATATTGATAGCAGAAGTGTACTATATCTCTGTATTTTCTTAGTTACAAGCTATGCGTGTGCATCCATCTTGTCCTCTGTAGACCCATGACCTCTTAATACTTCTTTTTATTATCTCTACCACTCTTAGCATATTGATTTTTTTCTTTATTGTGTGTTTTTCATTATTACAAAATGTGTCATCCACCCTTCTACTGCTTTTTCTTGTAATTTATGTCACAGACCCAATCATATCCATTTTCAACTAAGCAGTTAATACCAGGTAAACCGATTGCTTGAGGTTCGTCAAACACAGTTAGCCTCCACAGATCTGACCTATAACAGTTACTTCTCCCCAGAAGTTTCCCAGTGCCATGATGTAACCCAAAACTATTACAAGGAAATAACTTAAACCTTACAACTATTGAAAGCTCTCAGCCAATATATAAAACTCAGTGTTTTGATTGAACTGCATTATTTTATCACAAAAACATCATCGGCAGAATATAACACCAAAACCGATGCGCAGAATCAATAGAAAGCTTAAATATTTATAATGAGAGCTACATTAAGTGAAGGAAGTAATTGACCTAGTCAGCAAGCAATTCAATCACAGATATTCAAACTTAAAAAATATTATTTACAGTGAATTACGTGTAAGGTAAATAGTTGACGATATCAGTTGTAAGATATGAGCAGATCTTTCTACCAAGTGTTTTTTTGTGGGGTTTAGGCCCGAAGTGGATGCAATGGGTTACGGCATTGATTAGAGCAGCCGAGTTAATATTTTATGGCATCTAGATTTTGAACATTGATGTACATATGTATAACTCTATACATATTTATGTTCATATTCATGTCTACATTGAATAAAAATTAATTGTTGTATGATTGTATACATTTATTCTATAATGAGTATAGTGTATATTAAATATTATAAACTTGAAAAAGTTCCAACATCATTTTGAATAAAAAAATAGATGATAATAGATTTTCATCTGTTTGTATATATATACATACATCTGATTTAAAATGGTATAATAATTCATTAGTCCATCAAATTTTATTTAATTTTTGAGTGAGGGCTTTATCCCACACCTTTCGTTGAATTTTATTTAAGTAATTATTTATACTCACGGTTTTTGATATTTTTACAACTGTTTTAAAATTGTTTTTAGTCATGAGATGAAATACTTCTTCAGGATTGTCAATGTATTTATGTGTTGTGTATGGCTGGTATTGTAGAGGAGAAATCTCTCCATATAACTAGGCTAGAGTCCGTAGATGCTGTGTCATACATAACGCTATAGCTTGTAATGTAAGTCGATATCTAGCCTTTTCCTGAACAATAACATTTTCTTTGACGTATTTATGGTCGATCTCTGGGAGGAAGTCCTTCACTCTTACTGCTTTTGATTCCATGCTGAACTAAAATAAAAAAGCTATGTGTTACCATAGAATGATTAAATAGTGATGCAAAATAATTACAAACTTTTTATTTTCTTAACCCCTATTAAATAGTGTTTTTATTAATTCTTACTTTATCACCAAGAAATCCGCTGTTAACTGTATTACAAATGCTCTAGTAGTTGATGCTTCAGAAGCTATTGCTGGAGAAAATAATTTCTATGCAGAAAGAGCTGTTCTTATATACTATTAGCCACACCTACTCATTTAGCTCACAACTATTGAAAACACTCACGCGAAAACCCTATCATAATAGTGTTATTCGCTTGAAATATTCATGTTTTATCCACGTGAAAATAACTATTTTATTCCCGCGAAATCATTGGTTTTCTTCGGGTGAAACATTTTTTCATTTCTTTGCGTGAAATAAAAGACTTTTATTCATCATTATTCGCGGAAAAGTTCTGTTTATTTTTCATGTTTTATTTGCGTGAAAATAATAATTTTATTTCCGTGAAAGCATTATTCTTCTTTTCGCGTGAAAAACATGTTTTTAGCATTAAAATCTTTTTTTTGATCCGCGTGAAAAATCTTTGCATTTGCCTGAAGAAAGAGACTTTCATTCACTGTTATTCGTGTGAAAAATTGGATTCTTTTTCATGTTTTATCTGCGTGGAAATAATTATTTTATTCTCGCGAAAGCATTATTTTTCTTTTCGCTTGGAAAATATGTTTTTTAGCGCTAAAATACTTTTTTACCTGTGTGAAAATTGTTACATTTGCGTGAAAAGAGAGATTTTTATTTACTGTTATTCGTGTGAAAAATTGGGAGGTTTTTTATGTTTTATTTGTGTGAAAATAATTATTCTATTCCCGTGAAAGCATTGTTTTTTATTTCACGTGAAAACATGGTTTTTAGCATTAAAATAAATTTTTTGGATCCGTGTGAAAAATTGTTGCATTCGCGTGAAAAAAGAGACTTTTATTTATGGTTATTCGCGTAAAAAATTGGATTGTTTTTTATCTTTTATTCGCGTGAAAATAATTAATTTATTCCTCATAAAAGCATTGTTTTTTTTTGCGTGAAAAACATGTTTTTTCATTGAACTCAATCCGTGTCAATCGGTGCAAGTTTATTTATTTAAGAGGTGAGGGTTTCAGACAGAAAGCATCCAGTTCAACAACAGTGAGCAAAGGAGCAACATTTACTACACCTTCCATTGCAACTACTAGGAGCTCTCCCCCTTCATAAAGGTAAGAATAAAAAAATAATTATTTTCTGCTAGCTAACACAAATAGCTGAAGGCTTATGACATATCTATCTTTAAAATTAATTACAGAGAATTAAACAAAAAGTTTTTTTTCAGAATGAATACTCAAGACGAAGGAAGCCAACCGATGAATGTAGAAGAGGAATCCAAGCAAACTCTTTCCCCATCTCCTTCTCCTATCTTCCATACGCCAGAAAGTCAATTGGTGATTGATGAACCGGAATCCCAACAAGATTTTACACCAGTCACATCTCCTACTAACAAGCTGTATTCAAAAAGAACACCTATGATGAAACGAACGTTCATTGATTTGACAAAAGATGATATCGAAATTGTCTCGAACTGCAAAAAACGAGTTTTGATGGATGTTGGAGACGATACACTTTTTCGTCACACCAGAATACCCTTTCAAGATACCAGAAGTAATGAACTAACCACTCTCGCCTACAACAGCGCCGGTTTGTTAAACTCTCTCTCTCCAGATCGTCTAGAAAAACTTGAAGAATCCATGGAAATCTGCGATCTACCAATACCAACAGTTATGGAGGCGTTATCCATTGAATTTTGTGATGAATCAAAGTTTACCATCATTTACAACTATCAAAAGGATAAAAAGATAACTCGAGTGAAGAGTGATGTTTCAACTGACATGGGACTGCTCGTTAATAAAGCTAAGCAAACACGCCCAATTGTTTCAACCTATAAGGGAGAAGGAAAGACAAGAGATGCAATTTTTTGTTCAGCCGATTGTCACGGATGTAATCAAAAGGTCAACGATCCATTCAACTCATTATCAGGCAAGAGTATGAGACAAATACAGGCTTATTTCAGGGTTGCTCACCTACATGATTTTCCATCAGAAAGTGTTATAGCTTTTGAGAATCCTGGAATGCTAAGAAAATGTGATACTCGTTGGAACAAGACTGCTGAGATTCTCATGGCTAATTACAGATGTATGGTAAAGGGAGAGCTACTGATTGGAGATATCAACATCCCTTCTCAAATAACTTCAGCTGTGGTGTCGGAAAAAAGCGGTGTTATCATATTCAACGGACTAACACAAACTAAGGATAGTGCGATTTTCTACGATTTCATTCTACTCTCGGCCCTCCAAGCTTTCATTCAAGCCTCCGAACTGTTTGATACTTTGCTACAACACAACTTCCTCTCCTACTTTGATGAGAATGAAAAAGAGGATTGTCCAAAACAGCACATTGAAACCTTAATCGATAACACAAGGGATGTATCTCGTCTTCTACGATGGTAAGTTTTATTTCTATTTACTGTAGGATCCAAAGTATTTTTTTTAAATTAATTCATATAACTATGTATGATAGAGTCATTAGTTACTATGTCTTTTAGATCTAAATAAAGAGTGCTCCTGAGGAAGAAAATGAGAAAATCTTATTTAAATCTTGCAAGAGATAAACTCCTCAACGTTAACTTTGAACATTACAAAAAAATAGTTTTTTTAGATCCTGTAGTATTTAGCACAAATACTGAGATAAGTTCTATTTTATTAATTTTATTTGTTATAACAAATAAAGTTCAATTATAATAATTTATTTTAACAATTTACTTAGCAAATTAGTTCCTGGTATATGTACTCCATCTATTCCTTCTACTGTATTGTCTTGTGTGAAATTGAAGTTAGGATAAGTCTGTATGATAAATATTCGTATTGAGTGATTTCTCATCTCACTATCCCCTATATCTCATAAACTTCTAACAGTTTCATCGTTACTCCAACCTGTACTTTTCAGTAAACAAAAGTATACACAATAATTGCCAACTACACCTGAAAACATTTGTGTAGTTGTGTTTCATTACTTTGTATTGTTTCATATCCTCTGTGAATACTTAGTATTTCATTTACATCTGGTTAGAAGGAAACAGAACGTCCAAATGAGTTGAAAAAATCCACTTCTGAATCATTAGCGTACATAGCCAACCAATGCTCTCCAGGTTGGTGAAAATAATGAGTGTTGAATACGAAACATCCTGTTGGAAAATTGCAAATTTGTATCCAAAACTGATCTCTAGCTCCAACGTGAATCCCTACACTTCAACATAAATTGTCTGAAGATAAGATCGAACGAATCTATATGGTATTCATCTCTAGCTTTCCATTTAGAGCACTGCGTCTCCCGCGATAGCTAATTGAAGAATGCTATCCATCTCCAACGCACCATCGCTTACAAAGTGTGCTAACAAGGATAAGCCATCAGCTGTGTTAGTGCTAAAGCGAATTTCCACGCTTGTTGTGACATTTTTCATGGAGTGAAATCCTTATTTAAGAAAATCACCGGTCAAATCAAATCCATGAAGCGTAGTGCCATCAAGGTATTGTTCTTTCGTAATACCAAGACTATCACCATCGAGCAAAGTTCCGGTAGCGTGTAGAAACTGATGATATTCTCTTCCAAAAACCCCTCTAGCATGATCTGGTTCAAATCTCCTTCCAATTGGACAATCACCAACTCTCCATACAATACCATCAACATTAGCATGTTGCATCCTATATGGATTCATGGCAAAACGTCCGTTCAAAGTGTTGTGATTAATATAAACCTGAATAAATTTGTTTGGGTTTTGGTTTGTTTTCTTCCAAAGTGATGTCGATCTGTGCAACACCAGCGCAGATTTCATATAGCTTTATCTGTTTTCGATCAATTATATAAATGTAGTTTTGACCTTCCAATGCCAAACTGAGTTGAGAGTTTTGTATTGTAGGATTCACCTTAACTTTACAAAGATAAAGTTCAAATTCATCAATTCTAATCTTCGCTCCTCCTGCTGGTGATTCGTTTGCAGCAAACAAGGCTAGTTTGCTGGATGCACGCTCAAACTCCAGCTGCATACTAGGACCAGGGATTATTAGGATTTTTGCTGAAATAATGCCAGGTGAGGCTTTCCGGTTAATTCTATAACCTTCCAAGCTTTGATTAGAGCTCTCCTATTTTCTTATCTGCAGTTTGTGATCACTAGCGTCTTTGCTAGTCGAATCATCGTACAACCATCATTCCATCCGACCTTGATATTTCTTTCTGTCTGCACTGTTTCCAGTAGTTGGGAAAGTAGGAGCGTAAGCCGTAATTGTTAGCGTATCCAGCAGTAGTTCCTTCTATCGACATTTTCAACTCGCTGAATAATGAATGCATTGAATCCCCCATCCACACAACTGAATTCTCATCAGTACCAGCAATATCGGCTCCATCATCTTGAACAACTGTGGCTTCAACTTGCAGAAACGAGTTGTGGAGATCTGTGTAATGTTCAGTGCTCTCTGGCAAGGTTAACCTAATACTACCATAAGGATCTAACCTATCAGGTCTGATGACAACGTATTCCGATCTCTCTACCGATATGTTTGTTGGCTCTGTAGCAAACACATCCAACGATGGATTTATGTTGTAGGAAGAACCTTCCAACTTATTACCTGTTGTTCCATATAGACAAGCCATCTTTTGCGAGTGATGTTTGCTTGAAGCGTTATCGCTTAATGAACATAAATATCAAGCTCTGATGTCTTTATACCTGATTCTGAAGGTATTAAAATATGGAACGTCTACCAACACCTCTTCTTTTCTTTCCACCTCTTGTTTTTCTTCTTTTCACACGATCTGAGCAAACTGCGCCGGGCACATCTCCCCCAAGATCATTCAACTCTTCCAATTCCCTCTTCTTTGCCGATGCTGCAAAGCTATGTCCATCGATGAAATCTCGCACTACATTACTACCTACAGAGAGTGCTCTCTTACCTAGACTAATTCCTCCTCTTTTCAAAAGTGGTGTTGCGGATCTCAGTATACTTGAAAAAGTACTACCATGGCCATTTCATCTCATATTAGGCATCACCCGCCGTCCGCTATACACTCCAATTGCATTTCCAGCTTGCATCTTGTAGTACTCATCAAAAAATTCTTTCGAGTCCTCAGGGTTGTATCCTATCAAACTCATTATGATTTTTTTTCTCTAAAGTGAACCGTCAACACAACCTTTCCACCATCAAATGGTATTCGCTCACCATTGTTACCCTTTATAAGTATTTGGATCAGATCGCTATTTAGCGATGAAGCGTTGACATAGTGAGGATTTTTAACTTCTTGATACACAACACTATTCTTCTTTCCTTGAACTGGAACCACTCTTAGTAAAGGTACATTCGTATCTCCTACCATTCTATTATCAGCAATGTTGGAATAGACATACAGAGAGGTTAGTCCAAAATTTATGCCAGGAGGTGTAACATTATTGTATCTATCACAAGGATATGTAGTTTTACCACTCGGTTCAAATCCCAAAATATATGCAAGATCTCTGGAAAAGCTCATGATTGTATCAAGATCGCTGTTAGTTAGGAAACTGGTGTAAGTTATTTTGTCGTAGGAGATGGTAACTTTTTTGTCTAAATCCATTTCACTCATTCTCTTTTGTATAACCTCCTTCAACTCCTCCAAACTATCATATCTTCCATTACCGATTAAGATGAAGGACTTTTCATGTCTACCAGAGACATTAGTCCTTTCTAGATATATTTTCCCTTCGGTAACGTTCTTCCAATTATTAGAATAACACATATCTAGCAGAGCTATCTCCCATTCACCACAATTGATATCCAAATATTTATACAGTCTTACTGTAAAATCAGAATTGGTGTTATCAGGAAACTCTTCAGCGCTAGAGTTTGAGGGTAAAGATATCAGCATCGACATCTTCCCAACGTATGATGATCATATCAAACGTTCTTTCCGTATAAACTATTTATCTACCCACTTGTTGAACTTTTCTCCGTACCCTAACCACTTAACCAGAATCTGTCTTTTACCTCTTCTCGTTCTTCTTCCCAATATCTTTTCAATTCTGAAACTCGTAGGTTTTTTTTACTTTTTGCAACTCTTTTTCGTAAAAGGTGCCATCGATCATCTCCTTAGACAAATCTTTTACCCTATATACAACAGGTTTTCATTGGTGAGCACATCGGTGATTATAAAAATCTCAGTCGTCCAATTTGGGGTGTATCCTCTTTCAAATGCTCTTCTGGCCTTACTAATTCTCACATAATCCCCAGTCTTTACTTTTGCTTTTTGAATTACACTGTGTTTACCTCCTTCATACACACGATTCCATACAAGTTCCTGATTCTGAAAATTCACATCGTTCGGTCTCATACCTATAAAACTGTGAACAGTGTTGTTCTACACGTTAACCATATCTGGTAAAACATCAATGTATCTGTCATCATCTTTATACAACAGATATCTGTAGATCTTCTCTTTTGAAGTTCTGGTAAAACGCTCGACCATTGACGCCTTTATCGTCTCATTTTCGGTTGTAAAGCGTTTGATTTTCTTTTCCGCCAGGATAGTTTTGACATTGACATTGTCAAACTCTTTGCCTTTATCAGATTGTAAAGCTTTATAGTTTTCCCCTTCTAGTATTTTTCTCAATCCTCTGGCTACAACCTGTCCTGATTTGAAGATGACTGGTACTGCCCATCCTTTTCTGGATAGAGAATCAACAGCCGTTAGTAAAAGTGCTGTATTATCGTTTTCTTCTTTTCGAGATCAAACATTCGTCAAATTTACCTGATCTGCTCCCATATTCCAGCTACAATTGTAGGACGACGCTAAAACTTAGTTACAACTCTTTAATGTAACGTGTAGGCATCCTTTCCACTCAACCATTCATGAATTCTTTGTTGCCCTTCTTGTTTTCTACGAGCTTTCAGTAAAGCTCTAGCTCCTCGTAGAGATGTGTGTAATGCAGGATTGTAATACAGCTCTCTTAGCGTGTTTATGTCCATGAATTAGTACCACAAACGACCAAATTTTTTTTTTGACTCTTACATATTTGGTGTGGGGATTTCCTGACAGTTATGATTCCTTGATCAGCTAACAAGCTTTTAAATTTACTGTAATTGGTATTTTCTGATTGTATTTTACTTCCTTCGGTTAGAACGTCTCGTTGTAGATTTTTGGAAGCCCCAGGATTCAACCAACGATCTCCGATTTTCAGCTTATTCTTCTCCGAGTCGAGTCTACCAATTTTACTCAGATTATTCAACATTCTGACACCAATCGTTTGATCACACTTTTTTGTTGTTAAACCAGCTACCTTTTTCAAACTCTTTTAAACGTTCGCTTTCACTATCATACTTATTATCTCCATCAGTGACAAATTTATTTCCAAGTAGGGTTGAGTCTTCACCATCAAACAGCTTCGTTCTTACTGATTTTACCCAGTTTCATTATCAACATTTGGTGAAGGAGTGCCAGGCTTATCATCAATAACTGTGCTATTGGCCAAAGCAAAAATAGGTTTTATCTTTTGTTTCTTAATGGGACTTCAACCAACCACTTGTGTCTGATTTTGTTTACTTTTAATTTTTTTGACATCAGACAAATACCTACGTAGGTTTTGAACATTTTCATTGAACTTTTCGTGTGAGGATAAGTCAGAATCATAAGCTGTTTCCAGTACAGCATTTTGCTTTCTCTTCATATCTCTCACTGTTATAGCTTCCATAGGATTATAATACAATGGGGATGTGGTCATCTCTTCCTTTATCACTGTTTTATTCCCATTCTTTTCCATTAATCTATCGTATTCATTTTCAGAGAGTATAAAAATACGTCTAGAGAATGTTAAAAGTTGACTATTCATCTTTGTCTTGATGATAAAACAGATACAATAAGAGTTATAATAGCGTCCAAAAGATTACCTTTACCAGTCTGAGTCAAAATTTTACACTTATAATATTGTTCCTCTCGCATTTAGTTTATGCAGTTCCTTATTGTAACGCTGCAACTCAATAAACTGCTCAGAATCAAGAGGAACATTACCTAATATAATATTTTAACACTTTCTATCAATGATTGAAACAAATCTGAGTTTGCCTTTTCGACTATAGCGATTTTTCCTTTCTTACTCAGATCATCTAGGGCTAAAATCGCCATTATATTTCGGCATCATTCGTGTTGAGACTTTCATCTTTATCTTCTCGCTCCTCCTACTCCTCCTAGCACACTTTTCAATATCCCAGGAACTACAGTGCTGAAAATAGATCCTAGTATGGCAGATGAAAATCCTTCTTTTTGCAATACAAATTTCTTATCATCTAACGTTGATCTTTTTACTAAAGCGCTATATCCTCTGCGTTCCGCTGCAACTGATTATACTGAAATGTTGTCAATGGTATCGTTCCATTTATAATAGCTTTAGCGCATTACATTAGAGTCATAATAAGCTCCTTTTTGGCTTTGGCTATAACAGACTTTTGAATAGCAAAGGTTGCATTGTTGAGTGATAACAAGACAGCAGCATTTCTTTTTAATTTTTTCTCCAAAGCTTTAGTCATTATAACGCTTTTGTGTTGCGTCGTTGAATAACAAAATATGTGCGAGGTTAAAAAAGTAGTAATTGTATTTATATGCTTTTACTTGGGTATATATAATATCATAGGGAGATCTGATGTAAAGTTTCCCAATAGTCTATGTTGATCATTCGTTTGCTGAGTCATATCTATTCGTAGATAAGAGTATAGTTTCTTTGTTGCGTCTTCAAAAGCTTCTTGTACATGTTTTACTCTTGAGGGAAAACATTGTCGAGCCAAATAGGAAATAAAAGAAACATCTTTAGGGTTTTTAAAAATAAAAAAATAATGACTTTTCAAGGAAATTGTACAATTCCCTTTCAAAAACAGATTCTGAACAATAAAAAACACACTTACGTTCAAATAATGACTATGTTTTGTATACAGAGCATTGGCATCAGCTTTACCAGAAACTTCATCCATGAGATCATCAATTATCAACCATCGGTTTTTCCATCTCTGAAAAAAACTCACTGTTATATCTTTCATTCGTTCATGAAACATCACTCCTGGTACATCATCCAAGGGTTTTTTGATAGGCTTCATAACAGTGGTAAATTTCTGTTGGTGGAGGGTGAGCTATAGTCTGACTAGCTTCAATCATTCGTAAAATTGCTTGTGTCTTCCCCGATCCAGTTGGTCCTGCAATCATTGCCGTAAAAGGAGAACGCATCCTTGGGTCATAATCTTCAGGTTTCCCATTCATCATAAAAAGATGTTCATCATCCAACAGTAGTTTCATTTGTGATTCCAGCAGGAGAGTTTCTTGCTTGTTGTATTTCTTGCATAGCATCTTCATACATACTAAACTCAGTAACACCTCCAAAAGTAGAAAATCCTACGACAAATACCAAAATTATCATAACTATCATTGCTTTACGCTTCATACTTGGTAAAATATCTAGTGTATCGCTCATAGTACCATCAACAGTATCAACTTCATTCATTGGTCTCATCTCAACATCTTCCTCTATCGACATCTTAGCTTCCAATAACAATACAATCATACAACGTTTCATTTTTATATAATGTAAAAGAACTATCAAAAATCAAATGCCATAAAATATCAACTCGGCTGCTCTAATCAACGCCATAACCCATTGCATACACTCCGGGACAAAAAACCCCGCAAAAAAAACACACTTGGTAGGGAGATCTGCTCATATATTATTACTGATATCTGGTGCCAAGAAGCCTGTGCGGAGTCAGATATCTCACAACCAGTGAGTAAGATCTCTAAGTGGCTCTCTTCTTTCTCTGGAGTTTATGATCTTTGGCCATCTTGATTTCTGAAACTCCGAGTTCTGAAGATGAAAAAAAGGTGGAGTCTGGACTTGGATGATCCAGAAATTTTTTTGGAGCTTTGGTTTTGGCAGGTGTCTTGCTACCGGCCAAGATGGCTACCACAGACTAGCAACTTAAATTATTTGCGCCCATCAACTTTTCTTCCTGCTAATATGTAAACTGCATTACATATTTTTCTTGTAGTATTGCTTAATTAGGTTTGTCTGATGACTGCAAACATTTTGATAGACCTTTGAAAACAGCAATAAAATATGCTTGTCCGGTCATTTCCACCACAACTCTTTCCGTAAACCCCTTTTCTTTTATAAAAAGTATTATACCTTGGAATTAAACCACACAGAGTCAGGAATGAGATTGGCCTTTCAACAGCATTGGCACTCTTAGATGAGTTTGAACAAACATATACATGATTAAACTTTAAGCATCAGCAGCTTTTGAGTCTTAACTACCAGCATCGGTTAAAGTAAACTGTAAGAGAGCATAGATCATAGGATAGAGGCTGTAGCCTCACTCATGTAAAGGTACTAAGCAAACACAGCCACTAAAAATAATCGGCGATTTTTTTTACCAGTAACTTGAAACATGAGCTTTGGTTCACATTTATCTGCTTGGGATTGCAACATAGATACTTTTTCATTGCACGGAATGCTTAGTTTTTTTTTTATCAAGTTGAGAGCTTAAACATGATAACATTGAAAACTTTCCGTTTTTCCCACAGTTATTGCTTTGTTTATTTTGCATCAGATGGTCATAAATTTATCAATTGACAAAATATTTTGACGATTTTGGTCAGAGGTGCCAACCCAAGTTAGTGCTCACCAACATGAGTAAATATTGGACAGGAACAAATTTTAGTGATGAGAAAAAATAGCTATTAGGCATACTCAATGATTTACTCACTTGTCCAGAGATAACGCTGTGTGTTCTAGATTTTAGATGGTTATTAATCACTGTTGTGTTTGAGAAATTGACCACTTCATTACAGGAAGAGCACACCATCTCACCATCAACAACATGAAATGTTCCCTCTGGGTACGATTCTGCTCTACTCTCTGCTGTTACCGTTTTGGGTCTTTGCTTTTTCTGTTTTGGGATGCTCTTTGAGCCCTTAAACGCAAACAGTTTCCCCTACATTAAGCTTCTCCGAACAGGCATTTAGACTCCTCTTTCCTGACCATGATAAATGTTTTTACATGACACACGCTAATGTACTGTAAGCGACATGGCAAAAGATTGCAGTTGTTGTAAACAATTTGTTATTCCTTTGTTTCTTCTGCATCAGGGGCTCCTAAGTAGGTCAATAAGTGAAAAAATTTAATGGTAATGGTTAAAAGAGCTAACCCAAATTAATGCTCACCAACATGAGTGAACGTTCGACCCAACTAACTTTAGCCACAAGAACCTAGTGACTGAACATACACAAGGATTTACTCACTTGTCCAGAGTTGAGCTCATGTTTTATGGACTTTAGATGGTTATTAATCACTGTTGTGCTTGAGAAATTGATCACTTCATTACAGAAAGAGCACATCATCTCACCATCAACAACGTCAAAGGTCCCTTCAGGGTAAGTTTTTGCTCTACTTTCTGCCGTTACTGTTTTGCCTCTTCTCCGAGTTTGTTTTGAGGTACTCTCGGAATCCTTCAACAAAATCGGTTTTCTGCTATACTAAAATTAACATATTGATGCAACTATTGTACCTGACGCGGCAAAGTTCGCTGCCATTGTAAAGGATTTTTTATCGATCTTGAGTCACAATTACTGTATGCGAAACTACTCTGCAACAACATTTCATTGGTCAATTCATAGACAATGCAACTCGTATATTGAGAGCAGATGTGTACCATTTCTCTGTCTTTTCTTTGTTGTATGCTACGCATGTGTATCCATCTTGTCCCCTGTATACCCATAACTTCTTATTACTTATTTTTGTCCACTCCCCCACTCTTATCATACTGTTTCCCTTCCTTACTGGCTGTATTAGTTTTATGTGATTCATGCCAGAGACCTAACCTCCATTTCGCTTCCCTGTTAACACCACCCAACACATAAGTTTTATTCTGCTGTTTTGTAGATTACATTTGCAGATCCTTACAACTTTGCGTCGTTTTTTTTTGCAAGCACATACCACAGAATCTATCTCAGACATGAACCTTGCTGGCACAAGGTGTGGTGATTTCATGATAAAGATTTTATGATTTGTTAACATTAGCTGAGCCCAGGGTACGTACTTTGAAATTGAATGAAAATTGAACTTGCTGATTTAGGCGGTATGTATTTTCCAGTGGTTGGGAGTGCTGTTTTTCTTAATGCGTTTGTTATTGATTTTGTAATCTTGTGTTTTGGTATGTTTTACACCAGGACATTTGACTCCACTTAGGAAACTTATCGCGGGTGAGCATAATTTCATTATATCAGTTATGATAGAAATTTGACAACGACTAAAAACCAAATACTAGAAGCTCTACATATAAACAAGTTTTTTGTGAAACATATTTGAGGGGATGAAACTGCACTATTACTAATGAAATAAAGTTGAATAAGTGTTTTTTTACAGATAGAAAATATCTGATAATAATAGATATTATGGTAATCAGTGACAAAAGTCGCTCATGCTTGGAATTTCATTGAGAGTAATTAGAATGAACAGATGGATGAGAGGAAAAATCTCTTTAATAAAAACAGTTTAAAATTAATCAGAGCATCCACCGTATATTTAATTTTACTTTTCGAAAACATCTACTTTTCTCATCAGTTCCATAAAAGGAAGAACGCAACTGGTGAAAAATACAAGTGATGATATGAAGGATAGTATTTGGTTAAAACTTGCAACATATGTAGCAGTGCCTGTCTCCTTTCACATGTCCTGTGACTCCTTTATTTATGCGAGGGTGTTGATGTCATTTGAAAGTATTTAGTCTTGTACGCGCTTTGGAGCAAATGTTGCATTTATATAATTTGAAGCAATAATTATTTTTTTTGCCTAGGTTTGGTTTTTGATAGCATCACATTGATGGCATTTCAAACTAGTTTTTTCTGCTGAATAATATGGAGCATGTCTTATAGAGTTGGTCTGTCTCACCTAAAGAAAATAAAAAAGGTTTATTGATATAAAGACCAGTTGATACGACGGACGAAAAGAAAACTTGTATCGTGAAAACTAGTTTCTTGCACAAAAGAGCAAAATGCAACGGTAATGATGAGCAAACACATCCACTGCTATCACTTGGAATTACTAAATTCTAAACTGCCATTTGAGATTTTTATTCATAAATTTAGATCTATAAACTTCATAAAACTCGGCATTGATTGTCAATATACTTTTTCATAATGTACGCATATCAATATGCTACAAAGACACATACCCCAAATTTAGCAGTTAAAAACTTACATGTTTAGCAATTTCATATTTAAAGTGTACCAGTTAAACTGGAAATTCTAATTTTACAAGTTATAATTGGCTAGTTCACTAGTTAACTTTAAGAGTTACAAAATTACTGAGCAGGCTAGTTTCAAATTAACAAATGACTGACTGGTTTACAAGATTCACATTTACAATTGAGTAGTTTTGAGTTTGAAGGAATTAGTTTGTGGGGTATTAGTAAAAAAAATATCCAATTGACTGGTTTATAAATTAGAAGCTCACAAGTGAACGGTTAAAAATTTACTGCAAAAAACAAAACTGGTTTACAAGTCAAAGATTCACAAATGATTAATTTACGAAATACAAGTTTGCATTTCAGTAATTTATAATGTTAGACATGACTAGTTTGCAAGTTACTAGTTGGCAAACTACAAAGTGACAATTTACAAACATCGAAGGGGCAAGTTTACGATTTTAAGTTTTTGGGTTTAAAACTTCCTATTCAAATTTTTTCGTATTGTGAGGATACTCCGCAACATCTCTTCGTATTCTCGTTGGATCAACCAGTCCATCAAAGACTCCAAAATTGGATTGACACAGATTTGATAATTGATATATTTGCCATTTCTTCGGATCCACTGTTTGCTGCTGATCAAATTGAGACTAAATGTATAAAAAAACACTCAACGGAAAAAGTTTACTTGAACTATCAACTTGAAAAAACAATGAGATTAATCATATACAAGTAAATGGAAATGGAAAAAACATGACTGCGCTTAGTAACAAATCTAGTTGACTGCCTGATAAACCACTATTTATCAGTGCAAAGACTTTACAATCTTGGAAGTGATGGGAGTATCGAAAACAGTCTTCTAGATCATCCATTGCGATCTGTATAACTAAACTCGGAGATAAAATTAAATAAAATATACCCGCTCGGGTCTACGGTACAATACCAGCGCAGTGACGTCGCCGTTTAAAAATCAACTTTCTCAGATGCTAGTAGAGCTTCACCTCAAGCGTTTCACGTGGAGCTTTCTGTCAAGCACACATTGGTTATATATAAATAGCTTGCCGGTTTCATGGGGAATGCAGCAAGTGTAACAGGGGATCTACATTTCGACATCAATGCTCCACGGATTAGATGACCTTCATACATCAATGCGTTGAACGCAGTCACTGACGTCCAGGTGTTGTGAAGTAGCAGGACAGCTGTCTTCTAAAGCTTCTATTTAGCGGTGGCAGCTACAATGTATAGAGCACCTAGATTGTCCAAAAGTGTAGCTATCCAGACTGACCAGTCTTTGTGCTGATACAAGCTGCTATATCGGAGAGTCACTAAAATTGGCTTCAATCTAATTATCAATAATAAGTGTAGTTGTGTAGCTCACTCTGGAGGAGGCTGTTCTCAAGACTGTCAAGTCTTTGCGCTGATAACCAGTGTTTTATCACTCAGTCAGCTACAAACTATTTATTGGTAATTAATATACTTGTTGCTGGATTACTATTATTATCAGTAATACCGTTCTTATTAAGAGTATTCGCGACCTCTGTTCGCCAAACACATTGCAATAATGTGAGGGACGCCAGCACTCCTTGCTGCTAATACGTACTGTTTAGATTTATCCTCACTAGTTACTCTTTTTATTATACACTGTCTGCGTCTACTTAATTATTTACTCAAATGTCCATGTCTATGTATCGTCCTACTATTAGTGCCTAACTACGTGATTCTATGCTGTACAGTTCTATGCATACACTGTTCTCCACGATTTATTATTATTATTATCTTTTTACTCAGTGCTAATTGGTGCTTGGCAAGGCGTTTCCACGATTTACTATTATCTTTACTCAGTGTTAATTGGTGCTTAGCAAGGCGTGGCTTGCCAAATTTTATACAAGGGTGTGACAATGTAAAACATACCCGCCTACTGTATTTATATACCTATGTTTGTGCAATAAATGTTAGAGTTAGCCTGACTCTCAGAAGATTCTTATTCTCAAGAAGCAAGCACTGAGCACAGCTAGAAGCAGCATAACTACAAGCGCTGGTCAACTATTAGCAAGCACGAGGCTTGGCGGAAAGTAAGATTGTTCGCTCTCTTACTGCGTATTCCCTCGACCCGAGGTGTACGACGCAAAGCACCTGGTGCCCTACTAGTTCGACACCCATTGCAATCCGAACTGTGGAGTTCGAAACAAAGCTAACACAACAATAATTACAGCGTAATTATTGTCGGTCTTGACTGCGTCGAAACAGACAAGTAGTAATTACAGCACCATTATTGTCGGTGGCCAAAAGTTCGCAATAAACTATAAACTAAACAGTAATTCCTGCGGAATTATTGTATGCAGCAAAGTTCGCAACAAACTATAAACTAGACAATAATCACGGCACTGATTATTGTCGAGCCTAGGGAGGCTCAGACGCAGCCAATAATTATTGAATAATTATTGCAACTGCCAGCACTTGCTCCACACCAGATTCGGTTGTTCTCTTGCATGACCAAAGTCAGTAGTAGCCTGTTAACAATAATTACAGAATTATTGTGCACTGCATTAGCGAGGGGACCCAGCATTCGGGAGGTGTACAGGTGGCTACCACCCAGACAGTAAATTCCTGTACAATAAAAATAATCAGACTGGCAATAAATTTAATCAATAAATAATCATTTTGTTTGAAACTCGTGGGTCAACAAAAAGTAGCTCACTGAATAAAAAAAATAATCAATGAGTATTTATTTATATTGCTTGTAGGTCGCGAATGAAACTGAACACTAAATAAATAATAATGAGCAAGTTGATTTTTTTAATTTTCATAGACCGCTTATATGCACCCTTGAAAAATAATTCAAAATAATTGCAAGCGATCAAAATTTACTAAATTGAAGGGCAGCTTAACAAACTATTCCAGTTTGCAGCAGTTAAAATTTTATTATTTTCTTGATTATTTTGAAAATTGGGAGTTATCTTCTTTATGAATTGTCCGGTAAACTATAACATTTCATTGAATATTATGTTGTTCTAAACTAATGTTCCGTTGCATACGCGACATAGTGAATTACAAACACCTGTTATTCCTTGTATTTTGTTCGATGAACAGGTCGCGAATACTCTCATTGGAACTGATTTATTATTTCACTATTTTCCTATTTATTTTGTACTCGTTTACTCCGTTATATTGTTTTTACTGTTTGACTGTAATCACACTGCCATTAGATTATGGTACGCATGTGTAAATGCATGTACTTAGTACACACATATTTGTACGTGCATGTAGCTAATACACGTGCATGTACACATTCCATCAACATAATGAAAGCAACTTTGTTACTATGAATAAAAGAAGTCTCCGATAAACATCTTGATTTTGTCGTTAAAAAAAAGTGTTTTGTTTTTGGATTGTAGAGACTTTACTGCCCCTGGATCCAGCTACAAAATTTGTCTCAAAGCCTACAAATGCAAGCGTAAAAAGAATTTTTTCCTTATGAATGGGCGAGAGATTTGAGTCAACTGCAACAATAGTACCTGCTACGGAGAGACCAGTTTATTGTTTGTTAAAACAGAAAAGCATTGCTGAAGAAAATTATGTGATTTGCCAATAAGCGCGGGAAAGTGAAAACATGTAGACTATATGAGACTTTTTGACATGATGCAACAACTTAGATGTGACACCTTTTGTTCAAGTTCTGGAAAAAAAGAGCTATCTACAAGAAACCTTGGATGGATATGCTAGAAGGAGGAACATCTTCAACAGGTTTAGGTATTTGATGGCTGTTCAACAGAACTCCTCAACCACCACCTCCGCAACTTTCTTCCTCTTTGGATCATTGTGAATTTAAAAAATCTTCCAGACAAACTATTGTAATCTATTTCATCGTTAAAGTGAATGCCAATTTGTACCCATTCATCAGAGAAAAAATTGTTGGAGATTTTAGATTGGCAATGCACAATTACCACAAAGCATACGTGAGCGTTGGTTTAGAAAAGATACAAAACAGTGTAATAGGATCTATTAGCTGATGCCAATATGCTATATCTCTGGTGTATGATGCAACCAATGCCTGCAAAAGAACCTCGAGGAAGAAAACTGTAGTTGTTATCGGATTTATAGTTGGAGTAGGAGTCGTAGTTGCTAAAAATGTTTATGCTTGCTGGAATATCGGTGGGAGCGGTGGATGTGGAGTCGTCTGAGCATTTCTATATATTTTGAAATATATTCCAATGTTTCATCGGTCTAGCATGTGAAACAGTAATTACTGTTTCCAGCTTTCCTCAGGCAACTTCCAGTAACAGGTTCTATAACGCATGTGGAACTGTTAAGATGACTCTACGACTTGTTATTTTCACTACAAATCTGAATGCATATATGCACATGTAGGCATGTTCAAAAAAATATTAATGCAAAGATAACCCTGAGTGACCTTGAGTTGACAAACAGAGTGGCGTCTCATCAATCATTAAATAGCTTGATATGCTAACACATCAAGGTATCAAGGACGTTTAGAATCAAAACTTGTAATCAAGGGTATGCACCAGGTTATCTAAGACTTCTGGGTAGAAGCTTGGTCCATGGGGATACTACTCCAGTTATCGAGGTTTGCTCTAAACATATAGAACTCCAGCAAAGCGTTAAAGTTATGATTAGGCCAAGTCTCCAGGTACTAGCGTAAAATGACATCATGATCATCCAGTACAACACCATCTTCACATCTATTTCACATATCGGATACGGAATATTGTCATGCGAACCGTGACTATTCCATTGCTACAGATTAGTAGTTTGTAATGACTGCCACCGAGTATGCAGTACATTCATTCTTCCGTAAGAAAAATTTCATCGGAAACCTCTGCTAGAAAACTTTTGGATCCTAAACGGTCAGAAGCCACCTTGTGAGCAAACTCTTCAATGTGCAACATATTTTGTAGTTTCTCCTCAGAACAAGAAAACTTAATTATATGATTGATTGTACCCCAATTTTTCGCATATAGTTTTCATCTTTTTTTTCTCATCCGTCTCAGTGAAATGTTTATGTATTTTGGTCTTCTTTTTCTAGTCTCTTGCTTAAACTTTTTTTTAATCGGTCAGTTGTTTGTGAACTTCATCGACATATTATCTCCATTATGCACGAGCAAAAAAAACACGGTCTTGAAACCAATAAACGTGCTGCTGCAATGGTATATCATCATTATTTTATCCTAGAGCTCACTGGAGAAAAAGGAACATCTCACTAGCT
Source organism: Cryptosula pallasiana (assembly GCA_945261195.1). Lineage (NCBI taxonomy): Eukaryota > Metazoa > Bryozoa > Gymnolaemata > Cheilostomatida > Cryptosulidae > Cryptosula > Cryptosula pallasiana. The sequence continues at coordinate 56,979,075 of OX183131.1, read as the reverse complement.
AGAAAGTCCGGTGTAGTGAAATCCCTCTGTGGAAAACAGCTTTAAATCAAAAGAAGGCCCAACCCTCCACCTACGAATGGATTGCTCTCTCCTTGATTAGAGAGTGTATTTGTTCGAGTCGGCACAATATGTATACCCAATAGTAAAACCTCTGCTCCTAATCTTTCCCTACACTGCATTTGTTGATCATCAAACATTTGACTTTTAAAAAACTAAGATATTATTGAACTCGTCTCCCTTCAGCTTTACTGATCTGTAATCGAAGTTTTTATTTGAAAATTTAAAAACAAAACACTGTTGATAAATTTTTGAAAATTTTGTTCATCGTCACCCTATTCTCCGACCAATTTTCCTTGGCAAAATGTGCATTAAACCCAGTCATCTTGCCCCAAGTTGTAAAATAACGCCTTAGCCATGTTTTTATCTGAGAAAAAACATTAATGCGACTAATTGGTGCAAAAATATCGTATCATCCATATCGCTTACCTGACATCAGATACTCTCTTTCTGCAATCGACAAGTTGTCAGGTATGAATTTTATAAACTCCCTTTGAGATAGCTCAGCAATTCTTTTTCTTCACTTCCAATGACTGTGGAAGACATCTTCTAACAGGGTAATTGATGACGTATGTTGATACGAAAATGATGGAAAAAGTTGTTGTGACAACGAAAGTTCAGTAATAGAACCGTAGGATTTTTTCAAAAACATTTTTAAATTATTTTCTGCATTCAGCTCCAATGTAAGCATAATTTGCTACATGACTCAGGTTTGACACATTACACATTGTTATATTATATAAAATGTGCAGTTGTTACTTTGTAGAAATCACAACCCTGGTCATTGAGTCGTTATTGATCGAGGAGAAAGTTAACGTTGTTTCAATTTTTCATTCTTTCAAACATAAATACTGAGTACTCAAATGTGAGATTGTTTAGTACTTGATTGTCAGTTTTTAACTAACTTAGAATGTTGATGAGAACTTGAAACATTCAAAAATTGGTGAAATAATAGTATTTTCTGATTTATACCAGGTACAAATAACTTAAACAATAAAAATCATGTCGTTTGACAATTAGACAAGTTAGTCACAACAAAACAATATTAAAAACCAATCCCGTAATGTTGAATGATTTTGTGGATTTTAGGTAGATATTAATTAAGAATTAACCATGTGCTAGGAGTAGTAACGTAGGAACAGATCTCAGTCATGGTGTCTTAGGACAAGAAGGTTTCCTAGTTCAAGTGTCTTTTTGTTAGCACACATTACCATGGAAACCTGAGAGGTACATTTTTGTGTGCACCAGGTGTTATAATCTAATTTTTGATACTTGCGTTTGAACTAAGTATTTATGGTGCAGGGTTCGTTATTATTGTGATTTGTACGGTGGTTTATATCATGGGTTTGAATTGTTTGTAAACATGGTATGCATGTCTTGTTTATACCCGGAGATGTATCGTGCTTGAAAGTTTTATTAACATTGTAAAGTTGTTAGTATAGTTTCATTACCTAGTATTGAAAAACAATAAAGTGTTCTATTATTGTATTGTTTTGTTATATATAAAAAAAACTATTGAAGGCTTGTATTGTAATTTGTTATAATTTATAAGTATGGAGGTAAAATAAAATGGATAAAAAGGTATATAATAATTATTATAAAGCCAGAGCTTTGATAATATGTTTGTATTAGTAAAGGAATAAAGTACTTACATAATAGTGTAATGGATTTTAACATAGGTGGCCACTCATTGATTAACACTATGGCCTAGTACTATCTGAATTACTAGCCAATGTATGCATACGGCTAAACTATCAGCAAAGAGCATAGTAGTATAGATCTAGCTACGCGTGACTGCCCTCAGCACAGATACACATGCGTGCCGCAGTGCCTGCTAAGAAGACGCTCTAGGACCTCGAGCTAGGGATTCCCCACCTTACTGGATAAATTAACTGTGCGCGTTTTGACTCATTGCTCTCACTGTATAAATGTATTTATTGCGCCTGTTTGTTTTGTATTTATTCTTGTATGGCCTGCTGTTTTGTACCAATCATATTATAGTATTTTTCAACCGCTTACCTACATATTCTAGTGCATAAATGTGATGACATGTGGCCCTGTGGGCAGAGTTGATTGTGCGCTTGCTAAGAGAACACCTCTGAGTAAGCTTTTGTTTCTTGAGTGAATAAAGTATTCATTGCTATAACCCGGTGTATTTAGTTTGGCAGGTAGCCAAGTATTGTTAGTATCTCTGCACACTGCACAACACGGCTAAGTATTAAACTAGCTCAGTGTTCTGTCAACTAGTAAACAGAGCCATTACTACTAAACCAGTAGCGCTCTATAGCAATTATTGTTACATTGCTAACCCGGTACACTTCTCTAGTAGCTGTTTGGTGAAGGTGTGACAAAATCCTTTACAATAGCTTTTTACAGTATTTTTAATGGTGAAGATAATTTCATAATGGATAGTAGAAATAGTCCGCTAGTCATGATCAACGCTGAGTTCCCCTTTAAACTCCATAAATTTGTCATGCAGTAAATCAGCAACATCCATATCGGTATCTGATTTTAACAACTTTTCATTGTATTTTGCTTGACAACGATTTTGTTTCCAATCAGCTCTGCTTGGTGTGGAGAGACAGACGATATGTGATATGTGTTTGCATTTGCACTAATTTTTTTCCTTAGCAAATAATCACACCCGGGGCGTAATTTCCAACATCTGTATCTGTTTGGAAAGATAAGCTTCCCTCTCTTTCGCATCTAATTTTTTTGCCAAGATGCAATGGGCGCAAGTTGCCACAGATCATTTTCATTAAATTGATGAGGTTTGAAACTTCCAACAGCATCGATGTAAGGGAAAAGGGTGCGATGTTTGAAACTAGTGACGTATTCACTGTTGAAGCTATGTTTGATCTCGTACTTTGTCATCATTCTCAATTGCTTGGCTTCAGCAGCAACTTCTCTCAAGGTTCAGGTTGTTGTGCTGATGCATTTGAGATCATAGCAAGTAGTGTTTTCAATTTTTTGGGACTTCGCATCTCATACAAGTAGATGACGTTGCAAGATAATAGATACTTCTCAAGATTGAAGTTCTTAACTATTCTGCTTGGACAAACTACTCTCTGAAGTTTTCTCACATCCGTCTTGCCATATAGTAGGTAATAACGAAGTAATTGTCATACACACCAGTATTGCAACTGACAGCAACAACCTCCATATCGGTTGAAACAACGAGATTTGTTCGGGTTTGAAAAGTTCCGATCTTGTGTAATTTGCTGGCTTTCCATCTTTGGAGAGTCCTAGCCATCTTTAGTGTTTTATCCGAGTTTAAGGGGGAGAGGGAAGGGGATTTTGAGGGGGAGGAGGAGGGAGAAGAAGACGGAGAAGAAATGAGGACTACCCGTAGATGAATTTTGCGTTAAAAACCAAATTGTGTTTCAGTTTCACAGATGTTTTTGGCATTGGCATGACTGCTCTTTTAACAACACTGCAGGTCAAGAATTTCAGTCTACTAAACAGAAATCAATGGTGCGACTGTATAGAGACTCGCTGGAAAATAACGAGTATCTCCAAACTCAAGGTTGCACCGTCATCTGAATTTGGGAGTGTGAGTGGTTGACCCATTCAAAAACTGATAGAAATCTACAAAAATATGTCAACACATTTTATAAATCTTTCTATCTAATAAAATTTTAAAAGAAACTAACTCAAATTTAAGTGGTGGAGAGAGTTCAATCAGAAGATTTCTTTTGATTGGTCGGGTGTGACATGAAACTTCCTGAAGAACTAAAATATGAATTTTCTAAAATGCTTCCAATTTTCAAAAAAATAAAATGTTGAGAGAAAGCACTCGAAAGATGAGATGAGAGTATTTGCCAAGTCCGAGGGATTCCCAAAACCCCCAACGCTCGCTACTCGGAAGCATGTTTGGAGAGAAGAAATTGCTAATGAGCCCATTGTTAAAGTTGTACTTGAAACAGAGATTCAAAATCACCAAATTTGACTAGCCAATCATATACATACCTACTTTGGCTTTTGAAACTTTGGTTTCAGATGCTAGGATAATGGGAGATATTGAATCTTGTCAATAATTGCTTGCCACTACCAGTAATTTGGTAGGAAGCGCTGCCTATATAAAAAATTGCTGACAAGGAAAAGCATACAAATGTCAAGCACATCAATGGCACCACAAAAGGTTCTTTCCATATCAGAGGGAACAAATTGGTTTGTATCTAGGAGCTAGCATAGGAGTTCTACAAAATCATGAGCGCTAATCAAATGGTACAATATAAATCTAATCGAAGTCAGTACAAAAACTATTACAGTCTTAACCGTTATCCAGTTTATCATTATCTTAATCATTTTAGCTGACTATAAATGTTCCAGTGCACTCGAGTTTCTTCATAATACAATACGCCAAGCTGAGAATTTTGCAGTATTACTACGAACTTATGGACAAGTAAGTAACACTTAGTTCTCGTCTATTGAACTAACAGTCAACTTTAACAGTAGTCATAACTTTTAAAGTCATAACAAGCAAAACAATGATTTTAACAAACACAGTTATCTGAATGTGTTGAGCACAAGAAAGTCATTAAATGGAAAAAACTCATGGTTTCCTTAGAATTGATGGAAATGTGTTAGCGTTCAGACATATAAAACAAGGGATCACAAATTTTTACGCGGAGAAACGACAGTTTTCTGATGCAGTATCAACAAAACCTATCAGTGCTTGATAAAGAACTGAAAAAAAACCTTGATTTTATACTTTGAGTTTCTCACAACAGTAACTGTGTCCATACTTTTATTACGGTAGTCATAAGTCAAATTCATATTTAATTAATCACATAGATATGAACATAAACATAGGCGGATATGGAAATGTACATGGACGTAAACTGATAATAATATTGATATGAATATGTACGCAGGCATGTATGAGAACGAACAGCTGAACTCTTATTTTTTGTAATAAAACTATACCAATAACTATACAGTGTTAACCCAACGGTCAAACATGATACACGCCCCCGGTATGAATCGAACAGGCATACCATGTTTACAAACTACTCAGCCCCATTATATAAATTACCATACAAATCACAATATAAACGACCCTTGCAAAACAAATATTTTGTTCAAACAAAAATTTAAGAATTAAATCATAACTCCTGGTGCACACAAAACAACCTTTCTCAAGTTCTAATGGTAGCTTGTGTCAAAAAAGACACTTTGAACCCAGAGAGCCTTCTTGTTCTTAAACAGCACAAGATAGATCGGCTCCTACATTACTACTGCTTGGAGTAATGAGAAGAAAAAGTATCCAAAACCGTTCATTTGTCAACAACTGTCTAAACCAGGAATCCACCCCTTGAGATGAAAGTCAATATGAAAGTCGGTAGCATATACTCAAGCCATCCAAATCAAACTTTTTATACAAAAGTGTCTTTGGATCCGCTCCTGATATAAACCGCCATGTGGCAGGGGTGAGAGTAGCAATAAAAAAACTGAGAGGAGTGATGTGTCAACTGGGGTTATGATTGAAGCAAAGCTGTGGCGTGTACCTCAAACAATTGAAACTTTTTCGCTGGAGATCTGCTTTTCCATGCAAAAACTATACAAACAGTGATACACGCTACATTCATACATTTCTGCTAAATGCAGTTCTTTAATTGATGCGCATAAAATCACACCTAAAGGATTTTCCTGGTACCTGGTTTCTTAACCCCATAATGCATCAACTTACAAATCTGGATTCTGTACCTGGTGCACCAAATATGGCATCTAGAGGGTTCTCTTGGCTCTTAGTGCTTAAAAAAGGGCACTTTGGAACCATGAGAACCCAGTTGACCCATTTAACTATTTCAAGATCTGTTTCTATTATACTGGTGCTGTTTAACTGCTTATAGGAAGTTGCCGCCAATGTTATTGGACAAATGAGTTCAAAGAGAGGTCTCACTTGGTGGTATAGTTCTATGCTTTTATATTTTATGCTTTTTTATTTTATGCTTTTTTTACGCTTTAAGCGGGTTTAAGAAAAGTTTATATTGTACCCAATTTTGTGAGGAGCGTTTTGATAGGTGAGTTTAATGTGGTTGAAGATCTCTTTGTCAGCAAAAGACTTCACAGTTATGCATATTTGTGATGGATTTACATGAATTGTGTCTACCAGGAAAAAAGAGAAAATATAAGCCCGGAGGTGGACTCAAATTCTTTGTCCTTTAGCTCAGTGGCCGTATAGTCTACTGTTGAGCCATCTTTGCTGCTATCACTCTCAGAGTGGTGAATGAGCATGTAGCCCATAGATTACTAAACAAGATTTCCCCCCCCCCACACCCCTAATGACGTAAAAAGTGAGTCCATTTTGCATTTGAAATTTTGGAACCACTGAAGAACCTACCTAGTGTATTTCCAGCGAAAGATGAAAGGATGATTAAATAAAAATTTAGTTTCCGCAAAGGAAAATCAAATTTTACAGACATAGGCAATGATGATTTGACTGCAAGTAAAAATGTTAACACTGAAAGATACAGCTGAGATGTCTGTGATATGGCCCTCAAGGAGACAACTACAGAGAGAGCAGCTTCAAGTAGAAAATTTCATTTCAGCTTATTTGTAAAAGTTTCTGCATATCAGTGAGAAGATTGTAAAAAGAGAACAAACTGGGTAAAAACAAGTACACAAGGTGTCGGAGTGTCTGTTGTTGCAAGTAGTGTCTTTTGAGTTTAGTTGGAAATACAGGAGTTGTTTCATAAATGAAGTAATTATTTAAGTTGACAGCGCAACATAATTTTTAGTTTCAAATACTGTGCAAGATTTTCACTAGAACATATTAACTTGCCTGCTCCTGAGGAGTTGATGGATGCTGATCAGAAATCTTGGGCCCATCCTTAGATGTTGTAGGTCTTGTTTTGTCAAATTTAGACTTAAATTTCCTTTGGAGACCCGTGAACTGAAAGATAAACAAAGCGTTTAGAGACGTTGTTTATCAAAATGATGATATTGTGATTGGCTGTAACTTCAGATCTATTTGTATGAATTCTACTGCTATGCTGAAACATTTACACTTACAACACTTAGACTGACATCCTTCTTGTGTTGAACCAAATAGTGCAGACGTAAATTATAGTTAAAAGTTGCCTTTTTGAACTCAGCATCACAGTTTCCATAAGTGCAGTAAATCCTTTCACATGGTGGCGGACATTTACCAATAAAGTTTTGTTGACGGTCTTTGGTAGATTCACAATAGCTGCACTCATCGGCAAAAGATGTTGCATCGGAATGAACATATTTCCGAGCGTGGTGCATCATAATGGACAGTGTCATAGTTGAGTATTTACATGATTTGCTTACTCGACAATGGTATTTGTGACACTGTGAACATTTTCCCATTGTTTTGCGACTGTCTCTGGGTGGCTTTACCTGATTGCATATACAATCCTCAGGTGCTTTATCATTGACCTACATTCAATGATAGCTATGATTAATCGGAAATTAACAAAAAGAGAAAGATAGCCGCCTTTAGTTATGTCCAGCCGTACCTTCTGTAAAACTCATGGTACAGAATTACCTGGTTTTCAATCATGACACGCACACTTGCTTTGCTTGCTGAGTTTAGTGGTTGGCTTCAAGCCATTAAAAATCTACTGTTAAAGCCAATTATGAATAATTATATAGCAGACCGATTTCCGGTCATTAAGACAGAAAAATACAAATATTTACAGTGTAGCGGACAAAGCAGTTTCTATTTTTCTATCACACAGTTGCATTTATTTCACACTTACCATAAGTAACATTTAAAAATATACTGTTATACGCCAGTTACGAAACAAATGGTGATTCTATCAAAACAAAAGCTTTTTAGTCAATATAGTTGACATTTGAAGATCACAATTTCTTTGTCCATACTGGTCGTGTCACTATCAGATGTCCAAGTAAATTTTCAACTATCAACCAATCGAAATAGACGTTTCAATAAAGTTTGAACACAACTTTACCATACTTTCCCATTCACAACAGTTCCACACAATTCTACTCACATAAACCTCCCTTCTAAATTTTGAGCATAAAATTATTGAATAATTGTACATATATCACCGGAGGCACATTCCAGAGACAGAAAAGTAATTGCACAAATAACAAGTTGCTTCCTCCTTGCATCCTAAATTGTGCCATGATGCCATTTCTCCTCATATCTTACTCTGCAAATCACGGTAGTAATTTTGTGAGCAGGAAAAATTTCACCTTGCCTCATAGACCAAAAGTTCCTCCAAGTTTGACAAGCTTCCATTTCATTTTAGTATTGGTACTTTACAACCAAAGATAAGTGATAAACGGCGCTAAAGTTAAAACAAAAACATTATTTTATCATAACTATCTAGCTATGCTGTGTTTTAACGGAAACAAAAATTTAGCAGGAGAACGTGATTTGCTGATTATAAAGAAGTAAAGGTAGATGAATAACTCACTTGTCCTGAAAGACGAAGGTGCTTTTTAGAAGATAAGTGGGCTTCAATGGTTGTGACATTAAAAAAATCGACCAGCTGGTTGCAAGAAGAGCAGATCATTTGACCTTCTTTGGTATGAAAAGTTCCCTTTGGATACCTTGCTGCTCTGAGTTCTGCGGTTAGTTTTGTCCGTTTGAATGGCATTACAGGTAACATCTCACTGGACGTCTTCAAAAAAAGTTCAAGTTGATATTAAACTCTCGAAGCTGAACCAATTAGTGTCTATCGATGTTGTGGCTTGCAAAGAATGACTATCTTTGTGTAAGCAATAGAAAATAAAATGAACAAAATAAATTAAATTGAATTGACAAGGTGTGCAAAAAAAATTAGGGAGTGGAGGATGACCCTCATTTGAGCTTTGGTTAAAAATGCATATTTTTACATACAGCGGGAAATTCCTCCTGCAGCGTTGTCTGGAAGATGGTCATGGAGGAAAAGATATGCTTGTTGGCCAGAACAGAAAAGGAAAGAGAGTGAGAGGTTTTCTAAAGTCTGACACTACTATGTTTATGGGAAGGTGTCACAACTGGCAGCATGGGCTGCTCTTGAGTGACGAAAAATATGCATCAGAAGCTACTGACTTAACAGCAAAACCAAGGAGAGCTAACTCAGCAAAACCAAGGAGAGCTAACTCAGCAAAACCAAGGAGAGCTAACTGCAGTAGGTGGAAGTGAAGAAGACGCTCAGTATTCCTCACCACACTTTTTCTACACTATACTTCTTCTACATCACACCTCTTCTACATCACACTTCTTCTACATCATACTTCTTCTACACCACATTTCTTCTACATCATACTTCTTCTAAACCACCCCCCTTCTACATCACACTTCTTCTACACCATACTTCTTCTACACCACACTTCTTCTACACCACCCCCCTTCTACATCACGCTTCTTCTACATCACACTTATTCTACACCATACTTCTTCTACACCACACCCCTTCTACATCACACTTCTTCTACACCATACTTCTTCTACACCACACTTCTTCTACATCATACTTCTTCTACACCATACTTCTTCTACACCATACTTCTTCTACATCACACTTCTACACCATATTTCTTCTACATCACACCTCTTCTATACCATAATTCTTCCACACCATAATTTTTCTACACCATACCTCTTCTACCTTATACTCCTTTCACACCATACTTCTTCTACATCACACTTCTTCTGCACCATACTTTTTCTACATCACGCTTCTTCTACACCAAACTAATTCTACATCACACTTCTTTTACACCATACTTTTTCTACATCACATTTCTTCTACACCATACTTCTTCTACACCATACTTCTTTCACACGATACTTCTTCTACATCACACCTTTTCTACACCATACTTCCTCTACATCATGATTCTTTTTCATTCCACTTTTTCTACAACAATGGTTTTTTGGATCATGCTTCCTCTACACTACAATTTATCTCTAGACGTTTTTATTCACAGAACTATTACTCTTCTATATTCCCTGTCTTTCCACTCTCTCTTATATGAAGTTCAATAAAAAAGCTATTTTCCAATACATTTTTTGTGAGACTGTAAACCCAATAGAAGTATTTCCATGCGCTATTCCTTACCTTCTGATCTGAAGTTTTCTTTGAGGAAAGCATGGCTTCCTAAAATCAAAGCACGGCAGTTTTCGCAAAATATTAAAGAATGTGTATACTGCAGAATGTTTTTTGTTCGCAAAATGAGCAATTAAACTTGGTTGGCAAGTAATAGAATAATAGTCACACCAAATATGTCTCGACAAAAAACAACACAAGTTTTAGAGGAGGGGCTGACATAGGAAAATAAACTTCTAGTAAAGTAGAGTAAAGTCAGAACTTGTGTTTTTATTTCAAGTCACTATTCTGTACAGATTTTTTTAGTGACCAAAATCACAAAACCGAAAAAAGTAATCTTGAGTAAAAATTTCAATTTTGAAATAAAAATGTCATAAATGATGAGAATAGCTCAATCTTTCAATCGACTGAGATAGAAGCAGTGCGGAAGCAATAAATCAAGGCACTATGTTTTGCAACAACTATAATAATTAAATTCTAAATATTTGCTGTTTCACTACAAAAAAAGTTGAAAAGAACTGCATGGTAAAATTGGGTAGTTTTAGAAGTTAATTTAAAATAAATAACTTGATTGCGCAGATTCTACAACATTGTTGTCACTGGCATATAACCTCTTGGGAGATCATACAGATGCAGAACTCCATTTATCTCCATAGGTCGATTGCATTGCTTTTGCTGTAAGGTAATATTCCCAATCAATTTACTAGGCTGAAGGAAAACTGCTAAACAATCGCCTCTCAAAATCATGTTTTTGAAATGAGCACTCAGAGTTTTCTACTCCAAAAGGAGATGATTATGTAAGCAGCTTTGCTTTCCCTCTCACCAATGTGATAGTTTCTCGTGTCATAAGTAGTTTTTATAAAAGTGATAGATCAAAGACAAATGAGAGAGATGATGTTTCTCATGTGCATAGGTTTTGTCATCAGGCAGCTTAACCTGCAAAGTGTGAAGTTTATCATTGATTGTTAACACAGCTGGGTGCTTTTTTCACTTATCAACCAGTAGATGCTTGCTTTTCTATGTGCAACCGAACCTTGTAAGTAATCAGGGGCGTGTTGGTGAACAAAAAGTTGGGACAGCCAAATAATGGGGTCCAGGGGCGGTAGCCCCTGGGGGAGGGCTCAGGGGCAGCGCCCCTGACGGGGGGCCGGGGGCAGCGCCCCCGGAAAATTTTGCAGAAAAGTAATCAAAATGGCATGAAATTCTCTGCAGAGAAAAGCTAGACTTTCTGAATTAAGATCAATACTGGCTAACAACTGAACAGCTCACATTCTTTTATTAGACTTAAACTTGTAATATATACTAATGCACAAAAGAATAAGGATGCTTAGACTGGCACGGTAGCGAAACGCTTGCTTCTATAGACATGTCCTTCCACAAACTCTCTAATCACATGCTCATTGTCTATCTCATCTGTCATCTCCTTGTACATATGTAGCAAAAGGCAAGAGTTTAGGCGGTGCTGCCCCATATTCGCTCTCAATGCTGTCTTGATTCGCTTCAATGCTGAAAAGCCTCTCTCACTGGTAGCGTTGGTGGCTGGTAGTGTCAAAATTAGCTTAGTGAGCTTTTCCACTTGATCAAGGAAGAGTCGACTGGGACTTTCCTTCAACCATCTTGCAAACTCCACAACAGATGCAAGATCCTGATCAACCAAATCATGCAGTACATTAAGTTGGTTTTCAAGACCAGCAAAGTCGATATCTTCTGCATAAGTATCACACAACTTAGCCGGAATGCTATGATTCTTTCCATCTATGGCATCCTTCAGCAGAGTGACTAAGGCAACATAGATCTCAGTGCTTTCTTGGGAGAACCTCTCTTCTACAGTGGCAATGGTTGTGTCCAAGGCATGGAAATAATCCCTCTTGGCAGCAGATTTGTGGGATTCGTCAACATGGTAGGTCGACCTTTCCCCAACTTCAAATCGTTCAGGGCAACGGCGTTTTCTGGATGGTAGCTGCTCCTTCACTCCTATAAATATTACGTTTACATTAGAGAAAGCTGAAAGTGATAGCTAGCTAGTAATAATTACTTACCTACATTCAATAGCAGCTAAAATTGAGTGTAGTTACAAGGGGTTAGCGGTCATTGTTTTTGTCTGAGTACATATGGTCCATGTGACGGTTGCTGATTTAACAAAAATGTATTATCTTAACTTTTAGGCTGAAGCAAACTTACCAAGGTTCTCACTCTCCCTGGTGACCTCACTATAGAACTCTTCAAATTTCTCGTTTGTACGCATCCTATGTAACCGTTTAACTACCGATCGAGCCATCTCACTCCCGTCTGCACCGTTCACATCCACACCCTGGAGCTTGCAACTAAGGTCATCGGTGAGACGGAAAATCTTATATGCCAACTTAAGCCCTACAATAAGATTTTCGACAAAACACAATTTTTTTTAAATGAGACACTTATAAACACTGACAACATGCAAAGTACAGAAAAATTATATTTACCATAGAAAGTATTGAGATTTTTCATCATTTTTTGTGTTCCTAGCACTCGTGAACGAATATCAGGCTCCAATGAATCCTCCAGCAGGTCATCAAAGAGTGGTAGCAGGTGCTTGTAGTTGGCAAGAATTCCATAAATCGCATTGGCACGGACAGTCCATCTAAAAGTGGTTAAAAATACCTGGATTTATCCATGAAAGTTGTCAATATGTCATTGACATGACATTTTCAATTAACAAATTTTTTTATTAAAAATCACCTTGTTGGGCAAAGAGTACGGATTCCTACAGATGGTTCTGCGATTTCCTCCTTTAACTTGGCTAGACTCGTAGACCTCTTTGGAGAGTTGCGAATGAGCTTTGCCACCTCAGAGCATACTCCAAATGCCGAGATCATCAATGGGCTGTCCTTCACTGAATCCTGAATGGCAAGTTGCAAGGAATGAGCATAGCAGTGGATGTAGTGGGCTTTTGGATTGCTTTTCAAAATCAAAGTTTTAAGTCCATTGCGTTTGCCCCTCATAGCTGCTGCACCATCATAGCATTGTCCTGTAATGACACAAGTCAATAATGCCAGTAGAAACCCAATTCTTTGAAGTCGTAAAATCTGAAAGGCACAAAACATCTAGGCGTTCAGTTAGACAACACAAAGATATGTTGTTTGGTAATGAAATATGCAAGCAAAGAGATTGTTATTTCCAATCACTAAATTGTTAGGACTCACACCTCTACATAATTGAAGTGGTATTTGGAGACGTAGAAGCACATCCTTGATAACAGTCAGAAGTTCCTCAGCAGATGTACCGGGTAACTCGTAAAAGCCAACAGGCAGCTCATGAGCTTGAAGATCTTCAACAATTCTACCAAATAACCACAAAAGATATAAATACAACTGTAGTATATGCTCATGTATGAGGAACTGAGAACATAAAAAAGGATTTGCGTAAAATGTTAAGGGGAAGTGTGGAACTTGATAAACACGTAGGTAAGCAGTTGTTCAAATGCTGTTTTTATTACCTGAAACAAATTACTGCTTGTTCTTTGCCTGTGACATCGGATGTCTCATCCACCATCAAAGCATACCATTCAGCTTTCTGTATTCTTTCAGCTAACCTTGTCGATATTATGCGGCTCATAATAGCAGTTATTTCGTTTTGAATATCTGAGCTATGATATGTTTGTGATCTTTGTAGCAGGGTGTGTGCTCGATGAGAAATCTTCCCATAAGACTTCAGCAGCTGCCGAACATTGCTGTTTGGTTCAGACGTTCCTTGAGCAGCAAAACTGTGACTTCCTCTCAGCGCCAATCCTTGTCGAGTTAGATATTGTATGGACTAAATGACAAAGGATAGCATGTCATGATTGTCTTTCTTTGTTACTTGATTGCTGTGCTCAAGCAGCTCGTACACAGGCTTTGATGAATGCTTTTTGCCTACTGCCAGCACCGCCTCCCTGTGAGACTCTGACGAAGCATGTTTGTCCAATTTTCTTCCTCCATCATTCCAATAGCTAAAACCTGTAATAAAGCTATCTTCTCTTCTGTTTTCAAAGACTTTCAAATCTGCAAATATCAAAAATGTGTATCAAGTCACGCTTTAACTTTATTTTATCAAAAAAATTGATGTACACATAAAACATAATGCAAACCATGTTCAACAGTTTCCGGCTAAATACGAAAGAATTAGTGTCCAGAAACATTTACAGATGAGAGAGATAACAAAATTTGGCTCAAGGACTTTACATTTACATACTTTGGTGATGTGCCTGGTAGCATGGATAGCAAATGACTGTGTCATTTTTGGTATCGTAATGCATCCAGCTATGCTTCGCAAACCATTTGTGAGAGCAAGCTTTGAGTTTCTTTTGTGTGTCACCGAAGGTCCTCTTTGGGAAAACGAAACTCTTAAATGGAACATACTGTTTCACAAGAACATCTGCTTGAGATGAGGGTGAGGGTGCTACAGTCATGCTGGTAGAGGGCTCGCTATGCTCAACAACTGTTTCCACAGCATCATCTGTGACTGAGTTTGTTGCTACTGCAAAAAGATTTTCAGATTCACTGCAATGTTAAGGGGTCATGTTAATGGCAAAACCAGACAAGATTTTCCTCTATGAAATTATCATGCTATGTTCTTAAGCAGCACAATTGAACCTTAAACAAGCCAGGAACAGTAAACTACATTCTATGATAGAGCCGTGCAAGAACATGCAGCAGATATCTTACCAGGGTCAGCTTCTGATGACTTATTACTGAAAATGTTGAAATGGGCCAATAATATATCAACATGTATAACTATGAAGAATCTGGCATAATCTGTTTCTAATGATGGTGATATGTTATCAATATCTAGCAATCTACCTTCATAAAATTGAATCACAGTGGTTGGCAATAATAATAAAAGTAAAGCAGGATAGAGCACCATAATAACATTACTTATTACTATCATTGAGTAAAAGTTCAACTAAAGAAAGAATGACTGTTTATTTAATAATATTATAATTAATTTTTTATTATAAAATAATTTTAATTATAACAGAATTGATATTATTAAAACATTTAAATTGATAATAATTTAGGAATATCTATTTTTTATAAAAATATAATTAGGACCTACTACTACTGCTGATACTACTGTCTGCAACTAGTAGTAGCAGATAAATAAATAATAATACTAGTAGTACTACTATTATTTATCTACTACTACTACCACTACCACTACTACTACTACTAGTAGTAAGGGTAGCAGAATGAGAATTGCCTTGACTACATGCTTACTAATACCAATCTACTAATAATAACACTCTACTCTCTTCTTGGCTATTATTAATTAATTTATTATTGTTGATAGACTATATTTATTATTATTATTATAACATAATAATTATTATTACTGGTATTAATATAATAATAATATAATTTTTTTCTTTTTTAATAATTATTATTTATAATAATAATGATTTTTTTAGCATCATTATTTTTTATTATTATCATCATCATTATGATTATTTATTATTACATTGCAACAACAACAACAACTAACTACATCATCATCATACTACTACATAATACTACATGATGGTGGTTGCTGCTTATTATTATTAATAAAAATTAACAACTACTATTATCCCAGCATACACAGTTGTTAATTGATTGGGTGCAGTGGAAAATATTTTGCGTACCATTTAAAAAAAGTAGTAAGTTTCTGTTGACTCATCCTATACTCACGAAAAAATCTTCACTTCAGTAGAATTTGCTTGCAACAGCGTGTAGGCAACATTGAATTCTATCTTAGACAATGACTCTTCTTGCAAAATACCTTTGACAAATAGCTCATAAATCGATGTCACAGTACGCAGCGACTGCACAGGCCCTCCAACTGTTCTGACTGGTGAGGCGAGATGAAACGTAATCTATATTAGCGCAAAAGACCGCGCAGCCGATTGCAAAAGGTTGGGGCGGCTCAGCCGGCCAGCCGCCCCTGTAAGTAATAGTTAGTGGTTCAAAGCTAGCATGAAAAAATAACAGTGGTTAATTATTATTACAGCGTCACATATTTTTTCCATCGTTCACTACAACCTAATACAATGAAATAAATTTTGCTCCTTATCAGGATAATCTTGATAAGTGAAACCGAAGTTTGACGCAAGTTGAAACTTGTTATTGATGATTGGGACTGTTTTTAACTTGTTGTTAAAAACTCTCGAATTTTTCAACCTAGACTTTACCATTGCAAAAACTCACGAAGCTGATACATCTCTTTCTCTTTTAGAGGTTGTTTTGGAAAAATAGTTAAAATAGCTAAATATTTAGGATCTTGCTCACCATAACAGCCCATTTTGATTGTCACAAGATGGCTCCTTACCTTTTTATTTTTTATATGTCTTTTCGTTAACAGATGCATATCACAAAGAACTTTTTTCCGATGATTGAAGATTATATTACAGTATTTACATTTCATACTGTTGCTGTACTTCACAAACTCTCCCTTATATTGTGTTATTCTGGCATCCAGAGAGACCCTAGTTCTATTGCTGATCTTGGATGTCATTTCACCCTGTGAACAGAAATTCAAGGAAACTGCATGAACCAATACAATTGTTTTCAAATAGTATTTGGAAACAGGTACTCTTTACAGGTCGTTATATTTACCTAACAGGAGTACCCTTGGTATTTAGCTACATCATTACACTCTGTGCTGCCTGGCCTCAACCCTATCCCACTTCTCTTTCTCCACTCAGCCTTACTCTACACGCAACTCGTTCTACCCTGGGTCTAATACAGTTCTACCCTACCTATTGCTCCAACCTGGTCGATGCTATCTCACATTCAGCACTAGTATTCGTTTTGCCCCTTCACTCTTTCCTTGTGACAATTCACTTTCAACTCTCAATACTTCAATAGAGACTAGGTAAAGGGAGAAATGATGCACTTTCATTGGCTTACAGCAAGAAAATAAATTAAAAATCTTTTGTGGAAACAACCAAACATCAACTTGTCCACTCCTTATTAGAGCCTTGTAGATTTCTTGTACAAACCTGCTAACTGCATTAGTTTCATTCCTTAAAGCAAAATTTTCCGTGAGAATGGTATTCTCCTTCTTTGTGATAGTCAACAACTCACAGGTCGCATCAGTAAGTGCTTATGTGATTCTGATATGAGGCGTCACCTGCTTTGTGACTGGCTTGAGACTCGTGTGAAAGAATGGATACTGGCATAGAGACTGAGGGTATTTGATTTGTGGATGTGGTAAGGGTTTGATGAAAGGACAGTTACTAAATGGCTGAGCACTGGGGTGAGGGTGTGGTTGGAGCATCTTAATCAGAATGGGAAGGGAGGGGAGGAGGGGGAGGGGGCAAGTCCAGAAGACTGCACAACTTTCTGATCATGCTATTCATTAGCGCTACTAAATCAAAGTTTCAACTAGCAAATAACCTCTTCGCCTGAAACACAAACACGCTTTATCCTTTGTTTTTATGAATACTTAATTTTGCTGACATGGTTTTGCTGAAAATTTGTTGGTATATTAAAGAAAAGCTTCAAGCTCGGTCTCAAGCTGTGCCAGTGATAAGCTGCTCTGGCTCCAGCTTGGCTGGTATCAATGATGGTTCCTAAAACTGTTGGTTGGAATGAAGGAGAGAATACAAAACGGTTTGTTCTCCTCAGGAGCTCATTAACACATGCAACTTACAATCCTCTGGCACAATTTTTTAAAACTTTGAAGTCAGAGAAACAAAGATATAAGTCAGAAGAACAGTGAAGTAACCAACAAAAACCTTGAGAAAATAAACTGGTATGTATAATGAGCCAACGAGGATGGTTTACAGCAAGAGCTGGTAGTAAACCTCATATAATAATCACAATAAATAATCCATAAGTGGTAGAAAACAATTAAGACTGATAGAAACAAGCTGAATGTGACAACAAACATTACTGCTGAATAGATCAACATTCGTATTAGCAAAAAGAAGCAATAGTGTTTGAGTGAACAATAAAATATTATGTTGAATGAGATTGAACTCCGGTACTTAGGGATATGAACCTACTGCTCAACCAACTACACAACTTTGCATAAAAGTCTAAATCCTGTAATTTACAACGAAAAAAACTTTCTCTTCACATATATCCATTTTTGAGGATAAAAGCCTGAACCAGCATAAAAAAAACAAGAACGAAATTAAACAACCAATAAAGAAAATTGCAGCATTTTAGATTGTATAAAATGTGAATGGAACCTATTGAAAAATATTTCTAGTAAAGAAGAATGATAAAAGTAAAAACACTGAAAATAAATGTAACTAGAAATAAGTTTTTACTCTGGATAAGTATTTTTATTTTTTGCAATGACCCGCAATAATATGGATAAGGAGCAATCTTCAGGGAAACATTGATGATGTTTTAGTATATAGTTTCTGATCTGGTGGGCACGCTGTAAGGGAAATGGCATTGTGTAGCCATTAGCTGATACGTATGCATGTACAGACCTGTCGATTGCTCTGCACAAGTACCGAAAAAATTGGTATGAAAGACCGTTTCCTCCTACAACTTTGCCAAATATTTTTTACCTTGGACCATATTTTCTACACACTATGGCGTTTTCAGACAAAAATTTCCGTTTGCTCAAAATGACCGACCTCTTTATTCCCTGTCCACTGTGTCAGAACAGAGATTTGGTGATGTATACTTTAGTGTCAGTGCATATGGCACACTTGGTCAAGACTGTCTTCCAATTATTTTATGTAATACCAAAAAACAGATTCGCCGTAACTCAATACACTGGAGTTGCTACTATGTATAAACAGCAAACATTAGTGCCTTCATCGGCTAAACCTCTGTATGAGCTCATGGGGTCTGATTGATATTGTGGTTCTAACAGGGTGGGACAGTATAACAGTGCACAGCAGTGAGCATTCCGTTGTCAGCACTATTTCTCTAGTAGTGTTCAGTAGAAGACGGCAGCCAAACCCTTTAAAATACTACGGTAACATAATTTCACATGAAGTCAACAAAGTGACAAACAATCTTGATTTCTCACTTTTCCGAGTAATCACCTCTCAAAGTGAAAACCCTAGAAATAAAACTTTCCGTTATGTGAAGTCCTTTTCAAAATTGTTATTTTACACTTTGTAACGCTGGAAGCATTCTCACCTCAAAACCATCGGTACTTTCACCAATCTCTTCACCATCACCATCATGTCCAGTTTCTTCATTATTGTCAAAATTGTGATCGTTGTGATCATCATCATCATTATTGTCACCAATATCATCATCATCATCAATGTGATCTTCTTCATTATCACCTATAGGTTCGAAACCGTCTCCAACTCCGTATTCAATATTGTCTGACTTGGTGTCGCTCAACAGGCATCCTTCATCTTTTATCTTTTAAAACAAAAGAAATACCATTTATTTTTTAGTTTAAAACAACTATTGGTCTCAATTATTTCATAAAATGGGCCCAGTAAACTTGATGACAACACTTATTCTGAAAGTGGAAAATATTTGAAAGCAAACACACAAAATAATTTTGAATTTTCAAGTTTCCATTGTTCTGCCAAAGTACTTAATTCAAGAACAATGGAAGGAATAAATCCTCTCTCCATTATACAAAGAAATTGCTTGCGTACTCACCCATCCACGATTGCTATTTACCCATTTATTGACGGTTTGCCCAGACTGGTCGGTAGCTGTATGACTGAAAAGCTCTGCCATGTGGTTTGTTAGAATCAAATGTGCATCATCATATGCTGTTATAGCTGTTGTAAGCTCCAGAACCTGTTTAGATAAAACCTGATGTGTCAACTTAATTTGTATCAGATCTTAAAAAAGAATTTTAAGCGTACTGTGGTTTACAATATTTTATGTTCTACGATAAACAGCTTGTGCGTCTCAATTGTCAATCGGAGAACAAAACACGATTATTACCTACCGCAGCTATCTTAGACCATGTTATCTTTTGGCCAATGAATGTTTCCTCAAATATTCTATCCAAAACAGATCGCACACTTTCCTTTGGCAGCCTCTTGCAGTGATTGGCAGCCTTTAGTATAAAGCTGATATCATCTGGATGTAACTCACTCAATACTATAAAATGTTGAAAAAGCTACTTACTGATTCATAAGGGTGGACACAGCCTCTTCTTTGTTACACAATTAACTAAGAGTGAGCTGAGAAAGGTTATCTGAAAGTACCATTGCTGTTTACATTGTAAATGAATTTAAGAAAACTCTGTTAAAAAATGATAATAACAACAATGCAATTTTTGAGGGTCATCAACAGTATTGCCTACAATAAATGATACGCGCATGGTCACAATTATTTTCAATTTTCTTCTACTACCAGCATTACCCATTGTATTCAATTATGCTGGCCCACTCTGTCATTTTCCCGCTTTCTTAAAGTCTCCCCTACATCGCCCAAGCAGCTCTGCTTCTCAATATCTACCCTGCCCCTCCGTGCTTTCTCCATTTCTTTATCTCTTGATTGGTCTTTTCTTAGTTTTTTTTTCTGCTCAGCTTAATAGATGGCGGAGGAAGACAGTGCACTGGATCATTGAGGTCAAAACTGAGACTACCAAATTGAAAAATAAGTGTTATAAGAAAGTGGATGACTACAATGACTACTGGATGACTACAATGCGGGTCATGAGCTCTCAGAAATTGCTTAACTATTTGACATTCAATACATGTAGCATTTGCAAACACTGGCTTCCTTCAATTCCTGGATACACACTAAATTGGCATGCAGTTGCATATTTAAACACAGCCAGGTACATGTAGAGTATTTATTATGCTCATAACCCATGCTAGCATCTTACAGTGGGACGCGGGTCACCAAGTGTTTAGGGGGTGTGAGTTGGACTGACAATCAAGTGAACAGGATACATTTTGTAAGTTTTGGCCTAGTCAGGTGGGTATATTTGAAAGAGTATCAGCCCTGGGAAACAGAAAAACATATTGTGGGAGAGTTGCAAACTTTTCTATTTTCTTTTGAGACAAGTGTCGCGGGAGCTGTACTCAATTCATTTTTAATTGATGGCTCCTGTCCCGAAAATTTTCGAGACAGTTTCTATTAGACCTACAGTAAAAGATTTTAAATCATTGTGTAGAGCAGAATCTCTTCTGTTTTCTGGTCTTTATTTGAGGAAAATTTGTCAGTCCAAACAGAGACCGCTTCATTTTCCTTTTCGGGCAAGAAATAATTTTTCTTGAGATAGTTTGAAATAATATTTTTTGCAAAGAACCTCCACGGATAAGGTTTGTTCTGATAAATGGTTAGATTATATTTATTTAAGCATGCTGGAATTGTTTAAAAGTGGAAATGGCAGTTAGTATGCTATAAATTGATTATTTGGATGACGACGATATTGTTAACTAATAATTTTTAGTTATTTTTCATTTTTTATTCGAAGTGTTTGCTATTATGGTTCTTTATATCAGAAGATAGCGCTAGGAATTCTCTATCTACTGGTGTAAAACTAGGGCAGTATCTTAATTATAAAAAAATAATTAATCTTATTCTTCAAACAAATTCCAAAATTTTCTCAATACAGACGCCAATTTTCATTGTCTTGTTTTGACTAATGTTGGGGCCCATTTTTCTTAAAAAATACTTACATGGATCAGAAATTAATTTCCTTTCTAGCTGTAGTGCTATTTCTTTATTTTGAGCTTAACTTTTGACCTTTTTTTAATGCGAATTTTTTATAAGTGCAAAAAGATGTCTCGTTAAATAAATTATTTTTCCCTTTCATCAGTACACAATCAGCTTGAATTAAAAATTTACATATAGAATACGTCTTAGTGTATGCTGTGAATTTCATTTCAACTCTGTGACAGTAGCGGTTGATTTTAAAAAATATATAAAAAATTAAGATCTTTTCTCAAAAGCACTTGAGACTGTTGGATGCACTCAGGCATAAAGCAGACGATATTGATTGAGATCGGCCAGTCCGCATTCCCCACCCCCTCTCACCCTAAAACCCCCGTACACCTGCTACCCTGTCAAATACAGGAGTCTTGGGCGACCCCGGAGCAATCCTCCTTCAGTAAAAACACATATTTCCCTGAACTTCGGATACCAGCTACGTACTCCAACCCTATTTAGTCCCTATGTAGGCCCTGTGTCTCATATATATCTGTATATACACAAAGCATCTACCTCGGGTCACCCAGATCAGTACCCCGGGCCGGTCACGAAGTATGGCGGATGAGAGTAGCCTAAGGCCTAATGAGCTGGGACCAAAACAGAAGCTAGGAAGTACCGATACCAAATACGGAGTGAAATAATTTCATCACAACTAAAAGAGTGGGAAACGAGCCCAGAGCCACTTTGCCATGTGTTTAATCCTCCCATTGGTTCACTATGTTATTGTGATTATTTTATTTATTTCTAGTTGTGTATATTTTGTATTGTTTGTTATTGGCTCACCCTGAATAAAGGGATGAGATTCCCTGCATTATCCTCTATACAGAGCTGCTGCACAAGAGAGCAGGCAGAAACTAGTGGATTCTTGCTCTTTTATCTTTAATATTGTGGTGGAATTTTGTGACTACTACCACTGCGCAAGGTCCCCCTGCCAACTGTTGAGTGTCAGGCAAGCCTAAATAGAGCCTGGCACAGCCAGAACATAAGCAAGTCAGCCGGTAGAAACCCTACGGGCCCTGCAGCATTCACTGCCTGCCCTGCAGCATTCACTGCCTGCCCTGCAGCATTCACTGCCTGCCCTGCAGCATTCACTGCCTGCCCTGCAGCATTCACTGCCTGCCCTGCAGAGGTGCCACCGGCCCTGCAGCACACCCTGCCTGCCCTGCAGCATGTGCTATCGGCCCTGCAGTGCCATTACCATACCTATACCGGGTCGGTGAGAAAAGAACCACTATAGCCTGAGAACCGAAATTGATACCAAGGGTGCAGGAGCCCGACTTTGCAACATAGCTGTCTTCAAACAAGACCAAAGCCAAGGACCACAAGCCATAAGGACCAGGAACCAGAGCTACTCATTGCACCACCATGAGTAAGCAAAATTGACTGAGAAGCTCCGCCCCCTACTTCTGGGCGCCTTACGCATATAACTCTATATTAACCAATGACTGTATCGTATATTTATATCTTATGATCTGATTAGTGTAAACACTTCCTGCCATTGCTGATTTGTTGCCCCTTGTTTGGGCATATGTTTTAATCATGTTCCGCCTATAAAAGGCAGAACACTTCACTTGATTCATTGTATTGTATTGGGATTCTACCTGTGCTTAAGCCAAGTAGCATGATACATTTACCCTTATTATACATTGCTGGTTACGCTGTGTAGTAAAGTATGGTTTACTCAACAAGTCATTGAGTCGTACGTTTGAGCCGCGGGCTCCGAGAACAGTTGTGGAGTTGGCATACTCCTCTGTTGGAAGTTGACCTCTAGAGTGAGGCGTTGTTGGTGGACGTTTGGTCGGCCCCCCAAAATCCACTACAATATGTTGCTAAAGAGATTTGTGTACTAAGTTACTGATAGTGTAAGCCCTGGTGTAGTGTGTCTGGGCCGTGGACCCTGAGGAGGTTGTTATGATCTGTTTGGAGTGGATGCCATTGCGTCGGTGGTGGAAGGAGGAAAACACCTACACTGTTGCTGTTTTTAACTTTTGCATTCATCGACTTAAAGTATTGGTAGCTCATCTAACTTTGTGTTTAGCCTCAGGTTTGATGCTTCACCAAACATGGCTGTATTACAGCTGTCAATTTGGGCTTCAAATAAAGGGTGTGAAAACTCTTGAGAAACAAAAACAAACATTTTTTATCATATTGATGCGCTTTCTTGCTAGCAAGGCACTAAAACACAAGCTTGATAAAACTCTGTGGGAACACTCTCCAATGGATAAAAATCAGATTGGGTTAGCCATCAATAATGCAGGGGATGGATAGTCAAGGTGAATAAAATTTGCATTTTTTAACAAAATTAGGTGGAGCTTGACATCTAACCCATTCAACCATTGATACCTTCAAGTAAAGCAGTGATTGTATCTTTTTTTTCTTTCTGATAAATACTTGAGCTCTTGTAATTGCGAAAACTCAATGAAAAGAACTAAAACTCTATCAGTAGTATCATTCAAATTTCTGTCTCATTAGCTGTTGACTCACCTATATTAGTCAGGGCTGTACAGTGCACAACTCCTAAATTAGAAGGTAAACATATTCTCTTCTGTAGGAACTTGTCAAACATGTATTTGTTTCTTCTGTAGCAGCTCTGTGAGTAGACAGGGGCTGTTCGTAACCTGTAGATGACCTCAATATCATACATCATGTACAACAAATATGTTTGTGTTAATCAAATGCTTTGAGTATATATGAGACCCGTCTTTAGTGTTGCCGTCAAGGCATGACTCAAATAAACAAACGAACGAACAAAGAAATAAACAAACAGACAAACAGACAAACAAACAAGATAATGCTATAACTTTATTCACAAAAGTTAATAGGAAAGAATGGACAACTCCCGGTTGTACTGGTTCAATTTTTCAAACAAAGCGTTCATGCGATGAGTAAGAAATTTGGGTTTAATTGCCAACCGGGGATTCTTCTGGGCAATGTGTTGATGAACACCAGGCGCACTTTGTTATTGACACAATTTTTTTAAACACCAAGGGCCAATGTTTTTTGCAATCTACCTCACCAAAATAGTGTATGTTAAAGTTCTTAATGGTCTCGCCTCATTAAACCAGATGGTGACATCTTGGAGTTTCAACTCGAACAAAAATGAAATTTAAAACTGTTCCCTTACACCTGGTCTTTAGTGATGGCCATTCCTATTGAGTTTAGAAACAGTGCTTTACTTGGTATATACGTAGCGGACTTTGACGGTCGTTTACTTTTCCACTAACTTTATCACCGGGCAAACTGCTGTCTGCCATCACAACAAGACAGTCGGCCTCTCAAGGCTTGACAACAAACAGTTACTCTCTCCCCAGAGGTGACCCTGTGCCAGCATGCACTTACAACTAGCTGGAAAGGATAACCCTCAACGTCAGCAAATGTAGCGAGCTGCTGCTTGGACAAACACTCAGAGCTTTTGAGCACTCTTAGCATTCATTCTTGACCAAAATAAAGAGGCGGCACCACAATATTAACATGTGATGCACGTGTCATACTGCTATGTAAGACATAAGTTGTAATGCAAAGAATGTAGAGAAAGCTATGCCTTTTCTAGGCAGAGTTACAGGAAGTTACATGAAGTGTTTGGCCTAGTTTGCAAACCCTTCAATCACGCAAAAGACTACAGAATTACACCAATCACATAATAGCTAAAAAATACCAGCCAATCGTAGGTGAATAAATTAATAAAAAAAACAGTGGTGCCCAGAAGTGGGGGACGGAATCTGTGAGCATCTCAGTCGATAGTAACTATGCTTTTCTTTCTCTTAGAATTCCCAGTCTTTTATGTCCTTGGATCTGATTTTTGCAACTTCTGAGGATAGAAATAACTCGGATTCCATCCTTTGAGGTCCTTAAGCTGAGTTTCCTTTCTCAGGCCATGACATTCATCTTGATAATGGCCTGGATAGCTACCCAGAGCCGAGACTGTAATTACCCTGTGCTGGTATAGTAATTATTCAGGGCAGGTATAGTAAAATGATAGATCTTCTGCTTGTTGATTAGCAAATGTGTTAAATTAAGTCAATTCTGGCCCTGTCATTTGCTTTCGGGAGGCATACCTGATGCCTACAGGCTATCTGGGGTCATTATAAAGTAGTAGTTGCTTACGGTGACTCGTAAATTCCAATACAAATTTACACGAAAAATAAAAATAAATTTTAAAATTTCATCCCAAAAAAGAAAATCCGATCTAGAGAATGACTTGTGAGAACCAGTTGTAACAAGAGTTGATTAAAGAAAAATGGAGTAAGCAGTTCTCTGTGCGGATTGAACGCAGGGACTTTGGGTTATGCAGCCAAACACTCAACCCACCACCCCATCTAACACTCAACCCACCACCCCATCTAGCACTCAACCCACCACGCCGTCTAACACTCAACCCACCACCCCATCTAACACTCAACCCACCATCCCATCTAACAATCAACCCACCACCCCATCTAACACTCAACCCACCACCCCATCAAACTTCCACAAACAAGAGGAACCAAATCACTTCAATATTTCCAAAACAGTTACTAAATCATTCAGTACATTTTTAAAAATTGTCATTACTAAAAATGAATTGCTCACACAAAGATCCAGGGAATACACCGATTGCAGGTCAGTGAGTTTACGGTTAACATCCACACATAGCTACATCCATACTCACCTGAGAACATATCGACAACTGCTGATCGATAGCTGTCTTTTAAATAGCAGGTTTTTAATGACCAACACAGTTTCTGAAAAAATGCTACCAAGGTAATTGTTTTTCAATTGCCAAAAACAATTTTACTGCTGCCAAATAAAACTATTCTTACAATCGACTTAAAGGAATGTTGAAAAAAAGTTTTGTTGTTCAGGGCAAGTTCTTTGCAAATAGCTTATTTATTTTTGGTCTCAATCTTGAACAGCAAAAGCATAGTTGTCTATGCCATAATGGCGCCCAATCTCCTAAACATCAAGTCATGCAATTGACTATTGATCTGTTAAATGCTGCCCACTGCTTTTGTGAAATAACTTCTTATAAAATAAGTAGCCTCACGAAAAAAAAAATTGTTTAGCCTGTACAAAATTTTTTTCAGTGACTTTGCTTAGTAACATAAAGCTAAAACATTTTGAAAACTTGATCACAAGTACAACTGCTGCCACCTTAATATAAGTTATGCTACAACATTTGAAGAAAAATATCATTTTTCGCTGTCAACTGTCTACAAAGAGAGTTTTGCCCAGTTATTTCTGGAAATTTATTCCATGCCATAGATGAACTTTTGCAATGAAAGAGTAGCGCATAATGAATTTTTACTGCGCAGGCCAAGTGACGGGCACCGGTCTGGTGTAGAAAGTAAATGATCAAGAATTTGGTTTGTGGGTTATCGCCTCATTTTGATTTTAAAGCATTTTTAAAAATAGACTAAATGTGTTCATAGTTATTAAAAATAGTGAGACACGCAATCCATTATTGACAGACAACAGAATGGGTGCACGAAGACTTGTTATGTGTTTTAGACATGGACACTTTGACTTAGAAGAGCTGTGCTAGGTTGATAGAAGATATAGCCTGTAGCAACTAGCATCTGCAGGCATCTACAGGCACTTACAGGCATCTACAGGCATCTACAGGCATCTACAGGCATCTGCAGGCATCTGCAGGCATCTACAGGCATCTACAGGCATCTACGGCATCTACAGGCATCTACAGGCATCTGCAGGCATCTGCAGGCATCTACTGGCATCTACAGGCATTTACAGGCATCTACAGGCATCTACAGGCATCTACAGGCATCTACAGGCATCTGCAGGCATCTGCAGGCATCTACAGGCATCTACAGGCATCTGCAGGCATCTACAGGCACTTACAGGCATTTACAGGCATCTACAGGCATCTACAGGCATCTGCAGGCATCTACAGGCATCTACAGGCCTATACAGGCATCTACAGGCATCTACAGGCATCTGAAGGCATCTACAGGCATATACAGGCATCTACAGGCATATACAGGCATCTGCAGGCATCTGCAGGTATCTACAGGCATCTACAGGAATCTACAGGAATCTACAGGCATCTACAGGCATCGTCAGGCATCCACTGGAGGAGAGAATGTTTCTGTGGCCCAAAGAGACCCTCTGGTGTCAAATGCCACTGTAGCAGGAGATTAGTTTTCTCTGTTGGTAGTATTGTGTTGACCGGGGCTGCCAGCTGGTACAAACACTGTTCAGGGCCAACGAGGAGGGAAGCAGTGCCAGAGTTGACCCCTACAAGGCAGGTTTTGACTCTTACGGGGTAGGTTTTGACTCTTACATTGCCGGTACAAGATGGCAATGTAGCTCGATGAGCTTATCTTAGGTTTAAAGGAACAAACAGAGTGGATACAAGCAGATAGGCAGCTATGCAGAACGTGAGATGCTATAAATATGAGAAGCACCACAGGACTGTTCATACTTATTCACTCTGCACATTACTATGGGATGCACAATCTACATAACACACCAAAATCCTGAATGTTCAAATGAATGAGTTATAGTAGTAATCATGGTGACACTTATGTCGAAGCAATATATTCGGGTTATGGATGACATAGAAGTGAGAACTCTATAGATAACAATTATTATTATTTTATTTTTGGTAATAATGCTTTTAATCTAGTATCAGGAAATTGCAGCAGACTATATTGTAGCGATCGTATCAGTAATATACCACAATTTTTATTATGCTACCAATAATATAATGGTATATATCGTTGTGGATAACATGGCATTTACATAGTTTGGCAATTTCACCAGACGAAACTAAGTTGATAAAATAATTTTTACTTTAATAATGACGATCACTATCAGGATCAATTGTAACAATATGAATAAAGTGTTCACCATAAATAGGTGAAAGTAGGTTTGTTTTGTTTAATAATTAGCAAATTTTTCACTGGTGACGGTTTTATATATGGGGTTCGCTCCATTCCATTTGCGATCGAAATGGCTGCATTGAAATAAACATCACCAGTAAACATAAGATAAGAATGAATGCTTGTTGAAGTACAAAAACGGAGCAGTTTTTTTTATGATGCACCCATTTTTCAAAGATCGGTCTTCGGAAAATTCACCCCACTTGTATTATATTGATATTATCTCGACTTATTATCGTTTTGATGGCGATCGATGCTTGCAAATAAAATCCACTAAAATATACAATACATGGCAAAAAACCAGTTTTAACATTATTTATTGCTAAAAGCTTTCATTTGGAACATTCCGAATGTTTTTCTAAAATTAAAATCAAGTTTCATGATAAAATCAAAAGCAATAGTAATGCAATTTTTATTAATTTTCAGTTATTATTAGTGATATTTTTAATAAATTATCTTTTTTGTAGTAATTTAGAATCAGAAAAAATACTACAGTAGCTGTTATGAGTGGTTGTAAATAGTAATTGCTATGGCATTATGTGGTAGTGTGAATTTGGTGACTAAGCGTTAATGTCACTAGCAGGTTTTGTTTGCGGTTGTTAGTTCAATAGAGTTATATTTACCAACACAAAACAATTCCATTGGTATATGGTAGATCTTGCCGTTAGGTACATGTCAGAGCTTGTAATTGCATTTACTGACTACTCAAGGCCCCAACACAAATGTGCATAAGAAATGCAGGAGTACCATTCCAGTACCAACAAACAGTACTTGACGAGTATGAAACCTTCAGGGTTGGTAATGACCTCTACTGTGCTGGTAGGCATCATACTGGCAAACTTATGATGCTGGCTGTAGTTGAACAACTTAAAGACAGCTTGCGGATATTTACTAACTTTTATCTAAGAAGTTTCCCAGAAAATGTCCAATCTATTCTTATCAGTTGGATTGAACCGTCACTTAACGGGTAGATTTTTCTTGCTAACCAGTGTAAATAAATGCTGGATGACCTATTGCTTTTCGCATTTATTTACTTGTTGTCTTGTGATTTACGTTTTCCACACTCGAAGCAATTTTTTCTCAAAAACTGAATCTACGCCTATGTAAAGTATAAATTGTATAAGATAATACACCTATATACAGTTGTAGTATATAACATACCTTATCGATGTAAAATATACACTGTACAAGATAACATACCGATGTAAGACAAATAATGCATGATATAGCATACCTTTATAAGGTATACAATATACACCTATATAAAGAATACAATGTATGAGATGACATACATGTATAAAGTATTCAATACATAACATGACATACCTATATAAAATTTACAATATTTAAGATAACATACCGGTGTAAAGTGTACAACTTTATAACATCCCCGGTGATTGTGCTAAGAGAAGATTTGTTAATGGATGCTGCCCGCTGCATTTCTTCCATTTTCCGTAATTTTTCTCCTTCGGAAAGTTGTTATAAGTAGTTTCCAAACTTTAGTAGGCCATGATTGTTCTATACAAACTTCCATAAACAATTAACCAGTTTAAGAATTTAAACAATGCCACTTTCTTCTGTTCCACATTGAGAATTCACACAAGTTCTCATTAATAGCTAATTGTCTCAGTTTATGCTCCTGATACTAGCAGGTGAGACAGCAAATAATGTGCCTTGTTTTTGTGAGTGAAGTTTATCATATTATCGATGCCAGAGCTCAAATATAATTTTTCGCACATGGCTCAAACTAGCCAAAAAATTAACATCAGATTAGTTCATATGTCATTGGACAAAATTGGACACTTGCTGAATTTTGTTAAAAATATTTAGAGATGGGAAGGATGACATGCATAACAAAACAGTTATCTATGGCTCGAAATCTCCAACAAATGGTTATTAAACTTTTTATCTCCCTTAACATGTGCTTCAACAACTGAATACAAATAATCAAGTTATTCATAAGCATGGTGAGAGTTTCATCTCCAAGGTCTAATTACAAGAAGCGACAAGTTAAACAAAAATAGCTATCTCAACGTTTTCAGAATTAAAGAATCTTTAGTCAAACCCATCGAGACTGTATAACAAAAGATGAAACAATGATGACTTATAAGCAGACCTACCCAAGACTTAACTACTTTCATGCCGGACCTCAACTGTGTTCTGAGAGTGGTTATGGCTGGAGTGGTTATGTCTTTGGCCATAATCTTTGAACAAGCTTCCTTCTTTCCATCATAGAGGATTTGGTAGTTTCTAACAGTATTCGGCGGTGTATAATTCCACTTCATAACGGAGCTATGGCAGCGAGCTAGTTGCTGTGAGTTTGTGAAGTTCAAGATGAGCCGATCACTGTCAGAAGTAATGTTGAGTGAAAAGCTGTTGTCTGCTGTTGATTCAATTCTACTTTGTCATTTTCTCTAGCCACACTTCTAGTCCACTGAGAGGTCGAACCTAGTCATGATGCAATGTAAAGCTTTTGGTAAAATCAAGTATGTATTTTAGGTGCTTCTGGTGTTCTCACATGAAGTGTTAGTTGTTGCGCCAGTGGTAGAGGGTGCAATTCTACAACATTGGTGGCAGCAGCAGGATATTTTTGAACCGAAGAACACATTGGAGAGAAGAAGAAGGAAGTCAGAAGTTATACAGTGCCAGCCATAACCCTGTTTCCAGTCGCCCCTTTCCCAAAAGCTATACAGTGACAGCAATTACCCTGTATCCAGTCTCTCCCGCTCCAAAAGCCATCCAATACCAGTATTCCTTTGTGTATCAATATTCTCTATCAGAACCATTGTTCCAGACCTTTTAGCTTGCCATTGACTTAATATGATGACTCAAAAAGGTAGGAGCGCTGACAGAAACCCCATTGCAGCCTAGTCTACTGTAGTATTTAAGTATCTGAGATGCGCTGCAAAACTCAATGCAACCCTCTTCTCAAGGGTCAGCGCAAACACCTTTTTGAGCCCCGAGTACTACATCACAGACAACATTGATTCAGTTTTGGTCTGTTTCGTGGAAGTCACAGATGCTAACAACTGAGGCCAAGCCACTGCTTCTTTTTACCTTAAAAAAAACACTAAGATATGATAATAGACATAGAATAGACATTCATATAACAACGTTTCATTGGGCTAAACTGATGTATAGCGGGGATTTAAACTTGTCATTAGTTTCTTAACCAATTATGTATGTAGAATTAATATATTCTTTGTTACGATAGGTGGAAAAAATCTCAGTAGGTAACGATTTGCTAAAACAAGATGATAAATGGTGATTTTAATTTGTACCCATGAGTAACCTGTTATGCTCAAGTTTGTGAAAACTGCTCAGAATCCAAATTTTGGACCAGTCTTATGGATGGCAAAGATTAAATTAGTTTGCTGTTCCTTCTCAACCAGGAGATATTTGTTTGGTTTGTCATTTAATTGTTTGGATGAACTTTATCATTCTTGATGTTTTCTAAAATTTCTTGAAAAAACCCGGAGGATTTCAAGTTCACGAATTGTGCTAGTACTCACCATAATAACATTAAAAATCTATAACAGCTCAAACTTTATGTTTTCAACTAATAATTGAAACTTTTGTAGCTGTGAAATAACTAAACTTATCTAAGTATATGGAAAATTGATTAAAATTAGTTAAGGAGTCTTACGTACTTTGGAGGGCTACAGCACTGACAAATGGTTCACCCAGCACCACTATCACTTTCAATAATGTAGGCTGAGTAGAATCAAAGTAGTCAAATTTCACCAAAACCAGAATTTTGAGTGACAAATAAATGAGCAACTACATGCTGACTTATGACTAACACTATTTGCGGCCAGTGTGCATACATAGCGCCATTGTTTCAAAAATTATTTTACAAGTTATTTGTTTCAGATGTGACTACAATGTGCACTGTCTATTATTTAACATTCATCAGGTGGAAAGAACAATGAAAAGGAAATGCAAAAGCTACAGTGTGGCAAAAATAGAAAAACGTGGGGTAGAGCTAGATAGTGAATGAGCAGTAGAGGAGGAGGGGAGAGGGGTGATGAGTGGTACACCCACAGAGCCAGCCCACACAACTATACTGAACTATGAGGGACTATACTACTAGTTGAGTAGAAATAAAATTTAAAACAAGCTGAGTCATGGCCAGCTGTAGGTGAGAAGGAGAAGGTATTCTAACTAGTTTGTAGATCACTTAACCCCAATATTCAAGTATACAAAACTCTTTTACTTTTATTTGACATAGAATTACGCTCATGCTAGTGAAATAGACAACTGCTGATGTCCTATCAATGCGTTCGTTGTTTGTGAGTGTATTATAGACACAACTCAGGGTAACACAGGGCCTTTTACTTTTATGAAACAATATAATTTTTTTGGAATCTAAAGCACAAGCATATCACACTTTTTGTGGCCATACAACTCTGGTGTGTACACATTGGTGAGCTTGCTGGTGAGTACACAAAAGGCATTTCAAAGAAAAAAGCTCTGAAATAAAAGACACTACGAAAAATTTTGCTTTTTGCTATCAAAAAGTGTTTTGCACCTTGAAGTAGATTAAGAAATCGATTTCATAAAAAAAACATGACTTAATACGTATCATGGAAAAGCCTACTATAAAATACCATGAGGGCAATAAGAAGAAATGCTGGGCTCACTGCTCCTTCATTATACATCAATCAGAAACTAAAAGGATATTCAGTCGAAATCATGAAACTTCAAAGGGACCGCTTAACAAAGAATGAAAAACAGCATTAAACCAATTGCTGATGTCAGCAATTGAGAAACCGAATGCTTCCGTGGAAACGTCGGTATCAGAAAGATTGGGCTTTAAAATAGTGGCAGCTTGAGTTCTAGAGCAAGAGAATATTTGATGCATGTACAACCAATAGCATTCTCACTTTACATTGTGCCTAGCTAGAAGTGGTGAAAGGAATTCAAGGGCCTTCAGTGAAATATTTTTGTAGTATAGACAAGAAAACACGACAAAAAACTAACATGACAACTTTCAAAAGCAAAAAGTTGCAACTTGTTTGCAAAAACAAGCTGACTTTGAAGAAACCTGAAGCTTTATTGCTTTAGAATTCATAAACAGAACCCATGTCTGGCAAAGAAGTTATGTTAGCAACACAAGTACAGATTTAGTGATTAGTTGCTTGCGAACCTCCATCACTTTCTGTGTCACACTCCATTGGGTCTTTGTCCTGGAATAGAATTGATTCATTATTAAACTATGTAAATGTCTGTTCAGATACCACAGCAGATACCAGTGTAAATACTGGAGTAGTTAATGGTGTAAATGCCGGAGTAACTACTAAAGAGATACCAGAGTGGACACCTGCGCAAAACTCGCGTAAATACCAGAGACATTAATGAAGTAGATACCAGAGTAAATACTAGAGAAACAACAGAATATCTACTAAATTAGTGAATAGTAGAAGACAAAAGAATTATGATCTGGGTCTAACTTTTGCCTTCCATGTTTGACTCCTAATCTCACATATCTGTTACATCAGCCCTAATCTCACATATCTGCTACATCAGCCCTAATCTCACATATCTGCTATATCAACCCTAATCTCACATATCTGCTACATCAGCCCTAATCTCACATATCTGTTACATCAGCCCTAATCTCACATATCTGCTACATCAGCCCTAATCTCACATATCTGCTACATCAGCCCTAATCTCACATATCTGCTACATCAGCCCTAATCTCACATATCTGCTACATCAGCCCTAATCTCAGATATCTGTTACATCAGCCCTAATCTCACATATCTGCTACATCAACTCTTTTTACCTTTCGAGATCTATTGTAAACATTAGTTCGCTACTTATGTAATGCTACCCTTTCTACACTCTGATTTAATTTCATTGTAGCATCAATTATCTGCTGTTACAGAGCAGCCAAAAACACAGGACTGTCTGCCTCAGATATACCTCCTCTCCAATGCGTGCCTGTTCCAATTTTTGATTGATTTATTTCTTTCGAAATATTTCTCAGGTTTTTTTCTAAAGACTCAGTCAAACCGACAAGTCCTGCGCGCATATCTAATGCACTTCAAATGTAGCAAGCCCATCCTGCAAACTTTTCTGACACTTTGGATACCTTGTCAGTAGCCATGTACTCAATATCACTCTGAAATTAGTTCTTGGAGCTCAACCACCTATAAACTAAGCTCTTGCTACCTGGCAAACAGTTTGTCTTGAGTAGCATCAAACGATGCGAGTCTTCACAGACTTGACTACTAACAAATACTACTCACTAAAAGTGACTCGGTGTTGTGATGTATCCAAGACAATTGCAACGGCATAACTGAAAGTTTTTAACTACTTCAAGCCCTCATCTAAGACATTAATCCCAGTTGCCTAAAAGCCATTTAGTTCCATTTACCACCATAACAAACTATGACAGAAAATAATACCAATAAAAATGTACGGAATTATTAAAGCACTCGAACTTCTATAGCCTGAGTTACAAGAAGTGAATGGAACAATTGACCAGCTATTAAAAACACAAAGTGCAATTATATTAGTGAATGCTTATAGTGATTGGTTGGTGATTACTGATGCTAAGAAGCACCAAGTAGAGTAAAAAGTCTCAAAACCAGTTAAACTAATCTCTGAGTGGCTCCTTTCCTTCACTGGAGGTAAAATTCTTCGGCTCTTTTGGTTTTGAAATTCTGACTCATGAGGAGAATGAAAGAGCGAAGTTGTGCTCTGGAAAAGCCCTAGCTAAATTTTGGCTCTCAGGCGATGGCAGGCATCTTGTTGTTTGTCAAAGATGGCTCTCAATGACTGGTAAATAGATGTAAGCATTGCCTGACTTTTTCTTTTTAAGCTAATTTGATAATTGCAATACACATGTATATGTAGATGTACTTGTTTGTTGTATTGCCTGATGCCTGCAGTCCATTAAACGAACCTTTGCACACTGCAATAATATATGTGTATGGTCAAATTCACCACAGTAGTAAGGTACTAAGTATTTGCTTCTATGAAAAAAACATTAGAACTATACTTTGTGAACTAAGCGGTGAGAGTTGTCTTTCAATGGCACCAAACTTATAGAACAGGTCTAACAAACATACACGCCACCAAAATCTTAATCATTAGCAGCTTTGAAGGTGTCTCTTAACAGAGATACCCATAAAATGTTAGGCTCGACTTGCTGCGATTGGCCATTTAAAGCATGAGTTCTGGTTTACTTTTAGCTCTCTGAGACTGCGATGTAAATATTTTTCCATTGCATTGAGTATTCCATTTGATTATTGAGCAGTTAACTTGAAGAGGAAAGATTTGAAAATTTTCGGGTTTGATCAGAGTGATTGCTTTGATTGTCTGGCATCAATAGCTCCAAAACTTATGAACTCGCCAAACACTTTAACATTACTAGGTGAAAGTGCCAACCTCAATGAATGCTCGCCAACATGAATGATAATTTAATGTGAAAAATTTCAGCTATCACAATATAGTGATTAAACATACACAATGATTTACTCACTTGTTCAGAGTTATGCCCATGTTTTTTTGATTTCAGATGTTGTTTAATCGCTGATGTGTTCAAGTGATTGACCACTTCATTACAGGAAGAGCACATCATCTTACCATCAACAACATGAAATGTTCCCTCTGGGTAGGTTTTTGCTCTATTCTCTGCTGTTGCTCCTTTGGGTCGTCCTCTTGGATGTGAGATACCCTCTGAGCCCTTGAACAGAGATAACTTTTGCCACATAAAAAGTCCTTGAAAAAGCAATTAAGCAATTAACTTACTCCCAGTAGTGTGATAGGAGTTGTTCAATCCCTCATTTAGTGTATTTTTGTTGCTGTGAAAGTCAGAGCTACCGTCCAATTTACATACCTACTAACAGCTACAATGTTTGTATTTCTCCCACCTTCACCGCAAAGTTTTTTAATTAGTTGATTTTTTGGTGTGTTGTGAAACCTTGAGTCTCTGTCTTTTTTAAAATGCAAGCATAAGTCTGTTTGCGATTTTACCTTTCATTGTTACACGGTGTCTTGGTTTCATGTCATAGCTCACATGCTTGTTGATTTTCTAGTTGAACTCTTTTCTTAATTATTGTGCATTGGTTTGAAGGTTGTGTGAATTTTCTTGTCTATCATTGTTTAGATGGGCTAGTTTTGTTCTTGTCAGTTTATTATTTCTTTTGGGTAGACCATGACTTAGTTAATTTATTATAAGTTAAACGTATAAATGGAATATATAGGATCTGTTATATAAGCATCTATAAAGATGAAGTATATATTAGTTGTCATATAAATGTTCATAATGGTGTTAATGAATACAAAAACTGCCTTCATATCAAAGAGTAGGGACAATATAACAGTCAACATTAAATTTCATGACAAACATGAGGTTCATACCACGGATGAAATCTTCTATCTTGACAAGTGTTGACGAGTCAATGGTTAATGATATTTTTTTCTACCCTGTTTCACTTTGTTTAACCTGGAAAGCAAACTACAAGGTAGCAAACTACATATTTTCAAATTTAAAAGTTTGCATATTTTCGCTACATGTAGCATTTTACCAATTTATGACTCTTGAGTCCACGATTTCAAGATCACAAGTTCACATTTTCATATCCATGATTATTTCCTTTTTGTTGGTTGACAAACTCTCAAGTAAAAAATTACAAAATAAGTAACAAAGAGAATAGTGAAATAATAAGAGTATTTGGGACCTCTGTTCACTGAACACATTGCAATAAAAATAATCAGACGGGCAATAGATTTAATCAATAAATGGTCATTTTGTTCGGAGCTCGTGGGTTAAGAAAAAGTAGCTCACTGAATAAAAGAAATAATCAACAAGTATTTACTTATATTGTTCGTGGGTCGCGGACGAAACTGAACACCAAATAAACGATAATGAGCGATTTGATTTTTTTCCTTTTCGTAGACTGGTTTCATATCTTAAAAAAGAATTCAAAGTAATTTCAAGCATTCAAAATTTACTAAATTGAAGGGCAGCTTGAAAAACTGTTCTACTGTGTAGCAGTTCAAATTTCATTATCTTTCTGATTATTTTGAAACTTGGGAGTTATCTTCTTTATGGGTTGTTCGGTAAACTATAACATTTCATTGAACATTTAAACTAATGTTCCGCTGCATTCCCAATGCAATATGATTGTGTAGCCTGAAGTTCAGAGACACTCTTCATTTCCGACATGTCTCTATACAACTGAACCATTGATTTGTTTCTAGTAGGATGAAGCTCCTGAAGACTAGCGTTGTTGACAGAGCAGCTGTGTCCAAGCCAGAAACATGAAAGAAGTCAAGTTTTAACATGAAATCCATCAATACGGGGATTTAGTTGTCAAAGGAAACTTTTCCTCCATTGATGCTGATTTTTTTTGCAAAAACTTGGTGCCCTAGCCATCTGTGTGCTGACTTGCTAAATTTTACCGGATCAGCGACGACAAAATTCTCTGTTTTGCTTGTAAAAGGATATCTGATAGGCATCAATTTTGGCATACGTCATAGGTAGAGAGCAGTTGTATTGACTCCATAGATCCTGTAGTAAACTTTTGCCGAATTTACCAGAATTCTCCGTGAAGTCTACTACTGCACCACCTGACTCACAGCTGCCAGCTGTTACAGGGTCTACCACACTGTGGTTTATTTTAGTAGTCTGTTTCCTCCACTACTCTTCCTAGCGACAATCCAGACAGATGTCTCAGTTATCCAGCCATTATGTAGTTTTTCAGCACTATAGGATACACTTGCCTGATACTTACTGAGACTAATAGTTGTTCTGCTAGACCATACCAGTTTTTCTGCTGTGCCTGTCCATTTCTCATTTAGCTAATAGCTTAGTTGCAATGTATCTGTAAATGTAGGTTTATTTCTCTTGTTGTATTGCTTAATCAGGCATGCTTAATGACTGCAGACTATTAGAAGAACTTTTGCACGCAGCAATAATACATGTGTGTCTGCTCAAATCCACAACAAATCTTTGGGTAGACCACTTTGCATTTTTAAAAAGACTATCTTAACACTATAACATATGGGCTCAGGAAAGGAAGTTGTCTTTCAATGGCATCAAAACTCTTGGAACAGTGCAAACAAGCTTGCATGTGATCTAAACCTTAAACCTTAGCAGCTTTCAAAGCTCGGCTTTAGCAAATCTGAAGTAAACATAACTTCTAGGATGGAAGCTGCAGCGACAGTGATCTGCTTATTCAGGTAGAATTACTAAACAAAGATAACCATAAAATCATGAGGACTGCTTGCTGTGATTGGTCATTTGAAACAAAATATTTGGTTAATCTTTAGCTGCCAGTTATTCGTATGGTGGCTCAAAACATTTTGTGTTTTGCGTTTTAAAATGTCTGAACGCTTTCCAAACAGTTTTAAGGAATTTGAAATAGTCTGAACTGTT
Organism: Cryptosula pallasiana; assembly: GCA_945261195.1. Classification (NCBI taxonomy): domain Eukaryota; kingdom Metazoa; phylum Bryozoa; class Gymnolaemata; order Cheilostomatida; family Cryptosulidae; genus Cryptosula; species Cryptosula pallasiana. The sequence continues at coordinate 56,940,104 of OX183131.1, read as the reverse complement.
GCAGAACTTCTGAATGTTTTGTATAATCGTTTGTGGGCTTTGAAAATTTGAGCCGGTTTGCTGGTTCACTCTATTGATCATAGATCTACAGACTATTTATGATTGATAATGTTTTCCTAAACACCAAAGTGTTGAAGTTCCTTTGAATAAACAATATTTCGTACTTATCAAATTTTATTTGTTTCAAGTTATTTTAAATAATGAATACAATCTTATTATAAATCTAAAAATTAACTTTAGAGATTATATTCAACAACAATTTCATACAGGAAATTAATTTGCTTTGTGTCTTTTGATCTAGATTGATGTCGATAAAGTTGCATAGAAGCTACAAATAAAATGATGAAAATCACTTCATGGCCCGAAAGCCATGTGCTTCGAAAACTTTTCCAACTATTTCAAAACAGTTTAGACTATTTTAAAACAATTCAGACCATTTCAGAATAGTTCATACGGTTTGTAAAGAGCTCATACTCATCCTAAAGCGTTCACGCTGTATGTAATTTTCTAAATCATCTGAATCATTTCTAAGCAGTCTGAATTATTTGCAAAACAGCTATCTGGTTTGCAGAATTTACAACTGTTAGATTAGAAATACAGTTTTATGGCATGAATCCAGCAAGTGTTGAGGCCAACGATTAATTTTCAATAGCCAGCAAACCAGATTTTAAACATAGTCTCTTGGCCTATTTTACTACAATTACCCAATTATTTTCAATGTAAAAGACGCTTTGCAAACCATGTAGACCATTTAAAATTTGCTCATACACTTTGAAAACGAAACTGTCTAACATTTTGAGCCACCATAGATTCGGCTATAAATACTTTTGAATTTCATTGAGTATTCCATTTGGTTACTGAGCTGTTTACTTGAACAGGATGACAGTTGAGAAATTTCAGTATTTGTCACAGTTATTGCTCTGCTTCTCCGGCATCCGGAGCTTGTAAGCTTATTAATTTTTCCAACACTTTTACTAAAATGATTACAGGTGTCAACCCCAATAAATGCTCAGCAACACTAATGATCGGTCAAACCGGCCAAATCTTAGCCATAGGAAAATAGTGATTAAGCATACACAATCAGTTACTCACTTGTCCAAAGTTACGTTCGTGTTTCTTGGTTTCTAGATGTTGCTTAATCGCTGATGTGTTTAAGTAATTGACCACTTCATTGCAAGAAGAGCACATCATCTCACCATCAACAACATGAAATGTTCCTTCAGGGTAATTCGCTGCTCTGTTTTCTGCTGTTACCCCTTTGAGCATTACTCGTTTTTGTTTTGAGTTACTCTCTGAGCCCTTAAACAAGAACAATTTTCTGCTACATTAAAACTTTGTTAGCAAGAATTTTGATGTTTCTTTTTCTGCCAGTATTGTTGCATATGCAACAAAACCCCCTTTGAGTGCTCTTTTGTTTTTGCTTATTGCACATTGAAGCTACCTCCAATGTACATCCCTTTAGCTACCTCCAATGTACATCCCTTTAGCTACCTCCAATGTACATCCCATTAACTACCTCCAATGTACATCCCTTTAGCTACCTCCAATGTACATCCCATTAGCTACCTCCAATGTACATCCCATTAGCTACCTCCAATGTACATCCCTTTAGCTACCTCCAATGTACATCCCTTTAGCTACCTCCAATGTACATCCCTTTAGCTACCTCCAATGTACATCCCTTTAGCTACCTCCAATGTACATCCCTTTAGCTACCTCCAATGTACATCCCATTAGCTACCTCCAATGTACATCCCATTAGCTACCTCCAATGTACATCCCATTAGCTACCTCCAATGTACATCCCTTTAGCTACCTCCAATGTACATCCCTTTAGCTACCTCCAATGTACATCCCTTTAGCTACCTCCAATGTACATCCCATTAGCTACCTCCAATGTACATCCCTTTAGCTACCTCCAATGTACATCCCTTTAGCTACCTCCAATGTACATCCCTTTAGCTACCTCCAATGTACATCCCATTAGCTACCTCCAATGTACATCCCTTTAGCTACCTCCAATGTACATCCCTTTAGCAACATGTTTCTATTGATGCAATTTCTGATACAAGACTCGTTTAGGTTTGTTGATTTTTCTAGGAAAGCTTCAATGCCCGGCGTTTTGTGCCAGCGTACGCCAAGGATATGTCTTTAATGTAATCCCCTGTGGGTGCACAGTCTCTCGGTTTCATGTCATAGATCGCATCTATGTTGATTCACAGTTTCAGCTTTTGTTTTAGAGGATGCATGTTGGTTTGATAGTGGTGTGGCTGTTTGTTGTCTATAATTGTTTATATGCGGTAATTTGATGATTGCCAGCTTGGTATGCTTTTTGAGTTGATCCTTGTTTAACTTATTTATATTACGTAAAAAACACATAATACATGTATATCAATTGTTATATAGATAGTTCGAACAGGTAATGTTTATATCAGTTGTCAAATACATGTTTACAAATAGAGTTTAATTAACACAAGAATCAGTAGAAATAATTACTATGCTTCCATATCATGAATAATTATCCCCAAATCTCTGTGGTTTGCTACCACAAATATTTGGCAACAACAGCGTTTATTTCTACAACTCAAAGTTTATTGGTGTTTGGTAAACCACACCCACAGAGGCAGTTGCGGTCAGTGTATTTTTAAGTGGAATTTAGCCAAGTAGCCTTGCAGGCAGCTTTTATTATTATTTTTTTGTATTGTGGAATACATATATGAAAAAAAACATTGTGGGGGATTTACAAGGTGATTGAGTGATGTCAGACCCCTTTCCCACCCTTCCACACCCTAAAACCCCCCTTAGACCCCTTGTGCCCTCTGGTAACAAAGTTAGAGAACCGCCAGAACTCTCCCCCTTCGTAGTTACAGAAATTCCCTTAAAAGTGGATATCGAGTACCCCAGGCCTGTATCAACCCTGTATCCCTCTACGTAAACATGTAGTAGCTACCCCGGGTCAGTACCCCAACCCCGTATCCAGACAGACTGATTCAGGAAGCTTGTGCCCCTAGGAGCCCAAAAGCCTTAACAGAATGCAGACAGGAGCTTCCCCTACCAGGAACAGAGACTAGGAAGTGGTACTTCCAAATAAAGAGTGGAACGATTCCACCACCCAGAAAAGAGCAGGAAGCACAAACCAGTGTTAACTCACCACGTGCCTGTAATCTCATTGGCTTGCTGTGTTATTAAACTTTTTACCGCGTTATATCATTTGCAAATTTCTTGTATTATGTTATAGGCTACGCCTAATAAGGCAATGATTTTACCCCTTATCTCCTATAAAAGGAGCTGTTGTGCATTGAGAAGATCTGTAGTTGTGTGGATAGTACTAAATATACCCTTTTAGTTGTTTGATGGAATAAAGTGTTTACTTGATAAAATCTCTAGTAGTGTGTTTGGGTCGTAGACCCATGCAAAATTCTTAAAGTCTATTTGGGGTCGACCCCAAAGTGTGAGGAGAGAAAGAGAGGACTCTGTTGTGTCGGTGATAGAGGACAGAAATCCATTACATTGGTGGCAGCAGTGGGATCTGATGAACAAAGGAAACAATGGAGAGAAAAAGATAGAAGCTACCCCGAAGCTATACAGTGCCTGTCTACACTGGATACCCTGTATACTGCCATCCCCCTTACCCCAAAGCTGTGCAATGCCTGTCTACCCTGTATACTCTGTATACTGCCATCCCCCTTACCCTGAAGTCATACTGTGCCTGTATACCCTGTACACTGCCATCCCACTTACCCCGAAGTCAGACTGTGCCAGTATACCCTGTATAAATATATACTGCCATCCCTCTTTCTCCGAAGTTATAATGGTCCGGTGTCACCCTGTACATGATCATCTTCCCCTCCCAGGAGCTATCCCGACCCGGTATACCTGGTATACTAGTTTTCTTGATAAAACAACCACTCCATACCCCATAACTCGCCATTGAACGAATATGGCAACCCTAAGCGCAAGGAGTGCTGGTAGAAACCCCGCATTGGTCCAACCCACAATAGCTTTACAAGAACTTACAAATGCCCTGCAGAGATTGGTACATCCCCCCCACCCCCAGAGGCCAATACAGACCCCTTTCCAAACCCCCAAGTACGATGGCACGCCGGACGTCGAGTATTTTATTACTCGGTGCACTGAAGTAGCCGATGCAAATGACTGGGGCCAAGCTACTGCTTTACTGCACTAAAGAGAGTTGCTAAGAGACGACGCCCTAGAGTGTGGCCGCCCTCCCCATGTAGAGAGTGTCATCGCTGCCCTATGTGCACGATTTGGGCTCACCCCCAAGGTAGCACAAGCCCATCTGATTATGCTGCGTCGCTGCCCCAAAACCTCGTTCCAACAACATGCAAATGAAGTCAAAAAAGGTGATCCGTGTTGCATATGACGCCCTGCCCCTCAGAAGAGTTGACCGAATGGTGCTGGAACCCTTCGGCAACACAAACGGAAATGCATACCTACAACAAAACTCACTGGCAGAGAAAACCCCACACTGTCAAAGAAGCAGTCAGAGCCGGCAGTGAAATCCTCCAAATCAAGACAGGCCTGGAAGAGAAACCCTCCAGAATTAGAGTAGTGGACAAAGAAGAGGAAATGCCAAAGCCGCTCACTGGTGGAACCCCAGCCAGCTCCCCCTCAGTCAAGTTTACCAGACAGCTACCCCATCACAAGACACCCTTGCTGTTTTACTGAGGAATATACAGTTGCTGACTGACGACATCAAGCTCCAGTCTGAAGAACTACAGAGACTGAAGCAGCAACCAACTCCCCCACTGGCCACCCCCAACCCTCCTGCTCCCCCGCCACATCTACCCCCTCAGTGTTGGGGATGTGGCACCATCAGACATCTACAGAGAAGCTGTTCTGTCAAACCCTGGCGATCCCCTGCCTCCCCTCCTAACCAACCGCCAAAAAATGGGCGTCTCCCGCAATAGGGAGAGTGGCCCCTAGCTGCTCCCAGGCACCCCAAAACTACAGGAAGAAGCTAAATAGATTAGAGCAGTATAACCCTGTGACTCAAATCCCCCTTTCCCTGTCAAGAGAGACGGTATCCTGTGCGGACCCCAGAACCCTGGCAATTACCTACTGCCAACCGGTATACGCCCTTACAGGATCTGGAAGATCGCCCCACCTGTTTGCGGAGACAACCGACCATATTACTCCTCTGCCCCCCCCCCTGTATGCTGATCTTCAATGTCCACCTCATCAACAACACACCGCTGATCAAGGCCACGAGCTCCATTACCCAGCCAAAAAAGTTCAACTGTACACACCCTGCCAGCCCTCCAACAAAAGGATTCATCCCAAAGAACCCCCCACTTCACCAACCAGAGGGGGCCCCTCCAGCCCTCGAAAAGACACCCCCCGCCCCTAGGTCATCAGCCATCAAACCAACAGACTCACTTTACTCCCCACCAGAATGCCCCTATAAGTTGCTGTCACTGACAACCCTGTGGCATCTGGGAAGAAAGAGAACAAATGCTCAGATTCCCATAAGAAGCGACAACACTCTCCTAAAGTAGAAGTGCGGGAGATCTTACAGCAGTAAGAGTTCCAGGGCCACTGTTGTCCTCCATATACAACACCATATCACAACATGCCCAGTTGCTGTATCGGCAACGAATTGAAACATTGCATGTCATAAATAATACATATGTTTTTGTAGAGCCATGGTCCTGAGTGGATGTGAAGCCTACGCTAACTGTTCGGTTGGTAAAGGCTGCAACCCTCCAGCAACGGAGGTAGAGACGGTCAAAGAGCTAATACCAGACTCCCCCACAGTGGATGATGAGCCCACTACCTCTTTGGCAGAAAAAGGGCGCACGCGGGAATCCTACAAGATGGAGAATGCTGCGGTGGGTAATGGCTGAGATGGAGAAGAGAGTAGAGGCCCTACTACGAGAAGCAAAAGGTTACTTTTTTGCTAAGTGTGGGTACCGACCAAAGAACACTCGCCAGCTGAGGCTGCATATCCTCCAGCACTACTTACTCCACTATTGCCGTTGCCACTATGCCAGTCCCCTTGTACAGTGTCAATGCCAGCACCAGAGCCGGATGTGACAATAATTGAATCAACAGAAGAAAAAATTATTTTCAGACCCTTGCAGACCTTTCTTCACCACAGTGACCACCTGGCCACTGCTATAGAGTCACACACCGTCACTGTTGAGCGATGGTTTGGCGAACTTAGAAGGCTGCTCATAAGCCAGATGCTCACCAGTGAAAAAATTGAAACATTTAAGGTAGAAGGGAGGCTTGTAAATACCGAGGTAGAGCAGCTTTGACAACAGGCCACCAGCTCGAGAGGTGTTCTTTTCCAGAGACACCAGGACTGTAGATGAATATATATACATATATAATTACTGTTTGTACATCTGTATATATATAATCAAACATATTTACTGTGAGTACAAAAACACCCCACACATATTATTCTTGATATGCTATAATTAAAGACCGGGTAAGCCTTTGATGGAGAAAGGTATGTGGTAGATTTTGGTGAATGATAGTAGCAAAATAATTGCTACTACTCGTATTGCCACACCAAGTGCTCTAAAGTTTCACACACAGATATCGGAAAGATACTGTGCCAGTGAAATGTCTTAGTGTGCCAGTAGCACAGTAAGCAGGGTCCGTATCGACTCCTACAGGACCGGTGTTGACCTCTACTGGCCCAGTATGGTTACAGAGGGCCGAACCTTCAAAACTAGGTAGGATCCTGCTCTAGGGCAGGAACAGGAAATACTTTCCCTCGTGTCAGCAGATACCAAGACCAAAGGCTAACCAGAGCTAGGGACCCTGCAGGAAAGTCTAATTGGATAGTAGGAGATACGACCCCGCCTTTAGCCACTTGGGGCCTATAACATGTAACCTTTATTCATTGCACAATTTGTCTGTTATTTATATATGTAAAAGCAATTGTCTAATCACTTCCTGTGCCTTTTTATTTTATGATTCTATGCTAGTTACCTCCTGCCACCTACCTATAAAAGGACTGGAATTTCTCATACTCTTTGAATGCATTTTCATGTCTTGCCAATAACCCTAATGGATTACCACCCTAGGACTTTGGTTATTGAGGAGCAAAGCAAATATTCAAACCACTCACTGTGTAGATTGTTTGAGCATGAGCTCTGCCTATGCCAAAAGGTACGGCTGCGCTTACCTAGTTTTCACTGTCGGCAGCACAGTGTCCCTTCAGGAGAGAAGCATAATACTTGAGAATGGCGGATATTTGTAAAAGCCAGACTGAATCCATTACAATATATGCAACACTATATATATATATGCAGTATTATATATATGTAACACTATGTATATGTAATACTATATATATGAAACACTATATGTTTCTAATACTACATAAATGAAATACTATATTCATCTAATACTATATATATGTGTAATATTATATATATTTAATACTATATGCATGTAATAGTATATATATGTAACACTATGTAGTGGAATTTGAGGGCCAAAACCCACTAACTAGTGTCGGTAGCAATCTGACAGGTATGCTGCTACCAGTTGTATCTCATCTTGCGACAACAACAGTTGGTATGATGCCGAGAGATGTGTAGAAGAGTATTCCCAACTCTACGAATAGTAAGGAGCCCTCGGCTCAGACGCATAACTCAGTGCTGTTGTGTATCAATGCATTTATTCATCCAGAACAAAACGAGTTAGCAAAAGGCACATTACAACTGATTTAATAGAACACAAGTTCTGCCTTTTGTACGCAATTTACAGTTACAGGAAATAATTATAAATAGTAACCAGTCATATAAGGATAATATATAACATACAATTGAACAAACAGGTATACACTGATAACAAATCAGATAGATTCCATATGGCTAAATAGACATGGCCCCATGTAGGGGTAGGTGGAGTCACAAGCTACTGAGGCAATCACTGCTCTAGCTACTGCCTATCCCTGGGCTTTGGTCTTTACTAGCCTCTGTTTTTGTACTTTCATCAAGTTTGCGGGTAGTTATCCCCTGGATATAGCTTCCTTCTTCCCACAGGCTAATTTCCAACCGTCAGCGTATGCTGAGTCACTTTCTGCTGGCCCAGCAAGGTCGGTAATGACTCATACTGGGTCAATATTGCTTCATACAGGGTCGGTACTGATTCATGCGCCGGTCATCAATTCGGTACCATCGATTCCAACAATTATTACCATCTAATGGCTAATTTGAGGATGCCAGAATGTATGTACAGTGTGCGCGCAGAAGTAGACACCATTAAAATCCACAATAACTATATATATGTAATACAATATACATGTCACACTATGTATATTTAATACGATATATATATATATATATCAGAAGAGTATATATATATATGTAATACAATATACATGTAACACTATGTATATTTAATACGATATATATATATATATATATATATATATATATATATATATATATATATATATATATATATATATATATATATATATATATATATATATATATATATATATATATATATATATATATATATATATATATATATATATATATATATATATATATATATATATATACTATATACTATATATACCACAATGTATGTATATATATATATATATATATATATATATATATATATATATATATATATATATATATATATATATATATATATATATATATATATATATATATATATATATATATATATATATATATATATATATATATATATATATATATATATATATATATATATGTAATACTGCATATATGTACCACTGTATATACATTATAGTATATATATATACAATACTATATGTATATAATACTATATATATGAAATGCTATAGTGGCTTCATAAATCTAATAACTGTTTAAATTAAAAGCTTAACATAGTTTTCAGCCTGAAAGACTGACTGAAAATTTTGCCAGAATGTATTAACTTGCCTGTTCCTGAGTAGCTGTTGGTGGCTGATGAACAATCTTAGTCACATCTTTAGATGCTCTAGGTCTTGTAGATTTCAGTTGAGGCATCAACTTCAATTTCAAACGGGTGAACTAAAAGATTAATGGTGTGTTCAAGAATGTCTCATTGCTAAATGATAATACTGTGCTTAGATATAACTTCAGCTTTGGTTTTTATAATTTCTAATGCTGAGCTGAAATAGTTATACTTACAACACTTGTGTCCATGTCCTTCTTGTGTTTAACCAAATAGTGGTCTCGAAAATTATAATTAGCAGTCACCATTTTGAACTCACTATCACAGTTGCCATAAGTGCAGTAGAACATTTCGCATGGTAATGGACATTTACCAATAAACCCTTCTTGACGGTCTTTGATAGATCCACAATAGCTGCACTCACGTACAAAGGATGTTGCATCAGGGTGAGTGACTGACCGAATGTGGTTCAACATACTTCCCAATGACACGGTTGAGTATTTACATGATTTGCTCACTCGACAATGGTACTTTCGACATTGTGAGCATTTCCCTATTGTTTTGCGATTGCCTCTGGGTGGCTTTACCTGATTGCATATACAATCCTCAGGTGCTTTATCAGCTACCTACATTCAATGAAAGCTACGGTTTATGTAATAAATAGACAAAAAGAGACAGAGAGCAATCCTTTAACTGTTTCCAACAAAACCTTTTGGACAGCTTATGGTAGAGAACTATCTCAGTTTCAATCAGGATGCAGAGCACTTGGCTATGACTAGGGATTTTAGTATTTAAATCTGAGCCACTGGATGTGGAGGTTGGTGTTGATTAGAATTTATCAATCAGCAAACAGGACTGATTTTTGGCCAATGTGACAAAAAAGACAAATATTTGCATCCTAAACTGAAAAAGCGGTTTCAATTTTTTCATCGTTCATGTCACACCCTTGCATTCATTTTTCATTTACTAGTCTGGTTCAGGAGACTGACAAAGCAAATAGTGACGTTCTAAATTTTAACGAAAGTTATCTGCAGTCAGTTATTATTCTGTGCAACATACTTGACATCAGAAGCCCTCACACTTTTTCTCCGTACTGGGCATTTTACTATCTAGTGCCCAAGTACATGGTCAACTAACAACCAACCAGACTAAACACTACAACGACGTTTGGGTAGAAATATTACCTACTTTACCATCCACAACTGTTCCACAAAGTCCTACTCACATGACAGTTCTATCTAAATTTCTAGCATCAGTTCATTGAAACGTCACAGGAAAAGTACTTACGCAAATAACAAGTTGCTTCCTCTTTACATCCTAAACCATTTAAAACTAACTTTGTTATAGAATGTACCTTAACACTGTGCCATGGTGCCAATGTTCTTCATATATTACACTGCAAACCACACTTGTAGCTTTGCAACAAAAGTGCTTTTCAATTGACTTCTCATGTGAAAGTTCTTCAAAAGCTTACAAGCTACCATTCAACTTTTGAATTGGTACCGGTAACCAAAAATGTTTGAAAACTGCCATCCGACTTGACACACAAAATAAAAAGGCATCACAAATATCTGGCCAAACTATGATTTAGAAATCAACAGAAGTGGAGCCGAAGAATAGATGGATAAGCAACTTACTTTTCCTGAAAGACGAATGTGGCTTCTAGATGTTAGGTGAGATTCTATGGCCGTGAAATTAGTAAACTGAATCACTTTGTTGCAAGAACAGCAGACCAATTGGCCTTTGTGAGTATGAAATGTTCCCTTCGGATACATTGCTGCTCTTTTCTCGGCAGTCAGTATCATCAATTTTTTCGGCATTACAACTGAGACCTCGCCTGATGTTTTCTACATAAGTTGACATTAAATCCAGTTAGTTGGACCAATAGGCCATTCTTTGCAAGTCATGAACAATTTTTCACTATGATGACAAGCATTTGCTTTGTTACAGCAGTAGCAAACAGAAAAGGCAACCTAATAGATGTTACAATGGCAACTGGCTTCAACATGCAAAATTTACATGTCGAATTCTCTTGTAACAAAGCTCGAAATCCACTAACAGTTAAAAGCATTGTGCCCATATCAATACTGTTGGGCATTAACTGAAGTACTGCAGTTTGAATACCTCTTGGTAAGCAGGTGTATCTAGAAAATGCTTAAAAAAATTGAAAAATGACTTTCATTTTATGGTACTTGTGAGCCAACTATCTGAAAGAACTTTTTTCTTCATCAGCTGAAATGTAGAGGTGTCTACACCTCCGCCGTTAGGGAATTGTGTGCTGGAGTGCAGACAACTGGATAGAACTCATATACCTGCCTATCGTCATTTTGGTGGGTGAAGAAGGAACTTCTATTTTCTGCAGATAATTGGAAAGTGAAGGACTAGAAGGGAAAGGGTGAGGATCAGTTTATTAAAGCATCAATAGGCTAAAGTGGCTGAGGCATAGGGAAATGAGGAGTTAGGGCAACAGTTAACAACTGTATCAATTACTAGGTAGGTTAAATAAGATAAAGAAAAACTTACTTGACAACTTTCAGGGATGAAAGCAGGATAAAGATATGCGGGGAATCAAAGAGGACAGCAGAAGTGTAGGATGAGGGGAAACATAACTGTGTTGGATACAGGTAATAGAGGTGTATGAAAAAAATATTTGTCCAGCAAAGTTACTACAGAGCTTAAACTATTATTTGAGTTGGTTGTGGGAAAAAATTAGCATCTGTTGATCTCATTGAATGCCTAGACATTACTAAAAATCCGTTTAACAAACTTCATTTAGATGAAACTTCTTCTGCATCATAATTTCTCTACTTTAGATTCCTAAAACTTGCTCTGTACAACAGTTCATCTAAACAGAACTCTTCTGCAACACGCTCCATCTACCTTACAACTGTTCAACCCTAAAGTTCTGCAACACCGCACTTCTTCTACACCACACTTCTTCTGCATCAGATTTCTTCTGCACCACACTTCTTCTATACCACACTTATTCTAGACCATACTTCTTCTACACCATAATTCTGCTACACCATACTTCTTCTATACCATACCTCTTCCACATCACATTTCTTCCGCACCATACTTCATCTATACCCTAATTCTTCTACACCATACTAGTAGTAATATATGAGCAGATCTCCCTACCAAGTGTTTTTTTGTGGATTTGATCTTGGAGTTGAGACAATGGGTTACGGCGTTGGATGAATTCGCCGAGTTTATATTGTATTTTACTTGAGGGGTACTTGAGTGGCATTTGAGTGGCATTTGAGTTTTGATTAGTTTTTTACTTAATTTGAACTTATATGGCATATAGATTTTGAATGTATGGCATTCAAGTTTTGATAACTTTTTTACATAACTCGAACTCATATGCTATCTTGAGAGAGAGGGGAGAGGAGAGAGGAGAGAGGAGAGATGGGAGATGAGAGAGGAGAGAGAGGAGAGAGATTTTTTAGTTTTCTATACATTCATGTATATATGGTTAGTTATGTACATATTTATGGCTATATTTATATCTACATAGAGAGAGGAGATATATCTACATTGAACAAATATATTGATCAAAAATGAAAATTATATGTTTATATACCTGATTACATAATGAGGGGTACTTGAGTGGCATTTGAGTTTTGATTATTTTTTTACTTAATTTGAACTTATGGCATATACATTTTGAATGCATGACATTCAAGTTTTGATAATTTTTTTACATAACTCGAACTCATATGATATTTTGAGAGAAGAGAAGAATGAGGAGACTACATTGAATCAATATATGATTATATACATTTATTACATAATAAGAAGCAAAATATTCTTGTATAATATAGCTAGAGTTAGTAAATAATAAGTAATTCAAAGCACTACAACTTGTAATGACAATCAATGGTTGATAGTCTTTTTCTTTACAATGTTGTCATTGTTGTACTGATGTTATAACTAGGAAGGAAGACTTCTGTTCTATGTACTTTTGATTCCGTAATGAACTAAAATCAAAAGTTATGTATTAGTATAGGATGATTAAACAAAAATGTAAAATAATTACATAAATTTGAATTATAGTTCTTTTTACATTGGTTAGTTAACATTATATAGTAAAGAGAAGTAACTCACCAAGTTATATTATTCAGTTTGTTTTTTCTTGAGCATAATTTTCATCAAGCGTTTTTGATTCTCTCTCTTCTATCTAAAGCAAAACAAAAAATAATTGCTTTATAAATAAATATTATCTAATTGGAAGTATTACTTATATCAGTTAGTTTACATTGAATAAAAAATACTCACTGCGTTGTCTTGTCTGACATGCTCTTTTTGAATATAGTTTTCACCAGGGGGCACTGGTTCTCTCAAAGATGTAGAAGATGTGTTTCCCACTCCCATTGAAAGCACTAAGACCTTGTTCTCAACAACCTCATCTGTAGTAAAGTACTTCATCTGGTTGGAATCATCAAGTTTGTTGGATAGGTTTTGAGCCGTTTCTATCGCTTGTAATGCTGTGAATGTGATTATATCATGTCGATGATAACCAAATCTACTAACTTCACGATTTCTTACAAGTATGACTCCTGTTCCAATTTGTTTGATGTTGCTAGCGTGTTTTTCAGGTATATATAGAACTCCCATCATCAAACCATCATATTGCAAACATCTGTAGTTTACCAGTAGCGCATTCATCACCACATCTCCATTAGGTAATGTTAACTGAGTTGATATTTGAGGAGATTCAAAACTGATTACACTTCCAACAGCAAATTGCGAGAGCGTTGCGATACGAACCATACTGATCAACTGGGTAGGTGTTTTTTTTTTTATTAATCTACTTAGCTGTTTAGCTTCCTCAAGAGAAATATTGGATGGGAAGTTGATAGGGTGAAAGATTGGATGCTTGTCTGAATCGAATCCCATAAAAACCACCAGTTTTGGAACATCCGGTTGTGTTGGAGCTAATTTGTTGTAATCCTCATTTCTCACCATAGACCTCACTTGTCGTCTGTTGCCAAATGTTTCGATATTGTAGCGGATAATGCATAAGTTTTTATATACATCCTCAGTTGGTTGTTCGATGGAGACTATCTCGAGAAGTGACGGCGTTTGATTTAAGTGAAGTGGTTGAAACCTTCCAATCATTACTCTGTCATTGGTATCGCAAGAATTGAGCAAACTAGCAGCATTTTTTGACAAGCAGGAAAGATGAGAAGGAGATGGCGCTTTCAAAGTCCAAGTATAGTCAATCGTTTTATTTCTATCCGAATCCCATGGCTTTGGTCGAATTGTGTTCAGTTTCCTTCTTATTAGATGTGAATCAGGAGGGATATTTTCTTTATCATCAGAGTATGGCTCGAATGTTGAGAGAAATGAGGTATTACGGTCTTCATTCATATTCAGAGCGTTCAGTCGGAAGTTGGAACTGAAAAGAGAGTAAAAAATATGTAACAAATGGCTGGAATTTGAAAAATATTTTGAAAAGAATAAACTAACTAGATATTTATAAAATAAACACATAATCAAAACCATAATAATTTTTCTGATGCGGTATGGTGAAACTATTTGATCTTTTATTAATAAGAACAAAATATTAAAACATAAAATTAATTTTCTGAAGTATTATAGCAAAACTAGTTGAAGTTTTTATCAGTATATGTTAAAGAATTATTTAGTAATTCTCACCTTATTGAGTTTCAAGTAAATGTAGTAGTTGGTGTGTAGATGTTGCTTCCTTGCTAGCTATTGTAGAACTGGATGCTTTCTGTGTGAAAACACTGGTTCTTAAATAGCTAAAGCTGTACTAATTAACCCTATGAAACCTTTATAATATATCTATGACTCAGCAGTTTTTTCACGCGATATTCCCGCGAAAGCTTTGGTTTTTATTCGCGTGAAAATTATTTTTTTACTCCCGCGAAAGCAATGGTTTCTATTCGCGTGAAAATAAACTATTTATTCCCGCGAAAGCATTGGTTTGTATTCGCGTGAAAATAAAATATTTATTCCCGCGAAAGCAACGGTTTCCATTCGCGTGAAAATAAACTATTTATTCCCGCGAAAACATTGGTTTGTATTCGCGTGAAAATAAAATATTTATTCCCGCGAAAGCAACGGTTTCCATTCGCGTGAAAATGAAGTATTGATTCCCGCGAAAGCTTTGGTTTGTATTCGCGGGAAAATAAAATTTTTATTCCCGCGAAAGCAACGGTTTCTATTCGCGTGAAAATAAACTATTTATTCCCGCGAAAACACTGGTTTGTATTCGCGTGAAAATAAAATATTTATTCCCGCGAAAGCAACGGTTTCCATTCGCGTGAAAATAAAGTATTGATTCCCGCGAAAGCAACGGTTTCCATTCGCGTGAAAATAAAGTTTTGATTCCCGCGAAAGCTTTGGTTTGTATTCGCGGGAAAATAAAATTTCTATTCCCGCGAAAGCAAGGGTTTCCATCCGTGCGAAAATAAATTATTTATTCCCGCGAAAACAATGGTTGGTATTCGCGTGAAAATAAAATATTTATTCCCGCGAAAGCATTGCTTTGTATTCGCGTGAAAATAAAATTTTTATTCCCGCGAAAGCAACGGTTTCTATTCGCGTGAAAATAAATTATTTATTCCCGCGAAAGCATTGGTTTGTATTCGCGTGAAAATAAAATATTTATTCCCGCGAAAGCATCGGTTTCCATTCGTGTGAAAATAAGATATTGATTCCCGCGAAAGCATTGCTTTGTATTCGCGTGAAAATAAAATTTTTATTCCCGCGAAAGCAACACTTTCCATTCGCGTGAAAATAAATTATCTATTCCCGCGAAAACATTGGTTTGTATTCGCGTGAAAATAAATTATTTATTCCCGCGAAAGCATTGGTTTGTATTCGCGTGAAAATAATTTTGTTATTCCCGCGAAAGCAACGGTTTCCATTCATGTGAAAATAATGCTGATTCATAGCAGTGCAACTTAAGCTATATAAGAAGCACTGTTTTCATACAGAAAGCATTCACTTCATCGTTAGTAACTGAAGGAAGAAGATCTACTACATCATCATCTACTACAACCCTCCTTCTTCATCATTTGAGTTACATAGGAAACAGCTGAAGTTCAAACAACTATGTATATAATTCATCTAATTCAAAGAACAACAAGTCTTCATTTATGATGTAAGTATTTATATTTCGTTTTAATTGTAATCAATTTAAGCGTGAAGACATTTTCTGAACAAAAAACAAGATTATTCACTATTTAAGATATCAAAAAATGATGTATGTAAGTTTTAATTATGGTTATTCTTATTATTTCAGAGGCTTCAAAATGAAAAAAGTACTCCTTCTTCATCCGAATTTTATAGAAAGCAGCTCTCAAGTTCAAACTAACTGAAGGAAGAAGATCTACTACATCATCATCTACTACATCCCTCCTTCTCCATCATTTGAGTTACATAGGAAACAGCTGAAGTTCAAACAACTATGTATATAATTCATTAAAGAAAAACAAGTCTTCATTTGTGATGTAAGTATTTATATTTTGTTTTAATTGTAATCGATTTAAGCGTGAAGACATTTTCTGAATAAAAAACAAGATTATTCACTATTTAAGATATCAAAAAAAATGTTGTATGTAAGTTTTAATTATGTTTATTCTTATTATTTCAGGACTTCAAAATGAAAAATGTACTCCTTCTTCATCCGAATTTTATAGAAAGCAGCTCTCAAGTTCAAACTACTAGGAATATCATTCATTTTAATTCAAAAGAAAAGACAAGTCTTCATTTCTGATGTAAGTATTTACGTTCTATTATAATAGTAATCAATTCAAGTATATTGAAAAAAAATTGAAACCTTAGTCGTTTTTTTATTTTTTTGCTATAAAGCATTATCATTTTTTTTTAGAATAACAACGAACTAGATCAAAGGAAAAGAACTTTCCAACAAAACTTCAACTTGAGTAATAACTGAAGCTACTACTTATATTATATATAAATAATGTGTCGAGTAACAAACAACAGATATGTAGCAAACACTATTTATAATGAAAAAAGAGAAATGCAAAAAACTCGAAATTGTTTTGAAAATACTAAAGACTGCGCTGAATGGATAGATGATAGTTTACTCGTTACTTCATCGTTGTTTTTACAACGAACTTTTCCTGATACCACTGCAATAACTTATGTCGTTGCAACTTATCCGGATAATCACTGTAGTCTTTTGTCATTAAAATTACAAAAAACTATTGCGCAACTTTCCCCATCGGACTTTTTCAAGTTCATTTACAATGAACTCTCTTTTTATGAAAGAGAGGCTTTAATGCTTGATGAAAGTTATCGAAGAAAATCATTTCTTACAAATTGGAGACGAGTAGGTAAACATTGTGGTGAAAACATGGCTGCAGCTGGTTTCTATAACCTTGAAAAAGACAACGCTGTTCGATGTGTTTTTTGCCAAGGGGTATTACTAAACTGGAAGGATGAAGATGAACATCCGATGAAAGAACACGCTAAAAGTTTTCCGTTTTGTCGATTTGTTAGAGGATTTAACACTCACAATCGTCTGTATAGACCTAGGAAACTACTTGCAGATGAAATGAAAAACATCTCAATTGTCAAAAGTTATACGATGGAGGAACAAAAGATCAGAAGAGGAGATTTAACTGCAGAAGTATTACCTCTAGGTATATCAATTGATCGTGCTGATACACCACGTTTTGCTACTGAAACATCTAGAGAAGACAGTTTCAAACAATGGAAGGGTAAAGTCTCCATGAAACTCCTTTCCAATGCAGGTTTCTACTATACTAAGTTCGGGGATAGTGTGAAATGCTTCTTTTGCTCAGGTGAACTTAAAGAATGGAAAGAGAGTGATCTACCATGGGAGGAACACTGTCGATGGTTCCCAGACTGTTATTTTTTACTCGGGAGTAAAGGTGAAGAGTACGTTGAGGATGTTTACATGCGAACGGAAAAAGGCAAAAGGTGTAAGCGACGGGTTGAAAAATATCGAGAAAAATTAAAACAAATAACTCGCAACAATGACACCGAAGAAATGAAACTTATTTGCAAAAAACTAGGATACAGTCAAAACGATATCGAACAAGTTTTAGTGTTAAATGGAAAACCTTTTGAGCGAATAGGTTTTATGATTGAAGCCCTACATATTTTTGAAAATGATTTTACAACTGTTGAGAATTCGTCAACACTGTTAAAAAATGATGCTAAATCAATTGATTCGTTAAAAAAAGATAAAGATCCGCTGTTAAAAAATGATGCTAAATCAATTGATTCGTTAAAAAAAGATAAAGATCAGACTAAGCAAAGCAAACTCGCTCAATGTGTGTCTGAGACGCATGAAAAAAAAGTAATTGCAAATCATATCTCTCTTCCGTGTGGTCATCTCATTTACTGTAGTGAGTGTAAGGAAAAAGCGCTTACTGAATGCTCATCAGAAGTAAAACCTTGCCCAATCGATGGTTGTCAGGTTGAAATTAAAGCATTTATGAAGATCTACATGAGCTAGCATAACAATTAACCTCAAAAAAAAAGAAAAAATAATGAATGATTAAATAGATGTTTCAATTTGAAAACGTATCATTCGCGTTTTGTAATTTAACGGAATAACAACAAATATGCTACGTGTTGAAGACTTTGCTCACCAAGAAGCTTCCGATGCTATAGGTCCTAAGACTTTTTTGGCTGAGGTTTCTGATGAAATGTTGAGGATTTATTTTACGGAGGAATGTGTATACTGTGTACTAGGAGGAAGTTTTTACAAGCAAGCAACCAATCTATCGCTACTAAACTGTTACTGTTCACACGTTGATGACAAATGTATCACTTGTAAAAGATATGCTGAAATGGTTGAAGGCGCTACACCTACCAAAAAAGAATTGGGTGATGCTATCGACTGGATTGATAGAAGACAAGTTTTGAAAAATGCTAAAATGGGTTTTTTGGTGCATGATGAATGGATTAATGCTTTTTTGGATCTTTCCACTGATGATTTGAAGTCTCCATTTTTGTTAACAAATTTGAGAGCACGATTAAATCCCTACCTATTACCTACTAGTCAGAGCAAACTGGCTTATCAACGACTAAAGGATAAATTACTTGCGATAGCAGAAGGATATCCATACGCTTACACTCTTGATGAAAAAGAAGACTCAGTCAACCCGATAATAACTATTGATTCGACAAATATATCTGAAGACTCATAAAAGAACTGCTACAAAAAAAGTTGCTTCATTTATCTCTGAACTACAGCAGAAACATGAGTGGAAAAACTCAAGGATTCAAGTCAATTGGTACATTGGCTGATTTTGTTCCTAAGTTCATAAGGACTCATTTTGAACACATTCCTTTAGAGCGTTCGAATCCTCTTTTTGTTCAACTCATCACCGAAGAAGTATTTTATTTTGTGTTAGGATTCAATCTAGTTCGTAAATCAATACAAAGCATGCTTTTGAGCTGTAATTGTATTTCAAGAGCAAATCCTCTCGAATGCTTAAACTGTTCTAGGAGCTTTGATCCAAAAGTATGCTGTCCGCAAGACAAGTTGATAGATTTTGAAGATCTCAAAAGAGCGATCGAACTGGTTGATATAAAGCAGTGTTTGAAAGATGCTGAACTGGGTGATTTGATAGATATTTCGATTTTAAGAGGTTTGACTTCATTTCGCTGGACAGGAACACATGTTCTTTTGTCTCAATCTCGATTGGAACCATACTTACATTTTGGTAACCACTTTGATGAGATTGTTTCACATCTTCAAAATCGGTTGAGAGAGCTGAACAAGCCGCTAGCCTCTTACATATAAATAGAAAAAAACATCAAGAAAGAAAGTATTCAACTTTCAACACTGAAAGCGAAAACATTTTAAAAAAATGAGCTGCGTATTTATCTTGCTACTGGCACTAACATTTCCCAATGTTAGTGGAGTATTCTATACCAACGAAATTGATGAATGTATAGCCGGAGTTATGGATAAAAATGATGTCTTGTTTTTTTCACCTTTCAAAAGGACTATACGATATAAAGATGAAAATGGAAAAAACTGTGTGCGACTCTACCCTCCCGACTTATTATATTGTGGTTTTTTCATCCCTCCAAGCGCTTCTTGGATCTGCAAGGAAATAACTTCTACAGATTCTGTGTCTTGTGATACACCAACAAAATACACTCTGAATCAGGAGGAATGCGCAATAGGGGTTAAAAATAATACGGAAGGTCTTACTCAAAATACAAAACTATTTTGGAATGATGAATTATGTGTATTTGAATACAACACCTCACGTTTGATTTGTCCGCCAACAGAAGAGTTTGAGACAACCAACTTTGCATGTGTGGAATGCAATCGTTTGACCAACAGGGAGTCGAAAATAGCTACTATCATCACTAACATCAATGGTATTGAAGGTGTAAATTTGTCATTTTCGAGTTTTGAAAGTTTGAAGTCTGTTCAAAACAAGATTATCATCAGTATCACATGTCAAGGAGATACCAAAGACAAATGCAATCCCAAGGTTATAAATATAGAGCTTTAGTTGAAGCATATTAACCAAAGACCACTGAAATGCAAGACAGTTAACTCTAGATGATGAAAGCATAAACTAGGTTAAAAGTCTCTCTCTCTGAATAAAAAAAATGAGATATTGCATCTATCTCCTATTATTCCCAATCCTAAGCGGTTATTGTCTTGTAACCGAGTTTACACCATTCACTTTATCTCATAGAGCGTCTGGATGTTTTCGGGGAATTCTTAATATGGAAGCGGTTGATTCAGTAACTCGTATTTTAAGAAAAAACTTAAAATATCGTATGCTTAGACTCACATGTTTCATGGAACCTACTCACCTACGTAGAAGCTGTGACACTCGTGATATGTGGCCTCAACACTACTTTGTTTGCAAAACCGACGAAGCTTTAAATTACATTCGTTTATACGATGAAGGATTACTAACTACGACTCGAAGAACAACTCCAACAACAACCACTACAACTCCACATACAACGACAACAATCACCACAACTCCAAAGACAACGACGACAACAACCCCGACGACAACCACTACAAACAAGCCAGTAGTTCCGGCTTTATCACCGTCAATTCCATCTCTTCCACAAGCTCTGGGTTTAGTCGATTTAATTTTGGAACAACCAAGCCCTACAAACTCTACTATATACAATTCTGATTGTGTGTGTGATAGATACATCATATGCGAAAACAATTCAGTATCAATTACAAATTCAACACCATCGATTTATAGAGTTTTTATTTATAATGATTTGGAGGGTTTTTCAAAACTTTCTCTGTCTATATCGGAAAATAGTAAACTTAAGCTTGAAGAAAATCTTCTCATCATCATTGAACCTGAATGTGATGATATTTCTTGTAAAGTCATCAAATACTTTACAAATTAAAAAGTTTTTATAGACTTTAACTCTATATATTCAACTTATTACACTCTATTATGATATCTATTTTATCACATTCTCCTTTTTTTGTAAATTTGTACAATTAGATGAAATTTAACCATTTAGAGAATGATTTCTTTTTGCAAAAAAATTTATGAAAATTGAATGAAATGAAAAAAAGACTATGTATTAATTGTTATTACTTAGTATTTACTGACTCTAGCTATATTATATGAGATTTTCCCTACTTATTACATAATAAATGTATATATTCACATATTCTTTCATTTTTAATCACTGTATTTATTCAATGTAGATATATCTCCTCTCTCTCAAGATATCATATGAGTCGGAATTACAGAAAATTATCAAACCTTAAATGTCTTACATTCAAAATCTAGCTCTATGTAGATATAAATATAGCCATAAATATGTACATAACTAACCATATATACATGAATGTATAGAAAACTAAAAAATCTCTCTCCTCTCTCATCTCCCATCTCTCCTCTCTCCTCTCTCCTCTCCCCTCTCTCTCAAGATAGCATATGAGTTCGAGTTATGTAAAAAAGTTATCAAAACTTGAATGCCATACATTCAAAATCTATATGCCATATAAGTTCAAATTAAGTAAAAAACTAATCAAAACTCAAATGCCACTCAAATGCCACTCAAGTACCCCTCAAGTAAAATACAATATAAACTCGGCGAATTCATCCAACGCCGTAACCCATTGTCTCAACTCCAAGATCAAATCCACAAAAAAACACTTGGTAGGGAGATCTGCTCATATATTACTACTCATACTGACTACACAGGTGGTGAGTCACTTGGGTGCTCCAGTTGAACATGCTTGGGCTTTTTCATTTGACAGCTCTGTTGGCTGCGGCTGAAAATGATGTTATGCTAGGGAAATCCTATCTGACTACTAACGAATAGCTATGGAGTTGAACTGCAAGGGTGACTAAGTATCAAGGCGCCAGTTTAACCGCATACAATTAACTGCTTATCTATGGTGCTACCAGTGTGTGGTGAGTTTTGTAATGTAGTATGAGCTGATGTCTTATAGCCAATCATGAGCTTATTAAGAGTCTTCGCCACCTGTTCAAAAACGAAATACAAAAAATAATAGGTGTTCGTAATTCAATACATCCCGTATGCAACGGAACATTAGTTTAGAACAACATAAATATTCAATGAAAGTTTATAGTTCACCAAACACATCATAGAGAAGATAACTACCAATTTTTAAAAATATTTAGAAAATAACAAAGTTCGAGCTGCCATAACCTGGAATAGTTTGACAAGCCGCCCTTCAATTTAGTAAACTTTAAGCTTTGCAATTATTTAGAATTATCTTTCAAGAATTTGAAACCGGTCTGAGAAAATGAAAAAAAAAGCTTGCTCATTATTATTTATTTAGTGCTCAGTTTTATTTGCTACCCATAAAAAATATAAATAAATACTCGTTGATTATTTTTTTTATTCAGTGAGCTACTTTTCGTTGACCCATCAGTTCCGAACCAAATGATTATTTATTGAGTAAACTTTGTTGCTCGTCTGATTATTTTTATTGCTATGTGCTTGGCCAACATAAGTCGCGAATACTCACATTATTTCAACTGCTTTATTTGCATAACTATTTTAAAAACTTTATGGACAACAGGCGTGTTCGGTGTGCTCAAAGTTTACATTTAATCCTCAACGGCAGTTTTTTGTCGAGGGATTATCAGCCCCTTAGTCCCAAGTTTTTTTCAACGTGCATCAACGCTCACTTTTGCGTTTGTCAACGAGTTTACCGCTCACGTTGGCCAGCGAACACCTATAGAAGTCAACACGTTGGTTTTCCAAAGGAGTCGTCTTCTCACTAATTACGGCACTGTACCCTTTTGCGGCATTATAACAACAACGTGCTATCAAAAGTTATGACTTTTTTTCTTGTTTTTAATGGATGTATTATTACTTATAATTAATGTCATAAATTATTATATTTAGTACTGTCATTATTATTAATGCCTATCACTATGGCCAATAATAACAATAGCAATATTATAACTTTCATTAATTCCATTTTTTATTATCTTTATTTATCTGATAAAATATATTATTTTATAACAACAGTGAATAATCAGCACACCATTATTAATTATTATTAATTAATAATTCATGTTTTTGCTTTTTGCTGTCATTAATATTCTTATCATTATCAATAACAATACAATTTGAACTTGGTGGTTTGCTGAGTTTTAATAACACTGTGTATAAATAGCAGATGATGCAGTTGTCAGGGCAACAAAAATCTCGCAATGAACAGCTACTTTTCAACCCAAGAATTTAGGCTAACAAACCTACGATTGCGGAGCTATATTCATGACTGAAGAAACAAAAAAGAGGACAACTCTTGCAAAATTTTGTAAGTTGTACGCACTCGGCTACTCCTATAAGTTATCGTTCGAGGGATAAAGGCGTTGATCAAGCTTTCTCAAACCAACGCGTTGAGACACCGAACACGCCTAATAGCCCAAAGAGGCATAGCTAGTGTAGACTTTGTGCTAGAAGAACACCTGTACTTGTTTCTTGAGTATAATAAATGCTGTTATTATTTGAACTGCTAGTAGGTTATTTGACAGGTTGCCCTATTAGTTATCTGTGTGCTGGATACTGTGGAACACTGTGTATTTCTACACACATACAGATAGATAAGCAGTCTGTTGGCGCCATTGCTAATGAAGCTGACTTTAGGGGTCAATAATAAATAAACAACTCCATTATTTACCCATTATCGCAACAGGGTAATCGTTTTCTAGTAACTGTCCAGTGATGCAATCAGCAAACTTCTTTACCAAAGATTTCAACTAGCCTTAAACTTCTTGGAGTTGTTTTTTTTGACCAAAATTGTGTTATTTTTCATTTCCATTCAAGCAGCTAATTTGAACACATAAGTTGCATGATCAAAATTAAATTACCTGAAGAAGAAGTTGGGTAAAAAAGTTGTTTTAAGTTATAAAAAAGGTTAAAGATTAAGATCAATTAGATATGTAGTGGATTTTGGGGGTGTGAAACCGTTAGCTGAAATAGGTAGCAATCCGACGGTATGCTGCCACCAGTTGCCTTTTACCTCGACGCAACAACAGGTTGTTACTACACCAAAGTGGAAGTGGGGAAGTTTTCTACACTCGATGACTAGTATCGAGCCCTCGGCTCAGATGCGTAACTCTGTGCTTTAGAGTAAATACGCTTTTATTCTTCCATACGAACACAACTATGTAAAAGTCTCGATACAACACTAATTATTATGACCAAAGTTCTGCCTTTGATAGGCAGTTCACAGAAAGTGAGATAAGTAATCAACAAAAAGTATGGGAGTATTATTGAATCCACCAATCAAACAGGTAGATATAAATACAAACAAATCAAGAGGGTTTTATAGGGCTAAAGAAACATGGCCCCCATAAGTAGCAGGCGGAGTCACAAGTCAGTGGACCAATCATAGTCCTTTCCACTTCCTGTTGTTGTTCTTTGCTCTTTTTAGCCTCTGTTCCTTGAATTTCATTAGGGTTACGGGTTATCATCTCCTGGGTAAGGTATTCTGCTTTTCTTAAGTTGCTTTCTGTTTCTCAGTCTATGCTGACTCACTTCCCGCCAAACCTGCATGGTACCGACTCATGTGCAGGGTCGGTACTTCAGTACTGGTTATTCTAGTTAATCTGGCCATCTGATGGCTGTAGTAAGGATGCCCAAATGTTTGTATACTACGTGTGCAGATGTTAGTGTCACGATATTCCACTACAGATTTATAGTTAATTCGAGAGAGAAATACAGCGACAAAACTATAAATCGAGCATTTTCATTCCCGAAAGATGTAAATAGTTAAATCAAAGTAGTGGCGGTTTTACTAAGGAAAAACACTTGCAAATCACTAAATAATCACATTGAAGAGTTTTAGAACGTATGTTGGTGAAAGAAAACTTGAAGCAAATGCTGAAAATTTTTCTCCAAATTAACTAACAACTATTGCAATGAGGTTGCCACTCGCGCATACATTCTTTGTTTGATGGTCCAGCTGTGGTACTCTGTTTTCCTTCATGGATTGATTGCATTTTCCAAGCCGTTTGACAACGCGCAATGTGGCAGTATTCCACAACCATCCGTCAATATCATGTTTTTTAAACCATCAATCAGAGTTTTCTACTCCGAAAATGAGGACAATTATACCGCTTAATTTGCTTACTGTTTCAACAGTTTTATGGTTTCTCAAGTCATGGCATTGTGGCTGTGAACCATCATTAGGTTCTATCAAAGTTATGCCAAAAACACACAAAGAAGGTTGCTTTGTATATACGTAAGTTTTCTGTCACTGGGCTGTTTAAATTCGAAAGGTGTTTAGGCCATAATTTCCCTATTACGCTACTGGTTGGGTTTTATGACTTATTAACCAGTGCAAACGTGGTTTTCTACCGCCAGCTGAACATTATAAGTAGGTAGTTAAGTTGTCCAGAGATCGTACAAATAAATTATGATGGCGAGGTATTAATTTAGCGCCACTTGTTATTTTCATCATTTGTTAATTTAATAAAGCAGACCTCGTTACTTTTTGCGATGTTTTTCTTGAAAAACCCAAAGTTTAACTTATGCGGCAATTTATTCCTCATGGTCACAATAGCTGTTAGTGATTTGTTATTGAAAATAAAAAATCTTCTCATTTTCATTTACGCCGTTGCAGAAGTTCAAAGAGAAGATAAATCTCTGTTTTAATGGTTATTACTTGGAGACATTGAAAACAACCAAATTTTTGGGATGTTACTGATTTAACAAGCCCATTTTGATTGTCACAACATGGCTTTTTACCTTTTTATTTCTTATATGCCTTTCAGTTAGCAAATGCTTATCGCAATCAGCCTTTCGTTGATGTGGTAAGAGTATATTACAGTATTTACATCTCATACAGTTGCCTTGCTTCACATACTCTCCATTATATTGTGCTATTCTGGCCTCCAGAGACACTGGAGCATTTGTTTTTCTTTTGGATTTCATTTCATTCTGTGAACAGAAATGTAAGCGAATTAAAAGTGAGCCAGAACAAATGCTTCTAAATAATATTCAGAAACAGGCACCTTATCAGATAATTATTTTATGTTTACCTAAGTGTGAGTGCTTAAAACTTCATCGACAATTCTTGTTGAAAAATTTTTGATGTATCAGAAAATAGCTACATGGAAAAAAATTGGTAATTGAAAGTCATCCTTGACTTTCGTAATTAATGTCCTGTGATTGGCTGAATTATATAAAAGGAATGGAGCAGTCTGTGGCAGCGCTCATTTAAACCTCTAAAATTAATTATGGGGAATAACTAAAGCTAGCAATTAACCAAGTTTCATCCCCAGCTATATCAGCAATCAGCTTCTCTGGTTCTTGTTCATTTGGAACAAACTCATCAAAAAAACATTTATACGACTTAAACCAAGATTTGTATACACAAGTAGAAAGAGGAATATTTTAGGGAGTGAGAAAAGATTGTGTCTAGAGAATGATCTCCATCCTTGGTGGTGTGAACCGCACACCCAATTTCTACACAACTTCATTCTTCTAGACAAAATACTTTAAAAACACCATAAAAAGGATTAATCCCAAAGTTTCGTAAAAAATTTACATTTGCAAGGTGTACTTAATGTGAAAAGACTCCATCAAACTCAGGCCCTATCAACAAGAGGTCACAAAGTTGATCAAGCACATTGAAGTACATAAAAACAATTGCAGATCGGCTTTTTCTATGAAAACATTGGTTTAAGTACCTGAATACTTTTCGGATAATGACACCCAAGGAACATGTTTCCAAATTTCTACTGACATATTTAATTCTGCTAAAAGCTCATCAAAATAAAAGCTAACTCCCTCCTGCGCTATAGTTGTATGGTGCCAATGATATCTAGATGCAAATTATTTTTGCTTGAAAGAAACAATATAATCGTTAGGACATCAAGTAATTTTTTGTATGCAGGTCAATAATTTTGACAAAAAAATAGTTTGTTTGGCTTGTGTACTAGATAATATCTTGGTGTTCCGCTTCTGACATTTTTTTCTTAACAGTATTTTTTTTCTCACCATTAAATTACCATTTTCGGCCAAAACTAAATGAGAAATATTTTTTTAAATGTTTGCGGAGAAAAAAAAGGTTGCTGAAGCAGTTTTGTACATAGACTCAGCAGCTCAGCTTGGGCTGAGGTATCAATTGAGTTCTTACTTTAAAGGGCATCGCCAAGAGATTGCTTTCGTGCAAATTTTTGGTTCATAGTAGCTATTTTGTTAGCTCCGGTAATGTTTCAATTTTCCTGTTGTAGTATTTATAAGAAAACTGGGAGTCTAAATTTTCAATGAAAAACATTTTGATGGGTCTACGAGCTGTCTGAGCTGACTCAGAGAACTAGTTGAAAAGTGCTGCTTTTTGTGAGTTTCTAAAACTAAGAAATTTAAAAAAGAGCTTGAAACAGTGGCAAGTTCTTGCTTTGAGGTTCAAAATGATGCATCTATGTACTCTTTTACACCTGTGTAGCAAATCTCATGTAAAGTGACCTACTGGTCTTCACCCAGGAAGCGTTTTCATGCAAAAATACTGTTCTTCTGTCCAAACTAAAATGAGGATCTTTTTCACTGTTTGAACTTTGTTTTATTTATGAACGTCAAAAAGTGAGTGAAAACCAGCACCATGTAAACCCTTGTAAGTTTTTGTCCATCAGGTCCCATAGTGTAGGGGATCTATTTATTCTGGAATAGTTCTGTTTTAGAACAATATAAAAGCTAGGGTATAAAAAGTATTAAAATTGAATACCTAAAAACTACAAGCAACAAACACTTTGATCTTTTCCATAACTGTTTTTGAGGGAAAAAACCTGAAAGAAAAAGAAGAATAAAATAAATAAAACCGGGAAAGACAATAGTATTTCAGTTCACCTAAAGTATTGATAACCCTAATGACCAGAAGTTACAATGAAGAAGTATGATAGCAATAAAACCAAGAAAGATGCGTATAACTGAAAATAAGTTTTCACTCCGAGATTGTACTTTTTCAGCAATATCTTTCCCTGAAATTTTAGTTGTTCAGTGAGCCACTTTCAGGGAAACTTTGATGATGTATTAAAAAATGGTCTTTACTCCGGTAGGAAAACTGTGATTGATATTGCATAGCACCTCCACTAGCTGATATATATGCGTAAGTCCTCTTATTTTTGCTCTGGATTAGTGAGAAATGGAAGCCACCGGTTTTGGCGCACACCCCCCCCCCCACAACATCTACCCATAATTCAGCCCAATATTTTTTGACATTGGAGTGTATTATTTTATGCATTATGGCATCTTTTAGACTGAACGAAAGTTCCAGTCAAAATCGAGTACAGTTGAAGTTGTTACAAAAATAATAAAACACGAGTCAGATCTGACAGAAGAATGAGAATTCTTTCATGCACTGAACATAGTAGGCGATTAATAGTTGAGGACCAGCCTCCCAAAACCTGGTTTAGTTTTTTCCTCCAAACAATGCACCTGTATCAAACTCTTTGGATAGTTCTTCGCCTAATTCAAGAAATGAAAAAACTTTGGAGAACTGTGGATAATGAACACATCACTAGAATCTCAGAAGTAATAAATCCGACTGCTAGAGAGAAGTTTCGAATATAATGGTGGTAATGTAGGAGCAGATCTCTGTCATGGTGTCAAAAAACACAAAAAAGTTCTCCTGGTTCCAAGTGCAGTTTTTTTTGGCTCCAGTTACCATGAGAACCTGAAAGGGTACTTTTTGTGCAGCAGTTTTAATGACTTTGATTTAGTTCGTAATTGTATGATTAGCTGAGTATTTATTTTGCAGGGGCTGTCTTTATTAGGGTTTGCATGATGATTTACTGTTGGGGGATTGATTATTGTATAAAAATGAAGTGTTGCATCATTGTATTGCTATTGATAGGCAAAACTTTGACAGAGGAAGATATGAATATGAGAGCGATGAATGAAAGTGATACTGTTGATGGTACTACTAGTGATATTGAAGATGTTTTACTGAGTCGGAAATGAATGGTGCTAATAGTTATGACGATCTTTGTATTGGTCATCGGATTTTCTACTTTTGGAGGTGCTACTGGGTTTAATATGTACAAAAATGCCGTCAAAAAATTATAACCATCGAAAAGCTCTTCCGATCAAATCATAAATGAAACTATTGGAGGATGACGGACATCTAACTCATTATGGATGGTAATGGTGAAGGATTTGATGCGAGGATGCGATGCCCTTTTACACCAATGATTGCAGGACCAAATGATTCAAGGAAGACGTAAGCAATTTTATGAATGACTGAAACTACACAAGCTATAGCCTATGCTCTGATGGTAAAAACACATTACTGGTACGGAGTCTATCAAAAAGCCTGGAAAGAAGAAAGCAGGTCAAAACTCGTAGTTCCTGTACTACTCACTAGAGTGAGCACAATTGCCAGCTTGGCCGTAGTAGCGGTGTGTTAACTGAAAGCACAATATCTAACTGGGAGTCAGCTCATTGCACTGCTGGTTGGAGGTGTTAGCTACTGATTAACCTCTGGCCGTGTGTGCCAGCAGTTGTCAGGGAGGAAAAAAAATTTTTATACTTGACTAGTGAAGATCATCTACAGTAAATTGGTCAGCTGAGATTCGTCAAACAAACAGTTGCTTTATTAACTTACTGGCTGTACCAATTATTTATCCACTATTTTGCAAGTTTATTGTTGTCAAATTGTGCGCAGTTATTTTCCAACTGCCCATTCAGATAATTTATCACTTCCTACTCTATAATTATCATTTTATTTTGTATGTTAGGCTATAACTGTGTAGGAACTAGTATAGAGCGGTTCTGTGCCCTATTGTGCATAACTATTGTGAACCCAAATGTTACATGCGGAATTGAAGATACTGGTTATGATATTTCAACTCAGTACTGCTTTTCAATACTCAACGGTTGTTAGCAGAACCAAAAATGTTCTCACCAAACCTACTATATGTAGGAATTGACTTCAATTTTTCTACTAACACTGTTAGACAGCGTAATAGTAGACAGCGCTGAGCCTTCTGTCTTCACCGCTATTTCCCTTGTAGTGTTTTATGAAGGTTGACAGCAAAACCTTTACAATACCGTGGTGGCGTAATCTCATGTTGAACCAAGAAAGTGAAAGC
Source organism: Cryptosula pallasiana (assembly GCA_945261195.1). Classification (NCBI taxonomy): domain Eukaryota; kingdom Metazoa; phylum Bryozoa; class Gymnolaemata; order Cheilostomatida; family Cryptosulidae; genus Cryptosula; species Cryptosula pallasiana. Next base: position 56,909,607 of record OX183131.1, on the reverse strand, counting down.
AGTCTTAATATATAAATTGTTTTATCGATCATCTGTCAAAATGAACACCCTTTAATTGAGATGTTGGATTATCTCATATTTTTTTCAAATTTGCTATATACACTTTCAAACACTGGAAGCTTTCTCACCTCAAGAACTTCAGAACTTTTACTAAACGTTTTGCTATCATCATTCTCTTCAGCCTCATCTTGGTTGTCAACACCGCTATTCCTGAAATCACCGCCATCATCATCATTATTGCCATCATCATCATTATCGCCATCATCATCATCGTCATCATCAACATCATCATCAGCATCATCATCTTTGTGATCGTGTTCATAGTCATCCATGGAGTTGAAATCATCTCTACCTCCAATTTCAAAGTTGTCTGCCTCGGTGTTGAGCAGCAGAGACTTTTGATCTGTAACCTTTTCAAACAAGCCTTCACAAGCTAGTTGTTATCGTAAAATAAACTAACCGGTCTCAGTCATTTCATAAAAAACAAGCTTGAGGACAACTTTTATTTAAAACCTAGAAAGTATAGGAACGCAAACACTCAAAGAAAATTGGGTGTTTCAAGCTTGCACTTTTCTGCCAAAATTGTTTAATTCCCACAACATGAGAAAATAAAAATCTTGTTATCGCCATGCCAAAAAGTGTTGCGTACGCACCCATCCACCATTTTTCTTTATCCATTCACTGACAGTCTTGGCAGATTTCTCTATAGCTGTATGCTTGAAATGCTCAACCATGTGGTTTACCAGAATCAAGTGTGCATCATCAAATGCTACTATAGCTGCTGTGAGCTCCAGAACCTACTTAGAAAAATACTGAAAAGGCTGAACTCTCCTCAAATCTCAGACGAGAATTGGAACTTTATTACATTTCACCTAAACACCGAAAACTGCTTCTATTTCATGTTCCTTACCTACCGCAGCTATCTTAGGCCATGTTATCTGTTGGTGAGTGAATGTTTGCTCAAATATTCTGTCCAAAGCAGACCGCACAGTTGCTCTTGGCAGCCTCTTGCAGCGATTGGCAGCCTTTAGTAAAAAGCTGATATCATCTGAATGCAGCTCACCTAGCACTATAAAATTTGGCAAAACCGCTAACTAACTCATTTATCTAGGTTCTTACAGTCTTTATATTGCTACGCAATTAACTACGAGTGAGTGAAAACCACATTCCTTGTTGTATTGAATGAGCCAGCAAAATTACAGCCAAGATGATAATTTGACAGTAATTTTTTTGTGTTTCAAGTGAAATGGGAAAATTATAACTCATTAACCACACATCAGGTTGATCCAATCACTTGTTTTGTCTTTTTTTGTACGGTAGATCGGGCATTCAAACCCATTTGACACTTGAACTATCATCTCTTGTCAGCAAAACGTGATTGGCTTTTTGTTATGTTTCTCCACGCACAACATTGAAAATCAATTAAATCTTCCGATACATGTAGTAGGAGAAAAACTGGAAGACTCAAGTTTCTCTAACACAAAATTGGTCTATTTGCACTGTTTTCACAGAAGTTATTATTTATCTCAGCAAAGTGGTTCAGGCACCTATAACCATAAAATTGAGTAGTGAACCTTAAACGCGCATAAATAGTTGCACAGACCCACAAACATATTGCCGCTTTCCACCTTTGTAGAAATGGACTTTAAAATAATGGCAGCTAGGCTAGTTCCATTTCACGCTTCATTTTTTATGATTTACCAGATATGGCTGTATAAATAGCTTCGGACCCTGAGTTCAACCCAGGGAGGTCAAAATTCTTGATGAATCACAAAAAAAACAGTCTTATTTTGTTGATGAGCTATGGAATCTATGGAAACATGGAAACAATCTATGGAAATTCTATGGAAACCCACCCAAACAGATGAGCATCAGAGTTCACTGACTAGTATAAGTACAAGGAGTGGATGCACTAAGTAAACTTAAATTTTCATTCTTAATCAAAATGCGCAGCTGTCTGAGATCTAAACCATTCATAGTCTGATTCGCTTGAGTAAAACAGCGATTGTATGTTTTTGACTTTTGTTAAATACTTTAACTGAAGTAATTATAAAAACTTCAATGAAAAGAACTGATATTTTATCAACAATACCACTTTTAGTTCAGTCTCATTAGCTGTTGACTCACCTATATTAGTCAGGGCTGTCAAGTGCACAGCTCCAAAATTAGTCAGTAAACATATTCTCTTCTGTAGAAACTTGTCATACAAGTATTTCTGTCTGCTGTAGCAGCTCTCTGAGTACACAGCTGCTGTTTGTAACCTGTATACAGTATACAGATTGTACAAGAAGTATGTTTGTGTAAGTCAAATGCTTCAGTTCAGTAACTCGATAGCTTTATTCAAAAATGCGGACATGAAAAGCGGCGTACACACTAGAACGATTTTGTGGCGGAAATCGGCGCAGCTCCCAAACGGCCTAGAGTGAATGCAATAATGGCCAAGTTTATATCACAACGGCCGGCGTTATTGCCATTTGAGCACTGCTCAAAATCACCGGCGATTTTTAGCAGATTATCAAGGAAACCACAACACAAAATCAGTTCAGAAGTAGCTTGTGATCACAAACAATGAAGATAAAATAATAAAAAATCATCACTTCTCCCAGCAATAACCAAATAATAATTATTATCATTTTAAAACTCACTAGGAAACTTTTTTATTTATCTATTACCATTTTTATTTTAACATGGTTGGTCACTCACTGATAAGCATAAGCTTAGATAATTTAGAAGTAATTTTAATTAATTAAAATAAGTATTTGATAAAGCTGAAAAAATAAATAAAAATTCTGTTCAGAACAACATGACTAATTAATAATTCCACAGCCACAGCTGGTGCATTTACTAATAACAACCATAGACATGGTGAATAATTGTGAAATAACAGACAGTCATTCTATGGTTATGCTGAAAAACAAAATTTATCTATCTCTCTCACCAAAGAGCAAATGCTTTTTTGGCCGAAATTCTTTTCTAGTGTGTATGCAACCATCGGCCGACAAAGAGAACAACTCCAACATGAACGATTTTTTGATCAATAATCGTTCTAGTGTGTACGCAGCTTAAGAACTGACAACTTTCAGTTGAACTGTTGTATTTTTCCAAATGAAGTGTTCATCTTATGAGTCATAAGCTTGTGTCTACTTCTGTGTGAGGGTTACTTTCATGCTCCAGGGTAATGAGTAGATGAACATCAGAGAGTGAGGTGTCGAGAACTTTGGTATTGATGCATTCTTTGCATCCTGAAAGTACTATGTGCCACTATGCTGTAATGGATTCTGGTCTGGTTTCCACGGATATCCACGATTCTCAATTATTATGTCTCTCTTCAGAGGGGACATTGTGCTGCTCGACAGTGGAAACTGTCTAATGCAATTAAACTGTTCGGTATAGACTGACCCATGGATCACACGAACTACACGGCATGCAGTTTGAATACTGGCTTTGATATCAAACAACCAAAGTCCTACGGTGGCAATCCACTAGGGTTATCGGCAAGACATCAGAATAAATGCCAAGAATATGAACAATGCCAGCCCTTTTATAGGTAATAAGCGAGAAATATTTAGCATAAAATCAAATAACATCAAAGGCACAGGAAATGATTAGATCAATACAAGTACATAAATAAATAACTAACAAATCATGCAATGTACAAGGATTAAATTAAATAAGCGCCAAGCGGCTAGAAGCGGAGTCCTATCTCCCATTGTCCAATCAGAGTGTCCTACAGGGTCCCATAGCTCTGGCTAGCTTGTGGTCCTGACGACTTTGGATAAAAGGAAAGGCATCTTTGGTTCTAAACTTGGAGCAGGATCCTGATTGGTTTTACAAGTCCTCTGCTATGGAAGCCATCTTTGACCGGCCCCGAGTCAGCATACTGGGTCGGCAGGGTTCACTACCGGCCTTGCAGGATCAATACCGGCTCTGAGCACTGTGCTACCGGCACAGTAAGGTTTTACCACCGACACAGCATCTTATCCATGGCTGTGGGTGAAGCTCCAGCAAATTCGGTGTAGAGATAGTGTAGCAAACTCCCAGTTTACTATTATTATTCATCAAAATTTATGCTTTGGGGAAAAGGTCTAGGTTGCCATTACGAATGCCTCAAATCATATGGTGACATTTAAGAACTTCTGCTTGAGGGAGGCGGGGGGGGGGGGGAGGAAACTAAAAAGTTTAGACTCTAAACCTTGTCTTTAGTAACAGCATTTCATATTGCCTTTAAAGCGGTTTTTCACTTAATTTATATGTGAGAGAAATTAAAAGAAATTGTTAATCACATCTTAAAACAATTTTTATCTAGATCATGTTTTTTGTTTGCAAGTGAAAGATGAGTACAGGGGAAAATGATAGAATAAACTGTTCTTTATGAAGGTCGAACACAGGAAACTGGTGTTATAAAACCTAACGCTCAACCGACCACAAAATCAACTTTCCATACACAAGAGGAATCAAAGCACTTGAATATTATTGTTCAACTTACCAGGTCCTGAAATACATACTAACAAAACATCATTATTGAAAAACATTTGCTCATATAGACATCTAGAACACACACACACCAATTGCTGGTCACTGAGTTTACGGCTAAATATCCATACAGTATGGCTACATCATACATACTCACCTGAGAACATATTGACAATTACTGATCGATAGCTGTTTTTGAAAGCCGCTTTTAAACTTTTTAAATGACTTTTTAAATGAAGACTTTTCAAATGAAAGCAACTGAAGCAAACAATTCTCAGCTGTACTTGACACATCTATTGCAACTAGAAAAAATTATTCTGCATTTAGCGGAACTAAGAAATTTAAAAAAGTGTTCCATGGTTTAGAACAAGTGCTTAGGAAATGCTTTACTCCTTTGTTGTCCCAGTTTTAAACAGTAAAGGCGTGGTTGCCCATGCCATGATAGAACAAACATCTCTTAAATTTCAGGTCCCACATTTTACCGTTGAGCTGTCAAATGCTGCTGACAGCAGTTTGGAAAGTATAGCTATTTCTGAAACTGTAATTGATGCCTTAGAATGAGCTTTTGCGGACAAAGATTAGCATAGAATGAATTTTTACTGGAAAAATCAGGTTTTTGCTATCGCTGAGGCACGGAAATTGTTTCAACAAGATTTGTGTTTGTGAGTTGAGTTGGTGTTTTTTATGGAGGAAAGTTCAAAGCTACATACATAGGCAACATTAAAAATCTGACCAAAGAAATTTTCCAGTGATTATACTAGAAAACTCTCCAACGTTTAGTTGAAATGATTTTCATATCTCTGGCTGCTCAATTCACCCTAAAAACCGGCAGAAAATTTTCATGGTTTCCAGAAGACTATACTTGAATTAGAGCCAAGTATATGTGACAAAAACTACACAAGCACTACAGTACTCGGGCGACTTAATTAGCAGTGGTGGGGTGGCCATCTTCCCCCGTAAATAATTGCTGCAATTGAGTTCTTCCAAAGACTTGAAGGGCATCATACCTGTTAAATCACTAACGAAGTATAATATAGAAGCTCCAGCACAACACGACCACCATGCACTGTGGCCACTCCAAAAGCGTCTTCCTAGCTTTTTAATTCCCTCCAGCTATCCAAAGTCCTTCAGCTACCCTTAAATCTTCACTAATCCAATAACTAAACAATGCACGAATATAACAATAACATTATAGGCACCATCGAATGCTAACGATGGTACCTGTCCAACTTTTCAACTGTGGTCAAACCTCTCACGTGATTGTCAGAACAAAACTATACACGAGAGTGGTGGCCGAAGCAGTAGCTTAATTTTTTCTCTGATCACTGCAGATATCCTGGTCTACCCAGAGAGAAAGAGCCTATATGCTTGACACAGACACCGGCAATGAAATAAATGTCTCGGTCATCTATCAAACCAAAATGTTCCTATGGGGTTATCCAATACTATAGTAATTAGCACTGAACACAGTTGAACACTGCTATTGCATCATTTGGTTGAATGTTGGTATTTGTAGTAAAGGCAGTCCAACACTCTTGAGCACATATCCACAGTCCAAAAGTTAAATTGAAGACTGATTATGCCGCATTGTTATGGGTGTGTCAAAGTAAACAACCAACAAGTCAAGTGGCCCAGTGGCTGACATTTTAGTGGACTTTAATTACACACGCAATGAGTAGATCTTTTTGCCAAGGCAGACAGGTAAAGCAGATGCTGCTCCGAGGATTGCAGACAGAATTTACAAAACCAGAGAACAAACACCAGCAGTACAGATAATGAGGTAGATAAAGAAATAACCACTCAGAACTTGGGTTTTCAACACCTTTTTCTCTGTACACTCATCTCTGTCAGTGATGTTTTTTGGTAGTAGACCTGAAGTACAGCACTTCTCTGACTCCAAATTGATTTGATCTCCAACAAAGTAGCATAGAATTTTTTGATCATGAATAGAGCATTACATGATTCAACGTTGAAGGAACTGGAATTGAGAATTTGAAAATTGAGCGTACTAGCTCTTTGCCATATTCAAAGTGTCGGGATCAGAGTGATTACAAAAAACTAGCCTGATGGTGGGTCCTTTGTCCATGAGAAGGAAGAGGGGCAACTATAATCGCAGTCAACTGAGCTGAAATTGTAAGGAGTGGCTCACACTTAAAATGAGTTATTGCTGATCTGGTATTGGCCAGTTGTCTCTGCTCCCGCTGGCCTTCTAGTGAGGAACTGTGAGGCCTGTCAATAGACTACCAGAGGTATTCATTATCTGCCCTGCAACAGGCAGCACTTAGACATGGGTGGATATTGTGGCAAAAGTAAGTTGTCTATCTTGTAGAGCCATTGCCCGAAGAAAAAAAAAGACAACAGCTGGGTGCTCATATTAACTAAATGTTTCAGTCAATGGCACGAGGACATGTCACTCCAACTGCCTCCATGTTGTCTACTGTCACAGCAGAAAGGATTTTTTGCATCTTTTATGATCATTGAAATAGCCTACACAGAGTAAAAAACAAAATTTGAGAGCAGCTGAATGGAAGAATCCAGTTGGTTCTGGAACATCAACAGCATCCTAACCACTTCATACCATCCTCAAGCTAGCAGGAGGATCAATATAGACAGCTGGGTTGAGGGACAATCTCTGATATCTTCGTTGCTGAAGTGGCGGCCTGGTAAATTGAACACAATTTGACCACAATTCATAAGAGCATTATGACCAACGCGTCACACGATGCCGGGAGAAGCTGCCTACTCATTATGTTATGCAGAAATCTCCACATGCCACCTCAGATCACTTATCACTATCCCTTTCTCACATTCTCCTGGTCACTGCGTATGTGAGGACCCTAAAAAAATGGTTAGAAAAGCTCAAGAGTTGCTCTAAGAGGAACATTTGGGCTTAGAATGGAATCTTGCAAAAGACCTGCAATGTTTGCTCTGGTGATCAGGTGTGGTTGCTGAATCAGAGACAACAGAAGAGAGAGCCCCAAGCTCCCACTCAAGTTTTTAGGTGCATTTCAGGTGGAGGAGACCTACAACTACTGCACCTATTGTTTTTAGATTGATCGCCATAAGTCAGTGCAAGTCTATATAAGGAGCTGTTGTGCCTGAGAGAAGGCAAAAGCTAGTTGATTTTGTTGTACTACGACTTTATTATATTGCTAAACGGAATGAGATAACAAAGTGTTTTGTTCCCATTATTTACTGTGTGATTTCTCTGGGTTGCTAGTATCAAGTAGGAGTGGATGCTGTTGTATCCGTGGGGAAATGATGAAAACCACTACAACATCATACCTATTTGAAGTACAAAGCATATAAAACAACATACCTGTGTGAAGTGTACATTACGTAACATTAATATATAAGGCAATCAATAGATAAAAAAAACACGTAATTTTACCAGTTATGAATGCATGACATAACATAACATCCTTAAGCAGAGTGTACAATATATCATATAACACACCAATGCAAAATATCTAGATATGTAAACCTGAAAAACATCCGTCTGTACTTTTTATATTTTCTTATTCCCACTACACTGAGAAAATATAACTGTGCTACAAAAACAATATTTTATTGGACTGGTTAGGTGTAACGTCAGGGTCTGGCTTTTCCATTTGTTCTATAAGTGGAAATACTTGTAGACTTAGCGATTTTACTTCTAGTCACATGGAAACTGCTCTACGCCATGGCAGAAGGTTTATCAGGTTTCTCGACAAAAAAATATTGAGTTTTTTTTATAATTTCTATATTGTTGGGTATTAGAGTGGCCTGTAATGTTGCAACAGATTTGTCACACAAACCGTATCAAGTGGTGACTACTTTGCTTGGCGCACTGTTTCCGGTTTATCTTTTCCAAACCCCTTGACCAGCTTTCAATCTGCCATGATCTCTGTTATCAAAATCCAAACCACTATCTTATTCCCACTCAGCATATTGTAATGGAATTGCACAGGGCTGCCATCATCTGCAGCCGGCTCTGCTCATATGTTAATCAACTAATGCCTATTCAAGATCACTTTTATATATATCCACTACTACTGGAGTACACTTGAATGCCTTCAACAGTGCAGCTGCACTACCGCTTAGCTTTGGCCAGCAGGAAGGACTTTTCCCGCCTCCAGTAGCTATATTAGTCATGGTATGTGTCACATGCTAGCTTGTTTATATGTTTTTAGCCAATCACATTATTTTACGCCTCCTTGATCGTATACCTCATTTACAAACACTTGCTCTTAGCCCAGCAGGGCAGTTACTGTTTAGCTATTGTTTAGTATTTGTTGAGATACTGTCTAGTGAGTAGTGCGTGTATTAGCTAGTGTGACACTAGCCAGTTACAGCCGAGACAGCTGAGGATCGTTAGAGACTACAAGGAAGAGGTTCTTGGAAAGCGTATCAGAGAACACGCTTAGGACCCTAGTAGCAATGGCAGCTAAAGGACTATACTGCCAGACGCCTGGCTCCATATACTCAGCCAGTATTCAGGGACAATACAACTACTTTTATACTTGTACTTAGTAACACATTTGTGCGTTGTTAGAGTGTGTAGTAATAAAGTCATTGCTATCACTGTCAACATGGTAGAATCTGTTTGGCCGGTTGCCAAACATCGTTGTGCCTGCTAACCAGCAGCATTCTGTCTTCTCCGTATCAGAGAGACACCTTGGCCTTGACACTCTGTAGCCACAGCTACCACTGAAACACAGAGTCAGCCAGTATCAAACGGCATCTTGTAATACCAGTAACCGTATTCCTCTTTTAACACGGGAAAACCGTTACGATATTATTGCATTGTTTTTTTATTACAATTATCTGGTTCATGTAAAAAATGTAATTGTAACAAAATCAAAAAACAAAGCACATTAAGTAGCATCATCTTCAAGTAGATTACATTAATACGATATAATTAGTAGTAAAATATATGATTATTAACAACAATTTTGACTAAGATGCTTATTTAGTATTGATCAATTGATAATTATAGCTAGCTACTTAACTCAAAAATATGTTATTAATACTATTATGATTGTAACAACAATACTCACTGGTAACTATTATATATTATTTTAATTATCGTTCCAATATTGATGTATGCATTGGTTCAGAATTATGCTATCTGAATTAAAATATAGTGGTAACAGCATCAAAAAACAAAACACTATTTAGCATCTTTTCATCATCACGTAGAGTGAATTAATTTTTTATTAGTAGTAGAATATATGAATAATCATTATAGTTATTATTTTTTACTTATCAATTAATAATCAATTGATAATTATATCTGACTATAACTAGCTAGCTAAATAAATATTCATTTTTTATTATTATAACTGTAATAATTTTAGACACCAGTATTTTCTTGATACTAACCAAACAAATATCCATAGTTGTCATGAGTGGTTAATAATAGTAATGACCAAAACATGATAAATGTCTAACATTATACTAGTAGAACTTATAAATGCAAATGAATAGTATGCTTAGTGTTTCTATTTATTAGTGGGAGATGTAGAAATATGATGAGCATTTTTTATTTATTTTAATGAATTTTATTAGTAGTATAAATTCTCGATCATCATTATCATTACCTTTACCGTTGCCATGCAATTTTAGTGAAATTACTAAATGAAATAGTTCCTCAGTTTTATTATTGCCACAGATGATGTTGTTATGCATTTTTCAACCAAATACCCTATGTAAATAACTGCCCAAGTATGTATTCACGGCAATATACTTATGAAATGTGAGTAATTTGCCACCGGAGGAGCCTACTATAGACACTGGAAACCATGGGAAAATGTGAGGGCTGAATGCAGCAATCACTGGAGGAGGCTACAGGAGCAGGAGGCAACCACGGGAAAATGTGACAAAGAGAAAAGGCAACAGCGGAAAGCTTGTAGAGCAAAACAAAAGAGCTCCAAAACGAAGTATGCACAAAGGCAGCCACAGAAAGAGACGACCATCGGAATCAGCAAGTATGGGAAAGTACCACCATGGGAGGAGGCGGCAATGGGATGGAATAACAACAGGAGCGAACAAAAAAAAAAGGCAACAGCAGAAGAGGCCAACAGTTGGACCGGCCATCAACAAGAAGAGCAGCAGTGGCATGAGGCAGCCACTGGAAGAGGTGGCAATGGGGGGAGGTGACAAAAGGGCAAAAACTGGAAAACAAAAAAAGGTGAAAGTCTCCTGGGGAGAAAGACAACTGTTAGCATCACTACATTCATCCGTTGTTGTTCACAGAGGATATTCCAGCTAGTACAATATATGATATAGTATGCCAGTCCAAAGTACACAATATACAAGCTGACATACCCATGTAAAGTATACAATGTATAAGACAACATACCTGTGCAAAGTGTACAACTTTATAACATCTCCGGTGATTGTGCTAAAAGATGATTTTTTATTGGATGCAGCCTGCTGCATTTCTGTCATTCTCTGTACTCTTAAGTTTTTTGAATGTTTGTTCTAAGTGGTTAACAAACTTCAATGTACCATAGTTGTTCTCTTTGCTCTGCACTAAATGTTCTACTTAGCTAAGAATTCAAACAATGCCAAGCCCTTTTGTTGGACATTAAGAAGACTCAGACGTGTTCCCAGTAAAAACCTAGTGGTTTCATTTTATACTTTGAAACATGAGCATTTTAGAGAGTTGAAAATAGGGTTGCTCTTTTGTTACTAGAGTTTGTATTTCACTTGTAACTCAAGTAACCATTTTGTTTTTGGACACAGCCTAGGAGAGCAGAAAAAATTCTGATACTGTTTCACACACCATCGAAAACATTGAAACTTCATAACTTTTTTTTAAAAATTAATTCAAGGCGATAAGGCTGTCTCGCATAACCAACCAGCTTTTCATGACATCAAACTTTCGAAAGATTTGAATAAACTTTTCAACCTTCTTAACATAATAAGTTCAAACAACAGAATAAATGTAAACAAGATTTCGAAATTATGGGGGAAAATTCAGTTCTAAGGGCCGAATTAGGAGAGGCAATGAATTAATAAAAACACGTGACTCAAAGCTTCAAAACAGGAAGAATTCAAAGCTCTATAACAAAAGATGAAAATGTACTGACTTGAAAGCAGGCTGATCAAAGACTTGATCGCTTCCATGCTATACTTCAATTACCCTCCAACAATGCGGCAATTCAACCAGCTAGCTGCGTGAAGTTGGGAAGTTTTTTGACAATGAAGATTGATCAATTTTCTGTCTTTCACTAATTGGGCATATTTCCTGACAGTTTCGACACTGTGAAATTTCATTTCATCACAGAGCCATAACCAAGAACCATACGTTGTGAGTTGGTAAAGTTTAAGATGACTCAGTCACCGACAGAAGTAATGTAGATTGCAGAGCTGTTGTTGGCTGGTGATTTAATTTTCTCAGTAACTATTTGAATGGTTTTCAATAACAATAACAATACAATGATGCAAAGTGCAAGTAGACTGGAAGCGTCGACTATCTGTGGAACGCAATTAATTATAACTATCAAACGCTACCGGTGTGGTAGTAATGTCCTTTATCGTAGAAAGTAACAATAGATACAAACAAAAAGCGCCATCAGATGATAGTAATAGCTCTCTGTAGTAGGAAATCTGTATAGCAGACAGATCTGGTAGAACAACGTATGCGAACTTAGTGTTACAGGCAACCGGTCACACTGAATACACAAGTTTCAGATTAATAATAGTATGTTGTTAATTATACAAAACTTTGCGAAATAATAGTCATCAATCCAAACAGCATCCTCTGTTTTTACATTGGGGTGAGCTTTGACTTCACTATTTTTGTTGTGGTTGTTTTTTACGCGAGTGTTTTATTGATCATTCGAAGACATGAAGAGTTAATGATCTTGTAACTTAGGTAGACCATCATCCAGATATTTATAACTGTTGTTCTCAGTTTTACACTAATGAGCGATTCATGAGATAAAACGAGTCCAAGTTTGGGGTGAACAGGGAAATGCCAACAACCCTAAATTTGAATCTTTTAATTCAGCTAGCGCTCTTTTTCATTGTTTGCACTCATTTTATCAGCAGCCCCATTACTTCCAGGGTACTCAGGACTACTAGTCACATGTCTGAATCCATACAGCGGCAACAACTCAACTAACTCTTGGCTGGCATTCTGTGGACCATTGTCCGAGAGAGAAAACTGGGAGTTTTGCAGCAAGAGAAATGGGTTTTGAAAGCATGAAAACTGTGTTAAACAAGAAGTCTGTACTGCCTTATAGAGCCTTTTCATGGGAGCGAGAGTGGTAATCTAAAACTAACAAATAAGTTTGTCCTTTGAAATACAAAAAGTCAGTGTCAAGCACTTGCCATGGCCTGTCTGGACTTGCAGTTGATCTTAATAGTTTCAGCTGTTTAATAGCATAATTTTTGGATTCCATAGACTGTTATACCTTTTGCTCAACCGCTTTTGACATGCTGGGCCACAAATAACTGCTGAGGTTTTTGTTGAATCTTTTTAATCCCTAACTAACCTGTGTGCAAATCATTCAATCCTTGAACTTGGTGACTCTTAGGATGACCAGACGGAAGAAAAATCTGATAAATCTTTTTTTTTTATACCTGGCTTAAAAAGGGAATCTTTTGACTTGGTAATTTTTTTTTGCTCATTTTTAGAAGTTGTCTTGCATTTTAGCTTTTCAACACAGTGTGGTGCAGTGTTTCCAGGTCCAAATAACTTTCTTCAGATGGACGAACCTCACCAAAGTCATGGTTTGTGCCACATACAGTAAGGGCAGCTTCAGTATCCAGTTTGATTTTCACATCCTGGCTTTTGAGATTCTCTGTTTATATTCTGAGGTTTGCAAACCAGGAATCAGCGGGAAAAGGGTTTATAGTACTTTTAGTGTAATTTTGTCCAAATGTACTTCTTCGGTACCATCTTGATTGTCTTTTTCATCTATTTGTTTTGACTGCCTCTGCAATTGAGCCAAGTGGTTTTATCGGCTGGGCTTGATGCTTTGAGTATGAAGCGCAGGACATATTTCACTTTTTCTGTGATTCTTAACGCAATCTTCATATTTAGGTTTAGGCCGTCATGCTTTAGGCATTCCAGTTTGTCAAACCCTTTTTGGAAATGATGGTTCACTTTGACTTCTTTCTTCTCATCATGCATATTTTGTCGCTTCAGCCTATCTGATTTCTCATCAATTCTGAAAGACTTATTAGCGTAATCTAAAGTTATCTTCACATTTGGTTCTCTCATTAGTTTACCTCTCTCCTTTGTGTGTTCTAAACCAAAGAACAGCTTGTTTCTAATGAGTGAACAACGTTGATTATCAAACTTGCATCCTTCAGCAGCACTTTTTAGTTACATCAGAATAACATCTACAGTGTCTCCATTTTGACTGATGTCGTGGAAATTTTGTCTGCACACTACAATACCTGATCTGGGATTGCAATAATCATGAAATCTCTCCATGAAACCTACAAATTTTTTCAAGTACTGTGCCTTCTTCCATCTCAGTTGTATTGTAGCTGGATATGTCATGAACTCTTTATGTGAGTACACATCTCTTCCATTTTCCCCACTTGTATGCCTAAATTGAGAAAATGTAATTTTTCTCAGCAGGTTTATATACGGTTGTGAGACCTATTGCAGAAAGGTAATCCTCAAAAACTTTCTGCTAATGACACCATTCTTCAGAAATATGTTTCGGACTTAAATACAAATGTTGTGAGGGCAATGTTACATGTATAACATTAATAACAATTCTTTATTGATAATTATTATTGTAGCCACATGTATTATATCATCACTCTAGAAATAACTTTAGTTTAGGGTCATTCACAGTGCAGCATGTTGCATCGCCATATAAGATGGTCAGTTTTGTGATATTGTAATGAAATTGCACAGTGTTGCCAGCATCTACAGCCGGCGCTACCGATACGTTAACCAAATATCTACTTATTCAAGATCATTTATATATCCACTGCTACTGGGGTACGCTTGGACGCCTTCAGCAGTACAGCGGCACTACCGCTTAGCTTCAGCCAGCAGGAAGGACTTTTCCCTCCTCCAGTAACTATTTTTATCATGGCATGTGTCACATGCTGTTTTGTTTATATACTTTTAACCAATCATATTATTATACGCATCCTTGATTTTATAACTTATTTATATAGACTTGCTCTCAGCCCAGAAGGGCAGTTAGTGTTTAGTTATTGTTAGTGGTGTTCAGACATTGTACAGTGTTTGTGAGATACTGTCTAGAAGTAGTGCGTGCTCAGCTAGTGGGATAATAGCCAGCTATAGCCAGGACAGCTGAGGATTCGTTCAGGACTACAGAGAAGAGGTTCCGAGAAGTGTATCAAGGAGAAGACGCTTAGAACTCTTGTAGGAACATCCAGCTAAGAAACTATACCGCCAGCCGCCTGTAACCAGTATTCAGACACCAGAATTGAGAGACAGTTCAACCACTTTTTATTTATACCCAGTAGTAATTTTGTGCGTGTTGAGTAAAGTGAAGAAATAAAGGTATTGCTAGCACTTTCAATCTACTACAACCTGTTTTGTCGCTTGGCAAATACCGTTGTGTCTGCTAACAAGCAGCATCCTGTCTTCTCTAGCTCAGAGAGATACTCTAGCCTTGCACTCTGTAGCCACAGCTACAACTGAAACACAGAGTCAGCCATTGTAACCTAGCATCTTGCAGTACCTGTGACCATATTCCTCTCTTAACATGGGGAAAAGCGTTACAGTGATATTATTATATTATAATTGTCAAAGCATGAGCTGCTTATTGATGAAAAACAAGTCCACTTCATCCAGTATGGCATCATTTAGAAAGTGTGGAACTTTTTTGTTAAAACTGATACCCAATCAAAGACCACAAAAGTTCGTAAAAGCTGCGATTCAATACTGGTCTGCACTAAAGTACCGGTTGAGCAATCTCTTTTGTACGGCATCAGTTTTGCATCTTTAATAAAATACTTTCGGTATCGATTCGGTTTCAGATGATAACCAAGTGGTACTGATGCGAACCCATTCAAACTGCGTCCAATTTTGCTGCAAACTTCAATGTTCACATTTTTACAGAATGGGAATTGCTGCTTTGGTCTGCACCAGTGTAAACAAGGCCTAAGTTACACATTTAACTCAGGCCCTTTGAAGTTACTCCCGGTCCATTAAAGTCACTACTGGCCCTTAAAAAGACCACTAAAAGCTTGTCTCGTTTGTAATACTGTAAAAATCGCACTAGTTGTTCTAACTTTTGCAACAAGGAAGACCAGTCACCTCATTATTATGTTTAATCTGGCCCACAGATACATCATCTATTAAGGTGAGGGCCTACATGGGAAGTTTTAACAAGCTCTTTTAATAAAAATCTAGCACCAAAGGTTTTTCGGTGATGCGGATGGAAGAATAGGCACTTACAGGTAAACTACAATTCTTAATTGAGTGGAACTATTCCATACAAACAGTTTTTTAAACAACTTTCATTCAAAAGATATTTTAATAAGATTTCGCTTCCTTATCAAACCGTACAAAATTCATAGATTTGCCACTTTTTTCAATGACGGAGGCAGAGTTGAATGTCACAAGCCACATCTCGCTAATACCAGCCTTTAAGTGGCAAATTAGTAAGCAACTGCATGTCGACTTGTGACTAACATTGTTTACTGCCAGCATACATACATAGCACAATACTTTTATAACTTTTTCTGCAAGTTAGTCTCCTCAGATGTGACGATGTGCACATGCACTGTCTTCATGTATATTTTTTACCATCGATCAGGTGGAGGGAGCGGTTAAAGCGTAGTGTAGATGGTGTTGTGATGAAAAGGGGACAAATAGGGCCAGCTAGAGTTAGGTAGTTGGTTTGGGGTAGGGTGGGACAAGCAAAAGGCTCGAGGAGGGGGTGGAGGTAATGAGCTTGACTAAAACAGAGCCAGCTTAAACAATGCTATTTGACTACGAGGAGTTATACTGCTGGTTACGTATAAATAAACTGTAAAACCAGCTAAAACATGGCTTGCTGTGGGTGAGAAGGAAGAAGTTTTATGAAATAGTTTGTTACTGCTTGTCATCACTGTTTAAGTATACAAAACTCTTCCAATTCTATTTTACATGGAAATGTACTCATTTTGATTACATAGATAATGATGGTTCATATTCCACCATTTATTTTGGGGATTAACGCTTGGGAAGTTCACATTGGTTAGCGTGTTACAAATACAACCTGGAATAACATAGTGTTGTTTACTTTTATCATAACAAGCTAACTTTTTTCTGAAGGCTAAAGTATATGATTAGCGTACTTGCTGTGACGCTACTACTTGCATGTGTACGGAATTGCAAGTTTCCAGATGAGCAGATACAAAGTGTTTTAAATGAAAAAAACTCGAAAAAAGGAAAAATTACAGAGCAGTTTTTTGCTATCAAGGTCGTTTTTGCCCATCAAAATAGCTCCGTCAGCAAACTTTCTGATTCAAAGCATGATTCAATGTGCATCATGAAAGAAATCTACCACTAGATACCATTAGGTGCAGGAATAAAAGTTAATTCATTAAATCCTTACTCGAAAACTAAATTTAAATTCAGTTGAAATCAAGAGACTTAGTGGAGACAGCTCCGCAAAGTGTTAAAATTACCATTAAGCCAGTTGCAGGCGTTAACAATTGAAAAATCAAATGCCTTTGTGAAATCATTGGCATCAGAAAGATCTGGTTTAAAAATGGTGGCTGCATGGCACAACAAGGGAATAATTTATGCATGTACAAGTAGTAATATTCCTACTCAACATTGAGCCAAACTAGAAGTGGTAAAAATCCATTAGTGAAATGCTTTGCGATATAAACAAGAAAAAAAGAAAGAAAAACAAGCAATGTTTTCAAAACTAAACTTAGCGAACATTTTGGAGAAAGGTTTAGTGAAGAATTAATGCTTTGAAAAGTCTTAACTTAGACTCAAATCTGGCGAGAAGCTTATGTTAGCAATCAGGGGTGTATCACATTTTTGGAGGCTAGGTACAGCCAAAGGGTCGGAAGGGGGTGCGCCCACCCCACCCCACAGTTGGAAAATTTTGCATTTTTTCATGTTCTGAGAAGGCACGAGAACGCATCTGAGGCATTTTTAAGAGAATAAAAGAAGAACACAAAACTCACTGAACATTTGATTGATAGATATGGAAATAATGAATTTTTACTCCATTTGCTACTTACCTCACAGATGTGTGATTTTTTTTCATTGCAATGCATAGTCAATTGACTAACTAACTAATTATTATTACTGAATCTGCACATGCTACTTAAAAGAATCGATTAAAACTACTAGAACTACTAAAACAAATAATTAATTACCCTATAGGACTTTAGTTTCAGTAGAGTTTAATTTCGCTACCTCCGTGGGTGCAATGGTTTCGCAAGGAAACATTTCGCTAGTGGATCCGTGATGATCATATTCGCGGTACAAATTTTCGCACCCTGTTTTTTTTGTTATTATTATTTTTACTATTGTTTGTAATTAATATTATTCAAGTAAAGTGAAATATTTTATATCAATTAACAAGTATACATTACCACTTTTATATCTAATCTTATAATAAAAATCTCCACCAAATATATTTTCAAAATAATGGTATTAGTAGCAATGCTAAATAAATGTTTACAAAAAATAAATATTTATTTGCCACTGACAGCGAGCACAGCGAGTTAGCAGTCATACAAGAAGACCATGACATAGTGTATGCTATGGAGACAAAGAGAAAGCTGGTATGCGAGGCGTAATCAATATTCCCTCAATGCCGAATAGAAACTTGGGCTGATCTAGCGAGTCAAGTACAAGTACAAATTCAGAAAATATCCAAAGTCAAATGAAACCAAAAATGTCTACATCGTTTACATTTCACTGTATTTTTTGGAGTGCTATCTTGTAAGTTACATTCTATATTGTCACAGCTGCTTGTGTGCAACATAATATTACACAATCATATAATTTGTCATGGATTTGTTTAACTTGAATCATAATAAATAATCATTTTATTTATTATTATTATTAATAATAATAAATAAATAAAAATAATCATACCACAATGATGACAATAATATATTTAATTGTGATATTATTAATAATATATATTATTTTCTTTTGTGTTATGAAAAATTATGATAATGAGTATTGTTGTTAAACTAAACGGAAAAGTAGGAATTCAACATATTATTAATTTTTTTGTAATTTCGCTAGTACAGAGACAGGAAATAGGTTCGCCGGAACAAAATTTCGATACTTTTAGCACCCGCGAAAAACGCGAAAGTTTAAGCCCGCGACAACTAAAGTCCTATAGGGTAGTATACTACTTATTTCCTAAAAAAATTATTAATTATTATCTTATTATTAATGCTCTTAAGTTTGTTTAAAATAATTATTTTTTAAATGTGTTAGTTATTTTTGTCATAAAAAATGATGATTTGTTAATAATTATTAATTATAATAATGGCACCAGCAACAACAATAAAGAATGTCATAAGCAAATTAAATAAAATGTAACTGGTAATAGCTGTTACGTTTGTTGGATGTCGAGTTTGTGTGTTACAAGAAGTTCAAGGTTATAACATAGGTTCTATTGGTATTGGCCTAACAAAGGAATACGAGTACATACACGGGTTACGGGAACTTAGGCTAATTGGAAAAGAGCTGAATAGTGGTCTTCTTGAGGTGATAGTTAATGGTGAGTAGATGTTTTTTCTTGTGTCGTCTCTTCAAACCCTTCATCTAACAACGTTAGTTGTTATAGGTGGTTAGAAGTGATTAAAACAACTTAGTTTAACAGTAACTTAACTAATGCCACGATGTATAACCACATGTGCTATTACTACCTACATCATCATTGAATAATTGTGGTGATTCTCAATTAATAAGTGACTAAAAATCGCAATCATAAAAGACAGAATGCTCAATATCCTAGCTTAAATACATGTAATAATAACTTATTATCCACAAAAACAAAATTTATTATAGTTTTGGAGCGGGGTGTCGAATTACACAAAGGGGGAAACGCTTATTCAGTAGCCAGTATAGGTAACTCTATTTACATATTTGTGGTGGATCATTTGGCTTGGACGCCAAACTCCGTGATTGTACGCTTTGCCATATTTCAGTTCAAAGTATAACTTTATTGGAGGAAATAACTTTTCTTGGTAGGCATGTTTGCGAGTGGAGAAGAAATGAATAACGGATAAAACTTGACCCAGCAGAAATTTTCTCCAACCAATTGAAAGCATCGATAAGAATTCTATCAAATCAGGATGGGGGATGGAAAATTAGCGAGTCTAGTTAGACAGTTTTTAATGCATTTGGTTGCTCGGAAATCCCTGAAAGACAGTGCCGCTGAAGCTGTCACTTTTGTGCTAGTTTCACTAATTGTATCAATGTAATTTTTACATTTTGCTCAGGAAAAATTGGTACAACCATAGCAGTATGGCGGTCTATTATCACTACGACCCTGTTAGTAATACAAGTTTAGCCTTAGTCTTTTGTTGTTCTAGAGGCTTCATTGGCTTCACAACTCATTGAGTGTCTATCTTGAAATGAAATCAATTCCTTATTTAAGTACGTAAATACTGGAGTAGATACCAGAATGGATACCGGAGTAGATACTGGAGTAAATACTAGAGAGATGACAGGCTAACTACTATAGATATACCAGAGTAAATACTACAAAAATACCAAAGTAGATTCTGGAGATACACCAGATTTAATACTAGCGAGTAACCGGAGTAAATACTGGAGTAAATACCAGGGTACATACTAGACTACAGTGTAGTTACTAGAGAGGTACCAAAGTAAGTAATATAGATATACCAGAGTGGATACTAGAGTATATACTAGTGGATGAAAATAGAATAAAGCTGCATGTATAACTTTTGTTTTGCCTGCTTGCCTGATAATCTCACAGCTCTTCTGCATCCACCCTTTTGACATTTTGACGTCTATTGTCATAACTTCTCCTTTGCTTATGTAATGCCACCCCTTACCCCCCTGTATCACCCTTTAAACAGCTTGCAGTCAATTTGTCATAGCATTAATCTTCTGCTGTTCCAGAGCAACCAATAAACAGGGTTGTCTTTCTCAGATATACCTACCCTGCATGTGCATTCGTTGCTTTCTTCAATAAGTTATTGCACTTGAACTGTTTTCAAGTCATCTATGAAGTTTTAATCTAACCAACAACTCCTACCCACATCTGTAATGCACTCCAATTGTAGTAAACACATCTATGAACTTACCTGCTACCTTGGAGACCTGACCAACAGCCAGACACTCAATATCTCGCTGAATTGGGCTTTTTTGTCACTAAGCTAATTGTTAACTAAATCTCTTGTTACCAGGCGAGCGCATTGTCTCCAGTCACATAAAAAACAGCGAGTCATCACAGGTCCGACTACTAACAATTACTGGTTCCTGAAAATATGCCAGTGCCATGACATGTCCTCCAATATTATTGCAAAGGGATAACTGGAAGTTTACTGTTACTTCAAGCCATTTTCATCAGTGTAATCACATGAAAAAACAATGGCAGAATATGACACTAATACAAAAGCATGGAATCAATAAGATGATCAGCATTTTACAGTTGGAGTTACATCAAGTAGAAGAGCTAACTGACTTATATAGCAAATATCCCTGGTATTTTAGCCATAAAGCGTTATAATAGTAGTGAATAATGTGTAAAGTGAATGGTTAAAGAGATCTTGTGCCAAAAGCATGGGGAGGTGAGAGGTCCGATATCAGTGATGATGATCTTTTGGTGCTTCCCCTACGTTTCTAGAGCGTATGGTTTTTGATTATCTTGATTTCTGAAGTAATGCTTTCTGAAAACAATGAAAAGAGTGGAATCAAGCTCTGAAGTATCTCCAGCTAAGTTTTGGACCCAGGCTATGTCATGCGTGCTGTTTTCAACCAAAAGTGGCAATCAAGGACCGGTAAACTAAGGTATATCTTCACTGTATATTTGTTGCTTTGCTAATATGATAACTGCAATATATAGTGTCTAGTTGCATTACTTTATCAGGCTTGCCTGATGCCTGCAGACAATAACCAGGGACTTTTGCACACAGCAATAACGTGCAGGTGTATGCACAAATCCACTACACCTCTAAGGGTGAACCTCTTTGCATCCAGAAAAGTAATATTCAGAAATGGAAGTTGTCATGCATCACCAAAACTTGTGGAATAATTTGAACAAACATAGAAATAATAAAACTCTTAAACATTAGCAGCTTTCAAAGTGTCTCTTAACTCCTACCATTGGCTATAGAGAAATTTACTTGGATGTGTCTTATAGGATAGAAGCTACAGCAACAGTATCTTTCTCACTCAGACAGAAATACTAAAAATAGACAACCCTGAAGAACTAAGGACTATTTGCTGTGATTAGTTGTTTGAAACATGAGTTTTCTTTTACTTTTAGCTGCCTGAGATTGTGATGTAGATATTTTTGCGTTACATCGAGTATGCGGTATGATTATGGTTTTGCCAGTTAGTTGCGCAAGATGATGCTTGAACTTTGGGTTTTTGTGATGGTTGTTGTTTTGTTTCACTGGCATCAAGAGCTCCAAAGTTTATTAATTGGGTAAACAACTTACCCGTAATGGTTAGAAGTGCCAGCCCAAATAAAACGAAATAATGGAAGTTCAATCCTAACAACTTTCAACAATGAGAAAATCATGATTAAGCTTGCACTACGAGTGACTCACTTTTCTAGAGTTAAGATCATGTTTATTGGTTTCTAGATGTTGTTTGATTGCTGATGTGTTTAAGAAATTGACCACGTCATTACAGGAAGAGCACACCATCTCATCATCGACAACATGAAACGTTCCCTCAGGGTAAGATTCTGCTCTGGTTTTTGCTGTCGCCTTGTTGGGTCTCTGTCGTATTTTCTTTGAGATACTTTCTGAGTCCTAAAGCAAAAACAATTATCTGCTATGCTAAAACTCATTGAACAGGCATTTAAATGTTTATTGTTCTGCCTATAACGTTATGGGTACATTTCAATCCCCCATTTTGTGCTTTTCTTTGCCGTGCAAATCAGAGCTACACTCTAGTTTACATCCCCATTGCCACCTGCCATTTTCGTATCGCTCCCATCCTTAACACTAGGTTTTTTCAGATCTGCTGATTTTTATTGTAACAGGAAAACTTTAATCACCTGTGTTTTTTCAGGTGCATGTCACAGATATGCTTCCAGTTTTATCTGCTGTTGATAGACTGTCTCTTGGTTTCATGATTTGCTGATTCTCAATCTAAAGCTTTTTGCTTCGATGGATGCACATGGTGTGATACTTGTAGTCGACTAATTGTCTATGATTGTTTCTATAAGTTAGCTTAGTGGTTGTCAGCTCATTATTTTTTGGAATGATAATTGTGTAATTCATTCATATAAGGTAAAATGGCTAAAAGAAATATATAATATTCAGATAAGATGAATAATAGTTGTCTTATAATGTTCATAATAGTGTTAGTGAATAGCAGAATTGGTTTCCGTCAATCAGTTGAAACAATATAACCTACAACAGTTTCTATTAGAACTATGAGTTTCATAGCACTGATTGATATCTCAATCCTGACACGTGTAGACACACGAACGGTTTTTGATATTTGTTTTATACGCAATTTCTTGGCGCACTCCTTGGATTTAGTGTTTGTACTTTACTGGGAAAAGAATTGATTAGTTTGAGAAATGAGTGGTTACACTGTGAGTTATAAGTACTTTTCTTTGATTAACTATCATAAGTTCTATGTGTGATTGGAATGTATAGCATTCTAGGCCATACACTTCCTGTCACTTCATGTGACTCTGCCTATAAACGGAAGAGCATTCTCATACTTCATAGCCTTGTATTTTATTGCTACTTTTGTATTCCGCTTTGAATAAAGCTTATACATCACTCAAAAGCACCAAATATATATTTTTGAGCCGAGGGCTCACTACAGTTGGTAAAGCAGATGACTCTCTTTTCAAGCAGTTGTTTGTGCCACACCGGTCACCTCTGGGGAGGGTTTGACTGTTTTTTTGTCAGGCTTAAGAAAGCTGACTGTTTGGTTGTGCCGGCAGACAAGCAGTTGGTGAGGTGAAAACATCTAACAGAAAGATGTGGGACGTAAAAATCCACCGCGGTATATAGGTCTAACTGGATGAAAAATGAAAACCAGATATAGAAACCACAAAGCATATTTTACCTTTCCCAGAAAAAAAACTACTGAAGTAAACAAATATATCTGGTCACTCAAAGACTCATCCACCCAATTTAGTATCAAGTTGAAAAAATTATCATTTTGCTAGAAAGTATTCAAACGCTGATAAAAGTGCCACCTTTGTACAGCTCAGAAAATTACAACCGTTTTCTAACCGGATTTGTCATCCCTTAACAGCAGGAATGAAATTTTCACAACCTGTCACCACTGTATTAAATAAACCTTTTTGTGCTGATTACTATAACATCTACTATGGAACTATCATAGTTCAGCGCGGCAATATCGATGGTCTAATCTTCCTGCAGTTTCATTTCAGCGTTATAGTAAGGGGTGACGATTGAGTTTTCAAAAAGTTTTTCAATTTTTTTTTGAAACACATGAACAATTTTTTAGTCTACTAGTTATTTTTTTGTTGAACACTCTTTCATTCACCTCAATCTTGACTGCTTTTAACACATTCTTGGTATAATAAGAAAGACTTTTGATTTAATTATTTTTTCTGTTCTATCGTCCGCTGCATATTCTTCAATATTCTTCCCAGTAATACTCTGATACATGGCCAATGTTGATAAATCCATTGGGGTCAAAAGGAATTGGTATCAAACGATATTTCTATCCCGGTGTCTTTTTCTGTTTAGTTATAGTTTGATCAGGTTCAAAAGATGAGTGAAATTGTACCCTCTTTGATGTAGAGCGTCTTGGTTGGTCAATTTGTTGATGTCAAAGGTCTCTTCATCAGAGGACAATTTGGAGAGTCGTTAGATTGCTTATGTTTTTAGGTGTGTTGCGTATGATGGAGGGGGGAACGGGTGGCTGGACACCTAGTGGACATACTGTGGAATGTAGTTAGGTTTGTTATAAGGACGGCGTTTGCCATTTTTCAGGTCAAAGGCGACGTCTAGAAATTCCACTACCTTTTTATTTGCTTCAGTAGTGACCTTGAGGTTGTATGTATTAAATATCTTGCAGACTTTTATTTTAACTATTTTGATTTACCAGGCGGTTTATTTAAAATTGCTTAACCAATTTCACTTGGAATTCACTCCACGTCCGGCCGATAGGATTACCTTACAGGTTGGCTGGCTGGGATAATATCACACAACCAACTAGCTCACAGGTCTCAGCACCATCGGAGCTACCCATGGTTATTTCAAAGTGGTTGTTAGACTACTTCTTGATCCATGGCTTGTGGCAGCTGAAAAGTGTGAACTATTTGGCATGTATTATATTTTCAATTTGTCTTAAGATATAGATCTGTATTTAGGGACAATTACTAGGGCTTTGTCCAGGATTTCTTCAACTATAAATGAGTGTGTCAAAAAAAATGAAGAATTAAGCCGGTTTATGTTTGGTGTTTTTAAACACTTGAAGAACAGACCTAGTAGTTCTCCACAAATTGGTAGTTTTGTTGCCGCTTCAAGTATTCTGGAAAAAAATAGTTTTACTGATATGCCCGATCTCTGACATGACTGGCTTGATCAAGCGACGGGCAGGGTTGTTGTAAGAGTTGAGTTTGCAATCTTTCAAAGTTATATAAGCTCTGTTTGTGCTATATTTTCTGTCCCACCATCTCAGCTTGATCTAGAAACGATGTCTTTGGCTTCATTGTTTATATCGTTTAGTTTTTTATACGTTTTTTTCAATGTTTTGTTTTGTTTTCGAAAGAGCTCGACATAGCAGGCTTTTTCAATTTGATAGAAACTGTTAATTTTATCAGCCGCTATAGTCAGTTTATTTTTACTTTCCATGGTCATCATAGCACTTGCAACTGCTGCTATATAGAGTTATCTGACTTTTAGAAGTTGATGTTAGTGATTATGCTGCAGAGCCTCGATCCAAAATCTTTCAGCTCATAGGTAACTGGCATGGGGAGAGGGGGGGGGGGGGGAGGGGGGATTTTAAACCATTGTTCTCTGACACTGAAACATTGCAATGTGGGCCAAAGTGGAACAAAGCAAACTATCTTATTATCCTCATGCAAAGTTCAGTCTTGTGGATGAACTTTCTTCAAACTGCGGAGTGGGGTGCTGTTATTAATAGAAGAAAAATGTATACATGTATTGACATACATATAGTATAGCAGAAAAAGAAGGCAATGAACTACTATTGGATTACAAAATGACTCACGAGTTTAAGCAAAAGTCAAAAAGTTTAAAACATAAGCGCTAGTTCACACTGTGCAAAAAGTAGCGGGAAAGATCAGACTATCAATGTTGCTGTGTTGGGAGATTGTAATATAGTTTGCTAATTAATTTTGGCATGGGCATCAGAAAAGTCTATAGCCAAAGACCTATGCCGCGCGAACACTATGTTTATTAGAGCCAAGGTAGGTGATGTCAACTTTATTTCTACTATAAAGTTATCATACTGTTCTTGGTTAACAGTTATAGATTTTTCATATGTACAAAAGAGGCGTTTTGCTCAGTGTTTGAATGGGCTTTGGCGTGGGATGATATTATCCAATTCATGCTGAAGTGGCTGGATGAGTTTTGGGGTAACCAGAAATGTCTGCCCGGCCTAACAAGGTTTCTTTTTTGGCAATATTAAAAGTTGTTTTATAGTTTCCATATCTGGTTTCAATTTTTCATTAGTAGTAATAAGGGAGCAGCTCTCTTTCATAGAGCCTAGGGAAAAGGTTCTCCTGGTTTCAGGTGTACTTTAAGTAGGCACCAGTTACCATGAGAACCTGTGAGGTACATTTTAGTGTGCACCAGGTGTTTAGAATGTTTGGTTTTTTGTGATTTGATATGTGGATTAAGACATGGGTTTGTATGTTAGGTTCATGGAGGTTCTCCTGGTCCCATTTATTGCACCTGAGGTACCTTTTTGTGAGCACCAGGTGTTTTTATTTTTTGTTTTGTTTGCTGTACATTTCTGTGTGCACCAAGTGTGCTAATTTTTTGTATCATTTATTGTGCAGGGGCTTTTTTTCGACATTTTTCTGTCGATTTAGATCATGATGCTGACTAGTTTATAAATGTGGTACAGTATGTAGGTTTATACTGAAACTTTTATTGTGAGTTTGATTGTTGGATTACCATTGTATAGTTGTTGGTATAGTTTTATTACAAGAATTAAAGTTTAAGCTGTTTCCATACATAACCATGTACATATCCATGTCCATATTCATTTCTATTTATGTTCATGTCCATATCCATGTCTATGTACATAATCATGCACATGGACATGTCCATATTCATGTACATGTCCATATTCATGTCCATTTATGTACATGTCCATTTATATACATGTCAATATCCATATTCGTGTCTGTGTACATGTACATCTTCATAGCCACGTCAATATTAACATTGTCCGGCTATGTACATGTCCATATCCACTTATGACAAGATTCATATTCATGTCCGTATTACCATTGTGTAATGCCCATACCCATGTCCAATTACAATTATGTCAATATTCATGCGTTGTCGCTTACATGATAATCAAAAATTAAAAAAAAATCATATTGGTAAAGGGTAATAAATATTGAAGTAAAATAATAAAGAAAAAAGTTTTTTTATTTTTTAACTAGTGGAAAGTAATATTTTTTATTAATTTTAACTTATCACTGAGAATCCTGCTGTTAGCTGTGTAATGAATACTTTAGTGAACGTTGTTTCTTCAGAAGCCACTGTTTGAGAGCTGTTGCTGCAGAGAATGATTTCTGTAAAAAAACACTGGTTCTTAAAGACACAAAATTACTCCTATTAACCCTACAACCAATGAGAATAATCCCGCTCAAACCTCTTTATAGTATATACCGATTTTCCGCGCAAAAAAAGTTTTCTCCCTGCGAAAATCTGTATATATTATAAAACATTTTCGCAAAAAACAAAATAATTTTTTTCAGCGCAAAGAATTCGTTTTTTCCCACGAAAAATATGCTTTTTTTCAGAAAGAAAAAATGTTTTTTTCGAGCAAAAAATTCGTTTTTACCCGCGAGGAGAATTACTTTGTTCGTGCACAGAATGAGTTTGTTTTTCGCACAACTAATGTGGTCTTTTGGGCTAAGAAAGGGTTTTATTGCGCAACTCTGCAAAGAAAAGTACTTTTGAAATAAAGTTGTGTTCTCTTTGACGTTCAATTTTTGTAACTTGGAGTTATGCACCTTCGTTCAAAGTTTTTCAGTTGTCTACTTTTTTCTGCAGACTCTGCGGAGCAGTCATTTTAGCTTTAGTTCGAAGAGCATTTTTGTTCACTGTCGACCATGAATGAAGTTTTCATCCTCCGTTGTCGATGCATCAGTTGTTACATCTTCTTATTTGGTCCACAGGCTGGCCCACTTTCACCGCTAAATTTGTTGTTTTCCTTCGGCTTTTGTTAACAACCAGCCATGCTGCTGTTCATATTCATGCCCGTTTTTATTCGATCAACATTATTAAAGGGGTATTTCAATACATTCTTGTTTCATCATTCGGTTGTTACCATTTTTTTTCATACTTATTTATTATTTGTAATGTGTTTAATTATTCACTTTCCATTGCCAAAAAAAACTCAATTAATAATAATAATTATTATTATTAATTGATATTATAAAAGTAACTAATCAAATGATGTTAGCATGAACAAACTAGGAAAAATAATTAATAATAATAATATAATAAATATTATAATAATAATATAATAGTAATTAATTAGTTATTAATTATTATTATTATTATTTTTCCTAGTTTGTTCATGCTAACATCATTTGATTAGTTATTTTTATAATATTAATTAATATTAGTTTTTGTTACTATTTAACAGTAATATTATTACTTTACTACTAGTTTAATAATTTAATTTGTTATAATAATAATAATTAATATTAATATTCATAAATTGTTATTATCTAGCGTCCACAAACTGCTCACGAAAGATGACGTCACACGTCAAAAGCATCGATATAAATATTTGTAGCACCTATTTTTTTCAGTTTCCAAATATTCGGGAATTACTAAATTTTTAATAACTTGGGACCACAGGCTGCTAGAAACAAAATTTTAAAAGGGTTTAATAGGAAACAATATGCCGAACAAGATTAACCAATCACTGCACTTCTTACATATCTGTAGTTTTGGGAAAAATTGTCTGGAAATGACGTTGTAAACTAGACTTTTCCCAGTGCGCCGGTGGACCATATGATTTTAGTTTATGTTATATCACTAGC
Organism: Cryptosula pallasiana; assembly: GCA_945261195.1. Taxonomy (NCBI): domain Eukaryota; kingdom Metazoa; phylum Bryozoa; class Gymnolaemata; order Cheilostomatida; family Cryptosulidae; genus Cryptosula; species Cryptosula pallasiana. The sequence continues at coordinate 56,880,772 of OX183131.1, read as the reverse complement.
CTGTCTTATTACCGACCTGTTGATATACTGATTGTTGTAGATCCTTTACATCTGGAGGTAGGAAAATAGATTTAATAATTTCCTTGCCAAATAAAAACGTAATTTTTTTTAATATATATTATCATGAAGCAATTAGTAACTAACCGCAAATTAATTACGCTCGCTTGGTCTTGCGTCACGGATTTCACTCTAATGTATCAATAATGAGGCGTAAAACTAACCGCAATGCGAACATGAAACAAAGTAATTTTTTTGCTGAGAGGGTCATTTTTAAAACTCATTTTCTCAGTAACTATCAATGAGAGACAAAAAAGTTTACTACTATTGTGACTGCAAGATATGATTCTACGCCATGATATGTTTTTTAACGTCCCAAGGCTGATTTGAAAATTGCACTTGTGCTAGCTATATTATCAGTAGCAGTACCACTTGAATTATTATTTATCTCACTACTACTAAATTCTTGTAAGATTACTGCCAGTGCTATTGCAACAATCATCATTTACTAGTAGTAGTAAGAAAAATAATTCAAGTACTACTAATAATAATTTATTATCATAACAATTATTTCAATGACCAATAGTATTGTCATTGTATAATAATAATGATTATACTTAGTTAGAGTTAGTAAGTATAATAATGATACTGATGCCAATGAATGATAATAATTTCTCACTTCTAACTACAAGAACAATTATGTTCTTTTTCATGTGTATGACTGACAATCAATTCATTAATCTCACTAGCCTATTATTTTTACTGTTTGATTAAACTTATTTTCATTATTATAATAATAAATGATTATTATAAGATAAAGAAAGGAGTAATAATAATTGGGTGTTTACAAGATGATGAAAGTTGGTAGTATCCGGACTAGTATTTTTATTTAGTTTATTGAAACGAAAACCATAACATTTGTATATTTTATTCTATTACTACAATTATTATTTATTGTATTTATTATATTATCATTATATATTGGAAGTGCTAATAGTTCTTATTGACGATGGTAGGTAGGTATGTATGTCATTGCCTAATTGTCGATGTTCTTTTACAGTTGTTTGCTTGTGATTGCTTTATGCTGAATAATTTCCAGTAAAATTAGTGCTAGTGGTTTTATTACCATGATGATGATCTCTTTTCCATTATTACCATAGTTATTAATCACCCTCTGCTTTTGATTATGATATTGCTGTAAGTTCGATTACCTTACTCTATCACAACAACACTAATAATGTTATAAATTATAGTCTAAAGTATTTTTTATTATTTACTACTATTTATCTTCAAGGAAATTTTAGTATGAGAAGTGAATTTTTATTTGATATTGTTTTATTGTACACAAAATAACAACTGTCTATTTTTCTCTAAACAATCATTTTTTATTTTTATTATTTTGCACTCTTGCTGCAACAGATCCCTTGTCGAATCCTCTTCATATGGCTAAATGTTTAGTGTCGGTTGCTGGCCACTAACTGTTGTAGGCCTACCAGTTCTACATCATGCACATGCCTCAAACGAATGCCATAGGCAAGCAAGTTTTACATGCACCGGCAGCGTAGGACATTTTCTTTCTCTATGTATAACAAATTTGTCAGGAACTGTTTTCTTAGCTTAGCTATAGCAGAAGATTAGCATCCATCTATCTGTACAAAACTGAATGTATGAATGATTCTGCGCCTGCTGTTAGCCATTAAATATCTTATAATTTCTCTGTGTGCATTTCTCTGTGTTGGCACAGGTTGACAAACTGTACATGCACACAGACAGCCTGAGATGAGTTTGCGTAAGAAGTCTTGCTCCAGCTTTTTACCGAGTATAGTTACAGCTAATTGTCTGCCACCCAACTACTCACTGTTAAATAAATGACTCATTGTGTGCCAGCTGTTTGCAATTGAATATTGTATCATTATTTTGTTGCTTCTAAATTTCTTCACATGCTGGCACAAGCTGACAAGTGTTACATATATAGATAGCCTGAGTTGATTTGTTTCATTGTGTGTAAAAAGTTTTGCTGTTGCTGTAAACTGACTCTAGCTAAAGCAGATTGTCCGTCACTCCTTCGCACGTGACAAGTGCATGCCTAAGTGAAGAAATCAAAGTGTGGTCAGCCGTTTCCAGCGCTATTTTATATAAGGGCAACTCCACTGGAGCTGAATTTTACAAAAGCTCACATAACTCATCATTGGCTGAAATAGCTTACATGCATTTATTCAATATATGTAGCATAAACTGAATTTTTTTGCAGTAATACCTCTGTGAACATTTTTTGTTTCAATCTAGCACAAATTTTTATTTTATCAAGTGGACTTTGGCAGTAAAATCTTGTTTAAAACTTTTAACCGTCACTGGAGCCAGGAATAAACAAGTAGTCATCTCCTCTTTGGAGGAATAACTCTATATTAAGCAGTACCGGACATTAGTAAGTTTGCCGATACGTTTGCTAAAGAATACGTGCCTTATGATGCAAAATTCGTTCCCTTTCATTCCAGTGAGTTTACGTGACCTTTTGGTAATTGTATACAGGGCTCACAGTTGCGTTAGTTACCATCCATATGGCAGACACTCGAAATACCAAAGTGCCACTTGGTTTTGTGGCAAAAACAAAATAATAAAAAAACATGTGGAATGTTTTTTATTTATTTCACTTGGTCTTTATTATTATTTTTCATAAACATTTGACTCTGAGTAACAAAAACTCGTAATTGACTACTCAAAAGTGAAGTACGAATAATGTCAAAGAGTAGTAAGCTCATTTTGATAAAAATGATTATATTTTATTAGTTTTATTTATGTTATTACTACTTAAACTACTTTGAGCTTATAATTCTATGAATAAAGTTTGGCTATTACTTATTCTAAAGTTGTTGGTTATTTAAACTTTGCTATGAAAGTTGAATGGTACAAGAAAATTACTTCATAATTCTTATTTATTATAATACAAGTGGTAATATAAGCACTATGCTTCGGCCCTTATTACTTAGCTTGAATTTAACTTTTATTATTTAAAATTCCCAGTTGGCTAGGAGACATCCTGAGCTTTTAGATGAATGGTTGTTTTAAGCTTTAACTTCTCAATTTGCAGCGTTATGTGATGAAATTGGCGTTTTTTTTATAAGTCATACTGTAGTCACTCAAGCATTTGCCTCCAGAGGGTCACGTGACAAGGGGAGTGTTGGCCACACTTTGATTTCTTCACTTAGGTGCATGCTTCATTGTGTGCCAGCTGTTTGCCATGGAATATTCTATTATTTTTTTTGTTGCATGCACATTTCTTCACATGGCTGCTCAAGCTGACAAAATTTGCAGTACAGATAGCTTTAGGTGTTTACTTTCATATTTGTATGAAAAGTCTTGCTGTAGCTGTTTACTGAGTATAGTTTGGGCTGGTTCACATAAATTTTGCAAGTGCCGGTGCGTAACATGCGCTGTACAGCGTATTGATTGCGATCTATGAGAACACAGACGCACTAGCTCCTGCATAAACGCAGCTCTGGTTGCACGAGGGCCCTCTTGGGCCTGTGTCCTACACATTGATACGAAGTTGTTGCGTTCTGCTTTCTATTGCGATTCATTGGAGCAGCAACGTACGTTTGGAAGGCTTATATTATTACCTCCAACAGCATATGAAACGAATGAAATGAAAACTACCAGATGTCGTATCTATCAGTTTCCTGCAACTATGCATACAGAGAAGTAATTGTGGTTCATATGAGCCAATGCTGCCGTGGGGGCGCAACTCTCGTACGTTGACGCAAGAGAACTTGAAAAATGTATGTGAAACAGCCTTTAGAGCCAATTATCTCTCACCCAACTACTCATAGCTAAATGGATGATTCATTGTGAGTCAGCTTTTTGCTGCTGAATATTGTATCATTTTTTTTGTCGCATGCAACTGCCCACACATAATGTAGCAGGCAGGCAAACTTTACAAATATAGATAGCCCTGGATGTGTTCTTTTACTGCGGCCAATCACTTTTGCTGTAGCCGTTTCCTGAATCTAGTTATAGAAGATTATCTACCAACCCTGAAGCAGCGTTCACACTAGAGCGACTACGTCTCCGTCTCAATTGATGTTCGCACAAGCAATTGCAAGTTATTGTTACACTGTTGCAAACCCATAATTTGGGAGTTTGCAACTTTGGAGTTGCCCAACCATCTTTGCTAAAATAGTTTATTGCTTTCCATCTCACGCTGTTGGTTTGATGAGCTTTGAATAAATTAATACTAGTGTTCTACCAGGTAGTGTTTCTCTATGCATCTAATGAGTCTTTTATTTACCTATAATATGAAATTTTGACTTTTCTACAATTATTAATGGTAATACTTATTATGATTAAATAATAATTTGAAGAAAATTTGATGTTTTTCTTGTTTGCATCCAAAATAGTACTTATAATTAACCCTAATATGAATTATTTGTTATTGCTAAACATACATAGTTTGATTCTTTCGATAAAAACAAAAGTAATAATAAACAATTATCAACAATGCTGGTAATAATAAATTATTTGATAATAACCTTACAATTTTATAACACTTATTGTTTACAAAATATCCAGGTTTGAATAAACAAAATATTGGAGCCGCTATATAGAGCAACACAATTGGTTCAACTGTGTTACGTGGCTGGGAAATCGCTGTAATTTGATACTCGAACCCGGCACTGCTGCGTTGCTGTGTCTCAGACTGCGGCAATCCTGCGTCTCCACCAAAAGTTGCACAAATTTTCTGCAATAAGACGCGTCGGCAAACTTCAAAGGAAAGTGGCCTGGTTTAAAAGCGGCTTAAAGGGCCTAGGACAACTAATTTGGGGAGGATTTGATTTAATTTGAACGGTTTGAGGTTAAAATGTGTTCAGGAAAATTATCTGGAGTTGCCCTCTCACCAGTAAGACGATTCCTGTAGACACAGTCAGCACTCACCAAGACGCAGTTTGTTCCAAAGTCGCAACAAGTTATAGAGCTATAAAATGAGTTTTCGAAATTTGGGCTGGTTTGCGTAGAAGTAGGGCCTCCTAAATATTGACATTTTGCAGAGACTTCTTTGATTGCAAAAAATGATATTGCAACTAATTTTAATACTTTGGAGCCGTTTTTCTCCAGTCAGCACTTTGTTTTATCGTTGGAAAGCTCGCTATTATGTATACCCCGGCATTCACGTAATGAATTAATGAAAGATTTTTATCGAATTAATTAAACAATAACATAATTTATGATGATACTAGGTGAAAAAAAATGTTGCCGAAATTATATTTCCGACGTGTTTTTTTCACAACGATAATAATTAAACCAGAAATACCGGCTATCTTTCCAAGAAAAAAAATTGAAAAACACTAAATAATAATAATTAAGGTTTTTCCAAGGTAGTTTTAAACTGAAAACCCAATTAGAATGGTACTAGCTACTTGTTGGACAATACTATATAATATCATAATGCAGATAGTCCCTTCTGTCGACAGCGTTGTCATAGACCTCCATAGAACTCTACATACCCATTGCATTTTTGTTGCCACAAGTCTGTTTTCTCAATTGTTTTACAATGCTTGATGAGAGAACAACTCTACACACAAATTGCTTGTTGCAAAGCTCGTCCTAACCCTTTAATACATACGGGTAAATGTGTGAGTGATTGTGGCTAAATGCCTGAAATATTGCTTGCTCTTTGCCAGTGAATCTCCCATCAACTTTGCTGCTCATTTATTTCAAATATAACTTTATCTGCATATAAAACGAACTTAAAATAAAATAATTAAGAAGAAAAAAAATTTGACATCAGTGCTTAACAGCTCTGAGAAAATGCGCGCAAACCTGCCTCCTTATCTCTGATTTCTCATCGCCACACGTTGATGCCAGCTCTCGATTAGCTAGATAATATTGTCTATCGATCTCTTTCAGCCTCCTTTCCATTTTTTCCTTGAGGCCCTGGAGATAAGGAACTATCTTATTGTGCAATGTAAAGTACTTGGTTCCACCTTGTCCTCTACTTTTGTAAATATTTCTGGCTGTCAAGTACTCGGTCAGCAACTCACTTGCTTCTTTTGGAGCCAACTGCTCAAATAACTCTGTGAGTACTTGTGCTGCAATACACAGCAGTTTCGCTAATTGACAGTATGGCACAGTCTCAATTGTATACAGTGTAATAGATTGGTTACTGCTAGGCAATACAGAGCAGTGGTTTCTATTAGGCAATATATAGTGCAGTTTCAGTAGTAGAAAATGTAGTAGAGGGGTAACACTACACTATACTGCCTACAAAAGGAGCAGTGACCATAATTTTGTGACAATTTACCTTTGCTTGATGTTAAATTTTCATTATGAGTAAGCTCTCTCTTCATTTTTTTACTGGTAGGTTGAGAGTGGTGGCTTTGGCACACTGAAAAAGATATGAGGTGTCCTGTTGTCATAATTCCAAATGTTGAAAGAATTGACAAGCATTTTGCTTGACATGGTAAGATAACTCATTATCTTTGTCCAATACCTTGATTTGTTGGTCGCTGACTTGTGGTTGCTGCCACCTCTGATAGCTCTTGATTTAGAGATCTTGCCGTCATTCGTTCGCTGGCGACGGCACTGCTACTGGTTTCTTGAATTTCAACTGCGAATACGTCAGTACATTCAACATGCCTTGCAATTGAAACAGATCCAGTTGTATGAAAGTTTGTAATTGACTTTATGCATTACCTTTATTAGTTGGATGTTGGAAATCTTGTTGCAGTTCTAAGCGTCTTGCTACCGTTTTCTTTGTTATTACAGTACAAGACGAGGCACTGTCGCTGATTGATGGCTCTGCTTGTGGAGACTCCAATATTTGAGCTGCTGAAGTGTCCCCCACTTCTAAAAAACAACAGTGGTAACCAGTTTTATTCAACAATCATGGGTAATTATTTAGCAGTTGAGTTTTGGCATTAAATCGTGGTAAAATAAACAACTTTTTATTTACCATTAAGATCATTGCTTGTTGGAACTGTTTCTCCTATGGAGTTGGTCTCTTGTGCTTCAGCATCGCTTGCATATTGATCGTCGCTTTCTGGCTCCTCATCTGGTTCACCTGAACTCGACAAAAAACAGTTTCATCCTAAGTATGTCTCACAGCAACACAACTATTGTATACCACACATTAATTATATATCACTGTGCATATCAAGTATAAACATTTACTATGTCTCCATATCATGACAAAATAATCGCAAAATCTCTGTGGTTTGCTACCACAAATAATTGGCGACACGGGCATATATTTCCACGTGGCATATATTTCCACGACTCAAAGTTTATACCCCTTAATCCACGCCCACAGAGGCAGTTGCAGGAATGTCCTGTGAAATGTAATTTAGCCGACTAATGTTGCAGGCTGTTTTTATTATTATTGTGAATTAAATATATGAAAAAATATCACAGTGTGGTTGGCTGGCTAGGGAAGCTGTGTGGTGACAAAGGACTTTAGTGGCATATTGGCTATGATTCAATAAATATATTATTTGTTATTAATATTATTAGTGGAGTTAGTAATAAATAAAAAATAATAATAAAAGAATAACCAAGTGATTTTTTGCTAAAACAAATACTTCTATTTGTTTTTCATCACTGAAATAATTAGTTACCAGCAGCTAAGATTTGTCTGTTTCAAATCAGTTGTATTGTTTCATAAATAACTGTGTAATAAACCACAAACACTCCTCGTTAGTTAAATATAAACACACACAAGCAAACTATGCCATGCGGTTACAATGGATAATTGGTGGCTTGCTGTTTTATTACGCATGCATGGTTTTATTGCCTTTGCCGACATTAGCGTTTCCAATAGCAATAAACATCTTGAATTCGGCTTTTCGCTTGCTTTCAGAGAGCGACAAATGTTTTTGGACAAGTCACACGACAAATTTATTGACGATGGTGTTTCCAACAGGAATTTTCCTTTATTGCCGGCAATATCGCCAATTTGTCATGATATGGAAACGTAATGATTGTACACACTGTATGTGTGTGTAAGATGTACTACACACATTACGTATACTATAAGTAATAGCAATCTTTACCATATGTAGTATACATAGTTATATATCAGTGTACTTTATATAGTATACATCACTATATAGTATACACACTATATATAGTGTATATCACTGTGTACAATATATATATGTATAGTTAATATATCACTGTGTATACTACAGATTATCATATGTCACTACCTATATTTCATATATGTATAATTATTCTATACACAGCCATCACATATTCTGCACAATTGACGATAACAGCTGTTCATGGTAAAATTTATATGCATAAGACGATACAAAATTGCACATAGCGAATGTCCAACGTCTCCATTTACTACTAGGTGCATGCATCTAACATCCAACTTACCATTATGGTTCAGTTCCGCCAGGATAGTGATCTCAAGTTTATGTGCATTGAGAATGCATTCCTGCCAATCGGTAGCCAGCTCATTAAACACCCCTCTAGCATTTGTGTTCCTGTAACACCAAAAATATTTTTGTGTGTGCACTTTGCCATATAATAGAAATACACATTCATTAAACAAGATAACAATTGTTTTCTTCATCAAGCTTTCCAGGTTTGGATTCATTTATAATCACCTGAAGTGTCTCACATGGGTGGGACCCCTTTCTGCGTCGTCGTTTGGTCCATCATGGAACATCAATCCTCCATCGTCCATTAGCTCATACCATATCCCTGGCCCCTTCTTGACAAAGTCAGCAATTCTTTTTAATAAGCACAGGGTAAGCACCTGCAATCATGCCCATTGCTCATTACTGCAATTACTGTAATGCTTTCATTGATCTCTTAACTAAACAGTAGTTTGCCACTGAATGGTCCAGTTAAGCCTGGCTCACATACATATCGTAGATGCTCGCAAGTGATCGCAAATCATCATACGACGATCTGCGATACATGTTCACATAAACTTGGCAAACTCACGATCGCAAGAGGTATAATCACTCTCTTGACTGGGAGGTAATAAAATCTTGTGCCACGTCTTCACTGACCAACGACTACATCCACACTAAATGAATAGTCGTTATTCATTTACATGGAATAATTCATTATTTTGAAAATTTTATCAAATTTTTAGTCATATTATCATTAAATATTATTCAATACTTTTTAATTAAATTTATATCTGTTGTTCCATGGGGCGTTATTATTTTTTTGCCATCTCTTAATACAAAATCTTGAATCTCCATTTATAATAATATACTAATTATGCTATTATATAAAGATTTACAGAAAATATATGTATTTATACATTTAAATCAACTATTACATTTAAATCAACTATCACAATATTTCACTCCGAAAATTAATGATCAATATTTATAATTAAACAAGAATAATTTTATTATTTATTATAATTTTTTGATGGCAGTCATTTTTACATGAGTAACCTTGACCTAACTGTGGTTTTTGAGAAAGAAAGTAAGAAAATTGTACTCTCTCGTCGCACGAAAGTTTGTTCAGCTGTACTTTTCTACGAGCCATTACAATTACGTGCGACGTCGTACGAGCCACTGAAAATCCAGGTTCACATACCCCAGATGATTGTGCAAGGATCTGCGATCACTTGCGAGCGTCTACAATATGTATGTGAACCAGGCTTAAGATAATGTTAGCTAACCTTGTTTTTCTCTATAAATCTTTTGGAGAGAAGAGTTCGTGCGCCTATCGTACTACTGGCTAGCTCTTTGGCGGCAAGTGAAATTGCGTTCGCCTCCACTTGCTTTTGACTTCGTTGGAATGCTGCAGCTTTTACGTCATCTAGCTCATTCTTCTCTTGCATGGCCATTCGGAAAATGACATTTTTCAGAATGTTTTCGTTTTGCATGTTGGTGGACTTCGACTTTTCCCTGAAATTAAATGGTGATATTTTGAAACAATGTTTATCTTCACTCAATAATTGATGTATTTGTAGGCTTGAAAAAATGAATGAATAGTGACCACTTGACCCACCTCAACTCATGGAACATCCGTTCGGAGGTTTCTGCCACAATGGACCGCAACGAGACGTAGCGATACATCTCTGGCATGTGGTGCACTACACAATGATATGGTGTACCGAACAGTGCTCTCTTTGAAACACTGGATGGGTCTGCAAACATTTCTGTGGTGAGTGCAGCAAATATCAGTGCTGATAAATGGATTCGAAGAATATCTCTGGAGCATCTGTGTTTTTCTAGCTGATAGGCAATCCGCTGTATTTCTGTAAGTGCTCTTACCATTCGATAAAGCTTACGACATTGGCTAGAAATGAAAACAAAAAAAGTATAGAAAATCGGAGCAGTTATAATTTAAGATAGGAAATAGGTGTAGTTTATAATTTAAGACTGTTGTCAAAGCTACTGACTTGTTAACTGGCTTAAACAAATTGGACTTACTTGTCTGTTTGGAACTGTTCATTGAGCAGCAAGATCGCCATATTCACAAGGTGCAGCCTGGCATCGCAGCCTTTTAGTTGCCTTTTTTCTCCTGGAAATTAATAGATCCATTATAGACAAGAGGCCAGTGTAACCTGAACAAACCCAAGTAAATTAAGTGAGCTCACCTAGTGTCCCTGCGCAAAATTCTTTTATTTTCTTTTTTAACACTGGGGAGGAGATGTGGTGAGGGATCTCTGTGAGCACATTCTGGATAGCATTCTTGAGGTCGTGAAGAGGCTCACAGGATGCTACCTCCATCTCATCACAGCCTAGTTCAGACAGAGAGAGTGAGGAAGTGAGGAGAGCTGGCAGTCTGACCACACCTACAACATATACATCATGATGAACCGTAAGTACATATGCCCAAATTTTACATAACTTTTTCCAGAACTACCGGGTGAGATTGTTTGTGTACCTTTCATTTCTTTCTTTAGCGTGTCCTGAAGGCCTTTTTGTGTCGATTTGTGGTCTGGCACACTGCATCCTCTCTCAACTAGCGCTGCTGCTAGGTCTTTTTTCTGTGAATTAAAGTATTGTTATCATTTGATGACAGGCTACACTATTCTTGAGTCAAATTTTGATAATTGTGAAAGTTACCTTCATGGTAGCAAGTTTGTACTCATAAGTGCATTCTTTGCTGCCAAAGTGTCTTATGCGATCTTCAAGAGTCTTAAATGGAGCTGTCTCAAAAACTTTTTCTGTTTTTCGGAAACTTGAAGCTGGCAGTCCACAAATGCAGGGGTACAGGCTGCTAGGGCCCTGGTTTCCAGCCTCAAAGTTCCTGGCTGGCAAATCACCTGTAACAAAGAAAGCTAAATATTAGATACAGTCAATGGCTAAACCGTCCTGACTGTTTTAGAGATGTGGGTTATACATTTGATGCAATTTGTGAACAGAACCTGAGTAGAAGCGCAGTTTGGCTGTGTAGTCTACTCCATCTATGGTGAATGGGTCTCGTGAAGATAAAATCTCATCAACTCTTTCACTAACATATTTCAGTTGGCTGCTGATTGAGCTGTTTGATCGGCCAATGACGTGGAGATACGGTCTCTCCACTTGGCTTTGTACTCTGAGCCTAAAAATAATTTGATGCAGTGACTTTTCAAATACATATTAGGTTCGAGTAGGTTGAGCATAATTTAGGTTAGCTCTGTTCACTCACTTGTCCCCTCTCTCCTCATTGGTGGTGTACACTGCTTCGTCAAAGAGGAACCAGACTGTTATGAGATAGTAGCTGTGGCCAGCAATGTCTGAATGGTCATGCCAGCAAACATACTGCAGAGAGGTTTGGATCTTGTTAACTTTTTCTGTGAGGGTCGCAGCTGTGTCCATATCGTCAAACTTTGCTACAACGAGAAAAAAAATTGCATAACTAATAATATATATGAATACAAATCTATTTCAGTATTTATGTACTATATATCGTGATATATTTATCACTATATATTCTACATATTATTACATGTCACTGTGTACACGATATATAGTATACCTAGTGATATAAACTATATATATGTAGATGCAGTATACACCACTATATTATACACCAGATATATTATTTATCCTTATGTATAGTATATATCACTGTCCATACACTATATAGAGTATATATCACTGTACAATATATACTATTATGTATCACTATGTTTACTACATATTGTTATGTATTATTACATCATGCTATATATTATTCAGCTTATTCAGCTCGAATTGGCTTCATGTTAATGTGATACTCACCACCATATTTCCTCATCCTTGCCTTGAGTTGCTCCAGACTTAGCTCTTTTTCGGCTTTCTTTTTGAGAAGCCCCTTAGCTGCCATTGATCGTAAATGTCCGGCAATTATGTTTTTCAGAGCTATCGCGCGGCCAAACACTATTTGCTCCTTTGTACTGCCATTACGGTGTAATACTTCAGTTATTGGACAAATGAGCCTCCCAATGTCAATCTCTCCAGCACTAATCATTCTATCTCTCTCGGCAGCTAAAATATTTTGAAGCATACGAAGTTGCATCATCTTTCATAGTAGGTATTTCATGACACGGTTGCTGACAATATTTTCAGTCACACTAGACAATCGTTTGGCAAACATGATGGAGGAATAGAAAAGTTATATTCCATAATCTCAAATTGCAAGGTTTGTGCACATCTATCGGTACATACCCAGTTTCTCTGCACTGTTTGGGCGGTATACTGCGATGCCCAACTCCTCATGCTGCTTGAAACTGCGTTTTTTTCTCGACATTTTGTGAAATTTGTAGCCATTCTTTTTGGCTATCTCTTGAACAATCTACGACATTCAATAGGTTATGTGAAGCTTGCTTTCACTACTTACTTTCTTGCATTTTTAACCATTCGGTAACAGTTAGACGTTTGTACAAGTACCTGATTCATGTTTATGGTTTTGGCACCAGTGATACTTCGTACATCAGCACGTCTTCCTAGCTCGGCCCATCTGCTGTTCATTGCTGTTCCCAGGTCTTTTTCCTCATTGCTTTGTGCACGTAGCTCATTCAAGATGGTGTCTTCGTTGAAAGCATAGTTGTGCTGCAGGCGTCCAATATGACCTCTGGGTCGATTTACTCGATATTCTCCATACTGCCGCATGCGTTGTTCCCTCCAAGTCTTTTGGGATGTATTGCCCCCAAACAATGCAGATAAATCTGCTTGTAGGTTTTTTGTTATCTAAAAATTGTAATTCAATTTGATTATATTCAATAAAGTGAGCATCAATCATTGTGTCAGCATAAAGCTGTCATAGAATTTGTCGAGTTTATTTACCTGGTTGTTCTGTGTTTCCATTACTATTTTTTTCTTCACAGCAGTGCATACCCGTGTCTTCTCGGTCCTTGCGGGAGCTGGCCGTGTACCTAGACCTGTGATGAAGCCATGATTAGACTTTCTCAATTGAAACTCAGCTATCTCGCCACACTTTATGCAGTTGATTGCACTGTGGCACTGCTTAGCTCGCAAGCCTAATCTCTCCCATCGTTCCCTGCTAAAACTTTCCATATATTTCCTCCTGCCGACCTCTCCGTTGACGTATCCTTCACTGCAAGTAGGTACGACACAAGTTTTGAACATAAATAATTATGTTTAATGAATGACTCAACAAATTTATGCATTGTTTGCCGGAAAAATTGCACTGTAAACAATTTTGAACATGATTAGATATTTAACATTTCCAATAACTCACTTGTTGTGAAGTGCGGCATGGCTCATCTGTTTCCTTGGCTCCCATACTGCTGTCTCAATTTTCATTCGAGGAAATCCTCTCATGGTGTGGTTGTATGCCTCATATTCGTTGATGTTTATTATATGTCTGAATAACATTAGATCCGCAAACCCACAAATTACGTAGTTTTGTGCCATTGCAATTATTTAGGTCTGATCTAATCTACAATGGCATGTCCCCTATATATATAGTAAGCTACGTATGACAGCACCGTCCAGGACAAAGGTCAAAGGTTATATAAACAGTTCAATGACCACTGCACAACATCCTTCTCTTCTCAATAAAGAAATGGTCAAATAGGTACATAACATTAACACACATTTAAGCTGAAAATAAAACATAATTATTGTTTAAAATACAATACGTATATACTCTATGAATATAAAATTTATCATAATAGTATTAATCTAAAACAGTATTCAATACAAAACTTTTGATAAACATTTCCTACCTAGCTCGTGTAACGTGGGTCTAAGCTAAGATTGGATGTTGTGAGCAGGCACCGTAAGCAAGCCCTGTACCAACAAAAACATGTTCGCAAACATGAAACACTTGTACAGGCATCCACCGCAATTGGTGGGGGTGCGGTTTCCTTGGCATGCACGGCGGTAGTTTACTCTTCCCCCAATCTTGAAAAACAACAATGCAGCATGCAATGTTTTTGCCTCATAACTAGGTCAACTGTACGTTGTTGTCTCGGCTGCTGTATTTTATGTTTCGGTTTCTTCAGCATGTTCCATTTCTGTGTTTGTTTGGCTGTTATATCCATCTGCTCCACACATACTGCCATTATCTCCCACCTGTTCACCTACAAAAGATAGCAGAATGATTTCATGGGCTCTCTTGTATGCCTTCGGATAGGAGGAATTATGAGTGTATTCTCGTCCATCTAAAGATCTCACAGTCACCTGTGGTCCTACCCTATCTACTACTGTGTATGGTGTTGGGTGAAATGGAGTGTTCGTTTTTTAACTATGTGACTTCGCTTCAAAAGCACCTTAACCACCAACAGCTATGTCACATTCAAGAGCTCGCCCTTTGCTATCGGCATACTGCTTGGATTTAGCATTATACTCAAAGTCATGATCTCTAACATCAAGGTCAATAGGCATTTTCGGATCGAGAACGTTCATTCCAAAATGGGCGAAATTTTCGTTTTTCGGCGAGTACAAAATCTGTTTTTTGGAACTCTATGCTGAACGGTGGTTTTACCGTTCAGGGGGTCGTCCACCCTATGACGTTCTTGATCCGAATGCGTAGAGTTCTCCTATAATAAATATTTTTGCAAATAATGAGCCCTTTTACGTTAGTTACAATAACAAAACAAGAGTGATGAGGCCTCAAGTTTCATTTCTAACAACAATAATAATAAAATAAATAATAACAAGTCTTGAAGCATGTTGATGTTGAAATTATTTTCGGACACATTTTACTGAGGATGGTGAATTAAAATAAAATTGTAATAAATAATTATAATATAAGAAAAATTTATGATAATCATTATTAATATTACTGTTATTCAAATGATATCATCATTAATATTATTATAAGTTCTTATAGTTTTTTTTAATTATTTTATTATACTTTAGTTAGTAAAAAAAAACAATTGTTCAAATAGCCAAACATCACCAACCAACTGATAATAAACATTGTTAAAAATGAAAAATAGTAATTAGTAAAACACATAAGTAACTGGTAATAATTATCAAAATTATTATTTACTTTTTTATAATATATGTATAACCAAAAAGCTGTCACCTCAGCAGGATGCGTCTTTTACTATTCACTGCGACACTAGAAAAAAAAAAGAAGATAACTCCGATGAAGTGAACTTTTGATTTTGAACGTTCACGCATAGAAATTATGCCAGGAACGAACGTCAAAATTGCATTCGGAAGCGCTTTCCCGTGCCAATTTTTTCAAGGCATGGACGTTCTTGATCCGAAAATGCCTACTGTCCCCATGTGAACTTGACACAAACTGGGGAATCTTGGTACACATTTTGCGCCCAAACAACAGCTCTGCAGGACTCTTGTCAGTAGCTGAGTGTGGTGTATTTCTATAATTGAACAGGTAACTTTTGAGTTCATTTCCCCAGTCAGCACTTGTAGCAGCAGCTATTTGTACACCTTCTTTAACGACTCCATACATGACTCAGCAAGACTATTGTTTTGTGGCCACAATGGAGTTCCTCTGGAATGTTAAATTCCCAAATTATTGCAGAACAATTTGAACTCATTTGACACAAATGCCGGACCTGAATCTGATTTCAGGGTCAAAGGTAAACCATGTATCTGAAAAATGTCATTTAATGCAGCTATAGTGGCGGCAGCACTTGTTGATTTTACTGCTCCACACTCATAGTACCTGCTATAATAATCAATAACTAACAAAAGATAGTCTCTCCCATTGTTAAATAGACCAAAGTGGTCAACTGCCAGAGACTCCCACTGTGCATTTAATAGCTGCGATGACCTTATGGGCTCCGGATATTGTTGTCTACCAACAATTTTACACCCATGACAACTCTTTATGTATCTTTCAACATCACTATCTAAGTTGCGCCACCAGACTTCTGTACGCAAATTTATCTATTATTAGTTAATTAGTCAATCCTTTTGTAGCTGGTTTGTAAACTTTCATTTTTGGCATGTTCACTTGCGTTTGTGACACACTGAAAGGAACGAAACCTAAAACAACATTTCCTGCCGCTGAATTATTAGCTCATTTTTCCACTCGGGGAAAGTAAATGCAACGACTGAGGAACTTTCATAAAAAAAGTATTATATGGTTAAGTTTGAGTTGGTTCCAATTTGTGCATTATTGTTAATAGCTCACTATTCAAGGCCGAGTGAATCACTGGTCTCTCTGGAGCTTTTAGTGGAATGTTGAAAGGCAGCTCCTAGTTCTCATTGACTAATTACTTTGTTGTGAGAAATGCTCATAGTGGGTCTCATCACATCTGGAATGAAAATTTTATCTCACAAATCAGCTTGTGACTTTTGACCAGTTTCCATTTTGTAAAGGGGAACATGCACTTAATCTGCTCTTGCATTGAATCATCAAGTAGTATAGGACAAATAATCGTATATTTTGACTGTCGGCTGAATCAATGAGAATATTTGGTCCAGGGCCAAAGTGGTTTTATATGCCTGTATCCAATGCCTACTCTTGTGTATTGGCTTGCCCATTTATGTGTTATGTTTCATGTCTCCATTTTGTTGCTTCATTTCCTTCATGAGTCATTGTTCATTCTAGATTACTGTTGGTGGAGGTGAAAAGATGTAGGTACAAATATTGATTGGAGTGGAAAGTCTGCAAGTTATGTGAAATGGCTAGTAAATGAAGAGTGGTTTTATTTGGATATGTTGATGTTGGCTATGATAATGAAAGCGGAAGTCTGCTGTGTATGTGGTAGTAGTAGAGGTAAGAGTACAGTTGTAAATATTGCACTAATAGAGGTAGTGACGGTGGCAGAGGTGAAGTTGGGGTGGATGCAGAGACCCTGGCTATGTCGAAAGTAATAGTAGTAGTTGTGTTAGAAGAGAGGTGTCGGCAAGCTGGTGGTGTTGACACACTTGTCATGTCTCCTGATTTTCAAGTACTAATTTTCTCCACTCCTAAATATTGCTGTACACCCTGAAAACTCCATAAAATTTAAGGCTCTCAATTAATCGAGTTATTTTAAAGATTAACCAGATTAATTGATTTTTAAGATCAAAAAGATTAACCTTTTATGACTCAGTTAATCTTACAAAAAGAAACCCCAGTTACGTCACTATAATACTGTTTATTATGCTAAACACATCTATCAGTTTGTCTACATGAAGAGGGAGATTCCTTTTTGAGTGTTTCCTCACATAACCTTATCTTTGTCACTAAATTTCAATCATGCTATCCTGAAGAAAAATCATGGAAATGTCCATCTTGTCACTTTGAACAAGTCAATTTAACTTGATGTGAATCAAGACGTTTGTAAATGAGTGTTGTTGCAAAACGAGTAAACTATCACTAGTTCTCAGGCTGTTGTTTTGCTGTCGATTGGAGTGCAATGGAGAGACCTTGAATGTTGTTATGATTCTAAACGAGATTAGTTTTGAGATCTGTTTTATTTTAGGGATCCATTTTGACATCATTACTTTGGTACACATTTTGCTACGATCAATCTCATTATCCTCCGTCCAATGGAAAGTTTTATAGTCAGAAATGCTTATAAAACACCTGGAATGTAATAAATAAATAAATAATAATTAAAGCTTTCCTATAAATGATGATTGTTGGTAATGATAATAAAAAAAACTATAATAGATATGTAAAAGAGACCAATAATAATAGTTAACAAAATATCTTATATAATAATAACATGTAATACGATGTAATATGGTTTATCCTTTAAAACAATTTTCATATTACTGTCTTTATTCGTTCTAATAATAAACAAGTGTTTTTTGTTTCCATTAAACTGTTGTTTTTATTTTTATTGTTGTTATTATTCAGCACAAACAATACAATTAATTGATAACATATTATAATTATTATTTAAAAATTGAAACTTACCGGGCATATCATTTTTTTAGTATAGTATCTATTAATTATAACAATAATATTGAATAACAACAATAAACAATTATTTGTTACTAGATTTTGCGGTTTCATTTATTTATTATTCCGATCAAAGCTATTTGTTTATCTATAAACTATTGACCTACACCGCCAAAATATATCACGATCAATTAATCAGGTTATCAAAAATACCTAAACGAAGTTCAATTATGATGTTTTTATTATTTATCCTGGTATATCCAAGGGTTTTCTCTTTTCCCCATAAAGGCTTTGGAGAGTAGGAGTTTTGTGAGAAAATAAAAATTAATAGTTTTCTATGTTATATTAATATATGCCAAAGATAAAAGTATATTCTTTGTTCACATTTGATATTCAGGTTTCTGTTAACTTCTGTATCCGACAATCTTATTTTCTTTCAGTCATGTGTGCCTACACTTTGTACCTACCTGAACATGTACTGTAAATATCAAAACTTTAAATAGCAACTAGTTTTAGTTTGTTTCCTTCCTTTTCAGTTATGCGTTCAAAAAAAGTTTTGTTCAGAGTTACATACATAAATACATACATACATAATTGTTTATCATTGTGATATTACACTTTTGTGATATTATATTTGTTATTTGTTCCTGGAATGACAAATCCATGAGGTTTGCTAATCTCATTCTACAAGTATGCAGGTAGATGGATGATGACTTTACTGCCCCATCATTGCATTTATATCACATGAGTACATAAGATTAAAAAATAAGATTAATTTGAGATTAATGGAAAAGATTAAGATCAAGATTAAGATTAAAAGTTCTTAATCTTTGACAGCCCTAATAAAATTGAATTTCTTTCCAAAAACCTCCATCAAACTGCTAGTATTTGTCTATTGGAAAAGAATAGACTTCCAGATGTCTTGTGTGGACATCATTTTTAAAATTACCTTTATACACATAGTTTTAGTTTGTTCGAAATAGTAATTGGTCTACCTAGTAATTGGTGTACCGCTTTCCATAATCCAGTTCATTCACCTCAGCAGTTGACTTTCTAAACTAATAAACAAACTAAAAAATCGTTGAATTTGCCTCTCCTCAATCACCCCATTTATGCCTTCAAACCCTGTCTGATGAATTTCACAAAATGATGGCTCAACCTAAAACTTGAAAGTGAATGCAAGTCTTTGGCATCAACTTATGAAAATCATGTTTTACCTTGACTTCACAAAAGTAAAGGTTGCTTTTGAATGCTTACGGAAGCATAAACCAAGCCTACATTTATTTCATTTCTTCTATACGTATCAATGATTATATTTATTATGCTGTGTAATTATTTTATGTTTGTGGGTGTATAAAAGGCTCACAGATTTCTTTCATTGATTTTGTAACGAGTAAAACAATGTAGACTTTATAGCATGCTTGATTAAATGGCAATTGGAGAGCATGAGTAATGATTACCAGCTCAAGTTTCAAACGCACTGTTTTCACCTTCAGCTATCGAAAAACTTATTATCTCAAGTTTAAAATTGATTAATTTTCCTTAAATTAAATGCTAATAGTTTACGCATTTGTTTGGCACAGACATGGTGTGGTTAGTTATAACATAGAAGTTGTAAGCAGCAGTGCTGTACATCTGTGCTGTTGTAAAATAATATGTAAATACCGTATCTCTAAAGCTACGTTCACACTATGCTATTCTCGTCGATGCGATTATTGGGAAGAATCGGGAGTTGTTCTCCCGATTATTTACAAGAGTTTACACTTGCGATTTTTGTGCCTGATATTGCATGGGCTTGGCAGTTGTCAAGACATCGCATTTCGTTGTCAACTACAGAACATCAAATTATTATTAATAATAATACGATATAGCTTATATTACCAGATATTCCAATAAATTATACCATTTCTTCACTCATCAATAATAAGAAATAAATTACAAATAATAATAAATAATTGTAAGTATATTTAACTTTAATTAATAATAAATAAATGATAACAACTTTTTAAAATGCAATTATTTATTATAATCACGGAGCTGGTAGTTATTTTCTACTTATGTTGACAATAATTAGATACTCACATTAATATTTTACTTGTAAACAAGGTTTGCAATTGATCAGGGAAATAACAAAAAATATTATAAAATTGGTTAAATAATAATTATCAAGCAGTTGCAAGTTTCTTGAAAAGTATCAAATTGAAAAGCCGTGATTTGGATGCTGATTGGCTAGACACGCCAATAATCATACAGAGCTCCATCACTACCCAATGAAAATAAAATCTGCCACCGATTGTGAAATCATTAAGATTTCACTGTTAACACGTGCGAGCCGATTTTTGGCTCCGCCCACTCGGCAGAGAATAGCATAGTGTGAACGTAGCTTAATACACAGGCTCAATCAGATCCTTGAAAAGAATAGGGTTCAATTATCTGCAATTTATAGATACTTCTATAACCATTGTGCTGTTAAATTTTTCTTGCAAACAGTAAAGGGGCCCTGCCCTTTCACCCACCTAATTACTTGTCATAAAAAGTGGCAAACTATATTAGGTGTGTTGTTTTCTTATCTCGGCCAGTTGTTTTGAAGAATGGAGCACACTTTGGTATGTGAACATAAACATCTAAACATGGTGTTGTACATTACGATTTCGGTGTTTGCTTCTAGCTCTTCATGTAAATGCATGCATTGTGCATAAGTGTATAAATGCATGCATGCTCCATGTGATTAAGATTTCCAGATTATTTATTTTACTTGTAGCCACCAAAGAGAAGATACCTGCGAAACAACGATCTGAAAACTGACCATAATCTGCATGTGAGAATGCTGTAAAAATGCTGTTTTGAGTATTGCTCTTTTGCATTTCTACTGAATCCAAGACTCTTTCATTGTATTTAGGCAGATAAATACCTGATATATTCAATTGCGCATACATTTCAGATTTTTTCTCGTAGCAGCTCAGAAATTTCATGAATTGAAATAATTGTAAACTCTCTTGTTGGTCATGGAATGATATGCCTGCTGCACTTGGCTTTCAATATATCTGTACTGCTGTTATATTTCAGTGTCCAAAGAAATGCTGTTTCACAGAAAGCTGCGTTGAATCAGTTTCAGTGCCAAAAACCTATGTTCTGGAGGTGAGCTGATGTTCTGATTTAAAAAAAAAACTGCATATGTAACATACTCATATTAGTTTGCAATGTTGCTTCCCGACCAACTGTTCAGTCACCTCGTGTTAATGAAAATGAAATTTTTCGTTTTTGTTTCCAGCGGTCAGATAGCACAAGGTCTATGTAGTTGTGCTTTCAATTTCAAAGAAACATTACAATACTTGGCAGCATTATAACCTTTTTTTGCAGACAAATTTTCAAGAAACCTATATTACGCTGAAAAGCCTGAAACCATTAGTGGAGAGAGGGTAAGTTTTAGCTACTTGTTTCATATTTGAGCTTCATATATATTTATTTACAACTAGCTGACAAGATCATTGATGCAAGTCATGATAAACAAAAATGTTGTAAATTAAAACTTTTTGCCATGCCATAAACATAAAAAGCAGTTCGGAATTTTGAAAGTTTTCAGACATTGGTTTTGGTTTTTAGAGACTGAAACAATCTTTTGTACTGAAAAGCTGAAAATGCAATTAGTGTAAACGAGCTTAGGTGGAGATTGCTAATACTTCTATTTAGCCACAGAGTCAACAGTCATTTCACCATATAAAATAATGGCTTTGAACTTGTTGTCCCATTTTACCTGTGAACATCACCTCATTGCGCAGGTAAGATGAGACAACAAGAGTTCACAGCCATTATTTCTTGTACATCGTCAGCTAACACATTTATGTAGGAATAGATTTCTCACACCACAGGCCGCATAATAAGTGTCTCTCTAGCAACTAACGCTCTCGTGATTTAATCACAGCTTACTTGTCAGCCATCCAATTTTGATTGCCTTGAATTTTGACAGACAATTTCTGTTTTGTGCTTGGCATAAATGCAACTGCAGAGATATTTTCTATTGAAGAAAACAGATGGCATAAAATAACTGCAAGTTTTGTGATGGCTTTTGAAACTGATAACTACTTGTCAAACCTGTAATCTTTTTGTAGATGGAGAATATTGCCCCCACTGGCTGTTAAAAAACAAGTAGATGCTGAACTAAATATATGCAAGCTGCAAACATGAACTTTGAACTATATGCATTTGTATTAATATCAATTTTGTTACTTGACAACGGTACATTAATGGTTTATTTTCTCATATCTAATAAGTCTATTCTCGTATAAGCACCTTCCCACCTTCTTGCATATTTTTTCATACTAGAGTTGAGATTATAATAAAACTACTGATTCCAAGTCTAAACCCATTTGTGGATTTTTACAGCTCAAAGCACAGGAGGCTACAAATTAATGCTATGCTTTACTGCACCCAGGTAGTAAATACATCTCATGATTGGCTAATTTGATTATTTAATAAACATTCAGTCAACAGCCAGCTATTGCATCATTGTACACTTGGTGAACTTATTGCCGGTGTGGTTTGTAGACCATTAATGTGAATATGAAAGCCAGTGGCATCAAATATCACGATATGAGAACATGATAAACACTTCTACATTTATCTTTGAATAAGCAATTAACTAGCTAAAACTTAACTAACAATCACCTGGTACGCATGTAATGGGGATTCCTCCATGGCGCAACATGAATCATCGCACAAAGCATGAAGAGTACGGTAACTATTCTAGAGGCAAAAATGATCATTTGTGCATGTCCAGAGCATCAATTTCAATGTGGAGAGGAGCTCTTACGAATCCCTGTAGCGCATTTCTTCAGGCTCTAACACACGGTGGCAAAAATTGAGCATTGTTACATTAAGACCATTTATAGCGCTCTGAGAGTGTTTGGCAGCACCGATCTATTAGAGACTATAACTTTGCATGATCTCCCTTTCACATGTTCTATCTCATCACATTTGTCAGAAGAGCAAAACTTATCTCGTTTTGGTTACTTTTGGTATACAAATGAAAGATTTGGTATGAAACTGAACT
The DNA here is from genome assembly GCA_945261195.1 of Cryptosula pallasiana. Lineage (NCBI taxonomy): Eukaryota > Metazoa > Bryozoa > Gymnolaemata > Cheilostomatida > Cryptosulidae > Cryptosula > Cryptosula pallasiana. The sequence goes on along the minus strand of OX183131.1, from coordinate 56,857,503 downwards.
AATGTCAAGAAGTCATAGTGGGTGCAGAAGAGCCGTATATGATAACGCTATAGATGCTTCCTAATTTAAGAATTTTTTTATTACGACTTGAAACCAACCAATCTAGTGACAGTGTGGAAATGACTGGGGTTTTTTGTGCTAATGAAAGTGATACGCTGTCTTTATTTGAGCAGCTGGTTAGAATTGCAATAGTAGAGAAAGTAGCAGGCAGTGGTTGCGGGTGTGGTTTTTTACTCTTGACCCTAATGTTTAAACAACTATGGAGCTAACCAACCTATTCCGCAAACTAATGTAAAGTGAAGTGTTATGCAGCTATTCCAAAGTTTACCCGTATAGCTGCTAAACAGAGCAGCCACCTGTAATTTAATGTAATAATTACCTGATCAGCGGGTTGTGGTCAATAGTTATGCAATCTATGCATTAGTTCTCCCATAAAGACATGAAAATTGTGGTGAAAGCAAATGGCAGGAACGGCCAAAAAAAGTGACAAGGAAAGTATGTGCTTGCATTTTACATACACATGTAGTGTTTTTAGCGTTACAAAAATTCCTGAATGATAGTTTGTAATAGTTCCGATTATTATCAAAGGTAACACTTGTTAAAAGTGCTTTAAAATCTCAGCTTTATGCATCACACATTTATTTTTTATTATTACAGTTTTTACAGCAAGAGTACACAGTATCTTGCTCCTCAAAAATAAATCGCCATTACTTGCATTGCCTGTTGATAAATTCATCACATAAAATCCTGCCAAGTTCACTAAACAATTCGTTAGAATCAGCAGCAGCTAATGAGTATAATGGAGTCTCATTGAGTGAAACATACATACATAGAGTGTAACAGGACACTCATACATAGAGTGCAACAGGACACTCATACATAGAGTGCAACAGGACACTCATACATAGAGTGCAACAAAAAAACAACAGGACACTTACAAGTTGTTTGTTACACCAACTAGCCAGTCAGGTGAGGTGCTGGGTGTACTGCAGTCATCCAGGGCAGCTAGTACCCTTGAAAAATCTGCTGCATTTGTGAACATCACATGAACTGGTTTGATAATGTACTATGAAAAAATATCTCACTTATACCTGTGGACATACCGGTAAAGCTACCTTGTAGAGACTCTATTTAACTGTGTGGTTTTTTGGATTTTTTTACAAAAATACAACTTGTGTTATATAATAAGTATTCATATGCACAACAGAATGATTATCAATTTTTCAAAAAATTCAAAGGCTTAGAAGTCAGCTATTGAAACCAACTCAAGCGGTAGATGATTGCGGCTCTTCGAATCTTAACAAATAAATTATGATTCTGCCATTGCTCCATGGATTGTATTCTGCCATTGCTCCATGGATTGTATTCTGCCATTGCTCCATGGATTGTATTCTGCCATTGCTCCATGGAGTGTATTCTGCTCTTTATAACAATGGTTCCATACAAGATGTGCACTCAAAGGTTTTTATGTACATGAGCAAATGTAACAATTTAACATCATCTCACTGAATACAACCAGATCAAGTGCAAAAGTCTGGCACAGATTTACTGGTAATTTTAGAAACTAAAAATCTAAAGGTAAGTTTTTATTACATTTTTAGATCAAACCTATGTCACTCGCAATAGTATTGTAGACGCCATCAATGATGAATGAATAAGAATCTGTAAAAAGTTGTCAGCAAAATGATGGGATAAGTCTGTATTTAAACTATTGATATTTTTGGGGTATTTCCATTTTTATTTTCAGGATTTAGGGAGCACGGCCTATAATTTAATGCTTCCCAATAACCAAAAAGTTTGTTAGTTGACTGCACACACTACAACTATGCATTCTTGTCCATTTAATGATTACATGTAGCCTATCTATTTTACACACACACAATAAATAATAACTCTCCTTGCTGAGACATTGCCCTGACAGACAGACGATTTCTCAAGTTGATGTCGGTTTGCGGTCATGGATACAACAATGTCCACTTGGTTTTGTAGCTGGTATGAGTCGCTGTAAAACTTCAATTTTTTGAAGTCTCTTTTTTCAGGTATTATAAGGACATAGCGAGTACGGTCATAGTATTATTGCACTGATGTGTTAGAAGATGCCCCAACACACTGAAAATGTTTTCCTATATCAACAACCATTGCCGATCAAGCCTAATCCAATTATAATTAATTAGTATCTGCTTGAGCTTGGCACAAATTGTTTAGTACATTCCCAATGAGTGTTTGGCAACAAATGCCTTGGTAATGTAATCACTTAAAGTATATGCAGTGATTTTATTAAACTTCAAACATTTAAATAATATATGCGATGATCACCTTCATTTATCACTACTCAATACTAATGCTTACAGAACTTTTAGTCTGTTATTATAAAGCTGTTTTGTCAAATTGATTATTTCAACAAAGATAACAATTGATCAAAAATAAAAAAAAATCACGTTATTACAGAACTATTAAATAGTGTTCAATATTATTTATTGATCTCAGCTTTACAATGTAATTTAGATAAATGTTACATTGTATTTTTTTGTGATCAAGATAATTAGAAAAGTGCAGCAGCTAAGAAAAAATTCATCACGGCATGAAGCCTTAGTAATAAATGAAAACAATTTAAACAAAAAAACTATTATCCGAACTATTTTTAAGCGGATATGACTATTTTGTTTGAAGTTGTCCTCTCACCATATACTTTATGTAGACAGCAAAGAAAAGAAAACTTCTAAAAAAAATCAAATTCACAATTTTTAATGTTTCACTTACTGTCTTGCAATAATACTGTCTCACCTTGATAATGAAATAATCTGTACCAGCTCATGTTGTTTCATCAGTATTGATTGCACATTGAAATTATTTTGTTCATAGCGAGGTTCTTTATCAATAAATGTCATTCTGAATTTGCAATAAAACCAGCCTACCATAGTTTATAACGTTATATGCTTATTACTCTTTTCGAGAATTAAATAGCTGTTTGCATGTAACTGATGTAATAAAAAGGAATACTGATATTGTCAAAAATACATTTTCGATGTAAAGCGCATTGATGTTACAAATTTTGGTCAAATCTTGTAACCTTGAATGACCATCAAACACAGTTATACATTGCAAATGATGCATTTCTCATAATTTCAAGCATTTTCATCTCTTTTTACGTTATTTATTTTCACTGTTGCAGTGAAACACCAGAAAACACACTTAAAATTTGGTGAAGTGTTAAAATGCAAAATATTTTTGCTAGTGAACTAATAGTTTGTCATATATCCAATATTTAGTTAGATTAGCTTAGTCTTCGTTATGGTAGCACCATGAAAACTTTCAGATTTTGAGTAAGTTGAAAAAATCTAATAAAACAATGAATAAAATTTTAAAATGTGTCTTATACTATTTCACTGGACTAGTTCTCACTGAAAGCAAATAAGTATGTCAAGTGTCTAGTTATAGTATGTCTGGTAGGTGATGCCAGTCAATATTTTTTACCATTTTTAAGCTTATTGTTGTTTCACACTGAAAATAGATAATTTCTTATGCACAGCTTCGCCACAAACGATGCCTCCAGAGAGATGTTTGGTAGGGCCACCCTCTTGAAGCATCCAATGATTGAAGTATTTTGTGTCCAGGACCCAATTTGTTGGTTCAATCCCATTGAAAAATGCGAGTGTTGATCAACGTGGAAAAATATGTGGCTATTTTACAAGCTACTAACCTCACGACTGAAAACGACTGTTGAAGATCAAATGTCAACGTTGAACACATGCCGAAAATGTCGATTGACTTCGAGCATCGACAATGTCACACTGCCGCTCAATGAACATATTTTATATCACACACAAAGTATATGTAAAATCAATCTGTAATTGGCACAAGCCATCACCTACCAAAGCTAATAAAAAAAAACTGACAATATTGACAACACGTACTGATAGCCAACCAAAACATTGATACTTTAGTAAGTTATTGAAAATTAAGGCTGTTGCTTTCCCTAAAGAGAAGACAACTGCTTATAAATAGCGAAAAATTCATTTTAAGAGATGCAATGTTGTTCAGTTCTTCATTTTTAATTCTCAATGACTGAAAATATCAAACAAAAACATGTTGAAAATATAACTTTAGAAAACACATATAAGTCATTGAGACTTGCACGCTTATCAATAAATAAAAAAAAAAACAATCTATAAGAAATTACATTAGCACTATAACTTGCATATAGCGGTTGGTCTCTTTTTACATTTATTTCGCTCATGACATATGATTCTTTTAATCCAGGATGCTGCGTAATCCAGCAGAAAACAGGCATTGGTCATCACTGCAATCATAGAGAGCACAACTCCACTATCATCCACCTGTAAAAGTACTCAGAAGAAAAACATGTGTGCTGTAGGCTAGAAATTATATTTTATAGCAATATTTTAGCTCGGCGATCTCCATAATTGCTTTAGTTATATTAAAACTGGAAAATAATCAGAAACGTAATCCGCTTTGTCATGAGCGTTTGAACACATGCTACAGATGACGCAACAGCCGAGAAGTTTGATTCTAATCAAACTTGCTTCTACCCTGAAGTGCCTGGTGTTAATGATAACAACTAATGCTTCCCCCACGGATGTGCGTGGAACTAAAATACAATTAATGCCGCATCTTGTTCTTATAACATTTGAGTTGTCTTCTCTTTTGGAAAGAAAACTACTCACATTAGTTTAATTACGCTTCACAGTTTGCTTGGAGACAGGCTGCAGCTATGTCTATCGATAGAAGTACTGAAAGTCATGCTGTAGATAATACTACACCTCCAGAATTGCATGGTGCCATACAATAGTTGAAAATACCCCCACAGTAACACTGAGAGTCTTGCTACAATTGATAATGCACTGCTAGAAATGCTTGAAGTCAGACAGCAGTTAAAACTACCGAAGCAGAAATGCTTCAAATCATACAACAGTTGGTGCTAAATTCACACAGATGCTTTGAGCCATGCCTTCAGCTGGTGAGTTAGCTTATTTCTGTTATGGAGTTATCCTCTCATTGAGAAAGACAACTACACTCATTAGTGAAGTTTCATTTCACTGAGGAGCTTGAAGGCGTCCTAAATTTGACGCTACTACAGCCTGTGGAATGCCTTGAGCCATAAAAAGTAGAAGATACGCCATCAGAAGTGCTTTCAACCATACAATGCATGATGCTACATCAGCGAAAGTGTGTCAAGCCACGCAACAGCTGATGACTGTCTAGCATTAACACATTGCTCGCCACTGTCTCTCAGCAGTACCATTGATTCAATCAAATGAAAAGTTTGAAATTGGCGCTAAAATTTCCTCAGCTCATCAACTTTTGTTGGGCAATACGCCATTGTTTGGCAGAACGGTAGTATTCGAGTTGCATCCATCTAACTTTGAGTCGTGTTGCTGTCATGAGTTGTTTTCGTTAACATGTTTTCTTGATTCGGCAGCCTGAGGGACAGTTTTATTAGATGTAGTAACAATCTTGATTCAGACTGATTTTTTTTCTGTGATAGAAACAATTTGTCTAGTCACTCATATATGATCGAATGCTGTCAATATTTTGTAAGTGTTGACAACCGTCTTGTTAGACACGTTTGGTGTATTATCTTTATCAATGTTGTCTTGTGTTAAATGAAAGTTAACCAATATATAAAGATGAGCACATCACTGCGAGTTCTTTATATCAATAACTACAGATTAGAGACACTCAAAAACTTTATCAAATGAGTTTTTATAGTTGCTGATTAGCCACCCTTGTATTGGAGCAAGAATATCAGCTTTGTTTTTTGCTAAATACCTCCTGAAAAAACTACAGCGCAAGTTGAAAATCATCCGATAACCAACAAATTATCAAGGCTGCATCCAGTTGCCAAGAAACAAGTGTGAGATTACTTCTGCAGCTGTCTGCATCAGTCATTTAATAAAGCAGGAAGAGCTACAGTATAGCTAGTATGTTGGAATGTTTTGACTGGTCGCCTGTACAAAAAACACAGAAGATGAATTGCTAAAAAAACCTGTCTCACATGACCTATCAATAATTTACAGCATGCAAACTCCGGTTGGACATACTCGCTCCTTTTAACGTATGAGTCAGAGCAAAAGGAAGCATAAACCTTCAACAAAAAGTTATACAAGTGCAAAGTTTGATTGGGGTATGGAGAAGCATTTTTCCACAAATTTTCAAACAAAGATCAACTAAGTAAAACAATGTTGGAATTTTCTAACATGACAGTTGTTGCCCTTAGAGGGCAGGACAAGTAGATTTGATATGTCATGTGATCTTCAATCTAAGCGGTTCTGGCTTGTTGCCATTTGTATGCTCATTAGTTTTAGCGAAAGCAACTGAGGTCAATTAATAGGACGCACAGGCGGCGTTTAAATATAGCACAGCTGCAGTCAGTGATGACGTACTTCAACGAATTAACTGAATATCCAGATCTGTCAAACTATTGAATATTAGGAAAAGTGTTGGGAGAAAAATCAACAGAGTAGCCAATAGAAGCGAGACGTTTATAAGTCTGTCACAATAACATAGGCTCACTAGTGATTGAAACAGTTGGCAGGTTTGGCACCATTTAGATTATAGTATTGCTAAACAGGCTTATATAGGGAATAGAGTGAGACAAAGATATGTAAAACTTTCTCAGGCCCTTTTGGAGTTAAAAATTAAACTGAAGTTAAAATTTAAAATATACAAATGTGCATGAGAGTACAACCACAACTTTGCAATGTCCTCTTCTCGTCTGAGAAATAATGTGCTTTTCTCCAAGCAAAGAAAGTTTTTTTTCTGACACAAAAGATACTTTTTTCCCAAGTAAAAAGTGTCATTTTTTTGTGCGAAGAATTTAGTTTTTTGTGCAAAGAAGGTTTCTTTCCCGCGCAAAGATTGTGTGTTTTTGTGCGAAAAATGTCTTTTTTCGCGCAAAGAATGTGTGGTTTTTCGATCGAAGAATATTGGTATATTTGTGCGAAGAACGTGTTTTTTTAAGTCAAAAAATCTCGTTTTACTTACGTGAAAAATGTAGTGTTTTGCATGAAAACCTTTTTATAATGTATACACATTTTTCTTGCGAATAAAGTAGGAAAAAGTTTTTCTCGCGAAAACCCTTCATCTTACATAACTTTTTTCGGGCAAATGGACAAACATATTTAACTTCTTGTATGACATGAAGGGCTTTTCGTGCAAGGATTTCCATTGGTTTCAGCTCATGCCAATCGGTGCAACTTTATCTATTTAAGAACCATTGCATTTACACAAAAAGCATTTCCTTTAACAACAGTGACCATGAACATGAACATGGACACATATATGTGTATGGAAACGGCTCAAACTTTAATTCTTGTACTAAAACTATACCAATAACTATACAATGGTAATCCAACAATCAAAATCACAATACAATTTTCAGTATAAACCTACGTACCACATTTATAAACTAGTCAGCCTCATGATCTAAATCGACATAAAAATCCCAACATCAGGCCCCAGCACAATAAATGACACAAAAAAATTAAAACACTTGGTGAACGCAAGAAGGTACTTCAGGGAGCACAAAAAGTTAAAAACACCTGGTGCTCACAAAAAGATACCTCAGGTGCAATAAACGGGACCGGGAGAACCTCCATGACCCTAACATACAAATCCATGTCTTAATTACCATATCAAATCACAATAATTACCAAACATTCTAAACACCTGGTGAACACAAACAGGTACTTCACAGCTGGTGCCTACTTAAAGTACACCTGGAACCAGGTAACCTTTTCCTTAGACTCCATGACAGAGATCTGCTCCCTTATTACTACCCTCGTTTGGTTCAACCTAGATACTTTTTTTCATGGTTGTAAGATGTCATTGTGGCCTGGTATATTTTATGCTCGTAATTTGACAATTATCTTCCAACGGACAATCAGCTTCAGTTACACTTTTTGGCAGATTGGTTGCTGGTATATATGATACGTTCACGAGCTGTTTATCAGCTGGTCGAGTTAAATTTTCTCACAAGGATTCTCTCTACTCAAGAGATGGCTCCAAACCAGTAAGGATGGATAAAAAACCTTATAAAACCCAACTATCAACTTTCTGCCATCAAAAGTGTGGTGTTTACATGTTATATCTCTCAAAATCTGCAATTATTTTTCCCAGAGCTTTATCACCTAGTTTTTTTTATTTGAATTGAGCGAAAAAGCGTTTTGCTCTGCCCACCGTTGGGTTACTCACCAAATGCAATCATACGGGCTCAGTTATTGGAACCTCAAAAGTCTGGTGCTGGCTGGAAAAACTGAACTAAAATCAATCCAAAATCGAACCCGAATAAACATTAAAAAGACAAGTTTGATAGTACAGCAACAAGCAAAAATTTTCTCAAACGAGTTCTAGGTTAGTTTTCAATGCAACTACGAGTGCCTAAAAATATTTTCACCATTATTAAAGTAGTGAAAGAGCCTGGAGACGTCAACCATGGAAACTTGATGGATAAAGATCTATGAATGAATCACCACATTTCTATTTTCTGCACAAGCAAATGACAATTTATGCACATTTGCTTGACCGCGGGTAAAAGGAACAACTGTGTGAGAGACAGTTGAGATGCTTGGAGTATTACTCACGAGGGGAAAACTACTGAAACCATCACTCTAGAGTAAAAATATAATTTTTGGTTTTTATTTGTGGAAGTTCCTGCGTATTGAAGAGAAGAGTGGGAGAGAATAATAAAAGAGTGGGAGAAAAAGTGAGTTGGTAAAAACAAGAAAGTAGATGTAAAACTATCTGCTTTTGCAAATATTATTTTTCAAAATTGGTGGCAAATCTATAATTGTGGTAACTGTTAAGCTGAGAGCCTAATGTAGTTGTTAGCCTCAGGACTTGGTGATCACCTTAAGGACTGAGTGAACTTTGTACTCGAATGTATTAACTTGCCTGTTTCTGAGTAGCTGTTAGTGGCTGGTCAACAACCTCGGTTTCATCTTTAGATGTCGTAGGTTGAAGTTTGGACATCAATTTGAATGTTAGGCGGTTAAACTGAAATAACAATGGTGTGTTCAGGAATGCTTTGATACTAAATGATGATATTGTGCTTTGCTGCTACTTCAACTTTAGTTTTGTAATCTATAAAACAGAGCTGCAATACTTGTACTTACGACACTTGTATCCACATCCTTTTTGTGTTGAACCCAATAGTGGCGTCGCAAAGCATAACTTGCAGTTTTCTTTTTGAACTCAGTATCACAGTTCTTATAAGTGCAATAGACCCTTTCACATGGTGGTGGACATTTACCAATAAACTTTTGTTGACGATCTTTGGTAGACTCACAGTAGCTGCACTCACGCACAAAGGATATTGCATCAGGGTGAGTCACTGACTGAATGTGTTTTGACATACTCCGCAGTGACATGGTTGAGTATTTACATGACTTGCTCACTCGACAATGATACTTGTGACACTGCAAACATTGCCCTGTTGTTTTGCGATTGTCTTTGGGTGGCTTTGCTTGGTCGCATCCACAGCTCTCTAGTGCTTTATCAGTGACCTATATCCAATGAAATCTTTGCTTATTAAAACATGGACAAAAAATTGTGAAAAGCAGCAATCTTCCAGGTGTTTCCAGCAAAAACTTAATTTGGAGCTCACAATGGAAAGCTACCTCAATTTCAACCGGGACGCAGAAAGTTGCGTTTTGGTTAGCGATTAGCTCTGGTCCACCTGTGCTGGCTGTTGGTGTTGATTAACAACCATTACATAACAGACAGGACTAACTTTTGGTCGCTGAGACAGAGAAACGCGCTTATTTTCAACCTAAGGGGACGAAGTAGTTTCCAATCTTCCAACATTTATGTCACACCACTGCAGTTATTTGGCATTTGTTACTCGTAAATTTTAAACTATTCTTGTACATGACAATCACAAAGCAAATAGTGACGTTATCAAACCTTATAAAAACTTGTTGCATTTGGCAACGATTATATGCAATATATTGGACATTTGAGGCCCACACATCCTAATCCATCATTGGCGTGACACTATCAGATGCTCAAGTAAATGTTCAGCTATCTACCAACCAAACTAAGCATTTTAATAAGTGTTGATTAGAACTTTTCTATACTTTCCCAATCACAATTTTTCCACGCAATCATACTTGAATGTTCTAAGGTTCTGGCACACCATTAATGAATAATTATTAATTTATTATCAGAGACTTTTTTCAGTGACAGAAAAGTAATGAAGCAAAAATCAATTTGCCTTTTCTTGGCGTGGTAAACCCATATAAACCCACTATATTATGTAACCCACTGTATTATGTAACCCACTATATTATGTAACCCCACTATATTATGCAAACCCACTATATTATGCAACCCCACTATATTATGCAACCCCACTATATTATGTAACTCATTATATTATGTAACCAACTATATTGTGTAACCCCACTATATTATGTAACTCACTATAATATGTAACCCCGCTATATTATGTAACCCTAATCAAACAGTGCCGTGATGCCAATGCTCCCATATATTACTCCACAAGTCACAAGAGTAGTTTTATTATGCAGGATTTTGTAACTTCACCTCACTGACTTAAATGTCTCCCCAGCTTGGCAAGCTCACAGTTCCTTTTGTACTTGGTAACAAAAATGCTAGAAAAATGGCATTACAGTTGACCAGCAGACTCCATGAATATTTGGTTAAACCGTGTTTTAAAGAGACAAAAATCAAGTGAGAAAACAAAGTTTACTGATTGTAAAGAATTGAAGATTGACGAATAACTCACTTGTCGTGAAAGATTTAGGTGATTTCCAGAAGTTAAATGGTATTGAATGTTTGTGAAATTAATAAAGTCAATCACTTTGTTGCAGGTAGAGCAGATCATTTGATCTCCCTTGGTATGAAAGGTTCCCTCAGGATACATTGCTGCTCTACTCTCAGCAGTTAGTTTTGTCCGTTTTCGTGGCTTTACACAGGATACCTCTCTTGATGTCTTCAACAGAAATTTTGTTTGATGTCAAGTTCAGTAGGGTAATTCAACTGGCTGTTTGTTGCAAGCAATGCAAAATACTTCATTTTGTTGACAGGCAGTATTTTTCGTCCCAGCAACAGGAAATATAATGAGTACAAGCCTTCTAGTTTGTAACGTGTGAGAGTTACTCAGGCAGTAGAGCACTGCCCTCCATGGAGTTCTGATGCAAAATTGAATTTTTGATATAACCTTGAGCTTACAAATACTTGAGGCGCTTTGTAGCAAGACTACATTGTTGTGTTATAAGACGATAAAAACGGTAACATGATTTTTGTAACTACACATACAAACAGGTAATATATTTGTCTGTATGTCCATCAGCAAGGTTTATATGCTTGTAGTTGCCCCTTGATAAGTGCCAAAACCGCCACACTGAGAGAAGCAATAACCTAGTGCAAAAACATAGCACAGGGGTCTGAACTTTGTTTTTATTCTTAGACCAAGGAGTTTCGTAAACTTGGCATTTTAATAAGATTAACAATGTAGGAGGAGGCGTCCAAAGTTTTATAATTAAAGTGGCAAATTCAGTTTTGAAATAATCAAATACACCCAAAATGCTGCAATGAAGGAAAACTGTTGTTAATGCATTCTATCGGTGTTGAATTGACATTGTAGTGGAATAACATAGCATAACTGCCCCTCTACTCGGATATTTCCAAGTGATGTTCACTGCTGTGAGAGCCGATTCAATCTAGTTCATTTTTTATTGGACACACGATGAGTCATCTGAACCGCTAGCAGATTTGTCCGAGCTGGAATAAAATAGAAAATTGGCAGAAAGTTTCCCTTCTACTACCAAACTACTGACATTCACATATTGGCTGTCAGCCAGTGTTATAACGCACAAGCTTCTTATTAACTACATTACAATACATAAACTTATTTAGTTGGTTTTTCATATGCATCAGTTGGTTGTTTGATTGTGCGGGTGATTATTTTAGCCAAGCTGATTACTGTGATTTCACGCACCATAATTTACTTATTATTGCTTGTATTTTTAGTCACTAGCCCAAAGAGCCAGTCGTGTCTAAGCATTTGTACTGTGAAATTTTTTGTGTTAATATTTATCATGTTATAATAAAAATATTTAAACTTAGATCAGTTGTTGTTCGTTTGGCAAGTTGCCTGATCTACCTTTTCTGTGTTTTACCATATCCGGCAGAAACTGTGTTACCCGGAAACATGCTTAGTTGTTAGAGAAGCTAGGTGGTACTCCTCTCCCACACTCAGCAGAAAAAAAACACTACCTATTCTCCTGCTGTGTCTTGTTGAATGAGTAGCACTCGTAGTGGTCACCCTTCATGGTTTAAGTTGGTAGTTGCTGTACTTGTTGCGCAAGGTCGTGCAGACACTTCATTCAAACCTGTGGTTCCTCTCCAAACAGGACAATGCCTTTTGACTTTGAACAACTCCCCATTTCCGTTATAACATGCCAAAGTGATTCAAAAACTGCCCCAGCCTTAATAACAGATAAGGGAAAGAGTTTATGACCCACTGTTCAACATGGTGTACTTCCAGTCATGATTACCGTCATCCACCAACCTTTGGCACCCATCTCATTTTGAAAGTTTTTCTGCCCGTGCTTACAAGTACCCTAATGATTGCTGAAAAATATCATTTTATTTGCTGACTGTGCAGAGAGCAAGGAGTGCCGGATGGATGCTAGTAGGCAAGGCAGAAACTGGGACACTAACCATACTTACACAGCTCATCAAGGAAAATTTCAACTCCAGCACCTCCCCCTGCCCATGCACAGAACTTCAAGCCTCCAAGTTAATGGACAATGAGATGTACAGCACTTAATCACATCGCTCATGTATGTTGCTGAAACAAATGACTGGAATGGTCGCACACCTCTGCTCCTGGTGAGAAAGGCACCGCATGAGAACACGCTAGCTTTCGGGAGGCCAGCACCCTTCAAGCTGTGTCCACATCCCTCTGCACTGGCCTTGGCGTCATTTGCAATGACACCCTGCAGCGTATGGAACATCTGAAGAAAAATCAAAATGCGAAAGCATGATAATGAGGTGGAGAGGCTAGTTTGAGTGGCCTATGAAAACTTACTGGATAGACAAGTATAATGCATTTTACCAAAAACTTTAACCTCTACCCTGGGTAACCCAAATTTGCAATGGCACCTGTATGTAGTGGATCCACAGAGTCTTGAAAATGAATTTTATGCTGGAGGAAAATTCTTTCACATCAAGACAGTCCGTGACTCTAAATCATCCAGACTATGAATGATAGATGATACAAATTGGGAAAAGGAACACTGCAAACCTTGCTTGACCCCATACCATTGTTCCTAAACATCAGCCATTGTATCACAAGCTTCAGGAGAAACCGCTTACTCTTACCCAGTCGCCTACAGCTACCACTAGTGAGTCATTCATCTCCAGCCCCTCAGCCTGCAAAAGTTTTCAAGGACTAAGTGGCTTGTCTACTCCTAACAGTGATGAACTTGGCAGTATAGGTACAAGAGATGAAGCAGTGGCAACAGGAAATGCAAACTCCCTACATTGACCCTGGAGTCTTTTTCCAGTGGGATAGACAGCTTTTTTGGCATGTACACTCCCTCTCTCAGCAAGTATACACTCCTTCCTGGTGTCTATCCTTCACACACAGTGATGAAAACTCAAATCCGGTCCCAGATTACTTTCCCCTGTTGTGCACAACCTTCTTCCTGTAAAACCTACCATACCTGTTGTTGAAAAGAACCCCCACACACGGTGTCACATCCTGCTATGGAACAGTTGGTGCCCCTCAGTGTTAGGTCTGTGGACAGATGGGACATTACAGCAGAGGCTGCTCATCTAATCCAAAGGCCACCAATACTACCAGAGTAACACCCAACACCCAACAATGACTCTCCTATCTACGAACGTATTGAACCAGCTACTTGAGTCAGTGAGACAGGCGGGTGCAGTAGAGTGAATCCCATGGTATTCTGGCAGTTGTCACCCAGATCCCCTCCTATGGCACAATGAAAGCTACCCTCCGTTTCCATGAAGTGAATTTGAAGCCACTTTTGTTGTCGGTCACATAAAGGAGGATGCTGTCTTGGAGAAGCCCTTCTTCACTGACCATGACTGTAGTTTGATACTCAGTGAGTCTGCCATTGTAGAAGCCGTCAAAATGATGCACTACACTAACAAAATTGGTTCACAGTTGACGAATAACGTCTTGGTACGTCGTACCACCCAGCTACTTTCAGGTATGTAATCCGCCATTCTGTGTAAACTTAACACACGGAGATACATATTCCTCAACTCAGTAAAGCCCCATCCCGGATGCCGTCTTATTGCTGCCAGTCTGGCTGAGGTAGATAATAAAGGGCAAATACTGGTGAAATGCATAGACAGGTCTGCTTAGCCAGTATATCTGAATGTGGGTAGCATGGTGTGCTACTACAAGGGAGTGAGCCCTGAAGAAGTCGATCAAGCTGAGGTAGTTGCTGTGCCTGCCTCTACCCTTCCCAACCATCCTTCTTGCACCACAGTTTTTCAACTTGTATTCAGCCACTGTCCCCAAGAGTCAGAACAGACGTGAGGCACAGCAGGTAAACGGGTTGCTACCTCTGTACACGGGTTTATTTAGTTTAGGACACCATGATATCCTACAGACTACTCTGGTTACTCACAGTATTCCCTTCCTCCTTGGCACTCAGCCCATCAGTCAACCCCTTCACAGACAAGGCCCTGAGAAAAAAGTGGAAGCAGAGAGAAAAGATGAACATCTTTTAGAGCATTGACTCATAGAACCAGCGTCAAGAACCTGGGGTTCCCCCATGGCTCATGTGATAAAGAAAGATGGTGCATGGAGATTCTGTATAGATTACAGACAGCTGAATGCATTCAGTCACCAAGATGGCTATCCACTTTCCGGTGGTAAATCCAACAGCGACGGTACGCCCTGTTCTCTCTGGTTTTGCTTTTTTTGCTGTCTGGGTTGTCTGTGTTCTTCCATACTGCTGATGGGAAGTGGCTGTTGCTCCATAGGAGACGGCTCACTTCTGACATAGTCCCTCTGGCAACCAGCAGAAGAGGTAGGCAGCTTGGCATGCGTTTCTTCTGCTCTCGTTTCTTCTGCTCTCGCTGCAGGGGTGTCTTCTCTGAGGGATGTGGTGACACAGGGCTCTGTGTCTCTGTCAATCTTGGTCCTCTATGTAGTGGTTCCTTGACAAAATCTGACAAGAGTAACGGAGTACAATCGCGTCTCCCTGACTTCTTCCCTTCTTTATTCCACCTTCTCGCCTTATCACAGGTAGCTGGTGTTGTAACTACTGCATGCGCTGCTCGTTTCCCGTCTTGGGAGTCTCTTGAGGTGTAGTGACAGTTGGCTGGCTGTATGGACAGAATCTGCTGTATCGTCCAGGCAGTCCATAGCTCCAACACGGGGAGATGTAGAACGGGATGTCGGGAGAAGTTACCACACATTGGTAGGCGTCGTCGGTGACACAGGAGATTGGTGTTCCACCGTCTGTGGGGCCTGCATAGGAGGTCAAGGAGCAGGCTGCACCACAGGAGAAAGTGTGGGCACCGTCTGTTGCCACTGTCTCATCTGACGCATCTTTGTTGTCATCTCTTGCGCTGTCTGTAACAGGCGGTTCCGAGTCTCTTCCCTTGTAGGTGACTGCTGAGGAACCGGATAAGGGTATCCCGTCATCTGATATGGATACTCCACCTCTCTAGGGACCGGCGTAACCACTGCAGCTGTCGACGAACGATGGTAATGGGGCATGGAAGGTTTATAGTATTCTTCTTCATACTCATACTCTTCTTTTTTCTCTTCCTCTTCCTCTATAACCCGTACTCTGGATGGCTTGTTGTCGGTGTACGCTCTCATCTATAGAAACTCTGCTCGTGCACGGGCAGCTTCTTCTAGGCTTCTGGGGTCCACCGCAACAAGTGTCTCTGTAGATATGGGTGGCCCAGAGTGGTGGCAAACGTCTCCAGTGCTAGACGCTCCACATGTCCTGCTGGCAAGTCTCCGTACGCAACATGAACTAATCTCTCCACCTCGTCAGCATGTTCCTGAAGCAAAGTCTTGGGAGCTTTCTTCAGCTGTCCAATGTTTTGCAGGACCTCACGGCGTGTTAAGCCAAAGCGGGCACGGAATGCGGTGAACACAACTCTAAGGTTGTTCGGCTTCCCACAATCCAATGCCGCTTGTACCCTTTGGCCTCCAACCTCTGGTGGGCGCAGCCTAGGCTGAATACCTTTCCACCTAGCACGCCCACTAGCGCATTCGTTTTTGGCTTACTAGGGCCTGACTGTACATTGAGCTGGTCGCGCAACCCTTGTGAACCAGGGATTTATTGCCTTTGCGAACCAACCGGCCGGTGACACAGTCGATAGAGATCACCTTGATCTGTTAGAGCGGGTTAGGCCCCCAAAGTTAACCGACGGTTTTGACCCATACCCCACTTTGCTATGGGTATATGAACTGTGACTGTTTTCACCAGCCTTGCCTGTTCATCAGCGTCCAGGACATGAACTTATCTCTGCCATTCAATGCTGGCTAGTCGTGGACTGTCAACCATGTACTACTTGCTGCAGGATCACACACCCACAGTCGAGCCGACTAGACGGTACCACAGTATCCTGTTAATTCAGGATTCGAGACACAGTGGGCCTTCAGCTTCCTCCCACAGCGCTACATGAGAACTTTAATGTGTCTCCAGAGC
This sequence comes from Cryptosula pallasiana, assembly GCA_945261195.1. Taxonomy (NCBI): domain Eukaryota; kingdom Metazoa; phylum Bryozoa; class Gymnolaemata; order Cheilostomatida; family Cryptosulidae; genus Cryptosula; species Cryptosula pallasiana. The sequence continues at coordinate 56,840,803 of OX183131.1, read as the reverse complement.
CTCTCGGCCCCACTGCCGCCTGTTGAAGACAGACTTCAGGGAGCCTATCCCCCTAAGTTTATCTTCTCTCAGTGCTTGTCTCACATGCAGTAAGGAGACATTGTCGTCCCATCCGTTGACTTCTGCTACTTCTATGAAACGTCCGATGAAGTATTCGACGTCTCCCCGGCCGTTGTACTTAGGCGGCTTGAAGAATGGTGAAGGTGCATGGAAGTTGAGGACTCCTCACAGTGTGTCAGCTAGCCTGTCTAGAGCTGTGGCTTCTGGGGCGCCTGTTGGTACTCTTCCTGCATTTCTGGCTCGGTGCGCAGCCATACACGGGGTTCTGCCGATATGCCAACAGGCGGCATAAACTCCACGATGTAAGAGGATGCTATGGGGGGATACAGTATCTGTGGAATGATAGGGGGGTATTCTATCAATACTGTGTACAAAGGGGTAACACCAATACTCAGGACAAAAGGGAAGGGTATTCGATGTGGTTGGGGGTGTAGTTAGCTCTCACAGTACCGGGGTGAGAACGTGATAATCCCACCGCTGCCACCAATGTAATAGTTTTCCGCGTTAGATGCAAGAGGCTATCACCGGTACTGCAAGACCTGGTTGTTTTTATGCCTTTTCTGTGCTCTTGTGATAGAATGCTGCTTACCTGCAGTCACAACGATAGTTGGCAACCGGCCAAACTGATCCAACTAGTTGAAAGTGTGAATATAACTTTATTCCTTACTCTCCTATAACGCACAAAATTGCTCGAAAGATGATTGCAAAGTAGTTACAAGTAGTAAGGTTTCTTTGATACTGTTGGTTTCCTGTACAGGTAAGTGAGTGTCTTCAAGGCATGGTCCTAAACTGGCATAGATTACTATGAGTGTCCAAGCGTCTTCCTGGCTTGTGGGAACTTCTCGATAGTGTATGAATCCTCCAGAGTTTGTCTTGCCAATGCAAAGCACACACGAGCACGATACAGTCGCTTACAATACTTCAGCGCTACTGCTACCTAATCAAATACTGCCTGGCTGGGCCGCTGCAAGCCCTTAAATATGAGTGGCAAAATCACAAGAGTATATAATTATTTGATTGGCTAATAAAAGGGTAAACATACTGCATGTATCACATGTCAATACTAGATAGAACTAAAAGGCGGGAATGTCTTGTTTGTTGGCTCAAAGCCAACTATAGTGCACTGCACAGCCGTGAGTGCTCAAGCGGATGAGTCATAGAGATAGTAGTTGATTAAATTAGTAGAGCAAATAGATGCAAGGCTGGCTGCGGGTGAATGTCACACTGTGCATTTCCATTACACCTCTACCGTCATTTTGGAGGGAAGAAGGAATTTCTATTTACTGCAGAAAAATGGAAAGTGAAGGACTGGAAGGGAAAGGGTGAGGATCAGTTTATTAAAGCATCAATAGGCTAAAGTGGCTGAGGCATAGGGAAATGAGGAGTTAGGGCAACAGTTAACAACTGTATCAATTACTAGGTAGGTTAAATAAGATAAAGAAAAACTTACTTGACAACTTTCAGGGATGACAGCAGGATGAAGATATGCGGGGAATCAAAGAGGACAGCAGAAGTGTAGGATGAGGGGAAAGAATGCTGAATTGGATACAGGTAAGAGAGGTGTATGAAAAAAAATATTTGTCCAGCAAGGTTACTACAGAGCTTAAACTATTATTTGAGTTGGTTGTTGGAAAAAATTAGCATCTGTTGATCTCATTGAATGCCTAGACATTACTAAAAATCTGTTTAACAAAGTTCATTTAGATGAAACTTCTTCTGCATCATAATTTCTCTACTTTAGATTCCTAAAACTGGCTCTGTACAACAGATTATCTAAACCGAACTCTTCTGCAACACGCTCCATCTACCTTACACCTGTTCAACCCTAAAACTCTTCAACACCACACTTCTTCTACACCACACTTCTTCTACACCACACTTCTTCTGCATCATACTTTTTCTGCACCATACTTCTTCTACGCCATACTTCTTCTACACCATACTTCTACAAGACCATACTTCTGCTACATCACACTTTTTCCGCACCATACTTCTTCTATACCCTACTTCTTCTACACCATACTTCTTCTACACCATACTTCTTCTACACCATGCTTATTCTACATCATACTTCTTCTACACCACACTTCTTCTATACCATACTTCTTTTACACCAGACTTCTTCTACGCCATACTTCTTCTACACCATACTGACTACACAGGTGGTGAGTCACTTGGGTGCGCCAGTTGAACATGCTTGGGCTTTTTCATTTGACAGCTCTGTTGGCTGCGGCTAAAAATGATGTTATGCTAGGGAAATCCAATCTGACTCCTGACGAATAGCTATGGAGTTGAACTGCAAGGGTGACTAAGTATCAAGGCACCAGTTTAACCGCATACAATTAACCGCTTATCTATGGTGCTACCAGTGTGTGGTAAGTTTTGTAATGTATTATGAGCTGATGTCTTATAACCAATCATGAGCTTATTAAGAGTCTTCGCCACCTGTTCGAAAACAAAATACGAAAAAATGATAGGTGCTCGTAATTCAATACATCCCGTATGCAACGGAACATAAGTTTAGAACAACATAACTATTCAATGAAAGTTTATAGTTTACCAAACAAATCATAAAGAAGATAACTACCAATTTTTTAAATTATCTAGAAAGTAACAAAGTTCGAGCTGCCACAACCTGGAATAGTTTGACAAGCCGCCCTTCAATTTAGTAAACTTTAAGCTCTTGCAATTATTTAGAATTATCTTTCAAGAGTTTGAAAGAGGTCTGAGAAAATGAAAAAAAACAGCTTGCTTGTTATTATTTATTTAGTGCTCAGTTTTATTTGCTACCCATAAAAAATATAAATAAATACTCGTTGATTATTTTGTTTATTAAGTGAGCTACTTTTCGTTGACCCATCAGTTCCGAACCAAATGAATATTTATTGAGTTAACTTTGTTGCTGGTCTGATTATTTTTATTGCTATGTGTTCGGCCAACATCGGTTGCGAATACTCACATTATTTCAACTGCTTTATTTGCATAACTACTTTAAAAAGCTTATGGACAACAGCCCAAAGAGGCAGAGCTAGTGTAGACTTTGTGCTAGAAGAACACCTGTACTTGTTACTTGAGTATAATAAATGCTGCTATTACTTGAACTGCTAGTAGGTTGTTTGACAAATTGCCCTATTAGTTATCTGTGTGCTGGGTACTGTGGAACACTGTGTATTTCTAAATACAGAAAGAGAAGCAGCTTCACCATTGCTTGTGAAGCTGAATTTAAGGGTCAATAATAAATAAGCAATTCCATTATTAACCCATTATTGTAACAGGGTAATCGTTTTCTAGTAACTGTCCAGTGATGCAATCAGCAAACTTCTTTACCAAAGATTTCAACTAGCCTTAAACTTCTTGGAGTTGTTTTTTTTAACCAAAATTGTGTTATTTTTCATTTCCATTCAAGCAGCTAATTTGAACACATAAGTTGCATGATCAAAATTAAATTACCTGAAGAAGAAGTTGGGTAAAAAAAGTTGTTTTAAGCTATGAAAAAGGTTGAAGATTAAGCTCATTTAGATTTGTCATGGATTTTGGGGGCGTAAAACCGTTAGCTGAAATAGGTAGCAATCCGACGGTATGCTGCCACCAGTTGCCTTTTCCCTCGACGCAACAACAGGTTGTTACTACACCAAAGCAGAAGTGGGGAAGTTTCCTACACTCCATGATTAGTATTGAGCCCTCGGCTCAGATGCCTAACTCTCTGCTTTAGATTAGATACCCTTTTATTCTTCCATAAGAACACAACTATGTAAAAGTCTCGATACAACACTAATTATTATGACCAAAGTTCTGCCTTTCATAGGCAGTTCACAGGAAGTAAGATAAGTAATCAACAAAAAGTATGGGAGTATTACTGAATGCACCAATCAAACAGGTAGATATAAATACAAACGAATCAAGAGGGTTATATAGGGCTAAAGAAACATGGCCCCATAAGTAGCAGGCGGAGTCACAAGTCAGTGGACCAAGCATAGTCCTTTCCAATTCCTGTTGTTGGTATCTGCTCTTTTTAGCCTCTGTTCCTTGACTTTCATTAGGGTTACGGGTTATCATCTCCTGGGTAAAGTCTTCTGCTTTTCTTAGGTTGCTTTCTGTTTCTCAGTCTATGCTGACTCATTTCCCGCCAAACCTGCATGGTATCGACTCATGCGCAGGGTCGGTACTTCAGTACTGGTTATTCTAGTTATTCTGGCCATCTGTTGGCTATAGTAAGGATGCCCAAATGCTTGTATACTACGTGTGCAGATGTTAGTGTCACGATATTCCACTACAGATTTAGGCTAATCTGAGAGAGAAATACAGCGACCAAACTATAAATCGAGCATTTTCATTCCCGAAAGATGTAAATAGTTAAATCAAAGTAGTGGCGGTATTACTAAGCAAAAACACTTGCAAATCACTAACTACTCACATTGAAGAGTTTTAGAATGTACGTTGGTAAAAAGAACTTGAAGCAAATGCTAAGAATTTTTCTCCAAATTAACTAACAACTATTGCAATGAGGTTGCCACTCACGCATACATTCTTTGTTTGATGGTCCAGCTGTGAAACTCTGTTTGCCTTCATTGATCGATTGCATTTTCCAACCCGTTTGGCAGTGCGAAATTTGAAGTATTCCACAACCATCCCTCAATATCATGTTTTTTAAACAATCAATCAGAGTTTTTTACTCTGAAAATGAGGACAATTATACCACTTAATTTGCTTACTGTTTCATCAGTGTTACGGTTTCTCAAGTCATGGCATCGTGGCTGTGAACCATCATCAGTTCCTATCAAAATCATGCCGAAAATACGCGAGGAAGGTTGCTTCATATACGCAAGTGTTTTGTCACTGGACTGTTTAAATTCCCAAGGTGTATAAGCTATAATTTCATTTTACGCAACTGGTTGGGTTTTATGAGTTATTAACCAGTGCAAGCGTGGTTTTCTACCACCAGCTGAACATTATAAGTAGCTAGTTAAGTTGTCCAGAGATCATGCAAATAAATAATGATAATGAGTTAGTAATTTAATGCCATTTATTATTTTCATCATTCGTTAATTTAATAAAGCAGACCTTGTTACTTTTTGCGATGTTTTTCTTAAAAAACCCAAAGTTTAACTTACGCGGCAATTTATTCCTGATGGTCATAATAGCTGTTAATGATTTGTTATTACAAATGCAAAATCTTCTCACTTTCAATTATGCTGTTGCAGAAGTTCAAGGAGCAGATAAATCTCTGTTGTAATGGTTATTACTTAGATGAATTGAGAATAAAATTTTTTTTAGGATGTTGCTCAATTAACCAGCCCATTTTGATTGTCACAACATGGCTTTTACCTTTTTATTTCTTATATGCCTTTCAGTTAGCAAATGCTTATCGCAATCAGCTTTTCGTTGATGTGGTAAGAGTATATTACAGTATTTACATCTCATACAGTTGCCTTGCTTCACATACTCTCCATTATATTGTGCTATTCTGGCCTCCAGAGACACTTTAGCTTTTGTTTTTCTTTTGGGTTTCATTTCACTCTGTGAACAGAATTGTAAGCAAAATAAAAGTGACCCAGAACAAATGCTTCTAAATAATATTCGGAAACCGGCACTCTTATCAGATAATCATTTCATGTTTACCTAGCAGGACTACCTTTGGCAGCTAAATACATTATTATTGCCTGGCCTCAACCCTATCTCAATACTCTTTCTCACCACAGCTTTGCTCTACAACCAACTAGCTCGCTCCTTTATCTACTCTACTCAACACCATCTTTGCTTTTGTGCCTTAACCCTTTCATTGTGCCACTTTTCTTTTAGCTCACTAATACTTCCATATAATTACAGTGTGGTTGAAAATATTGCATTTCGATCAGCTTCCAAAATGCAATTTATAAACCCTTTGTAGCAATCACTAAAGCATCAAACTGCTCACTCGTGATTTTAGTGCGGCGATTCCTTGTACTGCTCCCCTAACTGTTACAGTTCCAGTCATTTAAACAAAATTTTCACTGAGCATGAGTTTATTTTGGTGTTTTGGTAGGTCACCACCAACAGGTAATATCAGTGTATAATAATGTGGTATTATAATGAGGCTGGGGTCACCTGCCTTGTGTTAGACTTTAGACATTTTTGGAGAAAGTGAGTGTTGGCAGTTATACAGTTAATGTGAAAAGATTCCATCAAACTCAGGCCCTATCAACAAGGGGTCACAAAGTTGATCAAGCACATGAAGTACATGAAGACAATTGCAGATCAGCTTTTTCTATGAAAACATCGGTTTAAGTACCTGAATACTTTTTGGATAATGACACCCAAGGAACATGTTTCCGAATTTCTACTGACATATTTAATTCTGCTGAAGAGCTCACCAAAATAAAAGCAAACTCCCTCCTGCGCTATAGTTGTATGGTGCCAATCATATCTAGATGCAAATTATTCTTACTTGAAAGAAGCAAGATAACCATTAGGACATCAAGTAATTTTTTTTGTATGCAGGTCAATAATTTTGACAAAAAATAGTTTGTTTGGCTTGTGTACTAGATAATATCTTGGTGTTCCCCTTCTGACATTTTTTTCTAAACAGTATAGTTTTTCTCACCATTAGATTACCATTTTCGCCCAAAACTAAATGGGAAATTTTTTTTTAAATGTTTGCGGAAAAAAAACAAGTTTGCTGAAACAGTTTTGTACATAGACTCAGCAGCTCAGCTTGGGCTGATGCATCAATTGAGTTCTTACTTCAAAGGGCATCACAAAGAGATTGCTTTCGTGCAAATTTTTGGTCATTAGGAGCTACTTTGTTAGCTCCGGTGACGTTTCAATTTTTCTGTTGTAGTATTTATAAGAAAACTGGGAGTCTAAATTTTCAATGAAAAACATTTTGATGGGTCTACGAGCTATCTGAGCTGACTCAGAGAAGTAGTTGAAAAGTGCTGCTTTTGTGAGTTTCTGAAACTAAGAAATTTAAAAAAGAGCTTGAAACAGTGGCAAGTTCTTGCTTTTAGGTTCAAAATGATGCATCTATGTACTCTTTTACACCTGTGTAGCAAATCTCATGTAAAGTGACCTACTGGTCTTCACCCAGGAAGCGTTTTCATGCCAAAAATACTGTTCTTCTGTCCAAACTAAAATGAGGATCTTTTTCACTGTTTTGAACTTTGTTTAATTTATGAAAGTCAAAAAGTAAGTGAAAACCAACACCATGTAAACCTTTGTAAGTTTTTGTCCATCACGTCCCATAGTGTAGGGGATCTATTTATTCTGGAACAGTTCTGTTTTAGAACAATATGAAAGCTAGGGTGTGAAAAGTATTAAAATTGAATACCTAAAAACTACAAGCAACAAACACTTTGATCTTTTCCATAACTGTTTTTGAGGGGAAGAACCTGAAAGAAAAAGAAGAATAAAATAAATAAAACCGGGAAAGACAAAACTATTTCAGTTCACCTAAAGTATTGATAATCCTAATTATCAGAAGTTACAATGAAGAAGTATAATAGCAATAAAAGCAAGAAATATGCGTATAACTGAAAATAAGTTTTCACTCCGAGATTGTACTTTTTCAGCAATATCTTTCCGAGAAATTTTAGTTGTTCAGTGAGCCACTTTCAGGGAAACTTTGATGATGTATTAAAAAATGGTCTTTACTCCGGTAGGAAAACTGTGATTGATATTGCATAGCACCGCGAATAGCTGATATGTTGCACAAGTCCTCTTATTTTTGCTCTGGATTAGTGAGAATTAGAAGCCACCGGTTTGGGCGCACAACCCCCCCCCCCCCCCCACCAACAACATCTACCCATAATTCAGCCCAAACTTTTTTGAGATTGCATTGTATTATTTTATGCATTATGGCATCTTTTAGACTGAACGAAAGTTCCAGCCAAAATCGAGTACAGTTGAAGTTGTTACAAAAATAATAAAACACGAGTCAGATCTGACAGAAGAATGAGAATTCTTTCATGCACTGAACATAGTAGGCGATTGATAGTTGAGGACCAGCCTCCCAAAACCTGCTTCAGTTTTTTCCTACAAACCATGAATCTGTATCAAACTCTTTGGATAGTTCTTCGCCTAATTCAAGAAAAGAACAAACTTTGAGAACTGTGGATAATGAACACATCACAAGAATCTCAGAAGTAATAGATCCGACTTCTGGAGAGAAGTTTCGAATATAACGGTAGTAGTGTAGGAGCAGATCTCTGTCATGGTGTCAAAAAACACAACAAAGTTCTCCTGGTTCCAAGTGCAGTTTTTTTGGCTCCAGTTACCATCAGAACCTGAAAGAGTACTTTTTGTGCACCAGTTTTAATGATTCAGATTTAGCTTGTAATTGTATGATTAGCTAAGTATTTATTGTGCAGGGCTTGTGTTTATTAGGGTTTGCATGATGATTTACTGTTGGGGGATTGATTATTGTATAAAAATGAAGTGTTGCAACATTGTTTTGCTATTGATAGGCAAAATTTTGACAGCGGAAGATATGAATATGAGAGCGATGAATGAAAGTGATACTGTTGATGGTACTACGAGTGATATTGAAGATGTTTCACCGAGTCTGAAATGAATGGTGCTAATAGTTATGATGATCGTTGTATTGGTCATCGGATATTCTAATTTTGGAGGTGCTACTGGGTTTAATATGTACAAAAATGCTGTCAAAGAATTACAACCATCGAGAAGCTCTTCCGATCAACTCATAAACAAAACTATTGGAGGATGACGGACATCTAACTCATTATGGATGGTAATGGTGAAGGATTTGATGCGAGGGTGCGATCCCCTTTTATGACGATGATTGCAGGACCGACTGATTCAAGGAAGACGTAAGCAATTTTATGAACGATTGAAACTGCGCAAACTATAGCCTATGTTCTGATGGTGAAAACACATTACTATTACGGAGCCTATCAAAAAGCCTGGAAAGAAGAAAGTGGGTCAAAACTCGTAGTTCCTATACTACTCACTAGAGTGTGCACTTGCCAGCTTGGACGTAGTAGTGGTGTGTTAACTGAAAGCAAAAAATCTGACTCGGAGTCAGCTCATTGCACTGCTGGTTAAAGGTGATAGCTACTGATTAACCTCTGGCCGTGTGTGCCAGCAGTTGTCAGAGAAGAAAAAAATGCTTCCATTCGACTAGTGAAGATCATCTACAGTAAATTGGTCAGCTGGGATTCATCAAACAAACAGTTGCTTTATTAACTTACTGGCTGTACCAATTATTTATCCACTGTTTTGCCAGTTTATTGTTGTCAAATTGTGCGCAGTTATTTTCCAACTGCTCATTCACATAATTTAACACCTTCTACACTATAAATATTATTGTATTTTGTATGTTAGGGTATAACTGTGTAAGAACTAGTATAGAGCGGTTCTGTGCCCTATTGTGCATAACTCTTGTCAACCCAAGTGTTACATACGGAATTGAAGATATTGGTTATGATATTTCAACTCAGTACTGCTTTTCAATACTCATCGGTTGTTAGCAGAACCAAAACTGTTCTCACCAAACCTACTAGATGTAGGAGTTGATTTCAATTTTTCTATTAACACTATTAGACAGCGTAATAGCAGACAGCGCTGAGCCTTCTGTTTTCACCGCTATTTCTCTAGTAGTGTTTTATGAAGGTTGACAGCAAAACCTTTACAATACTGTGGTGGCATAATCTCAAGTTGAGTCAAGAAAGTGAAATTTTTTTAACAATCATCTGTCAAAATGAACACCCTTTGATTGAGATGTTGGATTATCTCATAGTTTTTTCAAATTTGCTATTATACACTTTCAAACACTGGAAGCTTTCTCACCTCAAGAACTTCAGAACTTTTACTAAACGCTTTGCTATCATCATTCTCTTCAGCCTCATTTTGGTTGTCAACACCACGATTGATGAAATCACCGCCATCATCATCATTGCCATCATCATCATCATCATTGCCATCATCATCATTATCGCCATCATCATCATTATCACCATCATCATCATCATGATCATCATGATCATCATCATCATCATCATCATCATCATCATCATCATCATCATCATCATCATCATCATCATCATCATCATCATCATCATCATCATCATCATCATCATCATCATCATCATCATCATCATCATCATCATCATCATCATCATCATCATCATCATCATCATCATCATCATCATCATCATCATCATCATCATCATCATCATCATCATCATCATCATCATCATCATCATCATCATCATCATCATCATCATCATCATCATCATCATCATCATCATCATCATCATCATCATCATCATCATCATCATCATCATCATCATCATCATCATCATCATCATCATCATCATCATCATCATCATCATCATCATCATCATCATCATCATCATCATCATCATCATCATCATCATCATCATCATCATCATCATCATCATCATCATCATCATCATCATCATCATCATCATCATCATCATCATCATCATCATCATCATCATCATCATCATCATCATCATCATCATCATCATCATCATCATCATCATCATCATCATCATCATCATCATCATCATCATCATCATCATCATCATCATCATCATCATCATCATCATCATCATCATCATCATCATCATCATCATCATCATCATCATCATCATCATCATCATCATCATCATCATCATCATCATCATCATCATCATCATCATCATCATCATCATCATCATCATCATCATCATCATCATCATCATCATCATCATCATCATCATCATCATCATCATCATCATCATCATCATCATCATCATCATCATCATCATCATCATCATCATCATCATCATCATCATCATCATCATCATCATCATCATCATCATCATCATCATCATCATCATCATCATCATCATCATCATCATCATCATCATCATCATCATCATCATCATCATCATCATCATCATCATCATCATCATCATCATCATCATCATCATCATCATCATCATCATCATCATCATCATCATCATCATCATCATCATCATCATCATCATCATCATCATCATCATCATCATCATCATCATCATCATCATCATCATCATCATCATCATCATCATCATCATCATCATCATCATCATCATCATCATCATCATCATCATCATCATCATCATCATCATCATCATCATCATCATCATCATCATCATCATCATCATCATCATCATCGTCATCATCAACATCATCAACATCATCATCATCAGCATCATCATCTTTGAAATCGTGTTCATAGTCATCCATGGAGTTGAAATCATCTCTACCTCCAATTTCAAAGTTTTCTGCCTCGGTATCGACCAGCAGAGACTTTTGATTTGTAACGTTTTCAAACAAGCCTTCACAAGCTAGTTGTTATCGTGAAATAAACTAAACGGTCTCAATCATTTCATAAAAAAACAAGTTTGAGGACAACTTTTATTGAAAACTTTGAAAATATATGGACATAAACACTCAAAGCAGTTTGGGTGTTTCAAGCTTGCACTTTTCTGCCAAAATTGTTTAATTCCCACAACATGAGAAAATAAAAATCTTCTTGTCACCATGCCAAAAGAAATATTGTGTACGCACCCATCCACCATTTTTCTTTATCCATTCACTGACTGTCTTGCCAGATTTCTCTATAGCTGTATGCTTGAAATGCTCAACCATGTGGTTTACCAGAATCAAGTGTGCATCATCAAATGCTACTATAGCTGCTGTGAGCTCCAGAACCTACTTAGAAAAATACTGAAAAGGCTGAACTTTTCTCAAATCTCAGACGAGAATTGGAACTTTATTACATTTCACCTAAACAACGAAAACTGCTTCTATTTCATGTTCCTTACCTACCGCAGCTATCTTAGGCCATGTTATCTGTTGGCTAATGAATGTTTGCTCAAATACTCTATCCAAAACAGATTGCACATTTTCCCTTGGCAGCCTCTTGCAGTGATTGGCAGCCTTTAGTATAAAGCTGATATCATCTGAATGCAGCTCACCTAGCACTATAAAATTTGGTAAAACCACTAACTAACTTATTTATCTAGGTTTTTACAATCTTTATATTGCTACGCAATTATCTAAAAGTGAGTGAAAACCACATTCCTAGTTTTATTGAACTAGACAGAAGAATTACAGCCAAGATGATAATTTGACAGTAGTTTTCTGTGTTCCAGATGAAATGGGAAACTTCAACCCTTGCACCACACATCAGTTTGATCCAATAGCTTGTTTTGTCTCTTTTCATACGTTAGATTTGGCATTGAAACCCACTTGACACTTGAACTATCATCTCTTGTCAGCGAAACGTGATTGGCTTTCTGTTATGTTTCTCCGCACACAACATTGAAAGTCAAATAGATCTACCAATATATGTAGTAGGAGAAAAACTGGAAGACTCAAGTTTCCTCCTACACAAAATTGGTCTTTTTGCACTGTTTTCACAGAAGTTTTTATTTATCTCAGCAAAATTGTTCAGGCACCTATAACCATAAAATTGAGTAGTGAACCGTAAACGCGCATAAATAGTTGCACAGACCCACAAACATATTGCCGCTTTCCACTTTTGTAGAAATGGACTTTTAAATAATGGCAACTAGGCTAGTTCCATTTCAAGCTTCATTTTTTTATGATTTACCAGATTTGGCTGTATAATAGCTTCGGATCCTGAGTTCAACTCAGGGAGGTCAAAATTCTTGATGAATCACAAAAAAACAATCTTATTTTGTTGATGAGCTGTGGAATCTATGGAAACATGGAACCAATCTATGGAAATTCTATGGAAACCCACCCAAACAGATGAGCATCAGAGTTCACTGACTAGTATTAGTACAAGGAGTGGATGCACAAAGTAAACTTAATTTTTCGATCTTTATCAAAATGTGCAGCAGTTTGAGATCTAAACCATTCATAGTCTGATTCGCTTGAGTAAAACAGCGATTGTGTGTTTTGACTTTTGTAAATACTTTAACTGAAGTAATTATAAAAACTTCAATGAAAAGAACTGATATTTTATCAACAATACAACTTTTAGTTCAGTCTCATTAGCTGTTGACTCACCTATATTAGTCAGGGCTGTACAGTGCACAACTCCTAGATTAGAGGGTAAACATATTCTCTTCTGTAGGAACTTGTCATACAAGTATTTGTGTCTGCTGTGGCAGCTCTCTGAGTACACAGCTGCTGTTTGTAACCTGTATACAATATACAGATTGTACAAGAAATATATTTGTGTTAGTCAAATGCTTCAGTTCAGTAACTCGATAGCTTTATTCAAAAATGCGGATATGTAAAGCGGCGTACACACTAGAAGGTTTTTGTGACGGAAATCGGCGCAGCTCCCAAACGGCCTAGCATGAATGCAATAATGGCCAAGTTTGTATCACAATGGCCGGCGTTATTGCCATTTGAGCACTGCTCAAAATCACCGACAATTTTTAGCAGATTATTAAGGAAACCACAACACAAAATCAGTTCAGAAGTAGCTTTTGATCACAAACAATGATAATAAAATAATAAAAAATCATCACTTCTCCCAGCAATAACCAAATAATAATTATTATTATTTTAAAACTCACCAGGAAACTTTTTTATTTATCTATTACCATTTTTATTTTAACATGGTTGGTCACTCACTGATAAGCATAAGCTTAAATAATTTAGAAATCATTTTAATTAATTAAAATAAGTATTTGGTAAAGCTGAAAAAAGAAATAAAAGTTCTTTTCAGAACAACATGACTATTTAATAATTCCGCAGCCACAGCTAGTGCATTTACTAATAATAACCATAGACATGGTGAATAATTGTGAAATAACAGACAGTCATTCTATGGTCATGGTGAAAAACAAAATTTATCTATCTCTCTCACCAAAGAGCAAATGCTTTTTCGGCCGATATTCTTTTCTAGTGTGTATGCAACCATCGGCCGACAAAGAGAACAACTCCAACATGAACGATTTTTTGATCAATAATCGTTCTAATGTGTACGCAGCTTAAGAACTGACAACTTTCATTTGAACTGTTGTATTTTTCCAAATGAAGTGTTCATCTTATGAGTCATAAGCTTGTGTCTACTTCTGTGTGAGGGTTACTTTCATGCTCCAGGGTAATGAGTAGATGAACATCAGAGAGTGAGGTGTCGAGAATTTTGGTATTGATGCACTCTTTGCATCCTGAAAGTACTATGGGCCACTATGTTGTAATGGATTCTGGTCTGGTTTCCACGGATATCCGCGATTCTCAATTATTATGCTTCTCTTCCGAGGGGACATTGTGCTGCTCGACAGTGTAAACTGTGTAATGCTATTAAACTGTTCGGTATAGACTGACCCATGGCTCACACGAACAACACGGCATGCAGTTTGAATACTGGCTTTCATATCAAACAACTAAAGTCCTACGGTGGCAATCCACTAGGGTTATCGGCAAGACATCAGAATAAATGCCAAGAATATGAACAATGCCAGCCCTTTTATAGGTAATAAGCGAGAAATAATTAGCATAAAATCAAATAACAGCAAAGGCACAGGAAATGATTAGATCAATACAAGTACATATATAAATAACTAACAAATCATGCAATGTACAAGGATTAAATTAAATAAGCTCCAAGCGGCTAGAAGCGGAGTCCTATCTCCCATTGCCCAATCAGAGTGTCCTACAGGGTCCCGTAGCTCTGGCTAGCTTGCGGTCCTGACGACTTCTGATAAAAGGAAAGTCATCTTTGGTTTTAGACTGAGAGCAGGATCCTGATTGGTTTTAGAAGTCCTCTGCTATGGAAGCCATCTTTGACCGGCCCCAAGTCAGCATAATGGGTCGGCAGGGTTCACTACCAGCCTTGCAGGGACACCACCAGCCCTGAGCACTGTGCTAACGACACAGTAAGATTTTACCACCGACACAGCATCTTATCCATGGCTGTGGGTGAAGCTCCAGCAAATTCGGTGTAGAGATAGTGTAGCAAACTCCCAGTTTACTATTATTATTCGTCAAAATTTATGCTTTGGGGAAAAGGTCTAGGTTGCCATTACGAATGCCTCAAATCATATGGTGACATTTAAGAACTTCTACTTGACGGAGGGGGGGGGGGGAACTAAAAAGTTTAGACTCTAAACCTGGTCTTTAGTAACAGCATTTCATATTGCCTTTAAAGCGGTTTTCCACTTAGTTTATATGTGAGAGAAATTAAAAGAAATTGTTAATCACATCTTAAAACAATTTTCATCTAGATCATACTTTTTGTTTGCAAGTGAAAGATGAGTGCAGGAAGAAATGATAGAATAAACTGTTCTTGATGAAGGTCGAACACAGGAAACTGATGTTATAAAACCTAACACTCAACCGACCACAAAATCAACTTTTCAGAGACAAGAGGAGCCAAAGCACTTGAATATTGCTGTTCAACTTACCAGGTCCTGAAATACATACTAACAAAACATCATTATTGAGAAATATTTGCTCATATAGACATCTAGCACACACACACCGATTGCTGGTCACTGAGTTTACGGCTAAATATCCATACAGTATGGCTACATCACACTCACCTGAGAAAATATTGACAATTACTGATCAATATATGTTTTTGAAAGCCGCTTTTAAACTTTTTAAATGACTTTTCAAATGAAGACTTTTCAAATGAAGGCAACTGAAGCAAACAATTCTCAGCTGTGTTCTTGTCACACTTATTGCTGCTAGGAAACAATGCTCTGCATTTAGGAGAACTAACAATTTTAAAAAAGTGTTTATGGTTTCGAACAAGTGCATAGGAAATGCTTTACTCATTTTTGGTCCCAGTTTTAAACAGTAAAGGCGTGGTTGCCCATACCATGATGGAATGCAAATCTATTAAATTTCAGGTCCCACATTTTACCGTTGAGCTGTCAAATGCTGCTGACAGCATTTTTGAAAGTATAGATATTTCTGAAACTGTACTTGATGCCGTAGAATGAACTTTTGCGGACAACGATTAGCGTAGAATGAATGTTCATTGGAAAAATCAGGTTCTTGCTATCGCTGAAGCACAAAAAAATGTTTCAACAAGATTTGTGTATGTGAGTTGAGTCGTTTTTTTTTTGTCAAACTCATCGTTTAAAAATGAAATAGCTGCTCACGCATTTATGAAGGAGAGTTCGAAGCTACATAAGCAACATTAAAAAAACTGACGAAGGAAATTTTCCAGTTATTATATTGGAAAACTCTCCACCGTTTAGTTGAAATGATTGTCATATCTTTGGCTGCTCAACTCACCCTAAAAACCGGCAGCCCGTTTTCTTGGTTTCCAGAAGACTATACTTGAATGAGAGCCATGTATGTGTGACAAAAAATACAGAAGCACTACAGTACTCGGGCAACTTAATTAGCAGTGGTGGGGTGGCCATCTGCCCCCATAGATAATTGCTGTCATTGAGTTCTTCCAAGGACTTGAAGGGCATCATACCTGTTGTTGTGTTGTAATACCTGTACATTCAGATTAATTGTATGGGTTTCATGTTTAGCAGGTTTGTATTTTCTATCCGGAAATGAAGGCCCCGCTGGGTAACCTCCAAGCCGTGAGCAAACGTAAAATATAATAACGAACTGAAAACATATTGGAGGTCATACCACATCCCCCCTTCCAGATAGGAGATTACTAGTTAAGCAAATAGTAACTCAACTGAAACAAACAAAACTGAAACCATATGGTGGTTATTAAACAGTGAGTATAGTTAAAGTAGTATTGATTGTTCGATTGCTATGACTAGAATTGTTCAGAGTCCTTTGGATTGATTAGCAACTGGATTAGTATAGCTCATAGTCCCTCAAGTACGTTGGCATCTTCTTCAACCTCTGCGGTCTACCAAGCCCTTGGTCTGAACCAAAATGCCTGGCCTGTGGGCTCTCTCGTACCGCCCTGCCCTTTGCGACACTTGAATCAGGCACCTGACATCCACCTTGACTGGCTTGTGGGCTCTCTCGTATCGCCCTGCCCTCTGTGCCGCTGGTGGAGCCATGGGAAATAGTCTGACATAGCTTCTCTCCTGTTTGGTCATTGAATCGTCCATGCCTACCAGAGCACTCCTGTTACGCCAGATAACTCCGGTGTCCGTTTAAATGTTGTAAGACCTTGGTGCTACCTTTTGTACCACAACCCCATCTTTGTGAATGTGTCGTATATACACTTTGTTCTTTCGCTCCAACTCAGGTAGCTCCTTGGCCCTGAAATGCTGGTCATGCTGTTTCTTCGTTGCCTGTCCACTCAGCAATCTGGTTCTTATTTGTGCACTGAAGTATTAGGTTGGCTTGAAAAATGGGGAGGGTGGTCTGAATTAGCCGGCCCATCAGTAGCTCAGCAGGTGCATACCCATTGTCTGGTGGTGTAGCTCCGTAAATGAGTAAAATCAAGTGTGGATCCTGTGGGTAGGTTCTCCCTAGACTTTTCACAGTTCCTACCCCTCTTTTGGCCTCACCGTTTGCGTTTGGGTAATGTGGTGAACTAATTACATTGGCAAAACCATACTCCTGAGTAAGTTTCAGGAACTCCTCTGAAGCAAACTGTTGGCCATTGTCGGAGATTACCATCTCACAGATCCCATGCACCGAGAAAATAGACATCATGGCCTAAATGGTGTCCCTGGAATTTAGAGAACTCAATTTCCGGATTTCAATCCACCTCCTATAGTTGTCCACCAGCAGAAGATAGTGGAATTTCCGAATTCAAATAGGTCAGCCCTTAGACGCTGCCATAATCTTTCCGGCATTGTTGACGGAAAAAGTGGTTCTGTTGTGGTCCTTGAGTTCACTTTGCATACTCGACAGTTTTGAATAATTTCCTTAATCTGTGTAGACATCTGCGGCCACCAGGCAGATTGTCTAGCCCGAAGTCTATACTTGACTATCCCTTGATGGGCTTGTTGGATTTTCTCCAGTACCCCTAACATTTCATTCAAAGGAACGACAATGCGATTGTCACACAGAAGCAAACCATCTGTCACTGTTAGATGTTGCTGTACCTCCCAGTATGGATGAATACTCATAAATGCATCAGACCTGTAGGCAGGCCATCCTTCCTGACAGTATCTCATGACATTGCGACAAACTTCGTCCTTTTGCTGAGCTTCTCTAAGCTTACTCACAGCTAAATTTGGTGGGAGCATACTTTGGCTGTACTCCTCAACTTCCTCAATTAACGCCTGGTCTTCCGGACTTGGTTTGCCAACTGGAGCTCTAGAGAATGCATCAGCAAGGTGATGGTCCCTCCCCTGTGCATATTTGAACTCAGGAGCATACCGCAACATTCTTAATCTCATGCGGAGAATCCTTGATGGCACCTGGTCCTACTCTTTAGAAGTCATCAATGGCACTAATGGTTTATGATCAGTCTCCATTGTGAACAACTACATGCCTCTGACAAACTGATCAAACTTCTCGCATGCCCAAACTGTCCCTAAAGCCTCCTTCTCAATAGTGGCATAGTTCATTTCCGTTTCAGTCAGTGAACGTGACGCATACAGAACCGGTCTTCGACTCCCATCCAACTGCTGTTGTAATAGAGTAGCGCCCAGTCCAACATTGCTGGCATCACTGCTAACGATAGCAGCTAAATTGGGATTATAATGAGCCATTGTCTTTGCAGATGTAAGAACTCTTTCGATTTTTGAAATTGCTTCCTCTTGAGATTGTCCACAAACCCACTCTCTTTTCTCTTTTAGCAAACTCTCTCATAGGAGCATTGAGACTAGCCAAATTTGGAAAAAACTTTGCCATTTGGTTTAGCATCCCATTGATGCTCCTTAGCTCCGTCTTGCAAGTAGGAGAAGGAAAGTCCTGGATGGCTGCTACTTTTGCAGGGTCTGGATTTACCCCATCTTGATTGGTGACATGTCCCAGGAATGTCAACGAGCTTTACTGAACTCACACTTCTGGACATTTAGCGTCTAACCGGAGTTTTGGAGAACTCTGAGCACTTCCCATAATCTCTCATCATGAGTTTGTTGATCCTTACCATGAACGAGGATATCGTCCATATGGCAAATAACACCAGCAATGCCCTCCAACACTTTGGACATTGCTCTTAGGAAGATATCTGGTGCACTGGCAGCACCAAATGGGAGCCTACTGAAACAAAATCATCCAAAAGGAGATAAGAATGTTGTTAGCCTCCTAGACTCCTTGTCAAGATTTATCTGCCAAAAGCCACTGTTAGCATCTAGCTTGCTGAACACTGAGCTTTCCCCCAATTTGGACAAACTCTCCTCCACAGTCGCCATAGGATGGATCTCCCTTTTGACCGCTGCACTCAGACCAGTCAAGGCAACACATAGGCGCATTGAGCCTAAAGATTTTGGAATAGTGATTAATCCACTGCACGATTCTGTTGCTTCAGTTACTGGTGATATCACCCCTGAGGTGACCATTTCCTGTAACTATAACTTAGCTTTCTCATGCAGCGGGTGGGGTATCCTCCGTGGTGTGTAAATGCAGGTGGGAGTTTGCATCCTCTCTCAAGGCTATCTTGTAAGTGTAACCTCTAAGAAGTCCTAGTCCTTTAAAGAGTTTTGTGAATTCTGAGCACATGTCATTCCCGAGCTTACAAGCCTCATCTACATTACAAGTAACTAACTTTAATGCAGCACATGCTTTTTTACTCAAAAGTACGTTTTTTGGTTTTTAATTACATAGGCTTTTTTACTATGTTTTAACCCTTTGTAAGACATTTCAGCCTAAAATATTCCAACTACTTCTAACTCCTTACCCTCAGGACCATGTAATATGGTATCAGGTGGGAATAATTCAATTTGACCCACCCATGGCTCATGGTAACTGACGACTGTGCCATCTGCTTCGGTGTCAAGCTTGAAAAGCGTAGGAAATCCATTGACATCTATGTTTGCCTACCAACACTTCACCTTTCCAATGACTAGCTCTACAGTAAACAGGAAGTCATCACCGTCGCTCTCTTCCGTCACTTCTTGAACTTGTTTACGTATACATACGCGGTAGTAATGTCCTGTCTTACCACATTTGTAACAGTCCGTGTCCTTGGCTGGGCAATGTTCATTGGCGTGACTAGGAAACTTTTCACATCTCCCACACTTCTGAGATTGACTGCTGGCCTGGGGTTTTTCTTTAGTACTCAACTTAGGCCGCTCAGAACCTCTCTTTGTTCTAACAGCATTCACTGTTGGTACATTTGACCCTCCAGTCATTGATCGCATAGTGCTAGAAGTGACCTCATGTGACCTACATAACCGCAGAGCTATTGCAAGAGCTAAATTTATTCCCTTGTGAAATTAGTTTCTTTCGTAGTTCATCTTCTCTTATACCTAAAACCACCCTGTGACGCAACATTTCATCCATTGGACTACCAACATCTATGGCACCAGCTGCAGCATGGTAGTTAAATTGACATCTGCCTGCTAGCGTCCTCAGATCTGAATAGAATGAATCAAACGACTCTCCTGGGAGCTGCGATCGAGTATGAAACATAAACCTCTCATGTATTATGTTTCGTCTACCTATGCAAAAATGTTCCAATACTTCCAATATTTAGTCACAGGTTCTCCCTCATCTGCAGCATCTGTGTATCTAGCAGAAGATCCTACAATCCTGGCAGCTTCCGTACCAGCCGTATACAATAACAGCTCCCTTTGGTACTCCAGTTTCTCTCCATTTAACTTTAGCAAAACGTAATATGACTGCCACTTTGCATTAAAAGATCTAAAATTGGCCTCCTTATTATTGTCAAATAACAACTCAGTTGGGGGTTTACTCTAGGCATAGACATATGCACTTGCATAGGCGTAACAACGTTTGCTGCCGTTGGTTGTCCATTCTCCTCTTTATCCCCCATATCTACCAACTATAAAACCGCTGCCACCATGTGTTGTAATGCCTGTACATTCAGATTAAATGTATGGGTTTCATGTTTAGCACGTTTGTATTTTCTAACCGGAAACAAAAGCCCCGCTGGGTAACCTCCAAGCCATAAGAAAACATAAAAGATGATAAAAAGCTAGAGCACATTAGAGGTTATACCACATCACTCACTAAATATAATATAGAAGCTCCAGCACAATACAACCACCATGCACTGGGAGTAGTAATAAATGAGCAGATCTCCCTACCAAGTGTTTTTGTGTGGATGAGTGCTCGGGGTTGAGGCAATGGGTTACGGCGTTGAATGAATTCGCCGAGTTTATGTTATATTTCATTTGAAGGGCATTTGAGTGGCATTTGAGTGGCATTTAAGTGGCATTTGAGTTTTGATTATTTTTTTACTTAATTTGAACTTATATGGCATATAGATTTTGAATGTATGGCATTTGAGTTTTGATAATTTTTTTTATATAACTCGAACTCATATAGCATCTTGAGAGAGAGGAGAAAGGAGTTATATCTAGCTTGAATAAATACATTGATTAAAAATGAATCAATATATAAGAATATACATTTATTACATAATAAGTAGGGGTAAATCTTCCCATATAATATAGCTAGAGTCTGTAAAGACTAAGTAATACAAAGCACTAGGTCTTGTAATGATAATCAATGCAAAAACTTTTCCTTTACATCGCATCTTAAAGAATCATCAAATTAGTCTTCTATATGGTTAAAATTTACAGTATTTGGGAAATAATTGTAATAGAAAACATTAACACTATTAAAATTTACTGTAAATTTTATGTAGTACAAAGTACTATAACTTTCATTTATTCACTTGAGACTACATATCATCAGCATTCGAGATCAAGTCTATATATATATAAATATAAAAACAGATATATTTGTATATATCTACAATTGTCAATATCTCAATGAGCGGTGACTACTCTTTATTGTATATGAATAAGTAATACAAATTACTACAACTTGTAATGTCAACCAATACATTATATTCACCTTTACAATAAAAAGTTATGTATTAGTATAGAATGATTAAACAGAAATGTAAAAAAACTACAAACTCTTACTAAATAGTATTTTTTTTTATTAATTATTACCTTATCATCAAAAATTGACTGTTAATCGGATGTTTTTGTAGCTCGTCGTGCCTTACGTTGTTGAGTCCTTACTCTTCTAGCTTGTCTTTGAGCGGACTGTCGCTGTATGTTTCTTCTTTTTAGAGCAAGCTCTTTACGAGCGTGTTCGATAGAAATTGGTGTGTTTACCTGATCTAGTTGATGTTGTCGTTGTTGTAATATATAATGTAACTTCTGAATGTCTGATGTAAAATCATTCCCTAAGAGCTTTAATGTTAGAAAAGCTTCAGTTCGAAAACTATTTAGCTGTTCTATCAAGTCTTTCTGTATAAATTTACAATTGTTTGAGATAATTTGCACTCTCTCTCCAATTTTTTTATTGCATATGTTTTGTAGAAGTATCAAGTTCTCTTGAGTCAAAGGTTTAGGCTGAGTTTCTGATTCTGTCTTGTTAACTATTTCAATTTTTCGTGGCTGAATCTAAACAATATACAGATGATTGATTTTTTTCAGTTGTTTTAGTATAATAAACAATGTATGAGTAAAAACTGTAATTTATCAAGTTTTTACCTTGATGCTCTCCTAGTAGCTGTAGTAGATGTTGCTTCTCCATTAGCTGTTGTAGAACTGGATGCTTTCTGTGTGAAAACGATGGCTCTTATATAGCTAAAGTTGCACTGATTAAACCCTATGGACACCATCTCGTGTCAATCTCTATGAATCAGCATTTTTTCACGCGAAGGAAATTCAATGCTTTTGCGGGAATAAATAAATTATTTTCACCCGAAAACAAACCGTTGATTTCGCGGGAATAAAACTTTTATTTTCACCCGAATACAAACCAATGCTTTCGCGGGAATAAATAATTTATTTTCACGCGAATAGAAACCGTTGCTTTCGCGGGAATGAATGATTTATTTTCACGCGAATAAAAACCAATGCTTTCGCGGGAACAAATGATTTAATTTCCCGCGAATAAAAGTCAATGTTTTCGCGTGAAAATTAAATTTTTATTCCCGCTAAAGCAACGGTTTCTATTCGCGTGAAAACAAATTATTTATTCCCGCGAAAGCATTGCTTTCTATTCGCGTGAAAATAAAGGATTTATTCCCGCGAAAGCAACGGTCTCTATTCGCGTGAAAATAAATTATTTATTCCCGCAAAAACATTGACTTTCATTCGCTTGAAATTAAATCACTTATTTCCGCAAAAGCATTGGTTTTCATTCGCGTGAAAACAAATTATTTATTCCCGCAAAAGCATTAGTTTGTATTCGCGTGAAAATAAAAGTTTTATTCCCTCGAAAGCAATGGTTTGTATTCGCGTGAAAATAAAGTATTTATTCCCGTAAAAACAACGATTATCATTCGCGTGAAAACAAATTATTTACTCCCGCGAAAGCAATGGTTTCCATTCGCATGAAAATAAATTATTTATTCCTGCGAAAGCATTGGTTTTTATTCGCCTGAAAATAAAAGTTTTATTCCCGCGAAAGCAACGATTTGTATTTGCGTGAAAATAATTTATTTATTCCCGCGAAAGCAATGAATTTCCTTCGCTTGAAAGTAAAGTATTTATTCCCGCAAAAGCAACAGTCTCTATTCGCGTGAAAATAAATTATTTATTCCCGCAAAAACATTGACTTTCATTCGCGTGAAATTAAATCATTTATTCCCGCGAAAGCAACGGTTTTTATTCGCGTGAAAATAAATTATTTATTCCCACGAAAGCAACGGTTTGCATTCGCGTGAAAACAAATTATCTATTCCTGCAAAAGCAACGGTTTCTATTCGCGTAAAAATAAATTATTTATTCCCGCGAAAGTAACGGTTTCCATTCGCGAGAAAATAAATTATTTATTCCCGCGAAAGCATTGCTTTTCATTCGCGTGAAAATAAAGTATTTTTTCCTGCGAAAGCATTGGTTTGTATTCGCGTGAAAATAAAGTATTTATTCCCGCGAAAGCAGTGGGTTCCATTCGCGTGAAAAGAAATTATTTATTCCCGCGAAAGCAACGGTTTCCATTCGCGTGAAAATAAATTATTTATTCCCCCGAAAGCATTGGTTGGTATTCGCGTGAAAATAAAAGTTTTATTCCCACGAAAGCATTGGTTTGTATTCGCGTGAAAATAATTTATTTATTCCTGCGAAAGCATTGAATTTCCTTTGCGCGAAAAAATGCTGATTCATAGAGATTGACACGGGATGGTGTTCATAAGGTTTAATCAGTGCAACTTTAGCTATATAAGAGCCATCGTTTTCACACAGAAAGCATCCAGTTCTACAACAGCTAACGGAGAAGCGACATCTACTACAACTATTAGGAGAGTTCCAAGGTAAGAAGTGCTAAAATAATTATTTGTTTTTAGTTAATTGAATCATCTAAGTTTTTCTGAACCTTAGTTTTCAAAAAACAATCTTTTAAAACAAATATAATTTCAGTATATTTACATCATTAAACTAAGTTCTTTTACTTTTTGTAGGTATGATGACATCACACTCCAAATCATTTCCTAAGCTCCATATTGAACCATTTACAGCAACCAACAACACCGACACTATCTCCACTACAACCACCAATTCCACCACCAACGACATTCACATTGATGATAGAAGACCCAATCCTAACACCTTTAATGAGACATCTTCCGGCTCAAACATCAACACTCCTGCCGATATAGCAATGAAATGTCATGTAGTTTCAGCTGACTCTCCTTTGAGTCCCACAGCGGACTACACATATCTGCATGAGAACAGTGAAGTCAAACAAACAGAGGATAACAAAAAACCAACAGCAAAATTATCTCGGGCTTCAATTTCCTTTTTATTCAGCAATACCAAGAATAATACCATAAACAAACTTATAGAGTTTGAATTGCTCGAGATGGCTGGAATAATGACAGGAGCTATGCAGAAAAGGATGTTGGAAATCGGAAATTTTAAGAGTCTGATGGAATTACCAATTCCTACGACATTGGAGGTTTTCGATATGAATTACGTTGAAGATTATGGTATCTTGGATTATGAATACGTTTTTACAAACGATCATCGAATTCGAGTCAAGTCACTGATTTACAAAGAACTTATGGTGGAGCTACAGGAACTCGATCCCCGCTCTTCACATGCCCTAGAGTACATGGGAAAACTAGAAGAAAATCAACCCAATCTTCGTATTGTAGGAGGTAATCATCACCAAGGGCTAGAACAACGAGTTATAGCCAAAATCTTGAGAAAGAAATTATTGAAACAACTGCATGTGTACTTTGATATCAGCACTTTCGATAATATTCCTGTCAACACTTTTCTGACATTCACTAGACTCTCAGTTTGGAAAAATTTGAAGTTGTAGCAGCAAAAACGAAAACAAGACACATCACCTCTACGTATCACTCACACTGTCACTCACAGATACATGACGAATGATGGATCTTTGATGACTGGGAAGATTGTTGTCCCTCCTGAGAACGTTTTGAAGATCAAAAATCATGAATGTGGTGTGATTCACTATAAAATTACGATGTCGACTCAAAGTGGTACAAAGAAACACATTCTCACAATTCTGGGTGTTGAAGAAGCTTTAATGCTCCTATCTACTTCAAGTGAAAAAGAAGGAATAGCTTTCAAATTTTCCTTATTTAATGATGCTGAGCGGATGAAAAGTCATGATGATGATGATAATATCGATGCTTATACTGATGACGAAGAAGATGATAATATGACGGATGATGACTCTGAAAAAAAAACTTTGAGGAAAAAGATGAAGTTGTCAACAATGATAGTGAGAAAAGCGATGAAGATAACAATCACATTTCAAGCGAAGCTAACAGGATTTTGATATCGGAAATTTGATTAAGGTATGTAAATCTTCACTAGTAATAAGTAATAACTAATAACCATAATTTTCACCATAGTACAATGCAGTTGTTATAACGACGTCTATGTATGCTTTTAGATAGAGTACGTGTACAAGTGAGTGACTGATGACTCGCCGAATCTATCAGCAACAACTCATGAACATTAAATTATATTTTATTTGTATTGTGCAATAATTTGTATATATTTAGCGTAATAAAGTATTTTTATTTATATTTAACATTGATAATTTAGTCATTTTGTAAAACTTTTGGGCTTACAACACTAAAAATATTGCAAAATTTCAATGTTCCGACACAAAAATAAATATTTAAAGTTATCGTCACATTTTCAAAAAATCTTAAGACAACTCCCATTTATAATTTCTAGGCTTCGTTTTGAAAAATATTTAAAAGTTGTTGGCACATTTTGTCAAAATGGTAAGACAACTCCGCTTTTACACAAAAAATTGTGAAAAGGTTTTATAATTTGTTTGAAAACCAAGACAGTAGAAGACTTTTTTACAACAGCAAGCATTATACTTTAGGATTTACAGTTTTGTGAATTGGGTGCTGATAGTTTGTCATGATAAGACACGATAATTAAGTAATTATAGTCTTTTTCATAACAATGTTATAGATTCAGTAATACAGATGTGAAACTTGCTCTGTTTCACAACTTGGATGCGTTATGAAGGTGGATAATGCAATATTTATTTTGTAATATTATGCAAAGTAATACAGTAAGAATGAAGCGTATGGAGTTCTCAACAACAAAACAAATAAAATAATGCATTAGGTAAACTAATGACAGATTATTTTTTACATGAAATGTATACAAACATGCGATAATACAAATGAATAAAG
Source organism: Cryptosula pallasiana (assembly GCA_945261195.1). Classification (NCBI taxonomy): domain Eukaryota; kingdom Metazoa; phylum Bryozoa; class Gymnolaemata; order Cheilostomatida; family Cryptosulidae; genus Cryptosula; species Cryptosula pallasiana. The sequence goes on along the minus strand of OX183131.1, from coordinate 56,814,093 downwards.
TATTCATAAAAACACAGTCTATTGTCTATATATATATATATATATAGAGTATTTATAAAAAAAACAACCTATTAACTATATATTTTGTGGTAAGAAATTATAAAATAGGACAGTTGCATAAAGCCTATTCCAGAGTCACGATAATACTAAAAAATATAGTGAAATAAAGAATTTAAAATTCTCCTAACAGTGCAGTTAATAGAAAAGTTTCTTTTTGAGAAAAATCTGAATTTTCTTGCATCTTATGTCTAATAGACGCTAATTTCAATTTAACACAATCATTAAAACCTTTTTTTTTCAATCCATCTTTTATATTCAAAATTAATTTAACTGAACTTAAATCAATTTTCTTAGTATGAATCTTTTGGCTTTCTTGTAAATCTACTTGAGTTTGAGGATTATCTGTTACAGTATTAGATTCTAAAACACTGGTTTTTGGGCTGCACTGTGAACTACCAACAGAAATTAAGTCATTATTACTTTCTTCAGTTTCTGAAAGTTCAGAGTCTGAAGATATAAGAGCTCTCATTTTTTTAAACTGGTTTTTAAGCAAAAGATTTAGATCTCCAACAGCCGGTTTTTTAGCTATTGCCAACCATTTACTCCCTAATTCAAAATCTAAATCAATGTTTTCAGAAAAATGACCTTCTATTGGATAGAGATATACTAACCCAAACTTTTTTGGAAAAGTAACATCCATAACTAATTTAGAATACTTTTTATTAATAAATAAAACAAAATTATTATAACTAGCGATATCAACAATAAAAAACATTTTAGTTTTCAAAATACAACTATGTTGCTGGAGATCTCTCGAAGTTGTATGGCATTTTCCACATAAACAATAAAAGATGAACAAGTGAGCAAAAAAATGTCTTGAAAGAACTCGGCCAGGCTCATGCAACTCTCCTAATTTAAACTTGTTACCACAAAATATGCACGAAATGTTGTTTTCTTTTCCTCCCAGTGCTTTGCTCAGCGACTTTGTACAATATGCTACCAACATCATCGAAAGCACTGAAAGGAAATATTTTGGTATTTTGTTATCAATATCTACAAGCAAAATAAACAAATTCTCATTATATATATAGATAACCTTCTTGACTATGGTATATGTATATAAAGACAGTGCATATTACTTACACTTGAAACACTCTCTATCTTCTCTTATATCTCCGTCTAAAAGACTCACTTGTCTGTATTTATTTAGTTGAGGGTTCTCTGCTTGAACTAAAATAGAAAATACGAGTGTAGTTATGTTATTTTGAAATTTTTTTATTAAATTGAATGAGTATGTAGTAAATAATATTTTCATCATACTCACATTCAAATGTGTGGCGGTCATAGTACAGAAAGGCTTCATCCTTCCCAACGCATTGCTAACTTCCGACAAATCGTGAAGATGTTTTTTCTACAAAAATAACGTAGTAAATGTGGAGTCATTATTATTTTACCTACAGAAAAATTTACATTTTTCATAAAGCAGAAAAAAATACTTACTCATAGCAATATGCGTGGTAGCACTGGTCTTTTTTACCTTCTCTTCTTCACCAAAAGATTCTTCAATCCATCTCAACGCTTCATCATCCGTAGAACTTAATAAAACAATAAATCAAGATTGTGATTAATTAAAAGCTCTATATAATACAGTTGAATAATAAAGTCTCAATAATATACTTACATTGTGCTGAAATCTATTTCATCTATATTCAGTTGTTTAAATACTCCTTCATTTGAGGTTGTAGACCTACAAGTAATATATATAAATATTATATATATATATATACGTTTGTATAAATTTATAAATCTAACTGCAACAAAATTATAAAAGATAGTATAAAATAACTTACTCATTTGTTGTAGAAATATTGCTAGACGTTTTTTGTTGTTGTTTTGTAGACTAATGCTTGAAATGAAGTAAAAATGAAAACTGATTCTGCTTAGAAAAAATACTTTCTCTTATATACAAAACATTGAAGTCATTTATCAAACATTAATTCGTAGACTGATTTTCTGATCATTACTATGATAAATGATATTGTTTTTAGAACAAGTGGAAGTTGAATGGGAAGTTGGTTAAAAAATAGGAAGATAGAGATTATATAGACGTAGGACTAATTGTTAATAAGAATAAGCTTAAGCTCTACATACACTCCTGTAAACTTTCTTTCTACCTAAAACCTTTGGTACATACACTCCTGTAAACTTTCTTTCTACAATTTTTGGATGTAGAGCATTGGATAAACAAATTTTACAAGTCCTAGATTGATACTCCTTTAGATATAGCTAGCTAGGGCAAAACTTACAATTCATTCGAATGTCAACTCACATCCTTTAAACATATCTTATAGCAAAAATATGATGTATGATTAACTAGTTTAATTGCAGTTCATTGATATGCTCTACTACAACACACACTACTTCGAACTATGTAGTCAACTGAACATATCCACAAACAATCATATAGACACATCAACAGCAAAACATCGATGCAGTGTAGTTCCATCTTTATATCATCAGACAGTAAATTAAAATGTGCAATTTTCAATTATAGTTTACAACATTAAGTATGAGTTAGGAATGTAATATATACTTTACAGGTATCTGATAGCATTTAATATGTATATGTAACATATAACTCTTGATTTGTTAGACAAAACAGCTTCCTAAAAATAGAAAATACACTATGTATGTCGATACATTGTTTGTATTTCACACAAAAAACACCTCCTAAAACTGAATTTATGAGATATTTTCAGAAAAGTAACAGTCTTGGATTTTCAAGCTTGTAAGTCTACAAGTGGATAAAGTCATACTTTGTTCATGTTTTTTTAGATGATACCGGAGATAACTAGAATTAGAGATATAACCACAATCCGTCTTAAAATTAAGTTTTGTTGGAAGTGAGTGAATTTCTCACTAAGTTTTTGGTGAAAGGTTGTACCGGTATTAACTAATATGTAATCAAACAATAAAAACAGGAGATAAACGTAATCAAGTTCTCTTCCTTTTTAGGTTGAATTGATAAACCTATAATTCCGAAGTCTATGGATGTTTGTTGTTTGCTATTAATAGAAATAGCATGATAATAAATAGGGCTTAGGCGTAATTAATGAATTTTCTCGAGTGACTTTATAAAGCAAAACCTATAGGATTAGCCGAGAGATGGTGATTAATGACTTTTCTGGAGTGAGTTTTTTAGTGAAGTGATACTTACGTTATATTATAATTAATTACTTTTTAAAAAACTTGTGAAAATGAATTGGTAACATTACGTCGACTGAAATAATGCCTAAAACGTCTCGCATAAATTTTGGTCTGACAAAAAATGGACTGAAAACCTTTAGAGCGAGTACAAAATTATCATAACTCGCTATAGCGGATATTCTAAGAAATATTTATTTTCTCGTTGCTAACAATTCACGTAAATATTTGTAACAGATGTCACATGATCTCAATCGGTTTTTGCCAACTGAATCACCTAGTTACTCGTAAACATTTGATACTCGCTTGATTTTTTCGTCGATAACAGCAATGTCACAATTGTGTTTATCGTAAATATTTCAAAAACGGATATCACGTGATTCCAGTTGGTTTTTCCTACTGAATCGCTTAGTTACTCGTAAACATTTGAAAATTGCTTGATTTTTTCGTTGATAAAACACGCCGCAAGTATCTTTTAACAAATATTACCGTGATTTCAATCAAATTTCCTTACTAGATTACTTAGTTACTCATCAACATTTCATAATTGCTTTCATTAATAGTCGTTGCAAAGCAATGTTGTATTTAAAAAATATTACTACGATTCCAACCAATTTCCTTACTGAATTACTTAATTACTCGCCGGTATTTCATAATTTCTTTCACTAATAATTACAAAGTAATATTGTAAATACATAATGCAGTAGATCCTAAATTGACACAAGTTCCATTCATATGATTTTAAAACTTAACTAATGTAGTTTTTTACCAGAAATAATAATAACTTTTAAACAAAATCAAAAATTATTGCTATTTACATGTATGGTAAACATAATAACTGTAAATATATATAACTAAAAGAAATATTTATGCCCAAGTCTCCTCTCTCTCTCCTCTAACCTCTCTCCTCTAAACTCTCTCTAGATGTATACAAATACAGCTATTTTTATATGTAAACTCGATCTCGAATGCTGATGACATGTAGTCTCAAGTGAATAAATGAAGTTAAAGTACTTTGTATTACACAAGATTTACTGTAAATTTTAATCATCTAGAGGACTAATGGTATCCTCTCTCCTCTCTCATCTTTCCCTCTCTCCTCTCTCTCTCTCTCAAGATATCTCCTCTCTCTCCCCTAACCTCTCTCCTCTAACCTCTCTCCTCTAACCTCTCTCCTCTCTCCTCTCTCCCCTCTCTAGATGTATACAAATACAACTATTCTTATATGTAAACTCGATCTCGAATGCTGATGACATGTAGTCTCAAGTGAATAAATGAAGTTAAAGTACTTTGTATTACACAAAATTCACTGTAAATTTTAATCATCTATAGGGTTAATGCTCCCCTTTCTCCTCTCTCCTCTCTCCCTCTCTCCTCTCTCTCAAGATATCATATGAGTAGGAATTACAAAAAATTATCAAAACTTAAATGCCATACATTCAAAATCTAGATGCCCTATGAGTTAGGATTATGTATATAATTATGTAAAAAAATTATCAAAACTGGAATGCCATACATTCAAAATCTATATGCCATATGAGTTCAAATTAAGTAAAAAAATAATCAAAACTCAAATGCCACTTAAATGCCACTCAAATGCCACTTAAATGCCCCTCAAATGAAATACAATATAAACTCGACGAATTCATTCAACGCCGTAACCCATTGCCTCAACCCCGAGATCTAATCCACAAAAAAACACTTGGTAGGGATATCTGCTCATATATTACTACTTACAATGTACAAGATAACATACCGATGTAGAGCGTAAAACTTTACAACATCTCCGGTGATTGTGCTAAGAGGTGATCTGTTTCTGGATGCAGCCTGCTGCATCTCAATCATTCTTTAATACCCTTATTTTCTTTGAATGTTTGTTACAAGCAGTTGTCCAACTTTAGTACGCCATTCTATGCAAACTCCCTTCAAAAATACAGATAGTTAAGAATTCAAGCAATGTATCTTTCCTTTGTTGGTAATGAAAATGTCTCGCACAGTGTTCGCAGTAAATAATTAGTGATTTCAGTTCATTCTCCTTTATATGAGCTTGTCACGTAGGTAATGAGATTTAGCTAGACAAGAATAAAGCCTTGCCACATAATGCCATTTGATTACGAGGGACTATGTTACTAGTAAAGTATAAATGGAGTCAGTGAAGTCAAGTGAAGTCATGGCCTGCTGTGGGTGAAAAAGTTCTCTTTACTAGTTTGTAGATCACTTCACACCGCTGTTCAGGTATACAAAACTTGTTTACTTATGTTTGAAATAATGCAACAAACATGAAGTTGGTAAAATAGACAAAAGCTCGTGTTCTATCATCGCTTTTGTAGTTTAACATTTGGGAAGTTCATATGGGTGAATGTATTATAAAGACAATCAAAAGTAAAACAGTCTCTTTTAACTCAATAAATAAAAATAATTAACCCGTCTCTGGAAGCTGAAGTACATGTACATGTGTATCACACTACATGTGGCCAGACTATGCATATTTGTACACGATGCATCGTGTACAAATATGCATAGTCTGGCCACATGTAGTGTGATGTTGCCATTTTAAAAAATTATTCCCCAAAATCCTTGAAGCCTACTACCATGACATGTTCGTGGAGCAAAATACACAAAGTAATAGGTGTACACAACAGAACATTTGTTTAGAACAACATAAATATTCAATGAAATGTTATAGTTTACCAAACAAATCATAAGGAAGATAACTCTCAATTTGTAAATGATCAAAGAAATAATAATATTTGAACCGCTATAAACCGGGCTAGTTTCCCCAAAATCCTTGAAGCCTACTACCATGATAGTAGGCTTCAAGGATTTTGGGGAATAATTTTTTAAAATGCCAACATCATTCAAAGCTTATTACAAAGAAAGCATATACGAAATACAATGACGGGCAATAAAAAAACACTACTGGGCTACTGGGGCAGCTGAATGAAAAATTTGAGACATAATTATTCATATTGCTGACATTAACAACTGACAAACCAAATGCTTCTGTGGAAACACTGAGAGTATTCATGACATGTTCGTGGAGCAAAATACACAAAGTAATAGGTGTACACAACAGAACATTTGTTTAGAACAACATAAATATTCAATGAAATGTTATAGTTTACCAAACAAATCATAAGGAAGATAACTCTCAATTTGTAAATGATCAAAGAAATAATAATATTTGAACCGCTATAAACCGGGCTAGTTTGTAAAACTGACCTTCATTTTAGTAAATTTTGAGCGCTTGCAATTTTTTGAATTATTTTTCGATGAACAAGTCCGGACTATGAAAATGAAAAAAAATAACTCGCTCATTATATTTTATTTAGTGCTCAGTTTCATCCGCGAAATACACTCAATATAACTAAATATTTGTTGATTACATTTTTATTCAGCGAGCTAATTTTTGTTAACCGACGAGTTCCGAACCAAATGATTATTTATCATTAAATTTATTGCTGGTCTGATTATTTTTATTGCAATGTATTCGGTGAACAGAGGTCGCAAATACTCTTATTGGCATTCAAAAGAACTGATTTCAAAATAATGGGAGTACCATCATATAGCAAGAAACGGTCAATGTATGTACAAGTAATGGTATTCTTATTTTACTAAGTGCCAAAGTGTTCATGGTGAAGGGAATTCAAAGGACTTTAGTGAAATATTTTCTAGTATAAGCAAGAAAGCGAAGCTGAAAGTGAATATATCCAATGGAAATACACAGGACAGCCACGCGATTGATATTGTGCCTGCCAACTACTAATGTAGTAGTTAGCGATTATTAAGCAGTGGCTTGCATTATGATGAACAGACAAGATCAAGCGTGTACAAGTGTAGCACAGTACCTTACCTAGATGAGCGAGATGATCGTAGGACTCTCAGATGAGTAGAGACAAGCACTATGAATGCCAACTATGAACTGTTGAGTGAGGCCATCTTAAGTATGCTATTATTATTTTCATTATTATTCACGCTTGAGTTATCTGGTGGCTAGCTAGATTTCAAGGGGCTTGCTTTTACTATTTTATCTATTTTTAATCTACCACGGTGGTGATTCATGATTTCTAATGCGATTGCTCTTATGTATAGCCAATCATAGGTAGCCATTTTTAACTGCTTTTCTCTTGCATAAATAGTGCGGCAGATAGCCCACCACTCAGATTTTTCTTAGCTTTGCTTAGCTGGTTGCTCTGGAGGTGTATTCAGCGATATTCTTGTACCGTCTTAGTGGGATCTAATTGGCGTCAAGTTTTACTGTATGCTTCGAGAACTATTATTTCGCAAGGTTTTGTGCGTTGATAATATATTACTAATCTGAAACTCATATATTTAGTGTGGCCGGCTGCCTGTAACACTAAGTTTGCATACCTTATTTCTACCGGATCTGTCTGCTATACAGATCTCCTACAGCAGAGAGCCGTTACTACCATCCGGTAGCACCGGTTGTTTGTATCTATCATTACTTTCTACAATAGTACCAATAGATTTTAATAGTTGTAGCTTTTTGCCTTGCACAGAGAGCTGACGCTACCAATTGGCTTGCACACTGCAAAGCCGTACTGTCTCTACCCACAATACGGGCTACCTCAGCAGTGTCCGTAAAGTTATTTTGAGATGACAACGGGAAAACCTTACAAGTAGATGCTTTCAAAAACCAACTTTGGAACTGAATGGCAAAACAAAGCTGATTTTGAAGAAACCGGGAGCTTTATTACTTGCAAAATTCATTAATTGAACCATTTCTAGCAAATAAAAATAGTATAAGTATAGCCTTAGTTTTCAGCTGCTTCATCACTTTCTGTATCACATTCCATGGGGTCTTGATCCTGGAATTGAATTAATTTATTATTAGGTTGAGGAAATACCTCAGTAGCTACCTGAGTAGGTACCTGAGTGGGCTAAATACCAGAGTACTAGAGAAATGCTAAAGTAGATAAAGTATTCATTAGCGGATAAAAATATAGTTTTGCTTGGATATAACTTTTGTTCTGCCTATTAGCCTCAAAGTCTCACAAAATCTGCTACATTCACCTTTTTTACTATTCAAAGCTATTGTAATCAATTCTATCTACTTGTGAAATGCTACCCCCATCCTCTCTACTACCCATTCTACACGCTGAAGTAATTTGTTCGTAGCGTCATTTATCTGCTGTGACAGAGCAGTCACAAAACAGGACTGTCTCACCGGATATATCTTTCGTCAATGGTTAGGTTTATACATTCTTTGGCACATCCCGATGGTACAAGCCAGGCCTAATTTGTACCATGGTTCAGATTATTGTTAAAAATGATCGGTTAGAACCAGGGTTTCTACTACACTTTGAACTTTGGTTCGAGTTGAGCTGTTCAATTAACAGATTTTTTTAAATTTGTTAAATGTACTTTTTGCGATAGCTAAAATACAATAGGAGTAAAATATTACAGATTGCTCTTTGCCAAGATATGTACTTAAACAATAAATAATAGATGTTGTAAATTCATAGATAACTGTGTATAAAGTTAATGATGTTAATGAAAACTACAACTTCTGTGCACATGTCTTAAGCTCCCAAGAGTTCGATTGCTGCACCGTTTGAACATATAATCTTTTAATGCAAAACCATGCGACTGCTTGTTTTATTTGTATGCACTTGAGCATGTTCTCATTTCATTACAAATTCATGAATCTTTCCAATAGACAAGCTTTCAGTTTCTCAACAACTTATATAAACTTTTATTTTTTTTACCACCAGCTTCTCTTGTCTGAACTTTCCAAGCTCAACTTGTCCCCTCTTAGTAGTATATATAGAGCCAGTCACGATTTTTTTGTATTGTTCAATTTAGAGCTAACTTCCAGAGTTAGCTTCCAAACTACAATCCAGCTTAACAAGTCTTTTTCTCAGTATAATAAGGACATACCTCCATACTGGTGTTGAAGGAAATTATGGTGCCCCCGGGTAAAAGTGCTGTTTCGGTTGCACCAGTGTGCAGGATGTATGTTTTAGTCTCTGATATTGTATATGAGTATGGTTATGATTATTTTCGATTTTCACTGTTTATATCGAGGTTTGTGTCATGGCATGATCTTTTTTTTGAGTAGCGCAAGTTGGTACAAAGTGATGATAATTTAGACTGAGTGGGTTTTTTTCATACTTAATTTTTTGCATAAGAGTCCCTGAGTTGTTGTCCAAATTGACACTATCCTTTTGTTGCCTCGTTCAGTTTGCAAGTTTTGGTTAAATATAATTTATATGCAGTATAATGTAATAACTAAACTGCTCATAATAATCGTTAGAATGTTAATGCAAGTGTTATCTTTTGGGTCGAGTGGGCAATATTACATCTGTTTCATAAATTTTGTTGAGTATTAAGTTGTGAGTATAACCTAATAAACAGCCTCAAATACTGAGTGGGTCTACATTGGATTATATTTACTTGCCTTCTTTTGAGTAGTTTTTGGTGGCTGATCAACAATCTTGGTCCCATCTTTAGATGCTCTAGGTCTTGTGTGTTGTAGTTTGGACGTCAATTTCAATTTTAGACCGCTGAACTGAAACGTCAATGGTGTGTTAAGGAAAGTTTCATTGTTAAGTAAGCATATCATGGTCTGAAATAACTTCAGCTTTGTTTGCACAAGTTCTAAGGGTGAGCTGCAATAATTGTACTTACAACACTTACATCTACATCCTTCTTGTGTTTAACTAAATAGTGCCGTTTCAAAGAATTTTTGAGAACTAACTTATTGAACTCAACATCACAGTTGTCGTAAGTGCAGTAGACCCTTTCACACGGTAGTGGACATTCACCAATAAGTTCTTGTTCTCGGTTTTTGGTTGACCCGCAATAGCTGCACTCACTCACGAAGGAAGTGGAATCAAGGTGAGTGACTGACCGAATGTGGTTCAACATAATGCCCAGTGACATGGTTGAGTATTTACATGATTTGCTCACTCTACAATGGTACTTGTGACACTGTGAACATTTCCCCATTGTTTTGCGACTGTCTCTGGGTGGCTTTACTTGCTTACATACACAGTCCTCGGGTGCTTGATCAGGGTCCTACATAGAAACATATGAAAAAAGGAAAACGGGAGCAATCCTTCGGTGGTTTATAGCAGTCTATTTGCAAAGCTCATGTAAGAAAACAGTCTTGTTTTCAATCATAACACAGAGATTTGGAATTTAGTTGTAGATTTTAGCGGTCAGTTTTAGGCCAGCAGAAAGTGGCTTTGATATTGATTAGAAATTATTACATAGCCAGTTGGACTGATTGTTGGTCATTGAGACAGAATAATGCGTTTACTTACAGCCTAAATGGACAAAGCAGTTTCCATTTTTTGGAAACTTTAACGTCACACTATTGCATTAATTTTGCATTTACTATGTGGAAAATTTAGAACTAAACTGGTAAATTCCACTAACAAAGCAAATAGTGGTTGTTTTGATTCTGATAAAACATCGTTGCATCTAGTTATTGTTTGATGGCATCCATTGAACAGTTGAGGCCCTCAGAATGTCTTTGATCTATACTGGGCGTGTCACTATCACATTGCCAAGTAAATTGTCAATAATTTTTGAATATAAATTCACCATACTTTACCATTTACGGTTGCTCCACACAATCATATACTCGCATCATGCTCCTATGTAAACTTCAAACGCAAATTTTACTAAATATTAGCTCCTTGATTATCAGAGCCGTAATGTAGTGGCAGAAAGGCAATTAAATAGGCACTTTGTAGTGGATCGTACCAGTAGGGCTCCCGCTACCATCCAATAATGTATAAGTATAGTTTAAGTAATAATACATTTATTCATCCACATATAATGTTCTAGGGAGGCAATTACCTAGAGTAGTCCGCAGCAGTCAGTGGCAATGAGCCAGTCTTATACAGGATGATGGCACGAAGTGTGTTGCATCATACTAAGTCTATGCGACCAAATACGACAGGAAATAAATTAACTAATCACACTAACAATAAGTACAATAGTGCACAATAGTAGAAGTATGAGGTGCCTAATGGCAAGGAACAACACTACGAGTTAAAGTCCTCAGTCTTTCTTAGCTTTAACTTCACGATAGATAGGATGTAGAGGTTGATAGGTCCCGGATATGTCTTTGTACATCAACTTGGGCATCATTTGATTTTCCAACAGCAGCAACCCCAGCTACACCGGCAATCTGGTTGCCAAGCCAGTGTCACTGCAGGCCTGGTAGAAGTCACTCCCAGGTCGGTAAGAGTCACAGCATGGCCAGCAAGTAAAAGTACAGGGGTTGTATTTTGTCTGCTGGGCCAGTATGGTGGGGCAATTCCTCCATCTTCCGCGTTAATAGCTCTCTGAGTCATCATTTTAGGAGATTCGTCTGACTGATCGCTTCAGTCAGAGTCATCTCTAGATTAATATAAATACACAAGGCATTTGTCCCACTAAAATCCACCACAACTCGTCACATTTTAAGCAAGTTTCTGCTCAAATTGTATATAATCTTCAATCCAGCTGTGTCGTGGTGGAAACTCTCTCCATCACTACTTTGCAAACCACACTAGTCTTTTTGTAGAACAGGAGACTGATTCTCAAGTTTTCTCCAAGTTTGAGAGCACCCATTTCATCTTTCGATTGATTCTCGGTACCCCAAAAAGTTTGAAAATGGCGTGGGAGTTAAGGGATTGAACTTAATGGTAGAAAAATGTATCCTGATTATAAAGTACTTAATATGCATTAATATACATCATGAATACCAGGCTAAAGCGTTTATTTAAAAAAAAAAACTCTAGTTGTAGAAGAGCGTTTTCTGATTATAAACAGATAAATATAGATTAATAACTCACTTGTCCTGAAAGAGAAATGTGTTTTCCAGAAGATAAGTGAGATTCTATGATTTTGGAATTAGTAAAATCAATCACTTTGTTGCAAGAAGAGCAGATCATTTGATCATCTTTAGTATGAAATGTACCCTTAGGATACATTGCTGCTCTCATCTCAGCAGTTATTTGCATCTGTTTTTGCAGCTTAACTGGCGAGATCTCACTCGAAATCTTCAACAAAAACATTTTTTGTGACAGGTCAAGTAAGATAATCTTATTGGCCATTCTATGCGAGCCATAATTAATCTACTTACTGGCACTATTTTTCGCTAGACAATGGAAAACAGAATGAGCAAATATCCCTTCAATTTGATAAGGTGTGGGAAAAACTCAAGGGTGGTGCATTGGCCTCAATTGAGTTGCACTTCAAACTGCAACTATTTACATAACCTCGGGCTCACAAGCACAGGGGGGGGGGGTTTGAAGGGAAAATGCTTTGTTAGGTTCTCAGAAGGTTAAAAACTACTACAATATGATATACTGTCAAGGATTTCGTTGAGGTCTCAACAACTGTTAGAAAGTGCCTGTACTGTATATCAATAGCAGTACTGAAATACAGAGTGCAAATGGACTGGTAGCGCTGGCTCGCTGTGGAATGCAGTTGATACGAACAATAAGCGCTACCGGTATGGTAGTAGAGGCTCTCTGTTGTAGAAGGTCTGTATAGAAGACAAATCCGGATGTTCCGTATGCAAACGATAGTGATGCAGGCAACCGGCCTCATTAAGCACACAGTGTTTCGAATTCATAATAATAATTTATTATTAGACAAAAAAGCTTGCCGGATAAACAGCCCTCAGAAGCATACAGTAAACTTGAACACTCAGACAACACTAAGTTGATACAAGAAATTGCTGACACTTCTCTGAGCAAGACTAGATACTATCTCAGGCAAAGCTGAACTAACTCTGCCCAATGGGCTAACTGCCTCTCTATTTATGAAAAATGCATCTCAGCTGTTGAAAAAGCTGCAGAATAATTGCGTGCAAAACATCAGGTCATGCTACTACAAGAAATCCCAAAGTTACACAAAAAGCAGAATGCTACATGGATTAATAATACAAATAACCACAATGCGCCAGGCTACCGCAAGTAAGGCAGGAACTATTCAGTGAAGTTGGGTATCCTAACTATCATCTTCCTACATACAGGGTATAGTACTATAGTACTAGGCAAGAAATCTATAGCTATTGATTTCTTATGTACAGGGTATAGTACTATACTACTAGGCCAGTCACTCGGCTGACTAACTCACCAGCCGCACTAGGTGATTTCCATTACAATATGTATTTGAATTTATGTATAAATGGATAAAATGAATGTCTGGATATCAGTCTGGATGTCCACCAATGTGTGCATTTGTCTGTAGTTCCACCTAAACTGCTAAAATTTGAGAGAAGTTAAACTTCACTGTAAGACCATTGTATTGAAAAATCCTAACACACTTTTGCGGTTCAAATTAATTAGTTATTCTGCGACAAAAGCATTTTTTAAAGGTTATTTCTTCCTAACATTCATAATGCAGGAGAAGACATTCACAGTTCTATACTTCAACTGTACAACAGGTATCTACAACTGCAATACTATTGTGAGATGGATGAAAGTTTTGGTATTGGGACAGTATTGGACTTGTACAAGCATCATGTAATCTTGGAGTTTAGATTTTAATTTGTTCTCAAACCATAGTTAAAAGTGGATTTGATACTTTCCGTAATTCAGGTGAAAAGTAATTGGAAAATGCAAAATTTCACTGATAAGGTGCACCTATCACCAATCATGGCTTGTCAACAGTTCTTATTTCTGCTGTTCAGGAATTGCCATGTCTTGTTCTACCGGATGTTTTTTGTAAAAGTGTTTTGATGGAGCAAGTTGTACAAACCAATGAGAAGGCAAATGATCATAAAATTGATCAAATGTTTGGATACTAACTAATCTCAATATATTTAGACTACTGCCACTAATGCAGAGGAAACTCGGCATCTTTTCTGTTTATCCCACTGAGCTAGCAAACATAAAACGTGTTATGGCAGAGGTTGTTACGTAGGGGGTAACTAAGAAAGCTGCCTATTTGTATATTAGGAAGCACTTTTAGTTGACTCGTTCTAGACTACAACTCAAAATGACCTTCAGTTGACCAATACTTCACTTCCAAGAGATTTACCAACTGACTGCTACATCTTACCAAGTGGACTGGCAAGACAACGTTTACAATAGGTAAATCAGCTATGACAAACAAGAATTAAAATATGGAATAGTTTTGTAAAAAAGCTCCAATCTCAATAGCAATGACAACAATTGCCCTCCTAGGTACCCTGTTTGGTGGCAGTTGAAGCATTGAGGTCTAACTGGCTCGTGGTAAGCAAGTGTTTCTGAAAATTTCTTGGATCTTTTCACTAATTTATTTTTTTGTAGAGGACTTTTGAGCTACATTTCTGTCAGAAACCTATGTAATCATCAGCTCAATTCTGGGGTTGTCTACTCATACTTTCGTTTAACTTATGAAACTTTTACCATTGTTTGGCAGGCTGAAGGAGGGACTTCTCATTCTCCTAAAGAGGTGAAAATGAAAGAATGGAAAGCAAAGCATGTGGGCTTAAATAGAGGAGGCCTGGGGAAAGTAAAAGATGAGGAGTCAGTTATTAAATAAAATGTAAACTAAATTAGGTAAGTTAACTATGAGGAAGGAAAGTCCAGCAAAAGCCTTCTCTAAGAAGAAAGGGGGGGGGGGGATGCGAGTGTAAAAGGAAAAAGTGAGGAAGACCAAATGGGGTAAGATAAACGTAAGGGAATTAACAGTTCTGGATACAGGTGGATAAAAAACTATTTGGTCAAGGGAATTAATTATAGTGTTTAAGTTCTCATTCGCTTTAGTGGTGCAAGGGTTTTAGAATCTGTGGATCTCAGTAAAACTCTGCATAATACCATGGTTCCCCTTTATTCTACTTCTTTAGTCTAACACTTTCTCTGTGCTATACTGTCTTTACTTTGGAGTTTACAAGACTTCAATTACACCAAACTACACCTGTCCCACTCTACGCTTGTACACCACACTTCTTTTACACAACAATTCTTCTATGCCATACTTCTTCTACATCGGACTTTTTGTACATCGCACTTCTTCTACACCACTCTTCTTATACACCACGATTCTTCTACACCATACTTTTTCTACATCATACTTCTCCTACACCACACTCCTTCTACACCTCACTTCTTCTACACCACACTTCTTCTACACCATACTTTTTCTACATCATACTTCTCCTACACCACACTCCTTCTACACCTCACTTCTTCTACACCACACTTCTTCTACATCATACTTTTTCTACACTACACTTCTTCTACACTACACTTATTCTACATCATACTTCTTCTACATCACACTTCTTCTACATCATACTTCTTCTACACCATACTTCCTCTACATCACAGTTCTTCTTCTACACCATACTTCTTCTACACCATACGTCTTCTACATCACAGTTCTTCTTCTACACCATACTTCTTCCACACCATACTTCTACTACATTATAACCCTTCTACATCATACTTCTACTACATTATAACTTTTCTACACCATACTTCTACTACATTATAACCCTTCTACACCATACTTCTACTACAGTACAATTCTTCCATGTAATACTGTGGGAGATTTTAGCGGCAAATTACTTCCTCCCTCTCTCCACCCTTGCAAACCCCACTCTCTTGCTTTGCAATATATGATCCTAAACCCTTGGCTATGTGACCTACCTAATAAGAAGTGAAAAGAAGAAACCTTATAAGGAGAGGCAGTTGGAGTACACCCAAACCAACAACAAAGTGCATGTATCCTCAATAGCTTGCTTTGTTATTGAACTTTGTAGCATGCTATATCCTTTGTGAACCTTTTATATCCTGTTATGTTATTGGCTAAAAAGTAATGAGATTATCCCTTACCTCCTATAAAAGGAGCTACTGTGCATTTTGAGAGGTAGAAGTTTGAGGAGCTTGCTAAATTCACTTGTACCTAGCTAAATTTATTATGAAATAAATATTATTAAAGTAAAACTTTGTCGTTATGTGTCTGGGTCTAGGACCCAGTGAAGGTTATTAAAGTCTATTTGGAGTGACTCCGGAGCATAATGCAGAAGTTGTTTGGAGAGACCCCGTTGTGTCTAGGTAGCTAGTGCAAAACTACTACAATACTTCTTTTATAACACGCATCTTCTACACCATACTTCCTCTACACCACACTTCTACACAATATTTTTCTACAGCAGATTTCTTCTACACCACACATCCTCTACACCATACTTATTCTACACCATACTTTTTCTAAAGCACAGATCTTTTTCATTACTTTTGTTGTACCATAATTATTCTACACTATACTTCTTCTACGCTACACTTTTTACACGCAATAGTTCCTCTGGTCTGCACATCTACGACCTATATAATTCTTTTCAGAGTTTAATTTCAACCTAACACTTTCTCTAGTTTTACTCTCTTCAGTGTGAAGTTCCACGTTTAAGTTATGTTTGAAAGACTGGAAGCTCAATGAAAACAGTTTCTGTGTAATTCCTTACCGTTTGATCTTCAGTATCCTCAGAAGAAAGCATGGCTGCCTAAAATCGAAGCAAGGCACATCAACCCCAAAAAAACAGTGTGTTTGTTACATAATGTTTTTTTAACGCAGGTGAAGCAATTGAGTTTAAAAGTAGTGAAAGTAAAATCACAACAACTGTTTGTGCAATGTTCAAACAAAAACTGTTTGTGCAACGTTCAAATGCACACAAATTCTCTAACATTTATTGAATGTTAAAAGCAATAGTGCTCGAGAAAAAAATTACATTGGTATATGCTGATGCATTCAGAAAAATGTACCGAGACTGGCAATACCAACTTTGCTAAGCAGCACCCCAAAACACTGACTTGCCTACAAGTGTGTGATCAAATTAAATGACTCGACCGGATAGTTTTTATTGGCCTAATTTGCTGTACACACCAAAAAACTATAAATAAAGTATTCACAGATTTTTCATTTCAAAGCTCAGTAACAAACTCTGTGGTCAGCTAATATGCACTAAGATTGGTAAAATTTGTGTTCGATTCATTTTTTTTTTGTAGAATAACAATGTAGTTAAGTCATGTTTATTCGAATGATGAAACATTTTCAAATAAAAAAGGTCTGACAGTTCAGAATACATGTTGCTTCAATAAAGCGTATGTAGTTTTATCAAAAATTACTGAAATGTCTCAGAATTTCGTAATCGTATATGAGAACATAATACTAAGCATTTCACTCTATTTTTCAAAATCTAGCGTATAGGACAAGAAATATCCTCACCATTGATTAAGAATTTAAGCGATTTCTGGAGTCGCTCTTCGTCAAAAATAAAGTAGTTAATGGCAAACATAATTTGGATTCAAAGATAACTTTAAGTTGTCTATTGTATCAAAATGTTTGGGATGTCGCTCACCATGGCCACCTATGTTGTTGGTCACAACAAGACTTCTTACCTTTTTGTTTGCCAAATGTTTTTCAGTTAATATATGCTTATCACATTCGCCTTTTCTTTGATGGAAAAAGAGTAGGTTACAGTATTTACATCTCATCTTGTTGCCTTGTTTCACAAACTCTCCGTTATATTGTGCTATTCTGGCATCCAGAGATACTTTAGCATTTTTCTTGATTTTAGATGGTATATCATCCTGTGGATAGAACAGTTAGAAACATACAAGTAAGGTGATGAAACTATCTCCAAAGAATATTTGGAAACAGTAGACCCTTCCAGGTAATTATATCATATTTATTTAACCGGAGTACATATGGTGTCAAGTACATCATTGCACTTTGCTGTTTCATAGTCACAACCCCAGCTTAGTCTTCTTTCCCACCTCTGCATTGCTTATCACTCTGGGTCTACTCTGGCTTCTTGCTAACTCTTGCTCAATCATCTCGTATTTCTATCTCTACCTAAACTAAAACCGCTGTAGGTTTTGCCTGGTGAATAATTCCTTAAATCATTACACATTTGATTTTCTGTCCTCATATATAATTACTGGATGGCTCAAAATAACACATTTTCATCGGCTTGCGGATAAGTTTTAAATTCTTTGTAACCGTCTCTGAAGCATGAGTTTGATCAATCCCCTTTCAAATCCTGGCAATGCCTTGTTAGACTGTGATAACTTTCCCACTTTCAGCAAGTTTGACAAATTTTTTCCTGTGAAGTTTGTTTTCTTGAGCTCTGATTGATCAGGTGATATTCGTGTATGCTAGTGTGGTAATAGTAAGATGACGGGGTTGTTGGAATTGTCATCGAGTTGACCCTTGTGGGGCGGGAAGGGAATGTTGACAGGCAGACTAAGAGTTCTTGTGATTTGGAGAGGGGGAATAAAAGTAATCAGATGGCTTAGAACTGTAGTACAAGATTGGCTTCACACTTGTTTATTTTGTATTCATGGTGAAATAATTACCATGAGCACATCACATTTCCCCGAAGCCCTGAGAAAACATTGGAATTTTTTACAACCATCATGTCAAAGGGCCATTATGGGCTTGATGCAATAGGGGGGGGGGGGAGAGTGAGAGGGGTGAAAGGCAGAGGGGAAAGGGGGAAAAAGGAGAAAAAGATAGAGGGCTAAAGAGAAGAGGAAGAGGGGGAGAGGGGTTTGGGGAGAAGGGGAGAAGCAGAGAGGAAAAGGGGGAGAGCGGGAGAGGCAGAGAGGCAGATAGGGGAAAGGGGAGGGGAAAGGAAGACAGGGGGGGAGATGAAGAGATGGAAGGAGAGTTGAGAGGATTGGATGGGGAGAGGGGGGAAGGGGAGACAGGGTGAGAGGGAGAGGGGGAGATTTGGAGATGAGGAGAGTGGGGATGGGAGATGAGGAGAGGGGAGAGGGTTTGACAGGCAGAGGGGGGAGAGGGGGAGAGGAGGAGAGGGGCAGAGGTAGCCTAAGTTTTAGGCCAACATTTGAGGTATGTGTATGGATGAAATATAATATATATATGTACGCTGTATTTCATCCATGGGTATATGTGTATTTACTTTGCTTGGAATGTGCTGTGCGTTTTTTAATGGGAGTTGCATTCTCCATTGTTATCTTGGCAACTATTAAATGGATTTCATTGGATGATTGGTTTAGTGGGCGAGGTTTTTGTGCTAATTTGTTGGCCTAAGGTAAAGGGACAGCTTCGGCGACCGATTGGTCGCCGGAGCAAAGATTGTAGTAAAAATTAATTACCCTCTTTGGCCCATAGCTTGATCAGCTATGTTTTGCTTTGAACTTTTTATTAAACCTCAGTTTATTTTCGGCTTTTCTTATTAATGATACTTATTATTATTATTGTTAGTAGTAGTTATTAATTGTTTTGAAGCCAGCACCAACAAAGGCAGATTTAAAAAATAACAAAAACTATTATTATTATTATTATTATTATTATTATTATTATTATTATTATTATTATTATTATTATTATTATTATTATTATTATTATTATTATTATTATTATTATTATTATTATTATTATTATTATTATTATTATTATTATTATTATTATTATTATTATTATTATTATTATTATTATTATTATTATTATTATTATTATTATTATTATTATTATTATTATTATTATTATTATTATTATTATTATTATTATTATTATTATTATTATTATTATTATTATTATTATTATTATTATTATTATTATTATTATTATTATTATTATTATTATTATTATTATTATTATTATTATTATTATTATTATTATTATTATTATTATTATTATTATTATTATTATTATTATTATTATTATTATTATTATTATTATTATTATTATTATTATTATTATTATTTGTATAATATTCTTTGATAAATTTTTGTTATTATTTTCACCATAATTATTATTCTCAGGAGTTATTGTTGATCAGATTATCCCCATCCCACAAATAACAATAACAATATATTAAATGATACTATTATTTTTGTAAGTCTTCAAACCTGTGTTTGTTGGTGCTGACTTCAAAATAGTTAATAACTACTGATAACAAATATCAATGACGAAAAAAGCCGAATGTCTAATAAAAAGTTCAAAGCAAAACATAGCTGATCAAGCAATGGGCCAACGATGGCAGTTAATCCATACTACAATCTTTGTACTGGCGACCATTTGGTCGCCAAAGCTGTCCCTTCAACTTAGGCCAACAAACCAGCCCAAAAACCCCGCCCACTAAACCAATCATCCGATGAAATTCATTTAAAAGTTGCCAAGATAACAATGGGGCATGCAACTCCCAATAAAAAGAGTCACAGCATATTCCAAGCGAAATATTCATGATGCCTCAAACGTTGGCCTAAAACTTGGGCTAGGGCAGAGGGGAGATGGGGAGATGAGTAGAGGGAGATGGGAGAGGGGAGTATGGGAGAGGGGGAGAATGGGAGAGGGGCCAATCGGGAGAGGAGGAGATGGGAGAAAGGGATCCGGAAGAGGAGGAGAAGGGTGGAGGGGGAAAAGGCAAAAAAGTGGAGGGGGGGGGGGGGAGGAGGAGAAGAAGAAGAAGAAAAGGGAGGAGTGTGGGAGGGGATGGAGGAGTTGGGTTGTACAATAAAATGGAAATCAAGGTATACAGGGTAAACGGGTTCAGTAACTTATGTTTTAAAATTTTAAACAAACACTTAAATTTTATCATAACTAAGGCAGTTGTTTAGCTTCAAAACTTAAGATTTCGCTGATTAAAATACTTGAAGAGAGGTACAACAATGCTAGATTACTCGCCTGTTCCTGAGTAGCTGTTGGTAACTGGTCAGCAGTCTCATCTGTGAATGTTGTCTCAGGTGGTAGTTCAGATGTCGAACTCAAATGTAGACGGGCGAACTAAAAAAAAAGTGGTGCGGAAGAAATTTACATTTACTCTAAAAAATAATGATTTTGCACTGTAGATGTAGACTAGCCTTTAATTGATCAACTTACAAAAAGTGTCTTTACTCGCTTTTTGTGTTTAACCCGATAATGCCGTTGCAAATTGCTCAAACGAATTGTGTGTTTAAATTCCGTATCACAGCCGTCATAAGTGCAGTATAAAGTCCAACATGGTTGTTCACATTGCCCAATAAGTTCTTTTTGACGATCTTTTACAGATTCACAGTAGCTGCACTCATTTACAAAGGATGTAGCATCAGGGTGAGCCACTGACTGAATGTGTCTTCCCATCAGAACCAGTGACATGGTTGAATATTTACAGGACTTGCTCACTCGACAGTGATACTTCTGACACTGTGAACATTTACCCATATTTTTGAGGTTGCCTTTTGATGGTTTTTTTTTCGTTGCATGGACAGTTTGCTGGTGTTTTGGAGGTGACCTGCATTCAAGGAAATATCTGATTTACTCAGCCATTTCAAGCAGTAAATAAGGGCTACTATTTAAGAGCTTCCTGTACAGTCCTTAGAAGCAATTAAAGCGGAAAATTGATTCATTTTCAATCTCATCATGCAGAATAGAGCTTTTGAAAACAATTTTGAAGTTTGGCTCCGAGCCAATAGAAACTAAGCAGTAATATTGATCAGAAACTCGAGTAGCTGAGTGCTGCTGGTGTTCACAAAAAAATATGAAAAGTTTTACAGCGGAACATTCCATTTTACGTTTTCTTTAGTTTTATTCCACCCACAGCATTCACATTGCAATTACCATATTTAAAACTTACCGTTACATGGTTGGTGACATTCGCAAAGTTAGGTAAAAAAGGTGTGTCCAATAAAACTGCTACAGCTTGGTACAAGTGCTAAATATTTTTGCAATTCAACTGGTATTACAGGTGTTTTTGCATTCTTTTGCTTGTGGTGAACATTTTAATATCAAATGACCAATGGAATGTCAAAACTAGCAAAGCAGTGTTCTAGAGACTTGGACATTTCAAAGTCATTTTGAGCATACGTTTACCACATTTTACCATTACCAATTTCATGTCAGTTGTTTACCATTTATGTTTGCTGAATACTAAGTTTAATCTGGTCATCACTGGCTCTTTCCAGGAGCAAAACTGTGTTTTGCTAATTTTGACTTGATGGTAGGTATGCCCTGAATTGATAAAAACTCAAATATTATAATAACATTCAATGAACTTGTGTCAGACTGTGTTCATGCCAATATAAAAGTTTAGCACAATTTCATACTGATCACACTACCAATTTTATTAATCAGGGAGTTTTGCCTCAAGTTGTGGTGCCAAATATCTTTACAGTTTTTTGCTCCAACTTTTTCAGCTAGATAGTAAGCAATCTATGGCCTCCAAGGACTGTCCTTAGAGTTGACACAAAAGTTTCAAAGCGTAGCGTGTACAAAACTCATGCGAGCATAGCGTGTATTAAGACAAGAGGATTTATATGTGAACTCGTCCAGCACGTGTTTTCAATTTTAGAAATCTTTTGTGTGGCTAATTCTCAGGGCCAGAAAAATACTAGGAACAAAAATTAAAAAGACATCAAATAGACAAAATTTACCGCGCAGGCGTAACCAATCATTGCGCTGCCTACACAGTTTTGTAATTCAAAAATAATGGAAGAAAAACGAATTGTATATCTGCAGTTTCCTATTCAGCCATGGGCCCTTAAGAGCTCGGTATATGTCACTCAGATTCTCCCTTATTTTACCGACCCAGTGGTATACTATGTATTATAGAGCAATCATGTGATGATAATAGTTTCACTGGAAGCTCATATTCGAATAGGTAAAAAAAGTTTCTATAACGCACCATTAACTAACTTGCGCGACGGATGGTCCAGCCTCACTGATTTCGCATCAATGCAAGGATACTATTGTCATAAATGCTTGATACTCTGACCATAAACCATTGTTTTTTCAAGCAAAGCTACTTTTTTATTGCTTTTCTGAGACAACCACTGGTGTGACACAAATAATTTCTGCACCATGGGATTGACAAAAAAGGTTTCTAATAGCTGCAGCTTTATTTCATAAAAAACTGTCAAAAGAAAAAAATTGCACTTGTGCTAGCTACAAAGTTGTGAAATCCTACGGATAAACAGTGTTTTGTAGTAGGAAAATGTCAAGAGTTAACTAACTAAAGAAAGCAAGGTAGACAACTAACTCACTTGTCCTGAAAGACGAATGTGCGTTTGAGAAGATAAATGATTGGCTATGGGTCTCAACTCTTTAAAACCAACCACTTTCTTACAAAGAGTGCATATCATTTGATCTCCTTCAACATGAAACGTTCCCTCAGGATATGATTCTGCTCTAGTCTTTGCCGTTACAGTCTTAATTCTCTTTGGTCGCACTGGTGAGATCTCACTTGATGTCTTTAACATAAATTAAGTTAAAATAGTCCAATTCAAGTGCTCAAAATCAACTGCAGTAATTTTGCAACCCATGAACAAATTAAAACCAGATCATCTTCAGGCTCATAACATCGTCTCAACAAACAAAACTGAATGAACAAAAAGCCACTGTAATTGAAAAGGCGTGTAGCCCACTCAGGCAACAGAGCAATGATCTCAATTAATATTGTGTGTCAAGATCAGTGTTGTGCATATCTGTAGTGAATTGTTTTGCAAAGTTCTTGGTTTCTTTCTCTCTGAACTTCCTCTAATTTGTAACTTTGTATTGTAATATGAAAGCACAGCATTTCGTTGAACTTTACCAAACTTCACAAACCGTTTGTAGGACGTTTTGCTGTTTATTGTGTTTCCAAAAACTTACTCTGAACCCATTTATCTCTACACCGCACACTCTCTCCTTACAACACACTCTCCCTCTACAACACATTCCATCTGCACCACACTGTTCCAGCCCACGCCTTCCCAACTTACACGTTTCTAAAATGCGTAGGTGGTCTAGGAGGCATTTCTAGTGGCCAGGAATCAGTGTAGATATTAGGGTGTATGTGGAAAATTGTGATACATGCATACATCATAGGTCGATTAAGCACCAACCTATGGAGCAGGGTGACCTTCCCTCTTTCTCTTGGGAGACTATAGGCCCGGATACATTCCAGTTTCAAGGTAAATTGTATGTGGTTGTCATGGATTACTACTCTAAGTGGATAGAGGCAGTTTTAATCCAGGGTGCCACGTCAAGTGAGGTTATAAAGGTTATGAAAGTTTTCTTTGTTAGGTATGGAATACCCAGAGTAGTTCGCTCTGATAATGGGCGCTGTTATGTCAGCAAAAAATTCAGGGATCTTGCAGATACTGTTGGTTTTACTTTAGTAACCAGCAGTCCCAGTTATCCTCAGTCAAATGGACTGGCAGAAAGTGCTGGTAAAACAGTTAAAGGTTAATGGAATAAGAGCGAGGACAAATCCCTCGCTTTGTCAGTGTATAGGAATGCCCCTTTGCGGACGGGGTACTACCCCAGTGATTTAATGTTTGAAAGGGGTATCAGGTCACCTCTGAGTAACCCTCGGATAGGCTGTACAGACTACGATTGGTATGAGCAAGAAGAGGTTAACAGGCGTCAGGGAATAAAAGACCGTTGGGATAAAAAGTATCGTGTCTCTGGGTTGCCTGACCTGGAGGCTGGTGATTGTGTATGGGTCAAGTCCTCAACGGATTTTGGGACAAAGGGTGTGGTAGTTAGAAAGCTACTGGGTTGAAATGGGAAATAGTGAGTTGCGTAGGAAACTCAAGCATCCTGTTCTGTTGGGTAAACATCCTGTTCTGTTGGGTAAAGCCAAAATAACGCCAAGTGAGGGTATTTCCCTGGTAGACAATAGCTTTCCGCTGGTGGCAACACCAAAGGAGGTCACTGTTTTATTGGGAAATGAGGAACCTACAAACCCCGATGGTTCAACAAAGCGTTGACAGTGGGGATTGCGAGGATAGGTTACAACCTGGTGTAGCAGTAAAGGGAAGAGGCCCCTGAGCCTGACAATGTTCCTGAAGAACAGCGTAGTGAGGTCACATCCAGAGGTAGCCCCTTTTACACAGGTACCTGAGGAAGCTGTAATCACGCAGAAAGGTGCGGTGCCATAGGTATCAGGATACAAGATATTATAAGTGATTATGTTTGTTTTACACGGGTACAGAGGATTACAAATACAAGATTGAAGATATGGCAGAGAGCGGTGATGTTCATGGTAGTGGTGGTGCTGATGGTAGTGGTGCTGAGGGAAGTGGGAGTGAATGACTACATTCAGAGAGTGATGAAGACAAGAATAGCAATGGTTTTACTTTGGTAGAGAGGAAGAAGGGTGGTAAGAAAGTCAGTGGTGCCAAGGCAGGTGATAAGATTGTGATTTCAGATGGTAGTGTTAAAGGTACAGGGGGTGTGGTTGAGAGCAAGGGGAATGTGCTGGGAGTGAGGTGTAAGTTTTGCAAGGCTGGCCGCGTGGCGAAGGATTGCCCTGAGCTGTTGTGCAAAAGATGCAAGCAGACAGGTCATTGGGCACGCAGTTTTCCACATGATATATGTGTGGTGCTGTGGGACACAGGGATGAGAAATGTCCTGAGGGTGGTGAGGTATTTTATGGTGGGAATAAGAGGAAGTTCGTGGAGAGTGGTGTAGCTGAACCCATTGCAAAAGGTAGAGCCACTTCAGGGTGTGCTACAGCTGGTGATAGGAGCTACAGCAGTGTGGTAAAATGTAGGCAGGTACAGGGTTAAAGCAAGGAGTTCGGTGGCAGGTTGTCTGAGTTCTTAGTGAGTGAAAGTATTCTGGGTGATAAGAATTATGCTAGTAGACGTGTGCGTAGTGAGGCTGAGAAGAGAGAGGCTGAAAGGGTGTATTGTATGGCGAAGCAAAGGTATGAGCAAGGTGTGAGGGAACTTGAGGGAGAGCAAGAGTGTACATTGCTGATCAGGCAGGATATGGCCAGGATGAGGAAGTTGAGTTCTGGGGCTGGTAGCAAAGCCCCATCGACGGTGGTGTGCAACACCCCCCCCCCCCCCCCAAGTTCCAATGTGAAAGCAGTGCCTTCACCTAGTGCCGAAGGCTCTAGCGCCCATAGGGAGGAGTCCAAGACCCCTTCGCACCCTCAAAGCAGTGCCAGTTGGATGCACCAGATAGAAGAGGTAGATAGGAGTAGTAATGTATGAGCAGATCTCCCTACCAAGTGTTTTTTTGTGGATTGAATTCCGGAGTTGATGCAATTGGGTTACGGCGTTGGATAGAGTCGCGGAGTTAATATTGTATGGGTCTTAAGTGGCATTTAAGTGGCATTTAAGTTTTGATAATTTTTTTACATAATTTTAGTTCATCTGGCATTTAAATTTTGAATGTATGGCATTCAAGTTTTGATAATTTTTTTACATAATTCGAACTCATATGGCAGAGAGAGAGAGAGAGAGAGAGAGGGAGGGAGGGAGGGAGGGAGGGAGGGAGGGGAGGGAGGGAGGAGGGAGAGAGGGAGAGAGGGAGAGAGGGAGAGAGGGAGAGAGGGAGAGAGGGAGAGAGGGAGAGAGGGAGAGAGGGAGAGAGGGAGAGAGGGAGAGAGGGAGAGAGGGAGAGAGGGAGAGAGGGAGAGAGGGAGAGAGGGAGAGAGGGAGAGAGGGAGAGAGGGAGAGAGGGAGAGAGGGAGAGAGGGAGAGAGGGAGAGAGGGAGAGAGGGAGAGAGGGAGAGAGGGAGAGAGGGAGAGAGGGAGAGAGGGGAGAGAGGGAGAGAGGGAGAGAGGGAGAGACGGAGAGACGGAGAGACGGAGAGGGGGAGAGGGGGAGAGGGGGAGAGGGGGAGAGGGGGAGAGGGGGAGAGGGGGAGAGGGGGAGAGGGGGAGAGGGGGAGAGGGGGAGAGGGGGAGAGGGGGAGAGGGGGAGAGGGGGAGAGGGGGAGAGGGGGAGAGGGGGAGAGGGGGAGAGGGGGAGAGGGGGAGAGGGGGAGAGGGGGAGAGGGGGAGAGGGGGAGAGGGGGAGAGGGGGAGAGGGGGAGAGGGGGAGAGGGGGAGAGGGGGAGAGGGGGAGAGGGGGAGAGGGGGAGAGGGGGAGAGGGGGAGAGGGGGAGAGGGGGAGAGGGAGAGAGGGGGAGAGGGGGAGAGGGGGAGAGGGGGAGAGGGAGAGAGGGAGAGAGGGAGAGAGGGAGAGAGGGAGAGAGGGAGAGAGGGAGAGAGGGAGAGAGGGAGAGAGGGAGAGAGGGAGAGAGGGAGAGAGGGAGAGAGGGAGAGAGGGCGAGAGGGAGAGAGGGGGAGAGAGTACATTTTTGTACATATTTATGACTATATTTCTGTCTACATTGAACAAAACTGAATTGTTGTATGATTATTTGCATTTATTATATAATAAGTATATTGAATGCTAATACTACAAAATATCTTGAAAACCTTCAAATATGATCTCAAATGGAAAAATGGATGAATCTAGATATTCATCTATTTGTATACATCTACAAAAAAAGAGGTATTTGGTAAAATCTTCTATCATTTCGTTCAATAATCATTAATTTTTTTGCAAAATGAAATCATCCTCTAAATGGTTAAATTTTATCTATTTGTATATATTCACACAAAAAAACGGGGTAATTGGTAAAATATTCTTTTATTCTATTCAATTTTCATTAATTTTTTAAATAATTGTTTAAATATACAGTTTTCATTATTTTCTTATTATTAGGTAAACAACCTATCATACAAAATTAAAATTTTGAGTGCGGGTTTTTTCCCACACCTTTCTTTTGAATCTTTTTCAGAAATTTACATTTTTTAAAATAATCATTTATATATACAATTTTCATTATTTTTTTTAAACAGAACAATTGCTACCTCCGAGAGGTTGGAGATAATGCGGAGAGAGAGGAAGATAACTATTCAATGTTCAACCGAAAGGATCCATTATTGTTCAAATGAATTAGAACTGAAGTATGTGGTATGACGTAATCATTTTTCAAAATGCAATCATCAGAAAACTTCTGTCATGATAATGAGGAGGCTTTGGATTTACCCATTCAAGAACAAACCATTTTCGATGGAAACTTCAATTCTGAAAACTAAATCAATGATAATTTTTTTTTCAAAATGCAATC
Organism: Cryptosula pallasiana; assembly: GCA_945261195.1. NCBI lineage: Eukaryota > Metazoa > Bryozoa > Gymnolaemata > Cheilostomatida > Cryptosulidae > Cryptosula > Cryptosula pallasiana. The sequence continues at coordinate 56,786,090 of OX183131.1, read as the reverse complement.
ATCAGAAAACTTCTGTCATGATGATGATGAGGAGGCTATGGATTTACCCATTCAAGAACAAACCATTTTCGATGGCAACTTCAATTCTGAAAACTAAACCAATGGAAGTTTCTTTTTTCAAAATGCAATCATCAGAAAACTTCTGTCATGATGATGAGGAGGCTATGGATTTACCCATTCAAGAACAATCCATTTTCGATGGCAACTTCAATGCTGAAAACTAAATCAATGTAATTTTTATTCTTTGTCTCCCATGAAATTGTTCAAACGAATTAGAAATGAAGTATGTGGTAGTACGTAATCATTTTTAAAAAAAACATTAAAATCGACAAATTACTCCTCTAGATAGTTAAAATTTACAATATTTGAGCATTAATTGCAATAGAAACATTAAGTCTGCTTGATAATAAAGAATTTGAAGGTTAAATTTGACTAATTGATTCAATGATATTATATGGATCTTTTTAAAAATAAACATTTGAATATATAGTTTTCATTATTTTTTTTTAAAAAACTATCAAAAATCATCAAATTACTCCTCTAGATAATTAAACTTTACAATATTTGGGAAATAATTGCAATAGAAACACCGTATTTAGTCTTTGACATTATTAAAACCGTTTTACAGTAAATTTTGCCAATGATATTTCAGATATATTTACCATATATTTACAAGAAAAATGCGGTATTTGGTAAAATATTCTTTTATTCCATTCAATTTTCATTAATTTTTTTCAGTGAGGTTTTTTTCCTACACCTTCGTTTTAAATTTTTTATGTTTCAAAGCAGGATTTTTTTATATAGCTTTTCTTTTAACCTTTTTGAAACTAATCATTATTTTTTTAAAAAAAACCATCAAAAATCACCAAATTACTCCTCTAGATGGCTAAAAATTACAGTATTGGGGAAATAATTGTAATAGAGAACACCGTATCTAGTTTTTGGCATTCTTAAAACTGTTTTACAGTAAATTATGTATAATACAAACTACTATAGCTTACAATATCAATTGTTACATTGCATTTTTCCTGAACAATATCTTCTTTGATGCGCTGATGATATATGATATATTTCATTGAGGAAGTCCTGCATTCTGTGTATTTTTTGATTCCATAATGAACTAAAATACAAAAATTATTCATTATATAAATAATTTTATCGAATTTGAATTTTACTCTTAGCTACATTAGATAGTTTACAATATATAGAACAGGAAAATAACTCACCAAATTACATTGTTCAGCTCATTCTTTTTTGTAGGGAGGAAGTCCTTTATTTTGCGTATTTTTTATCCCATAATGGGCTAAAATAAAAAGTGATGTATTAGTATAGTATGGTTAAAAATTAATGTGAAATAATTATAAACTTTTGTTTTTTTTTTCAACTTCTATGAAAAAAAATTCACTGATTACACACGAAAAAGTCCTTTTTTTCATCTGGATCCGGAATATATATATATATAATTTAAAAATGTTTTACAAAAAATGCTCATGAGTTGATCATTTACGTGATAAATCGTTTTACTGTTGTTATTTACGTGAGAAATTAAGCATTTTTGTAAAATAATTATAAATTGTTGTTATTTTTTCAAGTCCTATTTAAAAAAATACACTGATTACATACGAAAAAGTCCTTTTTTTCATCCGGAATATATATAATTTAAAATGTTTTACAAAAAATGCTCATGAGTTGATCATTTGTGTGATAAACCGTTTTACTGTCGGTATTTACGTGAGAAATTAAGCATTTTTTGTTGTTGTGAGAATACACAAAATCTTCACAAAATAATTTTTTCAATTTACGGTAAAAATTAATAAAACTCACCTATAGTGATATGATTCCCTTGAGTTACAGATTAGCTTCTCGAGCTTTTGTTCTGGACGGTTTTCTTTTTCAGCACCATCGAAGTAGTTGAGAAAATCATGAGAGTTTGGATTATCAGTCAGTTCAGAGGCTTGGACGAGGGCTTGATGAGCCGCGAGTACACTGATGTTGCAGAAAATTGAATTGTCTGCGTTTCGACTTAGCCCCTTGAACAGAATAACTCCAAATCTTTCCGATGTCACAGCAGAAGCTATTTGAAGAGGAATGCGCATATATCCGATCAGTAATTCTTCATCTAAGACACTTTTTTATTGAACTAGAAGAGTTTCTTCATCCCTATTCCATCGTCTGTCAGATTTTGTTATCACTTCAGGGTTTTGGAAACATATGACGCTATCTGTTGGAAAATCATGGAAATGAGCTACCTCAAAATAAGCATTGAGTTGTCTCATAGTCTTCCCTGGTAATACATCAAACGCATTCTTCATCTTCAGAGTACATCCTGTTTCTGTAGCAGCACGAAAAATTGCTTTTCCAGTCTTTTCAACACCCATGTAGATCAAAATCAATGATCTTATTTGCGAAGCTTCGTCAACAAGTAATCCTGCTGCTGATGGAATAGTGCTCTTCACTCTAACTTTCTTTCCATCCTTTTTATAGTTGTAGATGATGGTGCAGTTCGTTTCATCATATAACTCGATGGTGAACACCTGCATAACTTTTGGTATTGGTAAACCCTCAATTTCGACTATGCTTTCAATGTTTTTTTCGGGAAGCCTGCAGATAGAGTACTTAACAGAGAGGCGCTTTTAATGATGAGAGCTGCCAGGGTATTGTCTCTGGCATGTTGAAAGAGAATCTTAGTGAGTTGAAGAAGCACATTGCCATCAACCACCTTCCTGTCTTGTGAAGGTTCTGGTTCTTCATTCTTCAGCTGTTTTATATTGACTTGTTTCGACATTCTGGAAGATAAAATAAAAATCCAGGTTATGATTTTGATTAAAACTAATTTGAAGATAAATACATATGTATATTTACTCAATATCATACTGCTTTTAGTATCTAAATCGGTAAGAAATTAAATATATACTCAATAGTACAGCAAGTTGATTTACCTTAAAACAGAAAGTCCTTCTAGTAGTTGTAGTAGATGATGATGTAGTAGATCTTGCTCCTTCGGTTGCTAATGTTGAAGTGAATGCTCTCTGTGTGAAAACAGTGCTTCTTATATAGCTAAAGTTGCACTGGTTGAACCCTATGAATACCATCTCGTACCATCCTTCTTTATAACATAACTATGAATCAGCATTTTTTCACGCAAAGGAAAACCAATGCTTTCGCAGGAATAAACCATTTATTTTCACGCAAATGAGAACCAATGTTTTCGCGGGAATAAATACTTTATTTTCAAGCGAACAAAAACCAATGCTTTCACGGGAATAAATAATTTATTTCCCCGCGGATAAAACCCGTTGGTTTCGCGGGAATAACAAATTTATTTTCACGCGAATAAAACCAATGTTTTCGCAGGAATAAAAAACTTATTTTCACGCGAAGGAAAACGAATGCTTTTGCGGGAATAAAACATTTATTTTCACACGAATGAAAACCAATTTTTTTCGCGGGAAGAAAGAATTTATTTTCACACGAGTAAAAAACAATGTTTTTGCGGGAATAAAAAATTTATTTTCACAAGAGTAAAAACCAATGTTTTTGCGGGAATAAAAAACTTTATTTTCACGCAAAGGAAAACCAATGCCTTCGCGGGAATAAAACATTTATTTTCAAGCGGATAAAAACAAATGTTTTTGCGGAAATAAAACATTTATTTTCATGCGAGTAAAAACCAATGTTTTCGTGGGAATAAAAAATTTATTTCGACGACAAGGAAAACCAATGCTTTCGCGGGAATAAAACATTTATTTTCACGCGAATAAAAAACAATGTTTTCGCGGGAATAACGAATTTATTTTCATGCGAAAGAAAACCAATGTTTTCACAGGAATAAAACATTTATTTTCACGCAAATAAAAGCCAATGTTTTTGCAGGAATTAAACATTTATTTTCACGCAAGTAAAAACCAATGCTTTTGCGGGAATAAAAAATTAATTTTTGCTCGAATAGAAACCAATGTTTTCGCGGGAATAAAAAAGTTTATTTTCACGCGGATAAAACATGAAAAATAAACCAAATATTCCTGCGAATAACATTTTTTTATTGAACTCAATTCGTGTCAATCGGTGCAAGTTTTTGCTATTTAAGAGGCAAAGGTTTCATACAGAGAGCATCCAGTTCAACGACAGTGAGCGAATGAGCAACATCTACTACACCTTCCATTGCAACTACTAGGAGCTCTCACTTCATAAAGGTAAAAGTAAAAATACAAATATTTCTGCTAGCTAACACAACCATCTGAAGGCTTTATATCCTATCTATTTTTAAATTGTTTATAAAGAATTAAAGAATTTTTTTCGTTTTTTTTTAGAATGAATACTCAAGACGTAGGAAGCCAACCATTGTATCTAGAGTCGTAATCTCAGCTTGACAAAAAGGTAAGAATTAATAGAAATACTATTTAGCCCTAGTTGAAAAAAAAACCTTTAATTATTTTACTAATCTAATTATCGCTTGTATTTTAGAACAATACAACAACAAACCCAATCTACTTAAAGGACTTCCTTCCAGAAATGTATCATAACTATGTGATAAATAATGATATTGTTGAAGAAAAAGCTGCAGAACGTTTGACATTCCAAGTTATAATACTCTGTATAACTCAACACATAATGAGTATGGGGATGCGATGTAAGAAACACAACGTATCTACAGAACTTTTTGATGACATTATAAAAAACAGTTTCGAAACCGTTATGTTAATGGTGGAAGTCGTCAATATTAATGATTTTTTAAAAGAAATTGAAAGAAGTGTTTGGAATCAAACAGTTTTTGAAAAATTATAGAACATGAAGAGGAACAAAAAAACTTTTTATAAATTCAGAAAACATATTTATAATTATGTCTAATTAGATGAAGGACTATCTTCTTCTGTAGGTATTTTAGAACTAATGTTAGGAGCGTTTCACGCATAATTATAAAAAAATTTTAGTTGTTTTGATAATATTTCACAATACTTTGTTCAACCTCTTACATTTTATTTCTTACCAATTGAGATGCTAAAAGCAGTATCATATTTAGTAAATACATATATATATATATACATATTTGAATGTGTCCTTTGTTGTCTGTCACCACCTCCCAACAGTTTAATAAATACATTCTTAGTCTATCGTAACTCTATGGACTTAACTGCTTTTGTCATAAATACATATTTATATATATATATATATATATATATAAAAAAAAACTCTTTCTAATAAATACACTCTTAGCCACTCATGCAAATATTACCCTTTTATTATAGAATGTTACGGATGATCTTTCTGAAGAGCTCCTTTGCACAGATCTATATCCAGCAGGAAACAAAATAAAAAACGACAACTCAACTCTTAAGAGAAAAAAAACTGCTCCAAAAAAGCGAGTAGTAAGGAAACGAAAACAAGTAGTGAGAAAACAAACTACTTCCGTTGATAAGAAAACAATGGAGAATGGAGGTAGAGCTCATTTAACAGTGGAATATCTCAACGAAATGAGAACAAGGGAATTGGAAAAGTCTAGAGGTTCTCAAGCGCTTGACTCGCCAAAGGTTCCGGTTTGCAAAACGTTTGAAGATCTTCCTATCCCAAGCTTTATGCGAGTGTCTGGTGTGATACATCCATCAAGTAAAGAGGAATGTAGATATTCTCAAGTCCGCTACAATGATCCTTCTGTTAGAAATGAACTCGAGCCCAAAATACTTTTCTGTCCAGTTGAAATAGCTAAAAACTCCAACTGTGATAATTACCCCCCTCCGTTTAACGTTGTATATTTTGGTAGAAAGGGAAAACCGAAAAATAAAAGTGTTCTTTGGTATGATGTCAAACGTGTTAGCAGACATCCTCTAAGCAATAAGGAAGCTGAAGAGGAATCACTATATTTGAGTACGTTGGCTAAAGGTCAGCTCAAACGCTTCTTGAACATCAAGACCCTCAATAGTTTCCAACCTGCCGCAATTTACCCTTACCGAGATGTTGTTGATAGATTCGTTCCTCATCGATTTAAAGGAGGACACTCGACTGTAATTTGTATCCGTCATACCATTGAAAAATGTGGAGAAACGCTGATGAAGACGCTTGCCATACCAGACAAATATGCTTCAGAAGCTAAACAACATATTCAAGATGTGATGATCTACAAAGGAAAAAAAACCAGCAGAAAATTTAATACGGAATACAATCTTTCATTTTGCTCTTCAAACAGACTCAGTCTCATTTATTGGAGACAATATTGTGAACAAGCAAAGTACAACAAAGAGATATTAGAATTTGATGATGATAATAATCTTGAAGATTTTCTACGTGGAGATTTTGATGATTTTGATACAGGATATGTTGCTGAAAAAGAGATGAGGCACATGATAAAACTCGGTGAGAGTTTTCTTTTCTATTTAATGAACTCTAACCATTGTAAATAATACTTCAACTCAATTTAGATGTAGTTGTAATTATTTTTACCCCAAATAAATTTTTGTTTTAGCAAAAGATAGCCTCTAATTCAAAAACAAGTTGGGCAATGTGACTTGGTGATTTATTCTCTCTTTTTATATTATGTGAACTAGTCAATGAAATTAATACTACAATTAAAATTAGATAAAATTATTCATATACTAATTTTTTGTTTTAGATACACAAAAAGGAAACCAAACACAGAAAGTTTCATTGAGAATTCTGTAAATTTTAACCATCTAGAGAACTAAAGTGGTGATTTTTGATTGTTGATGGTATATCGACTCAATCTCAAACGCTGATGATATGTAGTCTCAAGTGGATAAACCAAGTTATAGTACTTTGTGTTAAGCCAAATTTACTGTAAATTTTAACCATCTAGAGGGCTAATTTAGTGATTTTCCATTATTTTTACTCAATGTAAACATAAATATAACCATATATGTTATCTCTCTCTCTCAAGATACCATAATATTTGGAATTATGTAAACAAAATTATCAAAACTCTCTCTCATCATATATTGATTCATTTTTAATCAATGTATTTATTCAATGTAGATATATCTCCTTTCACCTCTCCCCCCTCTCCCCCCTCTCCCCCCCTCTCCCCCCTCTCCCCCCTCTCCCCCCTCTCCCCCCCTCTCCCCCCTCTCCCCCCTCTCCCCCCTCTCCCCCCTCTCCCCCCTCTCCCCCCTCTCCCCCCTCTCCCCCCCTCTCCCCCCTCTCCCCCCTCTCCCCCCCCCTCCCCCCTCTCCCCCCTCTCCCCCCTCTCCCCCCTCTCTCTTCTCTCTCTTCTCTCTCTCTCAAGATGTCATATGAGTTCGAATTATGTAAAAAACTTATCAAAAACTTAAATGCCATACATTCAAAATATAGATGCCTTATGAGTTCGAATTATGTAAGAAACTTGTCAAAAACTTAAATGCCATACATTCAAAATCTAGATGCCATATGAGTTAGAACTATGTAAAAAAATTATCAAGACTTGAATGCGATACATTCAAAATCTGAATGCTATATGAGTTAGAGTTATGTATAGAAACTTAAATGCAATACATTCAAAATCTAGATGCCATATAAGTTCAAATAAAGTAAAAAAATTATCAAAACTTAAATGCTACTTAAATGCCACTTAAAACCCATACAATATTAACTAGGCGACTCTATCCAACGCCGTAACCCATTGCATCAACTCCGGAATTCAATCCCACCAAAAGATACTTGGTAGGGAGATCTGATCATATATTACTACTGATAGGGAGACCGGTGGCAACACCAGTGTGGAGGTAGAGAAGGATGGCATTAGGGAAGACACCGATGAGGTTGACCCTAGTACGAAACTTCAGAGGGAAGATACTGGGCAGAGAATTACTCCGGTTGACTCTAAAGATAGTTGAGTACCGGAGCAGTCGGGGTTGACTCTTCCAAGGGATAGTGGAAGTGATGGTGGTGAACCCCTCGGGATTGAGTTGGAGTTGAGGGATGTGGCTTGGCAGGGTTTTGGAGTCGCAGAGAGGTCGGAGGATGATCTGATGGAAGTTGGTGATGAGTCGGAGGAGGTAGACTGAGAGCTGACGGGTCGATGAGGTAACGAGGGACAGGTATTGAGGTTAAATTATTAATAAAGTATGTATCTGTTACAGGTAATTGTTATCCCAGGTACGTATGGTGTGTGGCTTTGATTTTCACCCCCGGTATTTAGGCTTGACATATGATTTAAGGCTAGCGCTTCAGCTAACCATGATTAGTTAGGTTTGATCGCACGCAATGGTAATTGGATCCATGGGATGATGTCAGCTTGATGCTCACTGGGTTTATTAAAGGAGAGGCATGTTGGATGACAAGTTAGTGTGTGACAGGAAGTTCAAGGTTGTAACATAGATTCTAAAAGTACTGGCTCAACCAATGGCTACAGGTACACACACGTTTACGGGAACTTAGGCTAACTAGAGAAGACTTGGATGACTGACGTCATCCAGGTGATAGCGGTCTTCTTGCCTTATGATTTACTGATAAGTGAATTTGTTTTGTTGCTTCTCTTCAAACACTTCATCTAGCAAGTATCTAGTCTATAAGTGTCAGCATCTGCTCGTGCCGACTCAGTGTTGCCTAAAAGTTAAGTTGCTCTACGCTTGTAGAGACTACTTATCCGGCAATATTTTGTGCCCTAACTAATAAATTGTTATTAATCTGAAACTCCTTGTTTTCAGTGCGGCCGGTTGCTTCTTGCACTATTGTATTGCATTATCGAGATCACAAGGAAATCCTTTACAGTATAATAGGTATAAAACACAATTGGTGAAAAGTATGCAATATCTTTTATAAAGATTTAGTTGACCAACAGTTTTTGTAATAACACAAATATGTATATGGTTAAGAAAGGTTTAAAAAAAGATTGCGTTTTAGACAAAGTGTAATGTTCGGTTTCTTCTGCGTGCTAGTAGGTTCTCTAGACACTCTCTAGCAGCATACTTGTCGTTTTAGCGTAGAAATATATAAAACCCCGGTTTCATTTGCCTATGAGTATATCTTCATCGTTCACTTTAAATCCGCAATTGTTTCCCTCAAAAAATTTTTTTGTCCCAAACTCGTTTTAATAACTGTATCTGTTTAAACCTGACATCATTTTTCTAAACTTTTTGAATTAAACATGCTCTACAAGGAGGGCTGACTCCAACTGAACCCCCTAATCAGTGTGTAGTTGTTCTGGCAACTTTTAATAAGCAAAGACCTGCTCATCGAGGACTTTGGTCGCTGTCGGGGCAGTAGCGTCTGGGAGGGCAATGGTGCCTAGCCAGCAGATAAAATGAGGACCAGCATCCACCAATTGATTTTATTTGTGACGGGAAGGGGGCCTACCAATTTCAATACCAATTTTTGAAAGACAGGCACTACAAACAGAATTTTCTCCCATGGGGCGTCTGATATGGGTAAATTTTTGGTTCTTTGACAGTGCTCACCGCTCTCCACCAGGCGTTGTACCATGCCAGACATACCTAGCAGTACCAGTTTAGAAGTAACCACTTACAAGTCTGGTGAGAATCTGCATGGGCCATGCGGTGGGTGCCCCATATCATCAACCAAACTAATGCCTTCTTGCTGATAATATAACATCCTGAGCTCTGTGCTACTTACGTCTAATTATTGGCTGGTTTAGGAGCCTTTAATCTGGGTGGTGCCTGTTGTCTTTTGAGCTTCAACCAGCTCCTCTGTAGTCTGTGCAGGGCTGATGACAGTTTATTTGACTACTTCTTTAGGCTCTCTGATGCATGCATCTGTTTTGGTCCTGCTCTGGGTTTCTCTACCCTAGTCATCAGCCTGGCTTTGCCAGTGTTTGTCATGTTCACCTGTTTTTGGCAGCACTCGCAGAGCTGCAGGGCTGGCACAGAATTGTGTGAGTTATGCCTGTTTTTGTCGGCCATCTCTTTGTTCTATGGAGTAACATTGACAACTGTCCATGTATGGTATATGCCGACTGAGACCAACCCCCATTATGGTGCTGCATTCAAATTCATTGTTTCAGGCAGTATTGCAATTCTGGCAGGGTCTGTAACCCTTTGCCACCTAGTTTGAGGGTTCCTTTGCAGCAACACAGCCAGCAGAAAGAGGCGTGACTAGTTTTCAATTGGATTTCCTATCCATAGAGATGGTGCAGGAATAGTTTCACTGCTTTCACCACAGCCATCAGCTCTCTTCTGGTCATACAAAAATTTCGTTCTGTAGGTATCAGTGTCTTACTGTAATGGGCAGTCACTCATTCACTATTGTTTGTTTCAAAGATAGCAATGAGCCGAGTCCGACTGCGCTAGCGTCTGTATCAAGGATATACTGCACAGGGACGTCGGGCTACCCGATAACTGGGTCCCAACTCAGGCGTATATTTCGTTTTTGAAGACTTTCTGCTCCGTTTCACCCCACTTTCATGGGACTCGTTTGCCAGTTACAACTGTTAGAGGCCGAAATTGCGTGGCATAGTCAGGAAGATATTGCCAGTAGTAATCAGCAGTCCTATAAAGTGCTTGGATCTTCTCTATTTCTCTTGGCGTTGCCCAGTTCCTTACCACCTCTAACTTTTCAGAATCTACGGCCACTTCCTCGGCCCTCATGATATATGCCAAATTTTAAATTCAAGTTGCATGTTGTAGGCAGGCCAGGACCTCAACAAACTTATTTGAGTATGTTTCTAAATCTGGAGCAACGATAATAACATTGTCCAGACGAAACAAGGCTATCTTTCAGTAGATATTTTTTAGAACCAACTCCATGAGTAACTGAAAAGTGAGAGGGGATGCTGCAAGACTGAAGAGAAAGCCGTTGCACCTCCAGAGTTCACTCCATGTAATGAGTGCTGCTTTATCTTGCGCATCAGTGTCCAGGGGCACCTGTTAGTATCTACTGGGAGTTTGAAGATAATACAGTACTTACCCTTGGTCATGCACCTGGTGAATCATCTATTCTGGGGATTGGTTATGCCTCCTACTTAGTGACAACATAGAGTTTATGATAGTCTACTCAAACTCGCCAAGAGTCGTCCCACTTCTTCACCAGAACAACTGGGGAGCTCAGAGACCAGTCTGCCAGCTCAAATAGTTTCTTCGCCAGTTGTTCTTTTAATTTCCTGTCAACCTCTGTTTTTTTTCTCTGGTCCCAAATGGTGCAATTGACAACGTACAGGCCAAGTCCCCTTGAAAACTGAAACTGAGTGTTTTTGCCATGTGATTTATGTCCAATATTGCCGCTTTGATGGCTGGAAACAGTCTGATTGCAGATAAGTATCTTGACATTCTTCTTGTGTGCTCTGTCATACTGTGCACACTTGTACAAATTGTGTTCGGAGGTGAGCGGGAAGTTTGTGTCCTACTGGTGCAGGGTGGGGTTCAGTTGTAGGTAGCTGTTGTGTCTCATCTCAGCCGACTCCAGTAATTGTTCTGATTACTTTCCCCGCAGGCACATGAAGCCTTTCTATGTAGGGCTCATGCGGGGTACAAGGGCTTGTCTTTGCTTTTCAGGGTTTTAGTGATTGCGACAAGCAGGAGGCCTCAATCAATACGCTCTATTACTCCCTGTACACTGGGCTATTTGGTCGTAAGGCTGCATGATACGCTTGCTTCCCGCTATGGAGATGGGAGACTTGGAGAGAGGGAGTGGGTGTAAAGGGGGGGGGGGGGGGGTGTGAGCATCCTGGTGAAATAAAATGAAATGAAATTCCTCTTGTGCCAATCTCTACTATCCAGTTCTTTACACTGTACTATCAGTGTATCTGAAGGTTTCTCAGAACTATTGACTAATGCATTTCCGTTTACAGGACTTTTGAGCCATATTTCTGTCAGAACATCTCTCTTCATCAGCTCAATTGTGAGGTTGTCTGCTCCTACTTTCATAGAATTCATAAAACTTGTACTATTGTTTGGCAGGCTGAAGGAGGGACTTCTAATTCTCCTTAAGGGGTGAAGGTTGGAGAATCAAAGGCAAAGCATGTGGGCTTAGTGGAGGAGGCCTAGAGAAAGAAAAAGCTAAGGCATAGATGGAGGAGGCCTAGGGGAAGAAAGAGCTAAGGCACCAGTAATTAAATGCAAATGTAAATAAAGTTAAGTGAGTTAACTATTAGGAAGGCATCTCTATTGGGAGCCTTCTTTGAGAAGAGGAGAGGTGAATGGGGATGTGAGTGTAGAAGAAAAAAGTGAGGAGGACCAACGGGAGTAAGATAAGTGTAAAGGGAGTAACAGTGCTAAATAGGGGTGGATCAAAAACTATTTGGTCAAAAGAGTTAACTGTAGCGTTTAGCTTTTCATTCGCTTTAGTGGTGTAAAGGTTTTAGAGTTTGTGGATCTCAGTGAAAGTCTGCACAACGCCATGGTTCGCTTTATTCTACTTTTCAGTCTAACACTTTCTCCACGCTATACTTTCTTTCGTTTGGAGTCCTCGAGACTTCAATGATTCCAAATTACACCTGTTCAACCCAACGCTTTCACACCACACTTCATCTACACCACATCATACTTACATCATCTACATCATACTTATTCTACACCACACTTTTTCTACACCACACTTCTTCTACACCACACTTCTTTTACACCACATATATTTTCCATTGAAGTTTTGCTATACCATACTTTTTCTACACTATTTTTCTGACATGCAATAGTTCCTCTGGTCTGCACATCTAGGAAATAATTAGTTTATTCAGAGCTTTTTTTCACCCTATCACTGTCTGCCGTTTTACTCTCGTCAACGTGAGTTTCAACGATTAAACTATGTTTCAAAGACAGGAAAAACAATGAAAATAGTATATGTGTCATTCCCTACCGTTCTCTCTTCAGTATCCTTGGAAGACAGCACGGCTGCCTAAAATCAAAGCGATTAATTCAATAGAAGAATAAAACAATGTGTTTGTTACACACTGTTTTTCGACGCAAGTGGAGCAATTGGGTTTATAAATGGTGAAGGTAAATCATAACAACCGTATGTGCAATGTTCTGACAAATTATGTCCTAAAACATGTATTTGATGCTTAAAAAAATATTTCTCGTGAAAAAACTACATGAGGATATGCTGATGCATTCAGAAAATTGTACTGAGACTGGCAATACCAACTTTGCTAAGCAGCTGCCCAGAGTACTGACCTGCCTACAAGCGTGTGATCAAATTAAATGAGTCAGCTGGATAGTTTTTATTGGTGCAATTTGCCCGACTCACCAAAAAACTTTCAGTCTTTCTATAAAAGCAATTTGACATGAGAACTTTTTTTAATATAATAATTATCAAAGCAGAGTGATAAACTCTGTTGTTATCTAATATGCACAAGAAGTAATTAAAAATGTGTTCAAATCAACTTTTTTTTTGAAAAAAATGCAGTCAATATCATTTTTATTTGAATAATGAAGCATTTCCAAGTATAAAAGTTCTGACGACTCAGAATACAGGTTGATCTAATAAAGCACCAGTAGTTTTATCAAAAACTACCGCAATTTTTTAGAATTTCTCAATCATATGTGCAAACACAATGGCAAAAATTCTGATTTTTTGTTAAAACCTAGCGTATAGGACAAGAAAGATCCGCACCATTGATTAAGAAGTTTCGTGATTTCTGGAGTTGCTCTTCGTCAAAACGAAATTAGTTGATGCCAAACTTCATTTGGATTCTTAGATAACTTTAGGTTGTATATTGTGTGTCCATCAGCAAATTTATCAGGCCTTCAAGCTGCCTGTGGAAGGTTAGCTAACCAAGTTTTAACTAATGTACAAACCCCCTTTTTTGTACCTCTTTATACTTTGCACTTTTGGGAACAGATCGCCCACCAACTTAAAAATACAATCAAAATTTTCCTAACAGACAAAATTTTACCGTTGATTTGATATATAGCTTGAATTTTTCTAAAAATGGTAAAGGAAATTTGAAAACAACGCCACTTCTTTCCATTTTACAAACATGCTATGTGCTTACAAAATCAAAATGTACTTCCATTATATCATATTTATTTAACAGGAGTACATAAGGTGTCAAGTACATCATTACTCTCTGCTCTTTCCAATTCACAACCCCAGCTTAGTCTTCTTTCCCACCTCAGCATTGCTTCCCTACCAACGCATTCTATATCACTCTGGGTCTACTCTGGTTTCTCCCTATTTGTTGCTCAATCCTCTCTTATCTCTAAATATATCTATACTCAACCAAAACGTAGCCTTTGCGTGGAAAAAAGATTTTCTTAAACCATTTCACTTTTGTCTTTTTTACTGATATACAATTAGTTGATGGTTCAAAATAATGCATTTTTATCAGCGTGCAGGGAAATTGCAAATCTTTTGTAAACTGTTGCTAAAGTTTGAGTTTGATCAATTCTCTTTCAAGTCCTGGCAATTCCTTGTAAGGCTGTGCTAGCTTTCCGGCTTTGAATGATTTTGAAAACATTTCTCCTGGGAAGTTGGCTCTTTGAGTTTCGATTGGTCAAGTTTCACAGGTGATATCAGTGTATGCTAGTGTGGTACTAATAAGATGCTGGGGCTGTCCACATTGTCATGGAATTGACACTTGTGGGGAGGAAAAGGAGTATTGGGGAGACTAAGAGTTCTTGCAATTTTTGGATGAGGTAAGCGTCTCGTGGGGAGAGATGTAAAAACAGTAATCAAATGGCTCAGCACTGGAGTACAAGCCCGGATTCACAATTGTATATTTTGCAATAATTATGGAAGAATTACCATGACCATGTCTTATTGTTGTGAATTGTAATGTTCACTAAGTCTGCGCACACACTATACCACATTGCATTGCATTTGCCATTATATGGCCAGAATGAACGAAACCTGTTGTACCGAAATGACCGAACTGGTACATAAAGCAGTATCGACCCTGTATGGAGCAATACCAACCCCACTGGGTCGGCAGGAAGTGAGTCACTACAGCCTATGAACCAGAAAGTAGCCTGAGAGAAACAGAGAGCCCATCTACCGGAGGTAACCACCCTTAAACCTAAGGAAAGACAGAGTACAAAGGCTAGAAAGGCTGAGGACTAAAGACAGGAAGAGGATAGGACTGTGATTGGTGCACTAACATCTAACTCCACCTACCAATACAGGGCCCCATTCACCTTTAGCCCTATATGCCTTATCTCATTTGTTTCCCATTTATATATCTGTATTGATTCGTTCACTGTGCAATCTTGTTATGTGATTGGATAAAGTGCCTAAGCACTTCCTCTAAATTGCCAATAAAAGGCAGAACTTCACCCTAAGTTGTCAGTGGTAATGTGCCTTTTACTCCTCGTTTTATTCTGGATGGATAAATGCATAGATAGTCAACAGCACTGAGTTATGCGCCTGAGCCGAAGGCTCCTTACTGGTTGTAGAGTTGGAGGGACTCTATCTTGCATCTGTTTGGTATACTACTGACCCTGTTGTTGTAACAAGTTAAACTAACAACTGGGGGCAGCTCGCTATCAACATCCGCTAGTAGGTTTCAGCCCCCGAAATCCAAAACAGTATTTTCCCAAAGCACTGTGAAAGCCTCCGAAACTCCAACATGTCAAAATCCCACGATGATTTTCATACCATAGAGGTGGGGGGGGGGGGGAGAGGAGAGGGGAAAGGGGTAGAAGGGAAAAGGGAGGTGAAAGGAGAATGCAACAGTGGAGAGGGGAGGGACAGAGGGGAGAACGGGAGAGGGGATGGGGAAGAGGGGGAGAGGCATAGTGGAGAAGGGAAGGTGGAGAGATGGGGGAATGGGAGATATGGGGAAGATGGGGATATGGGGAGATGAGGAAAGGGGAAACGGGGAGAGGGGAGACGGGGAGATGAAGAGAGGACAGAGGGTAAGAGTGCAAAAAGAGGAAGAGAAGGAGAAGAAGAAAGGGGCGGATTGTGGGAGGGGCGGGAGGTGTTTTGTGGTACAATAAAATTGAAATTTAGGTATACAGGGTGAAGGGGTTCAGTAACTTCTGTTTTTAAATCTTGAACCAATACTATAATTTAATCATAACTATTGCAGTTTTTTAGCTGTAATACTTAAAATTTCACAGACTCAAAATCTTTGTGAACGCTGCATTAATGCTTATTTACTTGCCTGCTCCTGAGTAAATGTTGGTAGCTGGTCAGCGGTCTCACCCTCACGTTGAAATTTTGTCATAGGTGGTAGCTCAGATTTCGAAATCAAATGTAGATGGGTGAACTAAAAAATCAAGGCCGTGCCCAGAAAATTGACATTTATGTATAATGATAATGAGTTTGCACTGTAGATGTAGACTAGCACTCAATTGATGAACTTACAAAACTAGTTTTCACTCGCTTTTTGTGTTTCAGCATATAATGTCGTCGCAAATTGCTCAAACGAACTGTGTGTTTAAATTCACTATTACAGTCGTCATAAGTGCAGTATAAAGTCCAACATGGTTGTTCACATTGCCCAATAAGTTCTTTTTGACGATCTTTTACAGATTCACAGTAGCTGCACTCATTTACAAAGGATGTAGCATCAGGGTGAGTCACTGACTCAATATGTCTTGCCATCATATTCAGTGACAGAGTTGAATATTTACAGGACTTGCTCACTCGACAGTGATACTTCTGACACTGTGAACATTTACCCATATTTCTGTAGTTGTCTCTGAACGGTTTTGTTTGATTGCATGGACAGTCTGCTGGTGTTTTGGAGATGACCTGCATTCAAAAAAATCTCTGAAAGACTAGAGCATTTCAAACAGTAGACATATAAACATGTAGATTCCTTTGAGGCGATCGTAGCAGAGAATTGTTTCATGTTCAACCTTGTCATGCAAAATGGAGCTTTAGAAAGCAATTTTGAAACTTGGCTCTGAGCCAATAGAAACTAAAAAGTAATATTGATTAGAAAATATGGTAAGAGACAGCGCTGGCTTGTGAAGTTGACAGAAAAAATATGAATATGTTTACAACTGCACATGTCGGTTTATGTTTTCTTTAGTTTTATTCCAAACCACAGCATCCACATTGCAATTACCATATTCAAAATTTACCGCTAGACTGGTTGGTGACATTCACACAATGGCCTAAAAAAGGTGTGTCCAATAAAACTGCTACAGCCTGGTACAACTGCTAACTATTTTTTGGTGACACAACTGATATAACAGGTTATTCACATTCTCTCATTTCTAGTGGGCATTTTACTATCAAATGGCCAAAGAAGTGGGAAACTAACAAACAACAGTGTTCTAAAAGACTTGGACACTTCAAAGTCATTTCGAGCATCTGTTTACCACAATTTACCATTTTCAATGTCATATCAGTTTTGTACCACTCATCTGATGAGTACTAAGTTTATTTAATCATAACTGCTTCTTTCCAGGAACAAAATTATGTCTTGCTATTTTTTTACTTGTGTGATGGGTATGTCCTGAAAAAATAAAAGCTAACTCCAGCATAATAACATTCAAAAAAATTGTGTAAAGCTGCGTTCATGCCAACATAGAACTTTAGCACAATTCGCTTCTAAATTATCATACTGATCACACTACTAGTTTTGTTAATCAATAAGTTTTGCTTCAACTCATGGTGCCACGTATCTTTACAGTCCTACGAGCTCCCGTCAGTAGTAGGAGCAGATCTCCCTCCTGGAGATGAGGTTCTCCTGGTCCCAAATGCCTTTTTGTTAGCACCAGTTACCAGGGGCTTTGATCGGGGGTGCGACCCGAGATGTTCACTATACATCAGTATTTGTTGTATGAATTTAGTTATATAGGAGCAGATTGACTAGTTTGCAATTGTATGGATTATAAGGTTCTCCTGGTTCTCTATATGTTAATGATGCCGCTGTTCCCGTGAACCCTATGAGGTGCCTTTTTGTGTGCACCAGTCGTTTGATTGAGTGTAATTACTATGGTGTTCAATGATGATTAATACATTGTATGGTGTTGGTATGTGCTGGAGGTTGTCCCAAAGGTTATGCTGGTATTATGTTTATTTGGTTAAAAACTGGTAATAGTGAATGTAATAAAGAATATAATATTATTGTATAAAGTGTATGCAATGAAATATTATTTATTGATAGGATATTGGATTGTTCTATTAAAATGTTGAAAGAATGTACAAAAGTATTTATGACATAAAGATAAAATAGCTCATAAAGAAGTGAGTGTAACTAGTATAAATACTATCACAGTTATTTTTTTGTAGAGTTTTGTATCCTACATGAGTCCTTGCTCTTCTAGTTCTCTTTCTTAGAGCGAGCTCTTTGCGTGCGTGTTCAATAGAAATAGGTGTATTTACCCGTTCTAGTTGATGTTGTTGTTGTGATTGACAACAAATTTTCTGAATGTCTGCTGTAGTATCATTCCTTGAGAGTTTGAGTGTTAGAGAAGTTACATTTCGAAAACTCCTTAGCTGTTGTAACCAGTCTTTCTGCATGAGTCTACAGATGTTTGTAAAAATCCGTACTCTTTTTTCAATTTATTTTTTACATAAGTGTTGTAGAAGTAACAAGTCTTCCTCATTCAGAGGTTTAGGTTCAGTTTCTGCTGCTTTGCTGTTAACCATTTCCATTTTTATGACCAGCTCTAGAAAAAACGGAGAAATCCTATTAATCACTATTGATGTATGATGTAAAGGACTTCTGATGGTAATAAATAATACACGTTCAAAGCTATAACTAAGTTTCATGATTAGTGTTAAATAATTATCCTAATAAATCTTACCTTGATGCTGATAGTCATTCTAGTTATTGCAGTAGATCCAGAAACATACACTGTTTCTTTAGTTGTTATACCTAAAATGATTGATTTTTGTGTTTGAGTGCAATAAATAATACATGATTGAAAAAAACTATGACTTATCAAATTTCGCAGTTAGTCTTTGATAATAGTTTTGTTACCTTGTTGCTGAGAGTTTTGAGCCAATGTAGTAGACCCAGAATCATATGTTAAACCTTCAGATGCTTGGGCTGAAATGAATAAATTTTACATGGAGCAGAGCTGTTTAAATAGCTAATGTTGCACCAAATATCCTAAACTCACAATCATCACTCGAAAAAACATCATTTTTCGTGCAAAAATCTCTTAGTAATAAAATAGACTTTTCGCGTTAAGATCTGCAATATTTGCGTGAAAAGAGGGGTTGTTATTTGCATGAAGAATGAATTGATTTTTCATGCTTTATTCACTCGAAAATGTTTTTTCATTAACACGGAAAAAAATGGTTTTAATTCGGGTGAAAACATACTCTTTTATTCGAGGGAAAACTTGTTTCACTTTTTCATGTTTTACTCGCGTAAGAAATCTGCGTCATTCATGCGGAAAAAAAATTGTTTTTATTCATGTAAAAACAGAGAGTTTTTATTGGCTGTTATATTTGCGAAAATGGCTCTATTTTTTATGATTTATTCTCGCAAAAAATATATTTTCTTCATGCGGAAATATTGACTTTATTTGCTTGAAAACATGAATTTTCATTTGCAGGAAAAAACTTTTGTATTTACCATTTTTCACTCTTGCGTAGGAAACATGTTCCACTCACGTGGAAAAAAGTGTTTTTATTCGTGTAAACAAGAGAGTTTTTATTTGCTGTTATTCGCAAAATGGTTATATTTTTAATGGTTTATTCACGCAAAATTTTTTTTATCAACACGGAAAAAGCGGCTTTATTCGCGTGAAAACATGATATTTTATTCGCTGGAAAAACCTTTTTATTCACCATGTTTTACTTGCGTAAGAAAGATGTTTCTTTCGCAAGGAAAAAATAGTTTTTTTTTCATGTAAAACAGACAGTTTTTATTTGCTGTTATTTGGGCAAAAATACCTATATTTTCATGGTTTATTCACACAAAAAATTTATTTTAGTTATGCGAAAAAAAAGGACTTTATTCGCATGAAAATACAATCTTTTAATCACGGGAAGATCTTTCTTATTTACCATATATTACTCGCGTAAGAAATACGCTTCATTCATGCGGGAAAAACTGTTTCATTTGCATGAGAAATAGACTTCTTATTCATTGTTTTGTTTCGCAAAAAAATGGGTTTATTTTTCACGTTTTATTCGTGTGAAAAAAAATATATTCTATTCACTCAGAAACATCGGTTTCATTTGCGTGAAAACATGATGTTTTATCTGCTGGAAAAAGTTTTTTACTTTTCATGTTTTATTCATGTAAAAAGTATGTTT
The DNA here is from genome assembly GCA_945261195.1 of Cryptosula pallasiana. Classification (NCBI taxonomy): domain Eukaryota; kingdom Metazoa; phylum Bryozoa; class Gymnolaemata; order Cheilostomatida; family Cryptosulidae; genus Cryptosula; species Cryptosula pallasiana. The sequence goes on along the minus strand of OX183131.1, from coordinate 56,766,038 downwards.
TATCTGCGTCAAAAATACTGTTTCATTCGCGTGCAAAATGGTTTTATTTTTCGTGTTTCATTCAGGTGAAAAAAATATTTTCTATTCACGTTGAAAGAAATTTTTCATTTGGCTGAAAACATGAACTTTTATTTGCGGAAAATTTTTTTGTTTTTTAGTTTATTTGCGTGAAAAATATGTTTCATTCACGCAGAAAAAATTCTTGTTATTCGCATGAAAAACTCACCATTTTCGGTTGCGCAAAAAAAACAAATTTTGCCCGAAAAAAAACTTTTTTTTGCGTTAAAAAAGCATATGTATCATAAAGTGTTTTATGAAAAAAAACATTTCACGCGATTTTGCATAAAAAAATGAATAGAAAAAACGAGATATTTCCGCGTGAGTTTTCCCTCGCGTAAAAAGATATTTTTCTAGGAGAAAAACTAAACTTTTGGCGTGAAAGAACATTATTTTTTGTGTGATAATGAACTCCACTTTTGGCGTGATCCAGTTTTTTCTAGATGATAAATCTATATGTATTATAAGGAGGCTTCTGCTGGAGAGTTTTTCTCAGGGGCAATCGGTGCAACACAGAAAGCAACCAGTTCAACAACGGTGAGCGATGCAGTAACATCTACTACAACTACTAGGGGAGCATTCATCATCAAGGTAAGAAATACTAAATCATTATTTTACTCCAGCTGATTAATTCATCTAGTTATTAGGAA